>CM046955.1:142545757-143145757 GCA_025698515.1 Gossypium sturtianum | reverse complement strand
AACATGCAAATCATGCAACCCATAACCTAACCATCCAATCTCCTTTAACTACCCCGTGTGGTCAAAACCACTGGTGGTCAAAACCACTGGTGACCGAAGTCACAAATACATATATATCAATGATGGGGCCAACCCATCGTGTGGTCAAAACCACTGATGACAATCCCGTAATATCATGTGGGGCCAACCCACTGTGGTACCAAACCACTGGGACGAGTCACAATAATCCATGTGTGGTCAAAACCACTAGTGACTGTAGTCACAAATATCAATCGTGTGGTTAAAACCACTGGTGGTCAAAACCACTGGGACTTAGTTACAAATCCTATCAATAGTGTGGTCAAAACCACTGGTGACCGTAGTCACAAATCAACTGATGGGGCCAACCCATTTTGTGGTCAAAACCACTGGTGATAGTCCAAATAAGTCATTCCCCCTCCTCTCATCAACCCATCATCATGTTCATCACATACGTGTCATAATATCGAATGGTCATGCAAAACATAAATTACATAGCATTTAGCAGAACATGGTGACATAGATATATATATCGTAAATCACATGATAGGGGACTTACCCAGAATCCAAGCTTATGCCGCAAGGCAAAGTCACTAATACCAGGGGTTATACAGTAACATAATAAGCATCATTAAACTAATAAAGTGTGTAAGCGTTTACACACCTGTTACTAACGCAATCACTGAATCCCAAAGACTCGATCTACTGCACTAGATCCCTTGTCCTACATTTGGCCAAACCACAACCATTAACAAGGCCATTCGGCCATACCAATAAATCCCGAAGGGTTAACGCATGGAACCCCAAACCTTACCTTAATGCTCTCTGACTACTAATCACAACACCAAAATATGCGAGACTGATCCTCCCCCTACAATCGACCAATAACAAAACTTAGTCTCAATAGCCTTCGGCTCTACAAACAACTTAAAGAATGATTTAATCGTCATGGATCCTTACCACAGACTTGAAGAAATTAATTGACAGAGAATAGATGGCTCAGGTCTACTGCTTCAGAATCCCGGAGATCCTAAAAGAAATTGGTTTTCAAAGGTGATTAGTAATCTTGTTATCAAATGCCGAAATTCGGCTTCTGCTTCCATGAGAGTCGACAGAGAGAAGAGAAATGAAATAAAAAAAATTCGGCCATGAACACTTACCCCCTTCCAAAACCGATTGGAGAAAAACCAAATGAGATCTAGGCTTGAGTGATATTCGGCCAAAATAGAGAAGAAGAAAACAAGGAGATTTCGGCAATAGAGTATGGTTAATAGAAGAACAAAGCAAATAACATTCGGCTAAAACAAAAAGAAGAGAAAGGGAAGAGATATAAATGGTATTCGGCTTAGGCTTAAAGAAAAGGGACTAAGGGTTTCGGCAAAAAAAGAAGAGAAGAAAAAAATGTGGTTTTGAGCAGTTATGAAAAGAAGAAAAAGAAAGATGGGAGAAAGAGAGGTTCGGCCAAGCACCTTAATTGCCGAAAAAGAGAAGAGAAGAAGATGTCAAGTGAGGTTTCGGTTTCAAAGGGGAAAAGAGAGTTTCCAAATGGTTCTTATGTGGATTCGGCTAGGTACATACAAGAGATCTCGACAGATGCTAAAAACAAAAAGGGATTTCGGCTTTTACTTTGATATGGTGCACTAGGGAGAAATCGGCAAGGCTCAAAGGGTTTTTCGGCTTGACACAAAACAAAGAATGAGGCCCTCCAAGCTAGCCGAAAATGATCACCTAACCACTAAGAAATTTCGGCAACCCCCCTACTCAGCTTCCCAACCGATTACTCCTCTTCAAACAGGAGTTCAAATTTCGCAACAATCGCTCTAAGCTTCTCCTGGCCACTAATTCAAATGAGTTTGAATTAGTCAAGCTCCTAAATTTTCTCCTTGCCACCCATTTAAATTAATTTGACTTATTCCAAGCTTATCTGACAGAGTTTGTGCTGAGCACAACTCCTCCCCCTTGGCGTCAAAATGCTAAGCAGAAAATGAGATTTCTGCTGCTCGAACCTGAGCTCTCCCTTCCCTGCATGTGGCGTCACCCTCAAGGCCCCAAGTGGCGCCTCCTTGCCACTTTACCAAGGCAATTCGTGTGCTTAAATTCTCCACAAATTATACTTAACTCCTAGTTCCCTCAGCTCCCCTTACTAAAACTTAAAAGGAAGCATTTTCCTACAGCTCGGGCCTACCTTTGGCTCATAACTAGCCCCCAGAACACCTCAATTAATAACACAATAGTCCAAACTCATGCAAAGCAATTCAAATACACTAACCCCTATTTGAGGATGTTACAGTTTCCCTTCTCGTTGAGGAATAAAACTAAACAGTGGTTGAACTCCTTACCACGAGGTTCTATCACTACATGGGATCAAATGACAGAGAAATTCTTATTGAAGTACTTTCCACCGGCGAAGATAGCTAAGTTGAGGAATGATATCTCTTTCTTCATGTAGATGGACTTAGAGACCCTATATGATGCATGAGAGAGATATAAAGATTTATTGAGAATGTGCCCTCACCATGGGTTACCCCTATGGCTACAGGTTCAAACCTTCTATAACGATTTGAACCCCTCAACTATGTAACACCCCAAACCCGACCCAATTGCTACGACCGGATCTGGTATGTCACTAAGAAATTTTTTGTCAAACATGTCGTATTTTTCAGAAAAGCCCAAATATATTTCATATAGAATATTCCTTTGTAAAATAAAACCAAACTTAATTACATGCCTTAGTTTAATTAAAATAAAAAAAATTAAATAACTAAAAGTAATTAAAGCCCAAAAATAAAACAAAATATAAACTAGTGGCCCATGGCCTTATTACAACGAAATTTTAAAATCCACCAATTAAAAATATAAAAAATGACTTGAGTCTTTTTTGCTAAATCCACATATTCTTCTGCATGGCCACCTTGCGTTCTTCTCCAGCCCGGTCCGAAGCACTAGGTATCACCTAAAATGTTAATTAAAAGGCTGAGTCGCGAGACTCAGTGTGCAACCCTCATGCACCACTAGATTTTGGGCCTTAAACCCATTAAACAAAATAAACAATGTAATAATCATAATAAAAATTAATAGCAAATAATATGCAAGGCCCAACCCGTTTGCCTAGGTTTCCATCCGCTACACACCCCCGTACCAACCGTTCACACCATTGGGGATTTCTACAATCGACCCACACCGCTACACACCATGATGGCAGTCTTGCTGCTCATCCACATATGATGGCCGAAGCCCTTATAACATTTAATGGCCGAAGCCCGTATAACATTTAATGGCCGAAGCCCGTATAACAGTTCACGGCATTATTAGCCACATCGTATCATCACGGTAAAAACCGCTACACATATAACGTATAACTTCCTCCTTTCATCAACCCAACCCATGCAATCACATACAAGCATTTTACTTATAACATTTAAACAAATTATTTACTAACCTGGTGATCCGCTTTTACCCTCCTTGGGCTTTCATCAATAAACCGAGATGTTGGCAATTATCAAAACATATAAATCTTATGATCATGCATTTTATGATTAGATCTAGATGGTGGGGAAGTATTACACACCTGATTAATGTAGATACCCTTACTAAACCGATCTACGCTTTGCTTCAAAAAGCCGGAAAGATGTGAAAATAGGCCTCTCCTATATTCGGCCATAGTTAGTATTCTACCCGATTTTATATATGTGAATAAACAAATCCTATTACCTTGAAATCCTGAATGTAACACGATTCTATAACTTAGAGATCTATGAGTTTCGGTTTCTAGGAAAAATCTCGGAAAGATGATCTATCGCGCTTTCGGCTTTTGAAAGAACTAAAAATTGAAAAAGATGGCTAAGGAGATTCGGCCAATGAATATTAAGGAGAAGAATAGGTGTAGTTTCGCTTTTGAATCAAAGTGAAGATGAGGAATAGGCTTAGAGATTTCGGCTTTGCAGAGAATGAAGAAGAAGATGGAACTTTAGGAGTTTTCGGCTTTTACTCGAGAAGAAGAGAAAAGAATGAGAGAAAAATCCAGATGCTTGAAATTGAAGAGATATTCCCCTATTTATAGAAATTTGGCACTTACCTAACCTTGCAGATAAATCCTATCTTTTCTCCTTTATCTTAATCTACTAGCTCATCTAAAAGAGACTTAATTATCTCTAACTCCTCCTCATTTATCAGCATATTATCCACATATTTTAATCATTAAAATCCCTAAATTTTAGCCTTTATCTACTTATTATCCACATAAAATAAATTCCTAAATAATAGCCTTTATCTGCTTATTATCCACATATTTTAAACATTAAAACCCCTAAATTTTAGCCTTGTTGCCATCCACTCCACCTAATCCTAATGCCCAAAATTTAGCTAACTTAAATTAAAAGAATTGGGCTCCATGAAACTTAAATTTGAGCCCCTTACTCCCTTGTGTGGCGTCACCTCCTAAGATTGGGCCACAAGCCCACTTTGGTATTCTAAACATAGATACTACCTTTTAAACCCTATAATGCCCAAACAGATAATTTTAATCAAGGCCTCTACCTAAGCCTGAGCCCAATTTGGACCCCTAACACTTAAATTAACACATTAAACATATCCACCTATTAAACGCATAGGCCCAAAAATACAGGATGTTACAGTTCTACCCCCCTTAAAGAAATTTCGTCCTCGAAATTTCCAAGTAACTATTAATCGTACTACCCAAGTCTCACCACTATGCTTTCGCTACGCACTCTAATTCTAAAGTCAAAATAAACACTTAGTATACTATGGTAGGGTACGCACCGGTATTCGCATCTAAAGCGTCCTCGTCCCCTTGTACTCATGCTATCGGTTCGCATTTATCTGATTAAAAATTTTATGAATCATTAATTTTCTTTCACTAGTTAACCACTAACAGTCTTATGAATAATAGTTTTAAGAGTGGTTCTTTCGAATTCGCATTCGCATTCATAATACAATCTCAAGTTCATTCATTCAATCATCAACATTCATGAACTCGCGTTCATTACAGAAAAGTGTTGTTGTTGTTGTTGTCGTTTTCACTACCCAGGGGTATTTTCGTAATTTTGTCTTACAGGGGTATTTTCGTAATTTTTCAAAATAAGATCTTTGATGATTTTGTGAAGTAAGGGTTTCCTAGTAATTTTTCAATTCCGGGTGTATTTCGGTAATTTTTGAAATCCGGGGGTATTTCGGAAATTTTGGAAATTCGGGGGTACTTTGGTAATTTCAGAAACCCGGGGGTATTTCAGAGATTTTTGAAATTTGGGGGTATTTCGGTAATTTTGGAATCCGGGTCATTTTGGTCATTTCGCAAAACAAGGGTAATTTGGTAATTTTTCAAACTTTGATGGGGTTTGTTGTAGTTTTTTTTTTCTTTTTTTTTCTTTCATAAAACAAAGGTATTTTTGAAAATTTTACAAAACTTGGGAATTTTTTTTTTTAAAAAGATGGTTGATCCCTTTCGGGTTTTAATCATAGGGTTTAGCCCATCAACCAGTCCTCGTAACTAGGGTGAATAGTCACCACGCACCAGGTAGGATTCTAGTGAAGAGGAGGTGAGTCACTAGGACTGCTTAAATACCAGGCTCTTCCGGATCCAATCCTAGACATGCATATTCCTGTTACCACACCCTAGTCTTGCGGCTGCTCACGGGTTTGTTTATTGAAGTTAAGTCTTATGAGATTTTAAGAGTTGTTTCACTAGGCTTAAAGTCCATCAAGTTCTAATCTAACTAATCTACGTCCCATAAAGCCCATCAAGCCCACATATATTATATCACACAATGGTTCGTAATACTTACAGCGGACTTGGGCTTGAGGCGCAGTGCCATCTTTGAGCTAACAGACTGTATAAATATGCATGTTTCAAAACCCAACTTTAGAAAATGTTTTGAGCCCAAAAAACCCCAGTCGAGTTTTGAATCGGGCTCGATACCAATTTGTAACACCCCAAACCCGCCCAATTGCTACTGACTGGATCTCGGTATGTCACTAAGAAAATTTTTGTCAAACATGTCGTATTTTTCTTAAAAGCCCAAATATATTTCATATAGAATATTCCTTTGTAAAATAAAACCAAACTTAATTACATGCCTTAGTTTAATTAAAATAAAAAAAATTAAATAACTAAAAGTAATTAAAGCCCAAAAATAAAACAAAATATAAACTAGTGGCCCATGGCCTTATTACAACGAAATTTTAAAATCCACCAATTAAAAATATAAATAATGACTTGAGTCTTTTTTGCTAAATCCACATATTCTTCTGCAAGGCCACCTTGCGTTCCTCTCCAGCCCGGTCCGAAGCACTAGGTATCACCTGAAATGTTAATTAAAAGGGTGAGTCGCGAGACTCAGTGTGCAACCCTCATGCACCACTAGATTTTGGGCCTTAAACCCATTAAACAAAATAAACAGTGTAATAATCATAATAAAAATTAATAGCAAATAATATGCAAGGCCCAACCCGTTTGCCTAGGTTTCCATCCGCTACACACCCCCGTACCAACCGTTCACACCATTGGGGATTTCTACAATCGACCCACACCGCTACACACCATGATGGCAGTCTTGCTGCTCA
Organism: Gossypium sturtianum; assembly: GCA_025698515.1. NCBI lineage: Eukaryota > Viridiplantae > Streptophyta > Magnoliopsida > Malvales > Malvaceae > Gossypium > Gossypium sturtianum. Next base: position 143,139,160 of record CM046955.1, on the reverse strand, counting down.
TCCACATATGATGGCCGAAGCCCTTATAACATTTAATGGCGGCCCGTATAACATTTAATGGCCGAAGCCCGTATAACAGTTCACGGCATTAGCTGCTACATCAGATCACGATAAAAACTGCTACACATATAACGTATAACTTCCTCCTTTCATCAACCCAATCCATGCAATCACATACAAGCATTTTACTTATAACATTTAAACAAATTATTTACTAACCTGGTGATCCGCTTTTACCCTCCTTGGGCTTTCATCAATAAACCGAGATGTTGGCAATTATCAAAACATATAAATCTTATGATCATGCATTTTATGATTAGATCTAGATGGTGGGGAAGTATTACACACCTGATTAATGTAGATACCCTTGCTAAACCGATCTACGCTTTGCTTCAAAAAGCCGAAAAGATGTGAAAATAGGCCTCTCCTATATTCGGCCATAGTTATTATTCTACCCGATTTTATATATATGAATAAACAAATCCTCTTACCTTGAAATCCCGAATGTAACACGATTCTATAACTTAGAGATCTATGAGTTTTGGTTTCTAGGAAAAATCTCGGAAAGATGATCTATCGCGCTTTCGGCTTTTGAAAGAACTAAAAATTGAAAAGATGGCTAAGGAGATTTGGCCAATGAATATTAAGGAGAAGAATAGGTGTAGTTTCGCTTTTGAATCAAAGTGAAGATGAGGAATAGGCTTAGAGATTTCGGCTTTTGCAGAGAATGAAGAAGAAGATGGAACTTTAGGAGTTTTCGGCTTTTACTCAAAGAAGAAGAGAAAGAATGAGAGAAAAACCAGATGCTGAAATTGAAGAGATATTCCCCTATTTATAGAAATTTCTGCACTTACCTAACCTTGCAGATAAATCCTATCTTTTCTCGCTTTATCTTAATCTACTAGCTCATCTAAAAGAGACTTAATTATCTCTAACTCCTCCCTCCTTTATCAGCATATTATCCACATATTTTAATCATTAAAATCCCTAAATTTTAGCCTTTATCTGCTTATTATCCACATAAAATAAATTCCTAAATAATAGCCTTTATCTGCTTATTATCCACATATTTTAAATCTTAAAACCCCTAAATTTTAGCCTTGTTGCCATCCACTCCACCTAATCCTAATGCCCAAAATTTAGCTAACTTAAATTAAAAGAATTGGGCTCCATGAAACTTAAATTTGAGCCCCTTACTCCCTTGTGTGGCGTCACCTCCTAAGATTGGGCCACAAGCCCACTTTGGTATTCTAAACATAGATACTATCTTTTAAACCCTATAATGCCCAAATAGATAATTTTAATCAAGGCCTCTACCTAAGCCTGAGCCCAATTTGGACCCTTAACACTTAAATTAACACATTAAACATATCCACCCATTAAACGCATAGGCCCAAAAATTCAGGATGTTACAAACTAGGTAATTGATCGATGCTGCCGCCGGTGGTACTCTGAAGAATAAAACACCTAGAGAGGCTTATGAGTTTATAAGCGAGTCATGAGGACGAAGCCGACAAAAGTAGCCGGTGTTTTTAACTTAGATGCGGTCACCATGTTATGAAATCAGGTAGAACTTTTGAATAAAAAATTGATGGTTTATGTGTTTCTACGCATGTACATCCGGTGATGCAATGCGATGCAAATGGAGGTGGAATGAATAATTCAGAATATTTACCCTATGGCCCTAACATGTAGAATGAGCAGAAAAATTATATGGGTAATAATTCTAGACCTCAAAATAATCCTTATATTAATAATTATAATGCAGGATGGAGGAACCACCCAAATTTCTCATGGAGTGGTCAAGGAAATCACAGACCACAACCCCCTCTAGGTTTTCAACAACAACATTATCAACAAGAGAAGAAACCGAACCTTGAAGAGATGTTAGCAAAATTTATTTCGGTGTTAGAGACCCATTTTCAAAACACCGAGACGGCTTTGAAAAATCAGCAAGCGTCGATTCATGGGCTCAAAAATCAAATTGGCAGCTTGCTAAATTAGTTTCAAAAAGGCAGCAAGGTAGTTTACCTAGTAGCACCGAACCCAACCCAAAAGAGCATGTGAAAGTAGTTACACTAAGGAATGAGAAAGTGTTGGTGAACTCGAAAGAAGTTTGCAATGTGGAACTCGATAAGGAAAAGGATGAGGGGGTAAAACCCGAAGTGAGTGAAACACCAGTACTTAAGGAATGTAAACCACCGATCCCATATCCAGCAAAGTTGAAGAAAGACCGCATGGATGCACAATTCGGTAAATTTCATGAACTTTTTAAACAGTTGCATATTAACTTACCTTTTGTTGAAGCTATTTCGCAGATGCCCACATATGCAAAATCTTTGAAAGAGCTATTAACAAATAAAATGAAGTTTGAAGAGCTATCCACTGTGGAACTCAACGAGGAATGTTCAGCTATTCTTCAAAATAAACTACCAACTAAGCTGAAGGATTGATAAACCATAAATTATACATATTTTAATCCCACATTTAGCATGATTTTTGGATGATTTATCCTTTGAATTATGGAATTTAATGCTCCTAATCCTTTAATTTCATGTTTTATACTTAGGAGAGCGTAGGAGGATGAAAAGAACGAGAAACGGGCCAAAAACGGAGAAAATGGGCCAAAGTAGGAATTCAACATGGCCTGGGCCCAAGCCACACGGCCGTGCCCCTTTAGCAGTCTTGACCACGGCCTGGATTCGATTCACACAGGCGTGTTGCACGGGCGTGTTCCTGCCGTGACAAAGAGGAATTTCACTCGGAATAGGGTACTTAGAGGCAAAGAAAGATATTCCAAAAGCCTATATAAACACCCTAAAGGCCAACCTTGTGCGGGGGCGTCCAGCTAGGCCAAGGAGCCAAGCCATAGATGTTAGAATTGTGGGATTTACTCGAAGAAAGCCAGTTGATTCATCTCAAGAAGCTGAAATTATACTCAAGACGGAGGATCTCTCCTTCAATTCCTTCAGGGGGTTTTAGGGTTTTCTTATGTTTTGTTTTATATTTTCTTCTAAGATGTATTCTTTTATGATTATGAACTAAACCCCTCAGATACCTGAGGGGGATGAAACCTAAGGCGGATCTTGTTATTGTTTTCTGAACTATATGATAAATACTTGATTTGTTCTTAATTATGTGTTCTTAATTCTTGTTTTGATATTTTAGGATATTGATTCAAGTATTGATGTGCTTAGGAAGTGGAGGAATATTACCTTTTTAAGAGTAGATCTAGCATAGTTAAGCGGAGTTGATCGCAACCCTAAAGATAAGATGACGAAAATCTGCCGGATTAGGGTCAAACCTAATATGGGAGTCATAGATCGAGTTAATGCAATCCTAGGGGTTTTAATTAGAAAGAGATTTTAATTAATCAATCTAGGGTTAGACGTTAGTAGCCTCGAGAGAGGTATTAATATAAATTAGGGAATCCTACGGATCAAGTCAAGTGAATAAATCATCTGGTTCAGAGTTAAATAACAAGTGAAGTCTAGGTGGATTCTTCTTTGGGTATCGTCTTAATCAATTGGTTTTTCCCACAAATATTTTCCTCAATTCATTCTCTATGTCTTAGCGTCTTTAGCTTAGTAGTTAGTTAATTTTAAAATAAACAACAAATCTCTTAATTCTTAGGCTAAATAATAAAAAGAAAGTCAGTATTAGTACTTTTGGTTCCTTTGAGTTCGACAATCCTGTCTTGCCACTAAGCTATACTACTGTTCGATAGGTGCGCTTGCCTCAATCGTGGTGATAGTTAGTTTCTAGGCTAGATCATTCATTATATAAATATTAAGACTCTCGACACACGATCAAGTTTTTGGCGCCGTTGCCAGGGAACTAAGATATTAGGAACACTTGATTTTTATTACTTTAGCCATTTTTATTTTTGCAATTAACTTTTATTTTTTTCTACTTTGCTATTTTTTCTCTTTCTTTGCTTCTGGCAGGTATTTCTAGTTTATGACTAGAAGAAACCTGTCAGGACCCTTGACGGTGAAATAAAACATACCGCTCGCAGAAACCAAAGAGATGTCACTGAATAATTATCAGTTGCAAGACATTAGGACAATACCTAATAAAGCAGACGGTGTTTTCAACCTTGACGCGGTCACCATGTTATCTAACCATGTAGAGCTTTTAAATAAAAAAAATTGATGGTTTGTATGGTTCTAAGCAGGTACATCTGGTAATACAGTATGATATAAATGGAGGAGGGGTGAACAACAAAGAATATCTATCCTACAACCCTAACACAGAGAACGAACAAGTCAACTATATGGGTAACTATTCTAGACCTCAAAATAATCTTTATAGTAACACATATGATGCAGGTTGGAGGTACCATCCCAATTTCTCGTGGGGTGGTCAAGGTAATCAAAGACCGCAACTTCCTCCAGGTTTTCAACAACCACCTCACCAGCAGGAAAAGAAGCCGAACCTTGAGGAGATGCTAACGAAATTTATCTCAGTGTCAGAAACACGCTTCCAAAACACTGAAACGATGTTGAAAACTCAACAAAAATCGATTCAAAGGATTGAGAATCAAATTGGACAGTTAGTCAAGATAGTTTTTGAAAGGCAACCAGGTAACTTACATAGTAACACCAACCCAAAAGAACATGTGAAGGTAGTTACACTAAGGAGTGGAAAGGGGTTGGTTGAAGCTGAAAAGAAGATGCCACGAGAAATTAATAACGAAAAAGGTGAGGAAGTAAATGAGAATGTAATACCGGAACGTAAAGAGTATAACCCACCGATCCCATATCCAACAAAGTTGAAGAAAGACCACATGGACGCACAATTCGGTAAGTTTCTCGAACTCTTTAAACAATTACATATTAACGTACCTTTTATTGAAGTTATTTCGTAGATGCCTACGTACGCAAAATTCTTAAAAGAGCTTTTAACAAATAAAAGGAAGTTTGAAGAGCTATCAACAGTGGAACTTAACGAGGAATGCTCAGCTATTCTCCAAAATAAGCTACCAACAAAATTGAAAGACCTAGGGAGTTTTACTATTCCTTGTTTAATTGGTAGTTTAAATGTTAACCATGCTTTGGCTGAATTAGGGGCAAGTATTTATGTCATGCCCTGTAATATGTTCCTCAAACAACCATTATGCAAATAACAGGTAAGTCTAGCTCAAGACTTTAAACGAGCGCTTCTCGGGAGGCAACCCGAGCACTAACCCCACTATCGTCCATATTTTTGAATTTCAGCATCTAACTAAAAAACTAACCAAATTTTTAGGCGCAGGTTTCCCTACCCACACGGCCTTGCACACGGGCATGGCCGTGGCCGTGTGGAAACATGACAAAACTTATCCCAAAAACACGGGCTGCGATAAAACACCACGGCCGTGTGATTCGGCAGTGGTCGAAACTGAGAAATCTACACGGGCGTGCGACACGCCCGTGGGACCTTTGAGTCCATTTATTCTTTTTCCTTTTTCTCTTATTTTCATTTTTTTAATTTTTTTTCTTTTATCTTTCTCATCTTTAATTTATATTATTATATTTTGATTTCTTTAATTTAGGTTCAAGGGGCTGTTAACGAACGACCACACCACCACCGGAGTATCCTCCCCACCTTCACCTCTCTCCATTTTTACCGTTTCTTTTCATTAACTCCATCCAAAATTCAGGAAGTTTCACTTCCCTATCTTATGATTTTATTACTATATTGCTATTATCTATCTTTGTACATTGAGGATAATGTACATCTTAAGTGTGGGGGGTTAACTACAGTATTATTTGAAAATCCCTGAATTATGTCTTGTTTTTAAGTAAATTTTCTCATATTACTATTAGAATGAAATTTCTTTTGATTTATGATTTTCATTGATATGTTTTTGATTAAGTCATAGTTAATTATGCAGTGATGATTTAAACTTTAGCAGACTAGAGGATCAAGCATGATGAGTCTATTTTCAAAAATTTTGTTAGGTTGTCTACCTGAATCTAATTATTACTTTGAAGTTTGAAATTTACAAGGTTGATATCAAAAGCCCATAATTTTTGTGAGATTTTGAGCCTTTTAGAGCATACATTCCTTTTCGTGCTCACTTTATTGATTATGAGTGTGTCAACATTAATTTGTTATCACCATCTCTCTTGACTACCCTTATATCGAGATTTGATTTGATCGGTTACTTAACTATTTCCTTTATTTTAGTTATCAAATTCTATATTATTGTACTTAATTGATTTGTTCTTTAAAAAAAAATTATTTATTAGGAATCTATTCATTACTACTTCTTTGTTATTGGAGCTTAAGCAGTTAATTTCATAATTTGAGAAGAAGCTCATGTTATTAGTATTAGGTTTGCAATTGGTGTAATTATTCAGTATTAGTCCAACTTTCTAGTTAAGTAATTTGTCAATTTAGTCTCGATACTAACCCTCTAATTCAAGCCTTTATCCACACCTTCAACCCATGCCCCGTTACAACCCATAAAAGACCTTTTGATTTGTGTATCATATCATTTTACAGTGGTGGAGTTTTGATTTTCATGCAAGCCTATGGAATTAACTTTTCATGTTTGACTTATGAGTGCTTTTCCTGAACCTTAAACACTTTGAGTGATTTGAGTGAACCTTTAGTGAGAATGTCAATTTTTGTTGATTTTGAATTAAAGGTAATTATTTAGGTAAGGGGAAACACCTATTTTTCGTACTATAAAAACTATGACTTTGATTGTTTGAATCTTTAGGAACCTTTGAGTTGAATTATCCATGTATGAATTATCTATGAATTATGATGAGACATTGTTGATGAAGATTATGAATTGAGGGAAGTTAATTCTAATTGTGAGTTGAGAATTTTGCTTGAGGATAAGCAAATGCTTAAGTGTGGGGGTATTTGATAAACCATAAATTGTACATATTTTAATCCCACATTTAGCATGCTTTTTGGATGATTTATCCTTTGAATTGTGGAATTTGATGCTCCTAATCCTTTAATTTCATGTTTTATACTTAGGAGAGCATAGGAGGATGAAAAGAACGAGAAACGGGCCAAAAACAGAGAAAATGGGCCAAAGTAGGAATTCAACACGGCCTGGGCCTAAGCCACACGGCCGTGCCCCTTTAGCAGGCACGACCACGGCCTGGATTCGATTCACACGGGCGTGTTGCACGGGCGTGTTCTTGCCGTGACAAAGAGGAATTTCACTCGGAATAGGGTACTTAGAGGCAAAGAAAGACATTCCAAAAGCCTATATAAACACCCTAAAGGCCAACCTTGTGTGGGGGCATCCAACTAGGCCAAGGAGCTAAGCCAGAGAGGTCAGAATTGTGGGATTTACTCGAAGAAAGCCAGTTGATTCATCTCAAGAAGCCGAAATCATACTCAAGACGGAGGATCTCTCCTTCAATTCCTTCAGGGGGTTTTAAGGTTTTCTTATGTTTTGTTTTATATTTTCTTCTGAAATGTATTCTTTTATGATTATGAACTAAACCCTCGGATACACGAGGGGATGAAACCTAAGGCGGATCTTGTTATTGTTTTCTGAACTATGTGATAAATACTTGATTTGTTCTTAATTATGTGTTCTTAATTCTTGTTTTGATATTTCAGGATATTGATTCAAGTATTGATGTGCTTAGGCAGTGGAGGAATATCCCATGTTTAAGAGTAGATCTAGCATAGTTAAGCGGAGTTGATCGCAACCCTAGAGATAGGATGACGAAAATCTACCGAATTAGGGTCAAACCTAATATGGGAGTCCATAAATCGAGTTAATGCAATCCTAGGGGTTTTAATTAGAAAGAGATTTCAATTAATCAATCTAGGGTTAGACGTTAGTAGCCTCGAGAAGGGTATTTATATAAATTAGGGAATCCTACGGATCAAGTCAAGTGAATAAATCATCTGGTTCAGAGTTAAATAACAAGTGAAGTCTAGGTGGATTCTTCCTTGGGTATCGTCTTAATCAATTGGTTTTTCCCACAAGTATTTTCACCAATTCATTCTCTGTGTCTTAGCGTCTTTAGCTTAGTAGTTAGTTAATTTTAGAATAAACAACAAATCTCTTAATTCTTAGGCTAAATAATAAAAATAAAGTCGGTATTAGTACTTTTGGTTCCTTTGGGTTCGACAATCCGGTCTTGCCACTAAGCTATACTACTGTTCGATAGGTGCGCTTGCCTCAATCGTGGTGATAGTTAGTTTCTAGGCTAGATCATTCATTATATAAATATTAAGACTCTCGACACACGATCAAGGATCCAGGAAGTTTTACTATTCCCTATCTTATTAGTAGTTTAAATATTGAAAAAGCATTGGCTGATTTAGGTGCTAGCATTAATTTGATGCCTTATAAAATGTTCAAGCAGCTTGGTCTTGGGGAACCAAAACCCACTAGGATGAGTATTCAGTTAGCTGATAGATCTGTTAAATATCCTAGAGGTATTATTGAAGATGTCCTTGTAAAAGTAGATAAATTCATATTCCCTGTTGATTTTGTTGTGCTTGAAATGGACGAGGATGTTGAGGTGCCTTTAATTAAAGGTCGTCCTTTTCTAGCTACTGCTAGGGCTGTCATTGATGTGGGCGATTGTAAACTTGTGCTTAGGGTAGGTGACGAAGAGATTATTTTTAAAATATATTATGCCATGCGATTTTCTAAAGAACAAGATTATTCCTGTTATTTTATTGATTATATTGACCATGTTATTCAAGATTCATTACAGGAAATTGTTCATAAGGACACGTTAGAACTGTGTCTTGTCCAAGGAGAGAGGTAGATGACGATACTACTGTGATAGGTAATACAAAAATTAATTTAGATTCTAATGAGTCTTCACTGAGACAGAAGAATTATGAGGGCATTGAGGTAAACGATGAATTAAAATTAAAACCCTCTATTGAAGAACCTCCCAAATTAGAACTGAAGCAATTACCAAATTACCTAGAGTATGCGTTCCTTGGAAATAATTCTACATTACCAGTGATTATTGCTTCAGAATTGCAACCAAATGAGAAAGATGAGTTATTACAAGTATTGAAGGAGCATAAAAGAGCCATAGCTTGGAAGATTTCTGACATTAGAGGGATCAGTCCTTCTTTTTGCACTCATAAAATTTTAATGGAGGATGACTACAAACCTTGTTTTCAAGCTCAAAGACGACTGAATCCTAACATGAATGAAGTCGTTAAGGCTGAGGTAATTAAACTTCTAGATGCTGGAGTTATTTATCCTATTTCTGACAGTACTCGGGTGAGTCTTGTGCAGGTTGTTCCTAAGAAGGGAGGCATGACTGTTGTAGCCAACGAGAAGAATGAGTTGATTCCGATGAGAACGGACACGGGATGGAGAGTTTGTATTAAATATAAGAAGTTAAACGATGCCATGAGAAAATATGACTTCCCTTTGCCATTCATTGATCAAATGTTGGAAAGATTATCTGGGCATATGTATTATTGCTTCCTAAATGGACTCTCTGGCTACTTTCAAATCTCGATAGCTTTCAAGGACCAAGAAAAAACAACATTTACATGTCCATATGGTACGTTTGCTTATCAAAGAATGCATTTTGGATTATGTAATGCTCCTGCTACTTTTCAGCGTTGCATGTTGGCCATTTTTGACGAACTTGTAGAAGACATTATGGAGGTATTCATGGACGACTTCTCGATATTCGGTAATTCTTTCCATCTTTGTCTTAAAAATTTAAAACGAGTTCTAATGAGATGTGAGGAAACGAACCTTGTGCTTAATTGGGAAAAATGTCACTTTATGGTTCGTTTCTAGTAAAGGGATTGAGGTTGATAGAGCGAAAATTGAAACCATTGAAAAATTATCTCCCCCTAGTTCAGTTAAGGCTATTCGAAGCTTTTTAGGACATGTTGGGTTCTATAGAATATTTATTAAAGATTTTTATAAAATTGCTAAGCCTTTAACTAATTTGCTAGAAAAGGATGTGCCCTTCGATTTTAGTTAGGAATGTCTAGAAGCATTTAATACTCTTAAAGAAAAATTAATTAATGCTCCGATTGTAGTTGCACCTGATTCGAATTTACCCTTTGAACTATGTGTGATGCGAGTGATTTTGCAGTAGGTGCAGTTCTTGGACAACGAAGAGACAAGCATTTTCAACCAATTTATTATGCTGGCAAGACGTTGAAAGTCGCACAAGAAAATTACACTACTACAGAAATAGAATTGCTAACTGTGGTTTTTGCATTCGATAAATTTAGACCATATTTGATATTATCTAAAGTTGTCGTTTAAACTGACTATTCAGCACTTCGTTATCTCCTAACTAAATCAGATGCAAAACCTCAACTCATAAGATGGATTTTATTATTGCAGGAATTTGATTGGAAATCCAGGATAAGAAGGGAGCTAAAAATCTTGCAGCAGATCACCATTCTAGGCTAGAGAATTCACATCTCAAGGAGCTTGATGAGAATGAGATAAATGACTCGTTTCCTGAGGAACAACTCTTAGTTATAATTGACTCTGAAGTTCCTTGGTTTACGGATATTGTGAATTACTTAGCTGCTAACATCCTACCAAAAGGGTTAACACATCATCAAAAGAAGCGATTCTTTGCCGATGTAAAAAATTATTTTTGGGAGGATCCTTTTCTTTTTCATGTATGTGCAGGTCAAGTAATTCGGAGGTGTGTTACAAAATTAGAAGCGAGTAAAATCTTGGAACACTGCCACTTAGGACCAACATGAGGACATTACAGTGGCACTAGGACGGCATACAAAACACTTGAATCAGGTTTTTATTGGCCCACACTGTTCAAGGACGCAAACAAGTATGTTACTTATTGTGATAGATCCGAGAGAACAGGTAATATTTATAAATGTGATGAAATGCCTCAAACTTATATGCTCTCATGTGAAATACTTGATGTCTGGGGCATTGATTTTATGGGCCCATTTCCTAGTTCTTTTGGTAATAAATACATCCTAGTAGCGGTCGATTATATGTCAAAATGGGTAGAAGCTCAAGCTTTACCTACCAATAATGCTAGAGTGGTAGTTAAATTTCTTAAGAAGCTCTTTTCTTGATTTGGAACATCTAGAGCAATTATTAGTGACAAGGGTACTCATTTTTGTAATGCTCAATTTAATAAAGTTCTTAAGAAGCATGGAGTGCATCATAAAACAACTACCCCTTATCACCCTCAAACTAGTGGACAAGTTGAAGTTGCAAATCGAGAGCTCAAATGTACCCTAGAGAAAACTGTAGAGTCGAATAGGAAGGGTTGGGCGATAAAACTAGATGACGCTTTATGGGCCTATATAACTGCTTTTAAAACACCCATAGGAACATCTCCTTACAAACTTGTTTATGGAAAAAGTTGTCATTTACCGTTTGAACTAGAGCACAAAGCATTCTGGGCTATAAAATTCCTAAACTATGATTTTAAACTTGCAGGTGAGAAGAGATTGATGCAGCTGAACGAGTTAGATGAGTGGCGAGCCAATGCTTACGAGAACTCGCGATTATATAAAGAAGCGACAAAGCAACACCATGATGCTCGTTTGAAGCAGCCCAAACAATTCGCAATTGGAGATCTCGTCCTTTTATATAATTCAAAGCTCAAGTTGTTTCCCAAAAAACTGAAATCAAGATGGTCAGGTCCATTCATAGTACAAACCATTTTCCCATACGGTACGATAGAGGTAACTCATCCAGAATATGACACATTCAAGGTAAACGGTCATCGACTTAAACTTTATAGTGGTGAGGATTTTAGAAATGATAGAGGGGAGCTTCAGCTCCGCGAACCTTCGTAATTATGCGCACAAGGTAAGTCTAGCTTAGACTTTAAATAAGCGCTTCTCAGGAGGCAACCCGAGAGTTAACACTACTAATTTTCTTATTTTCATTTCATGGTATTTTTTTAAAAAAATTAATTGAATAAATAAAAGAATGCAGGTTTTTGACCCACATGGCCTGGACACAGGGGCGTGTCCTTGGCCGTGTGACTTAATAGGCGTTCGGCAGTGATTTACACGGCCTGGTAATATAGCCATGTAACCCAAACGGCCTGGATACACGGGCGTGTCCTTGGATGTGTGACCCACATGGCCTTGACACATGGACGTGTCCTTGGCCATGTGGATATTGAGACTTAGTTTTAAAATTTTAAGGAAATCGACAATAAGTTACACGGCCTGGCGACACGACCGTGTAACCCACACGGCCTGGACACACGGGTGTGCCCTTGGCCGTGTGGATCCTGGAGCTTAATTTTCCAAAAAATATAGTTCACACGGGCGTGTGACATGGCCATGTGGAGCACAAGGTCTTGACACACGAGCGTGTCCTAGGCCGTGTGAAACCTGGAGCTAATTTTTTTCAATTTTAAAACAAGTCAGAGAGTTACACAGGCAAGGCACACGACTGTGTGCGAGACACGGTCGAGCCACACGAGCGTGTAGGAGGTCACATGAGAGTGGGAGAAGATAAGGAGGTTGCACACGACACGGCCTGGACACACGGGCGTGTTAGAGGCCGTGTGAAGACTGGGCTAGGATTTTTATCGACACTGGCTTGCAACACACCCACACGGGTGTGTGACACAGCCGTGTGGCCCAACACGGGCCTCACACGATCGTGTCACCCATTTATTCTTAATCCCCTTTATGTTTCTTCATTTTTGTCATCTTCCTCAACTTACATTCCCTTCAACCACTGCTCACACTTCTGTCCCCTACTTCGACCGCCGCCTCCCATCACCTCGCCTGCCCTTTGCGACTGTCGTCCCACCAGCCCGAGCCCCTCTCTTTCAGCCTTCCCCTTCACTTCGCACCACCGCACTTTGTCCCCTCGCCCCTCGTCCCGTCATTGGCTCATGTTACCCTTCCCTCTCATCTCTCCTCTCTCTCATCCTTCCACCCTCGACCAGCCACCCTTCCCTTTCCCCTCTCCCCGATTTCTCACTTCGTCGCCCCACTCTATCCCGAACTCACCACCTCCCTTCAACCCTCTCACTTTCCCTTTCCTCCTCTTTACCCCGACCCTCTCAGCCATCTCATTTCCTTCCCATTCCACGATAGTCGGTGCTACCTCCAACCACCACTATTCCATCTCCTTTACTCCGGTCACCATCATCCACCATTTATTTTATTTCATTTTTATTTTATTTTATTTTATTTATTTATTTATTATTCTTATTAGTTATATTATATTATTTTTTAGTGCTTATTTTTATTTTTATTCTTAGTTATATATATACATTTTTACTTGATTGTTGCTATTATTTTATTTCATTTTTATATCATTCAATGGACATTCTTTATGCTACTGTTTTCGTTCATAGCTACTATTCTGATTCTTCATTAGTTTATTATTTTACTTGCTCACTGTTTATATGACTATTGTTCTATTTATTTATTTATTTATGTTTTTATTTATTATTATTATTATTATTATTATTATTATTATGTGTTCGTATTTCCATTGTTAATACTATTTCATTATAATTGCTTGCTTGACACTAGTTCATAGTATGTTAAGAGTCGATTTTCTATTTGGGCGATTGAGATTTGGATGCGCGTCTTTGGATAATTTTTCATGTCGAATTTTAATTTACACGGCTGTTTCTCAGCTTACTTGTGTGTTTATTTGGTGATGCGCATTTTCTGCTAGTGAATTATTTTATTTCAGGTACATCATGACAAACACACGCGGTAAGACTAAGGCTGTCGTCCCCGCTTCAAAAAAATGGAAGACTCATGGTGCGACCTCCTCCTCGAGAGCATCTGCCGAGGCCCGCCACCCTTATCTCCAATTATCAGCGAGCCTCCAAGAGGATCTATTTCAGTTACTTAGACAGCGCCCACTCGGCCTAGGCCGATGTATTGATTGGGCCGCGTTAGAGTAGGTTCGACTAGCTGATGATGTTCGCGCCTTTATTACCACAGCTCCGTAGGACAGATTCTTCTCCATCATCGAGCCCACATACATAGAGCTTACTTTGGAGTTATGCGCAACATTTCTTCTACAGCAGGTCATGACGACCCCATGACGAGCTAGACACCATCACTTTTTGACTTGGTGGCTTGGTGCGCCAGATGAGTGTCCCCGAATTTGGTGCTACTATGGGACTCTACATTGAGGAGTTCATGAGTGTCGAGAACTTCCTCCGTCTACATCGGTATATCCATTACACACCATCACGTTGTTAGGCAGAGCTTACAGTGAGCCAAACACTTTATGATGCGAGTCGCTCGAAGGCGACTTCTCTCTCTCCAGCTTTACGGTACCTTCATGCACTTTTAGCTCACACTTTGGCAGGTAGGAGAGAGAGCACCAGATTCGTTAGCACTCATGATGCTTATTTTCTATGGAGCATGGCCAATGGCCATATCATTGATTTCACATACTTTATTGCCTTAGCCTTCTGCCATTAGTCTGACCGCCACAGGAAGGGCCCCATCTGTTTAGGCCCTTATGTGACTCGCCTTGCTCGACACTTCGGTCTCCTCGACACACCAGAGCAGTCCTCTACACTTAATCTCGTCGGCCAGATGTCCCTATAGGGAATCTCGAGCATGAATCATATGAGGACGATCGAGCGGTGTCGTGGAGTGGATCCCCCTCAGCATCAATTGTTTCATTCTGACACTCAGAATTAACCCGAGGACTTCACTGATGATGTTCCTCTCCATCACGAGGACCCACCACAGCATTCACCTTCGAGTCACCGCCCTATTCCTTCTGTTGCTATTTTTCTAGTTTGGTAATTTATCAATTCGATCTCGATTTTAACCATCTTTTTCAACCTTTCTCCATGCCTTTAACCTAAGCCCCATTACATCCTCTTAAAGACCTTTTGATTTGTGTATCATCTCATTTTATAGTGGTGGAGATTTGATTTTCATGCAAGCTTATGGTAATGACTTTTCATGTTTAACTATTGAGTGCTTATTTTTGAACCTTAAACACTTTGAGTGATTTGAGCGAATCTTTAGTGAGGATGTCAATTCTTGTCGGTTTTGAATTAAAGGTAATTACTTAGATAAGGGGAAATACCTATGTTTTCATGCATTAAAAAAATGCTCGACTTGGATTGTTTGAAACTTTAATACTCTTTTAGTTGAATTATCAATGTATGATTATTTGTGAATTATTTCAAAACATTATTGATGAGAATTATAAGTTGAGAAAGATTAATTTTAATTGTGAGTTGAGGATTTTGCTTGAGGACAAGCAAACGCTTAAGTGTGGGGATATTTGATAAACCATAAAAGTAACATGTGTTTAATCAAATTTTTGATGCGTTTTTGGATGATTTATTATGTAAATTAGTGAATTTGATGCTCCTAACCCTTTAAATTCATGTTTCTATACTTAGGTGAGCATAAGGGAGCGAAAAGAGAGAAAAACGGGCCATAATCAGACAAAAATAGTTGTTTTCAGAATCCACACGGTTTGGACATTTCCACACGGGCTGGGCACACACGCCCATGTGCCAGCCCGTGTCGATTTCTCACCCTATTTCTCTTTTACGCGAAAAAAGCCAATTTTTAGGGATTCTGAGCATTTTAAAGTTTATAAATACATAGTAGAAGAGGACTTAAAGGGACACGCAGAGAAGAGCGAAGAAAAGACTCGAATAACGCCATTGGATTCATTTCAAAAGCAGATCTACTTCAGGATTGAAGATCTCCATTCAATTTCATAAATAAATTAGATTGAAAGGACAGTGCACATAAATTAGTATAATCGAAATCTGTATGAAACCGACCACCCTAATTTAATACATAATTTGACATTAATATAAAATATTATCTTGGAAATATATTGAAAGAGGAAAGTAATCGTATGTAAATGGATAACTTGGAAGAGATAATGAAGCAGCAATCATTATATCAGCAGTGGCATCTTCTCGATGTATGGCTGCTCACTATCTTGACTGCATTTATCGTTTGATTCTTTTCTTAATTAGCCAAACTCATGTTAACAATGGTATAACAGTAATTAATTACTTCATGGACAGAACATCAATATATAAATACCTCATATATAATAAGCAACAACGTATCAAAGTACACCTAATAATGGGAATTGGAGAACTCCCATTTATACAAACAAATATAAGTGGGCAAAATCAATACTCATAATAAAGACACAAAGACGACTAAAAACCTTATTACACCAGATCCAGTATGCAGCAGATAAAAAAATGCGGTATTTCAAGGAGTAGAACGAGAAGGTGGTGGGGACAAGAAAGGAATAGAGGGAACTGCAGTTGGGATTGTGGGGACTGAAGGAATGCTTGGCAGAGGGGGCAGTCCTCTTGGCAATGTGGTAGGAAGTGGAGGAAGCGCCCCAGGGTTCGGGAGATTAGGGAAAGATGGCAATGGTGGAAAAGAGAAAGGAATAGGGGAATTGCAGTTGGGATTGTGGGGACTGAGGGAATGCTTGGCAGAGGGGCAGTCCTGTTGGCGATGTGGTAGGAAGTGGAGGAAGCGCCCTAGGCCATGGGAATGATGGTCGGGATGGCGTTGGGAGATTAGGGAAAGATGGCAAACTTTGCGTTTGAGGCTGCTGCAGAAGGTGACGAGCTGCTACCCCAACATCAATGCTTGCAAATGACAAAGCCATCAAGAATGCTAAAGCAAAGCAATTGAAAGAGGCCATTTTTGTTCAGAGATTTCGAAACAAATGAAGCAGATGAAAAAGTTCTTTATCTGAATAGTTGTGAGTGAGGAAAACAAAGCATGGTATTGAGGTTTATATAGGCATTGGAGCAGGGAATAGAAATCCCTGCCCTAAACAATGCCACATTCATGCCCCCAAAACAAAATAGCATCACATGTTTTTTATTTTTTCCATTTTAATTGTAGTTCATTTTTTAAATAAAAATTAATAATGATTTGGATTACTTTTTATCTTATTATCAACGTTTTTGTTTTATTTTTATTTTCTATTAATATTACCTATTCTTTAATTAACAAATTTATAATGACTTAGAGTTAATTTAACAGATTTTGTTTTATAATCGTTCTTGTAGGAGCCCATTTTCGCCCGGGCCCATTACAAAAAAAAAAAAATTCAAAGTTTATCAGTCCATTAAATTACAATACAAGCCCATTATTAAACAGTCCAAAAAAGTCCCTTTTTACAGTTTTTTTTTACAAACCCACAAACCCGAGCCCAAATGTTATAACAAAAATAGCCCAACAAATCCAAATTACAACCCAAAGATGATAACAGCCAATCCGCATGGCCCAATGTTTAGAAACGACCCAAATGGCCCAAGGTGAAGGATCCCGAAACCCTAGAGGTTTTCTCCAGCGCGCAGTTTCCTAAGGTGCGCCGCAACAAACCCTCACACGCAAGCCTCGCGCGTCGCATCCTTCGTACACCGCTCGTACAGTCTCCACAGCTGGCCAATGTACCTGCAAAAACAAGGACAGACGAACAGCAACAGAGAAGACAAAAAAGGAAACAGTGTATTTTCATTTTTATTTGTGATTTTATCTTCGATTTCGACCTTTAAAAGGCCCGAAAAGAAACAATTGTAAGGGGAGACTTCACGATTTTACGAACATACAACAGAATACAAAAAAAAAAAAGAAAAAAGGTGATTTTCCGATTATAATTCCTTTGGGTTTTCGGTTTTAATTTTGCTAGCTTCGGATTCACTTCTTTTCTGTGCATGCGATAAATCGAAAAAAAGAGATAAGAAATTACCTAATTTGGGGGGTTTATTTCCAATTTTATTTTTCTTCATTTCGATACGCAAAAGAGAGAAGGGAGATAGGATTACTTACCTTTGTGTTTGGCCCGTCGGTTGGCTCGGTTGAAACAGGGCTAGCGACCTCCTTCTTGCGCGTTGGCAGCCACCAGATGGTGGTGGTTTGGCGACGGCATGACGCTTGGGTTGAAACCCTAGCGCAGGAGATAGGGGAATGGGGGAAACGTTTCTGTTTTTCAAAAATGGCAGATAGCAGAGTGGTTTTTTTTAGTTTTAATTAGTAAAGCAAACGGCGCCGTATTAGGCCATTGGTGCGACCCGACCCGATCAGATTTAGAGGGATCCGCGTGTTTTGAAGCCCAAACGGGTTATTTGCACGATTAGTCCCCTATTTCTGCGTCGCTATTTGATTAGACCCTAGGCACATTTTCTTCGTTTTTTTTTATTTAATCTCTGTAATTCACACGCGTTTTCATTTTAGCCCAACTTAAATGTTGCGTTTTGACTATGGAATATTTGCTGATTTAATCCCCAATAATTTGCACGCATTGCGTTGTAGTCCCTTTCGTTTCTTTTTTTAATTTATTGCTTTTAGCTCTCTAATTTTGTTTTGATTTTAATATAGTCCCTTAATTATTTTATTTGATTATTTGTTTACTGTTTTTTTTAACCATCTTTTTAAATTTAATATTATATATTTTTTATGGTTTTAGATATTATATCTCCATGTTATTTTCATTAAATTTTTATACATATATTCTTCTTATATATATATACAATTTATATTAAATTACTTTCTATGTATATATATTATTGGTTTTGTACTACTTTATATAAATATTTTCTTTTAAATTTATTCATGTATGTATATGCATATATATATTCTTTTAAATTTATTTATTGTATATAATTCGTTCTTTTAAAGAATCTTGTTTTAAATCATATATTTATTTATTCTAAACATTTTTTACTTTATATATATATATATATATATATACATTATTTTATATCAAGTTTATTACGCATGTGTTATTTAAGTTTACATATACTATTTCTTATGTACTAGATGTTCATTTGTTTGTTATTGTATGTGTTACATCTCTTAATTTGCGACCGATAATTACTTATGATTTATCATTGTAATATTTGATATTGCTTTATGTATTATTATTCCATTGTATCTTACGAAAGATGTAGTGTTTTAATGCCATTTCGGTTTTAAAATCATAAGGTAATGCCCGTGTTTAGTGGTTTCGAGAAAATCGTGCTCTAACTTACTGAGTTTCGATTCTCCTCGTTTAAAACCTAATAGCCAAGTATCCTTTCTCTCTTAAATTAAAATGCATGATATCTCAAATAAAAAACTTATTCACGAGAAATTGAGATATTGCGCCTAACTTATCATCGTGATATTTTATCATCTCGAGATAAGAATTCCAAAAGAACAAAGGCAATATTCCGTATTCGGGAATTTTGAGAAATAGTGTCCTAACTTACTGGGTTGCGATTTTTCATTTGACCCAAATAAGGGAATATCCTTCTTATTTTTTTAAATATACAAGTATTGAATGTCGAAGGATAAACCCAACTTCGAGAATAAAAGATGTTATGCCCTAACTTACTGAGCATGGCATTTAATTTCTCCGAAATAGGGAGCTTTGGCATCCAATACGGTTTTGTCCAAATACATATATATTTTAAATAAATGGATCGTAATCTAAAATCTTTTCAAATTTTCGATGTCAGGACATTAATTAATCAATTCGGTACCAATTTTGGGCGTTACGGGGGTGCTAACCCTTCCTCGTATGTAACCGACTCCCGAACCTGTTTTCTCGAGTTTTTGTAGACCAAAATTATTTTTTAATAAAAATGTTTTATTAAAATAATCCATCTCAAGGTGATCCGATCACACCTTGAATAAAAGATCGGTGGCGACTCCATTTTCCATATTTTAAAAGTCGATCCCCGTTTTTCAAAACGCCGGTCAAAAAATGGTTTCGACAGCTTGGCGACTCCACTGGGGACTGGTTGAGAGTCAGGCCATAAATTGATTAATTTCTGTCCTTTTGTCGAAAATTGAAAATTTGATTTGAAAAATTACGATCCTTTTATTGCATTCGCTTGCATCATTTCATTTGATTGCTATGGTTCGAGTCATGTAGAATACTTTGCATCATATTGCATGACCGCTGGGTCACACCTTTAAGTGGGAGTGAGAAGCTACTCCTTCGTGAGGTTTTCACCTCCGTGCAGGATAGTGAATTGCTTCCGGGATACATCCGTACCTATGTCTTCGTGAGATTTTCATCTCCGTGCAGCCATAGGGAAATGTATTCCCCTGAACCGAACTCGATCCATATGAGCCTATAATGGGTGAGGATTGAAGAATCTGCTGGTTCAGGTGCCCTCAACTTTAGAACTCAAACTGCATGTAAAATGCCCTAAGAGCCTACCCCAGATGGAGTTATGATAAACCCGAGTGGTCACCCAATAGGTGCTTGAATATTTTACATGTTTTTCGTTTCTATCGTACTGACTATTTGTTTTATTTTTGTTGCTTTGCATGCATTTTCATATTAGAGAAGGGTGTCGAGTCGGGTTCGGTTGCTAAATTAGGGAGCTCGACATGGAAAACGACTTTCTTGATAAAACGGAAGATAATACGGATGTCCGTGTATTTGTAATCTGCTCTATGTAAAGAGCTTTGTTTTCAAATAAAGTTTCCTAAATGGAATTGAATCAGAATCGGCTCCTTTTGCATTGCATGCATTCACATAGCATTACATCACATGCATTAGATTTCATGAGAGGACCCTGATTGGTTGAAATTATTTCAGCATTAACCTGGACATCGGTAAAACCAAACATCCCTACGGTACCCGAATCAATATGAAAGATATGGATCAGAGACTAGAAAAGCTTGAACAGCTCCAAAGGGAGATGCAAGAGAAACTTCAGCTACAAATACAGGAGCAGTTGGCTAAGATCCAACAAGATATGATGGATCGAATGATGGAAGCTCAGGGAAATATGATGACTCAGATGACGCAATTGTTGAAAGGGCTTATGGATAAAGGAAAGAACCCCATGGTTAATATTGAGGAGAATACTGAGTATCATCAATATCCCCAGGATTTTACTCCACCACACGTGCAAACACTACCTGAAGTGACTGTACAAAGGCCATCTATCACGTTCAGGCCTCAACAATTCCAAGCTGATGCTTCAGCGAACCTCCAAACTGGACCAGGTTCAGGAAATAATCCAATCATTACTAATGTCCCTGATTTGGATGAAATAGCAGAAGGAGAGAGGACAAAAGCAGAATTGCCAAAACAACTAGAAGATAGATATAAACGGTTGGAGGAGAAGTTTAAAGTGATCGAAAGTGCTGATAACTGTTACAGAATTGACGCCAAAGATTTAAGCTTGGTCCCAGACTTGGTGCTCCCATACAAGTTCAAAATACCTGAATTTGATAAGTATAATTGGACAAGTTCCCCCGAGGCTCATATTACCATGTTTTGTAGAAGAATGACGGGATACATTAACAATGACCAACTGCTGATTCATTGTTTCCAGGATAGCCTGGTGGGAGCTGCGGCTAAATGGTATAACCAGTTGAGTCGTGACAGAATTGGCTCATGGAGAGATTTGGCTCAGGCGTTTATGAAGCAGTATAGTCATGTGACAGACATGACCCCTGATAGATTTACCCTGTAAAACATGGAGAAGAAACCAGGCGAGAGTTTTCAGCAATATGCACAAAGATGGAGAGAGGTTGCCATACAAGTCCAGCCACCTCTTCTGGAGAAAGAAACCACTATGCTCTTTATCAACACCTTGAAAGGCCCGTTTATCACTCATATGCTAGGGAGCGCTACAAAGAGCTTCTCGAACGTCATAATGACTGGAGAAATGATTGAGAATGCCATAAAGAGTGGAAAGATAGATGCTGAAGAAAGTGCCAAAAGATCAGCCCCGAGAAATAGGGAAAATGAAGTGAATACAGGAGCAAGCGTCCCAAATTAGTCACCAGTAGGTCAACCGAAATTTGTGACCACCGCCATCCATCGGGGCTCATCAAGACAAAAATCCAATGCAAAGCAACTCCAGTTTACACCAATTCCAATGACATATAGGGAGTTATATCAAACCCTATTTAATACACATGAGGTGGCTCCTCACTACCCGAAACCGATGCAACCTCCATATCCAAAATGGTATGACCCAAATGCCCAGTGCGAGTACCACGCAGGGGTCACATGGCATTCGATAGAAAATTGCCTTGCTTTTAAGAAATTGGTGGAAAAATTCATCGGCATGGGTATTGTGAAATTAGATGACACGCCAAATGCAGAAATATGAGCCTGGGAGTGTTTTGAGCAATAGGAATATGGAAGAGACATGTATTTTTAGAGCTAATCTAGAGCAATGTACAAAACGCACTTGTTGCTTCAAGCCTAGGAGCAACAATGATCTTTTTGTGAAATAGGCTTGTGTCCAAAATTTTTATTTCAATGAGATGCATCTTTTAAGCAAATATCTTTTATTCTTTACATTTCATACTATACATTCTTTGGTTTTTAGAATATTCTTTCATTTTTATTCATAACCATACCATACTGAATAATCGCCCTTAGAATCATTTATTCTCTGGAACTTGCCTTCGTACCTACACTAGGTACCCAGATATTAATGACATGAGCGTACATTCTTCGACTCCCTTTTTGAATGAAATATGAGTCTAAGAGATCACAGGACTTTGAAGATGACAGAAATTGTAATCTATCTTCTGATTTGTTAATACTGGATGAAAAATAGATCCTACGTCGCGAGCCAATGAAGGAGATGAAGATCAAATCCTGGCTCAATGCAGAAACAAGATTTCCTATATGTGGGGCATGGATGTTATCAGGCCAGTCTCATCAGAAGCTTCTGGCTGACACCAATTCATCTCCGTGGTTGTCAATTTCTTCACTAAGGGGGTGAAAGTCGCTTCATATGCCAATATTATAAAGTCGATAGTCTTAGAACAAAAAAAAGAAAGAAAGAAAGAATGCCGACAAAAAAAATGTCAAAAAGATCACATTTAACCGCACAAGGTCAAAAGTCTGCAGTCTATTCAAAGATCAAAGCCCACATCACAGCAAAGAAAGCAAAAAAAAGAAGAACAAAAGATCATAAAAAGACCGAGACTTGTAAAGATTGGCATACAGAAGTTACTATTTACCCTCTATGCTTATCAAACGTTGGCCAGGACTGTCACCGGGGCAGCATATTTCTCATTGGTTTCACCCATTGAAGTCGAAGTTCCTTTGTTCCGAGTTTTATCAGAACTGAAGTTGGATGAGGCAGAATGGATCCAATCCCGATATGATTAATCAAATTCGTGAGGAAAAGTTGATAGCTATCCGGTACAGTCAAATGATGCGGGTTCGCGACAAAGAGGTTCATCCTAGAAAATTCACAAAGGCAGACCTGATATTGAAGAGGATCCCTCATATACAAAAGGATTTCAGCAGAAAATAGAGGCCAAACTAGAAAAGATTTTAAGTAGCGAAAAAATTTGTTATGGACACATTGACCAAAATGGATGGCAGGGATATGCCCAGTCCGGTGAATTCAGTCAAGAGGTATTTCACCTAAAAAGGAGAAACCAAGGTGAAACCTGCAAAGGGCACCTTCAAAAAAAATTCAAAAAAGAAAAATAGAAATTTTCAGCAAAAAGAAGAAGAAAGAAAAAGGAGAGGCCAAGGCGAAAACCCGCAAAGGGCGCTTTGAGACCAAAGGGGATTTGAGTTGAAAACTCGAAAAGGGCGGCTCAAATTTTGATCAAAGGGGGCATACAGCAGTCTTGCTATGCCTGAAATAACAATGAAGAAGTATGCTACGTCTCGGGGCATCGACAAAGTACTCTGGATCCCTTAAACACATGTTGAGCTTAAAATGGTCCTCAAGAAGTTCGAACAGAGAAGCTCAGGCTGCGATATCTGGGGCACCTAGTTTCCCATCTTATCCATTTTAAATTTGCTATCTTTGATTACCTCATTCTTTTCAAGATATGCCTTTAAGAAATTCCCTGCTTAATTGTATTTGCTAGCTTTGATTAACTTGCTTGTTTCGAGCTATGCTCCCAATCAATTTCATTCTTATCCATAGTTATGATCTTTTTCAAGCATTTTTTGCTTTGAAATAACGATTAGTGGACTAATAATACTTTCATAAAAGGAGTTTCGCATATTACTCTGGAAGCTTCTGAATCATACAAGAAACTGAAACAGGACTATTGTTTAAAACTCACCAGGTTTAAAGAAGAGTCTAAACTGAGATTTTCTCTTCGGGTTTTTATCGAAGATGGTGGTTGAGTAAACAACAAGATATTGCGTCAGTGGGCATCGTTAACCCAAGTGTAAAATGGGGATCATTCTCGAGAAAAAATTGATATCCTGCATTCACGCGAGCATCAAGCATCTGATTGGGTCAGCAGAGGAGTGATCAGTTGATGGAACAAGCTATAGGCCCTATACCCTCGAGTTATAATGGGATAGATGGAAGCTGATACAAGTCCTGTACCCTTGAATAGCAATGAGATGGATTGAAGAAGAAATAAATCCTACGTTTTGGAGTCGCAGTGGGATGGATGGAAGAGATTCAGACCCTATACCCCTAAGTCACAATGAGATGAACCCTGAAGTTACAATGGGGCAAATTCGTTGAGCAAGATATAATCATTTTCTTGGGTTTTCTGTTGAGAATACCAGCCGAACAAGAAGACAGTATACTACATCAGTGATACAACCTGGAGGAATAATGAGCAATGTCAATCCTAGGCGTTTAAAAAGAGGATCATTCTCATGAAATCCTGCATTCATGCAAGACACATTTAGTTAGGAGCATTTGATTCATTCCGATCATTGCATCCTAATCATTGAAGAAATCATTCTCATGACATTCTGCATCCAGGCAGATGTCATCCATAATACATTTAGTTAGGAGCATTAGAGTCGTTCCGATCATTGCATCCTAACCATTTTGCATAAGCATAAACACATAAAACTGATTTTACAGGACAGGTCCCCAAGAGGACGGTGTCACAACGTCAATAAATTCGAAGATCTTGCCTTCTTGAGCGAAGCGGATCGAAGATAGCAGATTTGGAAATCCTAAAGTTGCAGGAGCAGATCGAAGACATCAACCCTATCTCCCTGACCAGCAGTGGAATAGGTCAAAAATTATAGATCTTGTCACCCTAAGCAGTAGAGAACCAAGATCGAACGGCAAATCTGGTCTCCCTAAGCAGTAGTGGAACAGATTTAAGCCACTAACCCTATCTCCCTGACCAGCAGTGGAATAGTTCAAAAATTATAGATCTTGTCACCCTAAGCAGTAGGGAACCAAGATCGAATGGCAAACCTGGTCTCCCTAAGCAGTAGTGGAACAGATTTAAGCCACTAACCCTATCTCCCTGACCAGCAGTGGAATAGTTCAAAAATTATAGATCTTGTCACCCTAAGCAGTAGGGAACCAAGATCGAACGGCAAACCTGGTCTCCCTAAGCAGTAGTGGAACAGATTTAAGCCACTAACCCTATCTCCCTGACCAGCATTGGAATAGTTCAAAAATTGTAGATCTTGTCACCCTAAGCAGTATGGAACCAAGATCGAACGGAAAATCTGGTCTCCCTAGACAGTAGTGGAATAGATTTAAGCCATCAATCTAACATCCCTGAGTTTGCAGTGGAGCAGATTGAAGATAGAAAATCTGGCAATCCTGAAGTTGTAGGAGCAGATTAAAGATAGCAAATCTGGCAATCCTGAAGTTGCAGGAGCAGATTGAAGATAGCAGATCTGGCAATCCTGAAGTTGTAGGAGTAGATCGAAGACATCAGATCTTGTCTCCTTGAGTTTGCAGTGGAGCAGATTGAAGATAGCAAATCTGGCAATCCTGAAGTTGCAGAAACAGATCAAAGATAGCAAATCGGCAATCCCGAAGTTGCGGGAAGCAGATTGAAGATAGCGGATCCGGCAATCCACGAAGTTGCGGGAGCGGTCGAAGCCATACAAGTCTTATTTCCTCGAAGTCCCAGTGGAGTAGGTGGAGGTTACAAATCCCTTCTCCCTGAGGTTATTGAGGATCAAACTATATTTTCGAGAAGTTTCAGTAAGAAGATCGAAGTTACAAATCTCTTCTATCTGAATTCCTATCACCCCGAAGTCCCAGTGGAGTAGGTGGAGGTTACAAATCCCTTCTCCCTGAGGTTATTGAGGACCAAACTATATTTTCGAGAAGTTTCAGTAAGAAGATCAAAGTTACAAATCTCTTCTCTCTGAATTCCTATCACCCCGAAGTCCCAGTGGAGTAGGTGGAGGCTATAAATCCCTTCTCCCTGATATTATTGAGGATCAAACTATACTTCCTTGAAGTTTCAAATAGAGAAGATTAATGTTACAAATCTCTTCTCTCTGAAATTCTGCTGGAGCAAGTTGAGACATCATTTCCAATACCCTGGAAGACGCAATGAAGCTACTTGAAGGAAAGAAGCGCTAAGAAGTCAAAGATCCAAAGACCGGGCAAAAATGGTCCCTTTTGAAGTCTTTGCTTCATTCTCGTTACACGACAACGAGCAAAGAGGGGCAGCTGTAGGAGCCCATTTTCGCCCGGGCCCATTACAAAAAAAAATTCAAAGTTTATCAGTCCATTAAATTACAATACAAGCCCATTATTAAACAAATTCCAAAAAGTCCCTTTACGCTTTTTTACAAACCCACAAACCCGAGCCCAAATGTTATAACAAAAATAGCCCAACACCAAAAATTACAACCCGACATGATAACGAGCCAATCCGCATGGCCCAATGTTTAGAACGGCCCAAATGGCCCAAGTGAAGGATCCCCGAAACCCTAGAGGTTTTCTCCAGCCACGCAAGCTAAGGTGCGCCGCAACAAACCCTCACACGCAAGCCTCGCGCGTCGTATCCTTCAGACACCGCTCAGATGCAGTCTCCACAATCGCCAATGTACCTGCAAAAACAAGGACAGCATTTAACAACAACAGAGAGAGACAAAAAGGAAACGATGTATTTTCATTTTTATTTGTGATTTTATCTTCGATTTCGACCTTTAAAAGGCCCGAAAAGAAACAATTGTAAGGGGAGACTTCACGATTTTACGAACATACAACAGAATACAAAAAAAAAAAAAAAAAAAGGTGATTTTCCGATTATAATTCCTTTGGGTTTTCGGTTTTAATTTTGCTAGCTTGGATTCACTTCTTTTACGTGCATGCGATAAATCGAAAAAAGAGATAAGAAATTACCTAATTTGGGGGGTTTATTTCCAATTTTATTTTTCTTCATTTCGATACGCAAAAGAGAGAAGGGAGATAGGATTACTTACCTTTGTGTTTGGCCCGTCGGTTGGCTCGGTTGAAACAGGGCTAGCGACCTCCTTCTTGCGTGTTGGCAGCCACCAGATAGTGGTGGTTTGGCGACGGCATGACGCTTGGGTTGAAACCCTAGCGCAGGAGATAGGGGAATGGGGGAAACGTTTCTGTTTTTCAAAAATGGCAGATAGCAGAGTGGTTTTTTTTAGTTTTAATTAGTAAAGCAAACGGCGCCGTATTAGGCCATTGGTGCGACCCGACCCGATCAGATTTAGAGGGATCCGCGTGTTTTGAAGCCCAAACGGGTTATTTGCACGATTAGTCCCCTGTTTCTGCGTCGCTATTTGATTAGACCCAAGGCACATTTTCTTCGTTTTTTTTTATTTAATCTCTGTAATTCACGCGCGTTTTCATTTTAGCCCAACTTAAATGCTGCGTTTTGACTATGGAATATTTGCTAATTTAATCCCCAATAATTTGCACGCATTGCGTTGTAGTCCCTTTCGTTTCTTTTTTTAATTTATTACTTTTAGCTCTCTAATTTTGTTTTGATTTTAATATAGTCCATTAATTATTTTATTTGATTATTTGTTTACTGTTTTTTTTAACCATCTTTTTAAATTTAATATTATATATTTTTTATGGTTTTAGATATTATTTCTCCATGTTATTTTCATTAAATTTTTATACATATATTCTTCTTATATATATATATATATATACAATTTATATTAAATTACTTTCTATGTATATATATTATTGGTTTTGTACTACTTTATGTAAATATTTTCTTTTAAATTTATTCATGTATGTATATGCATATATATATTCTTTTAAATTTATTTATTGTATATAATTCGTTCTTTTAAAGAATCTTGTTTTAAATCATATATTTATTTATTCTAAAATTTTTTTACTTTATATATATATATATACATTATTTTATATCAAGTTTATTACGCATGTGTTATTTAAGTTTACATATACTATTTCTTATGTACTAGATGTTCATTTGTTTGTTATTGTATGTGTTACATCTCTTAATTTGCGACCGATAATTACTTATGATTTATCATTGTAATATTTGATATTGCTTTGTGTATTAGTATTCCATTGTATCTTGCGAAAGATGTAGTGTTTTAATGCCATTTCGGTTTTAAAATCATAAGGTAATGCTCGTGTTTAGTGGTTTCGAGAAAATCGTGCTCTAACTTACTGAGTTTCGATTCTCCTCGTTTAAAACCTAATAGCCAAGTATCCTTTCTCTCTTAAATTAAAATGCATGATATCTCAAATAAAAAACTTATTCACGAGAAATTGAGATATTGCGCCCTAACTTACCGGGCGTGATATTTTATCATCTCGAGATAAGAATTCCAAAAGAACAAAGGCAATATTCCGTATTCGGGAATTTTGAGAAATAGTGCCCTAACTTACTGGGTTGCGATTTTTCATTTGACCCAAATAAAGGAATATCCTTCTTATTTTTTTAAATATACAAGTATTGAATGTCGAAGGATAAATCCAACTTTGAGAATAAAAGATGTTATGCCCTAACTTACTGAGCATGGCATTTAATTTCTCCGAAATAGGGAGCTTTGGCATCCAATACGGTTTTTTCCAAATACATATATATTTTAAATAAATGGATCGTAATCTAAAATCTTTTCAAATTTTCGACGTCAGGACATTAATTAATCAATTCGGTACTAATTTTGGGCGTTACGGGGGTGCTAACCCTTCCTCGTACGTAACCGACTCCCGAACCTATTTTCTCGAGTATTTGTAGACCAAAATTATTGTTTTAATAAAAATGTTTTATTAAAATAATCCATCTCAAGGTGATACGATCACACCTTGAATAAAAGATCGGTGGCGACTCCATTTGCCATATTTTAAAAGTCGATCCCCGTTTTTCAAAACTCCGGTCAAAAAATGGTTTCGACAGTTCTTATAATAAAATTTTACAAGGTGGGAACAAGTCCCACAGTGACAACATGGTCCTTAAATTTTGGGTGGTGGCATGCCTTTAGTCAAAGGATCAGCTAACATCTGCTCAGTGTTAATGTGCTCAATGACCACTTTCTTTTCTTTAACATGTGACCTTATGCCTAGATACTTAATGTCGATATGTTTACTTCGACTTCCACTTTTGTCGTTCTTAGCCATAAATACAGCAGTTGAATTGTCACAATATATGAAATAATCAAAATCCATAATGACTCAGCCCAAAAAACTCGAGCCTCAACCCCAAATTAAATGAAATCAAAATAAAAATTTATTATATACAATTGCACAAAATTAACATAATCTAAGTGTCATAGTGCACATTAAATTAAAGTTTACGTTTGACATTATAGATTGAGTCTGTCAAAACAATTTTTTTGTAAAACGAGTCGACTTTAAAAACAAAAAACGGGAGCCGCCACCAATCCTTTTTGATGAGGTGTGATAGGGTCACCTCGTAAAACGATTGTTTTTAATAAATAGTTTGATTTATCAAAACAACGATTTTGGTCTACAAAACTCAGAAAATGGGTTCGGGAGTCGGTTACATACGAGGAAGGATTAGCACCCTCGTAACGCCTAAAATTGGTACCGAATTTATTGATTAATGTCTTAATGTTAAAAATTTGAAAAGATTCGAAAATACGATCCTTTTTGTTAAAGAAAACTTGAATAAAATGAATGGTAAGACCCTCTTATTTCGAAGAGATAAAATGTCACGCCCAGTGAGTTAGG
The DNA here is from genome assembly GCA_025698515.1 of Gossypium sturtianum. Lineage (NCBI taxonomy): Eukaryota > Viridiplantae > Streptophyta > Magnoliopsida > Malvales > Malvaceae > Gossypium > Gossypium sturtianum. The sequence goes on along the minus strand of CM046955.1, from coordinate 143,109,356 downwards.
GTACGACATTTCAAATTCCCGAAACTGAGCTTGTCTTTTAACTTTTGAAACTCATGTATTTGCAATTTAGAAGGATATTCGGTTATTTTGGTCAAATGAAAAATCGGAACCCAGTAAGTTAGGGCACAATTTCTCAGAGTACCAAATTCAGAACATTGCCTTTGTTATTTTCAAAAAAAAATCTTATCTCGGGGTAACAGGATGTCATGGCCAGTAAGTTAGGGCACATCACCTCGAATCTCCGAGAACAAGTATTTTATTTGAAACTCGTATTGCAATTTAAAAGGATATTCCGTTATGAGAAAAACCGGAATCCAGTAAGTTAGGGCACGATTTTCTCAAATACGAAACATCAATTATTTTAAAAACTTGATGCACCGAGTAAAGGTTAATGTAATATGATTTGATAAAAAAGATAAATTACAAAGCTAGGTTGTATAATAGAATGATTATTAATGCATCAGTATGAACGGTAATAACAAAGACGAAAATAAAATGAAATACAAAAATAAAACAAACGAGTTATCAAAAGAAAAATAATAGGTAAAACTAAATAAAAAAAAATAAAAAGGATGTGTGTAATAATACTAAGTTAACTAATTTAATGATATAATGATGATAATAACAATAATAATGCAATAATAGTAAAATAAAGAATAATGATAATGATACATTTATAATAATAATAGTAATAAAAGGAATGATAATGAAAATAGAAATAATAGTAATAATAATAATAATAATAATAATAAAATAGTAATAAGAATAAAAATATGAAAATATGAAATAGTGATAACAAAATAATGATAATGATACTAGAAAGAAAAATAAAATAATAATAATAGTAATAATAATGGTAGTTGATAAACAAATAATAAATATATATATAAAATATAATAATAATAATAATAATAATAATAATAATAATATAATGATAAAAAAACTAAATAATAGTAATAATAATAATCGCAAAATAACTAAAAAGGGACTAAATTGAATTTAAAATGAAAATTTAGGGTTAATTCGAAATAAATAAAAAGAAAACGGACCCCATTGAATGCACGAATAAAATGGAGGGACTAAAAAGGAAATTTTCCCTTCTCCTCCAAAACGCACAGCATCAGGGGGACCAAATTGAAACCCGAAATAAATTGTTGGGCCAAATTTAAAAAATACCATAAACTTAATCGGAAAACCATAAAAAAGCGGAAGGACCAAAAGTGCAATAAACCCCTTGCTAAAAAACACACAGATCCTGAGGCAGGTCGGGTCAGATCGGGTCGATTAGGGGCAAAACGACGTCGTTTTGGTGCCTGCAAGGCTTGCCCAAAACGACGTCGTTTTGGGGGTCTATTTAAGGCAAAAAATTTTGAAAAAAATATTTTCAACCCCATTTCAGAAAAAAACTCCCCCCTTTATTTTTTTTCTCTACAGGGATGAGCTCCGGCGCCACCCCGGTCACCGGACCGCCACGCGCCGCCGTCGGCGCCGCCGTACGCGGCGGTCGGAAGTCAAAAAGTCTACTTTTTTTCAGCAGTTTTTTTTCAGGGGGTTCTCTTCCTCTTTTCTTTTTTTTTAAAAAAATGTATGTTTATGTCGGAAGAGAAAAAAAAAAGAAAAAAGGAAAAGCTTCGAAAAAAATATCACCTTTTTGGCCAGTGTTTTTGATTTTAGTAGTTTTTTAGTGTTTAATCTCTGCTTTCTTGTGTTTGAATCTCCTATTTGTGTTTGAAATCTCTCTTTTCTGTATTGATTTTTTTGAAAATTTACAATGGTTGAGATCGGCTTTTATAGCCGTTTTTACAATCATTTTGCTGTCATTTCTCTTTTAATGTTTGCAGGTGACGGTGCAAGTGGATGGCGGTGCTACTGAGGCGGTGGCCAGAGGCGGTGGATGGGACTGCTGGTCAGAAGGCAGACGCCCTAGGTGCGGCGCACCTAGGGTTTCTTTTTGCTGTTTTTTTTTCTGTTTAATTTTGGTATTGGGCTAGGGTTTGGTTAGTTTAATTGTTTTGGGCTTTAATTGTTTTGGGCCTTGGTTTGTTGGGTTGTAATGGGTTTAGTATTTGGGTTTTATGGATTGTTGGGTTTGATTTGTTTTGGGTCTCAGTAGGCTGGCTTGTTTGGTTTCTGACGGGCCAGGGCAAATTGGGCTATTCACAGAGTCAATATTCATGTGTAAAATTTTGAGATTTATTCCCTTAACTAAAGTAATATGTCAAATAGAATACTTGAACTATCCTCCATGTTGGCAAAGTTTATGTACATTAGAAGCGAACTAAATAATTAGAATAAACCTAAAGTATGGCTTACATATAATTTATTCACAATGAAACTTAAACTTTAGCCTTCAAGATTTCACGGTCTCAATCTATGTCTTAAAATTTTAAGATCATTTTAGGTTTGTTAAAAAGTCAAAAGTTTAGAAAATTAGAATTGTTGCTTGAGGCGTGAATATCCCTATTCTTAAGGATATTCGTGGATTTACTATCTCTCAAGATTTAATTTGTATCATTCGCAATGAAAAAATTGAAAAAAAATTTCCCAGATATCTAACAGTATACTTAAACAATCCTCCAGGTTAGCAAAGTTATTGCTAGTTGACCAGATATCTAACAGAATTAGGATTTGTTTACTTAACATGTTAGGTATGATACTGGTATTTCCAATGCTGAGTTGAGTGGGCTTTAACATACACCTTCATATAGACTTATTAATTTTGACTTGAAATGATTCAATTAAGTATTTGAAATGACAAATAAATAACTCCAAATGACCTAAATTTGAAGTGACCAAGATATGAAATAATCAGAACCCATAATGACTCAGCTCAAAAAATTCGAGCCTCAAACCCAAATTAAATTAAATCAAAATCATAATTTATTATATACAATTGCACAAAATTAACATAATTTAAGTGTCATAGTGCACATTAAATTAAAGTTTACATTTGACATTATAGATTGAGGCAATATTCATGTGTAAAATTTTGAGATTTATTCCCTTAATTAAAGTAATATGTCAAATAGAATACTTGAACAATCCTCCATGTTGGCAAAGTTTATGTACATTAGAAGCGAACTAAATAATTAGAATAAATCTAAAGTATGGCTTACATATAATTTATTCACAATGTGACTTAAACTTTGGCCTTCAAGATTTCACGGTCTCAATCTATGTCTTAAAAATTTTAAGATCATTTTAGGTTTGTTAAAAATTCAAAAGTTTAGAAAATTAGAATTGTTGCTTGAGGCGTGAATATCCCTATTCTTAAGGATATTCGTGGATTTACTATCTCGGGATTCAGTTTGTATCATGTGCAATGAAAAAATTGAAAAAAATTTCCCATTTGAATGGAATTGAGCTATTAGGCTCAAGCCTCGTGTGCACATGCATATTCTCTTATTTTTAGTCTCACAAGTTTATAGTAAACCGAATCTATATAAACATCATTTAATAGGTGTATCTAAAATATGTGTAATATGTGTAATTCTTTAAAATACATGAAAACTTCCAATATGGTTTAGGTCATTTCTGGATTTGTCTTATTTTAGGTTCAAATCATTCGAATTTGAGGCTAAGTTTTTCATGTCTAATCATTATTGATCCGAATCATTTTAGATTTTGATCATTTTAAGTTCGAGTTATTCGTAATCAAATCATTTTAAGTTTAGATAAATTTGAGTCAATTCGAATTTGATTTAATTACGTAGGTTTTTTTTTATAATAAATTGAGCTGAATGAAATTTAGATTGGAATTTATTTAGTGTGCCTTTGTGTTTAAGTCAAAATTTAAACATCTGCCTTCAAAATAAACATGTTAAGAAAATTTTATTTTAAAGACTATAATACGACAGAGTTGATTTGAGAAATAAACATGTTCATGTTTTAATCCCATCCTAAAAAATAAAATATACCCTTAAGCGGTTCCGTCCCAAAATTTTACATAATTTTTTTATGTCATATTAAATACATGTAACGTCTTATAAAAATTGTCAATAAATTATGCCTAGCGACAACGTTATTCAAATCTAATTTCATTGTTAATACCTATTCCTATTTTTCTTCTACTGTCTTCAACTTTAAATATAAAGGGATTGAAATTTTAAGAATTGAGATTTCTTTTCTTTGTATTAGTGGACGTTTGATTTTTTTTTTATATACTGAAATTGATACATATCTTTTCAAATTTATCAATATTTTTTAAAATTATTTAAGATATGTATATAAATATATTACAAGTATAAAATGAATGAAACTAAATACATTTCAAATATAAAATATTTATTAATAAACTTAAAAAATAAAAAATTATCATTCAAATAAATCCAAAATTAATAATAAAAATCCATCATTTAATATGAAATTTTAAGGATTTAGCTCATTTACTTAATAAAAGAAGCTGGAAGGTGAACGGATATATATATATATATATATATATTGATAATCGGGTGAATGGTTTTTTCTTAATTATATTTTGAATGTGAAAGTATATTCCATTTTTTAAAAAATTTTAAATTCCGATGTAGCATTTTTAAATAGCATAATAGTAAGTAATTAAAAGTTTTAAATTTTTAATATTATTCATGCACAGGACGGTGCACTATGTTCTGGCAGGTGTGACTGGAATTGATCGGAATGAGTTGGTGCAACTGGTACAGACCGAAATTTTCACCAGTGTAGAGTAAACTGCCGTTAAACTACAAATCATCAGTCGATTAAGTCGTATTTTCACATTTTCTAAATCAGAAAAACAAAAACTTCACTTCAAATCCCTTGAGCTTTTGTTACACTTCATCTCTGCACTCAATGAAATAAAACACAACATAAAAAAATAAACACCATTTCTTTTGTTACTTTTTCTACTAAAATAAGTTTTTTTTTCTGGTAGAAAACTAAGATGGACTTATAATATTCAATCAAAGGGAAAAAAAAAAGACAAATTAGGAAAGATAAAAGATGGGGAGAGGGTTTTAAAATTCAAAGCCTTCAAAATAGATGAGTTTGGGGTTTTTAATAATTAACATTATTTTATATTATTGAATAGTAAATTAATTGTATCGGTGGTTGAATTTATTGGATCGAAAATTAATGATTTGATTGATTTGATTATCGATCTAATTTTAGAAACATTAATATTTTGATATAAATTTGAAACAGTGCACACAAATTAGTATAACCGAAATTTGTACGAAATCGACCACCCTAATTTAATACATAATTTGACATTCATATAAAATATTATCTTGGAAATATATTGAAAAAGGAAAGTAATCGTATGTAAATGGATAACTTGGAAGAGATAATGAAGCAGGAATCATTATATCAGCAGTGGCATCTTCTCGATGTATGGCTGCTCACTATCTTGACTGCATTTATCGTTTGATTCTTTTCTTAATTAGCCAAACTCATGTTAACAATGGTATAACAGTAATTAATTACTTCATGGACAGAACATCAATATATAAATACCTCATATATATTAAGCAACAACGTATCAAAGTACACCTAATAATGGGAATTGGAGAACTCCCATTTATACAAACAAATATAAGTGGGCAAAATCAATGCTCATAATAAAGACACAAAGACGACTAAAAACCTTATTACACCAGATCCAGTATGCAGCAGATAAAAAAATGCGGTATTTCAAGGAGTAGAACGAGAAGGTGGTGGGGACCAGAAAGGAATAGAGGGAACTGCAGTTGGGATTGTGGGGACTGAAGGAATGCTTGGCAGAGGGGGCAGTCCTCTTGGCAATGTGGTAGGAAGTGGAGGAAGCGCCCCAGGGTTCGGGAGATTAGGGAAAGATGGCAATGGTGGAAAAGAGAAAGGAATAGGGGGAATTGCAGTTGGGATTGTGGGGACTGAGGGAATGCTTGGCAGAGGGGGCAGTCCTGTTGGCGATGTGGTAGGAAGTGGAGGAAGCGCCCTAGGCCATGGGAATGATGGTCGGGATGGCGTTGGGAGATTAGGGAAAGATGGCAAACTTTGCGTTTGAGGCTGCTGCAGAAGGTGACGAGCTGCTACCCCAACATCAATGCTTGCAAATGACAAAGCCATCAAGAATGCTAAAGCAAAGCAATTGAAAGAGGCCATTTTTGTTCAGAGATTCCGAAACAAATGAAGCAGATGAAACAAAGTTCTTTATCTGAATAGTTGTGAGTGAGGAAAACAAAGCATGGTATTGAGGTTTATATAGGCATTGGAGCAGTGAATAGAAATCCCCTGCCCCTAAACAATGCCCCATTCGTGCCTCCAAAATAAAATAGCGCCACGTGTTTTTTATTTTTTCCATTTTAATTGTAGTTCATTTTTTAAATAAAAAATTTATAATGATTTGGATTATTTTTTAACTTATTATCAACGTTTTTGTTTTATTTTTATTTTCTATTAATTTTACCTATTCTTTAATTAACAAATTTATAATGACATAGAGTTAATTTAACAGAGTTTTTATTTATTTATTTATATAATCGTTCTTATAATAAAATTTTACAAGGTGGGAACAAGTCCCACAGTGACAACATGATCCTGAAATTTTGGGTGGTGACATGCCTTTAGTCAAAGGATCAACTAACATCTACTCAGTGTTAATGTGTTCAATGACCACTTTGTTTTCTTAAACATTTTCCCTTATGCCTAGATACTTAATGTTAATATGTTTACTTCGACTTCCACTTTTGTCGTTCTTAGCCATAAAGACAGTATTTGAATTGTCATAATATGCCATCAACGACCTAGAAATCGAATTCACATGTCTAAGCCTAGAAATGAAACTTTTCAACCATACTCCTTGTGATGTAGCTTCAAAACATGAAACGAACTCAGCGTCTATAGTGGAAGTAGCAATTAAGGTCTGCTTGACGCTCTTCCAAGTATAGCTCCGCCAACAAACATAAATATATAACCTGATGTTGATTTATGTGAATCAACACAACTTGAAAATTCTAAATCGAAGTAGCCAATCACCTCCAAATTGTCTTATCGTTTGTACATAAGCATGTAGTCCTTTGTCCCTTTAAAAAGTCGCAAAACTTTCTTTGCAGCTCTTCTAGTGGTCAAAACCTAGATTACGCTGATATCTTCCTGTCGAGACTATAGAGTAGAATATTGGAAAAAATGGCTTGATTTTTCATTGATTAAGAAGGAATATATATATATATATACAAATTGGGCAACATATATAGGAACTATCCTAGAATTAGGGGATTACAACTAATTACAATAAATAGAACATCTTTGGGAATTAATTCTCTAATATGCCCCCTTAAGATCTAGCTCCGAAGGAGACACCAATCTTGACCCTTAATTCTTGGAAGCGTTTTCGTGGAAGCGATTTGGTAAGAGCATCAACAAGTTACTCTGTTGATGAAGCATGAGTAACACGAAGAGTGCCTGATTGAACTTGATCCTGAATAAAGGGAATGAAAGACTGGATTAAAGCAGAGGTAGGTGGCACCAACATTGTCACAATAAATAAGAGGCTGTGTAGGAAGATTGACTCCAAGCTCTGTGAGAAGAGAATAAATCCAATTGATTTCTAAAGTATTAGCGGCAACTAATTGATACATAGCTTCTGTGGATGACTAAGCAATTGTGCGTTGTTTGATGGATGACCAAGAAATAGGATGACGACTAAGATAAATAATATAAGCACTCGTAGAGGTATAATAATATTTTTTACTAACAACTCTTGAAAATAGTTATATTTAATGCCTCTAGACCTAGCTAATTGCTTGTACTTAAGTACATTTTGTTGCATTCTAGGACATTTTAGTTAGCATTTTTAATATTGCATTAGAACTTGGACTGTGTTGGAATTAGGCGCTTTTAATCGCTTGTAATGGAGTTTTTTGTGTGGCAGGAACAAGTTTTGGAACGAGGAAATAAAGGAGTGAAGTTTTGTTAGGGCAAAGTGCAGACAGTTTGCCAGCACGGATGTCGTGGCAATGCCAGGAAAACCAAGTCAACATTTTCCGTGTAGCAATCTCAGTTCAAATTCAAACTTGTACCAGATAAATCCCCCTAAAAGAGGAGAAGATAATCACGAGTTGTTAGCCAACCCTAGCCTAATCTATCTATAAAAGTCGATGAAGGGGACCTCAGAAAGGGCAAAAAAAGTGACAGAGATCCTTAGGCATGAATAAGGGTTCGACTGCGCAAAGGAAAGGAAGTCGAAAGCAGTCCTTCTTAGCCATCACAAGTCGTTGTGATGTCGAAGTGTGGACTTGGCAAGCGAAAGTTGTTTCCTAAAGTTCTTCCGTTATTTCCATTAGTGTTCCTTCGAAAGATTACATTGAAGTAGTTGAACACAATGTCTGATAATATTTTGGTTTGGAATTTTATTTCCCAGCCCATGAGCTAAATATCATAAGGTTGGGATTACTTTCGATGAAACCTTAAACTGTTTTTAAGGATGCAATATATCTTTAATTTACTTTACTGTTTCATCTGATTGTTCTTATTTCTTAACTAAAATGCAAATGATCTCTAGACACAGAAGACTCTTCGCATACTTATAAACTAATTCTCATTTCGAAAAGGTTGGGTTGATTAGATTAAAATTAAATGAAATGAGCAAGTATTCGATAGACACTTGTAGTCGACTCTAGACATAAAGTCACGATCATACAGAAGGAACCCATGCAAGATATCTAAAAAGCCTATAGACACAGGCAAGGTAACTTGAGGTTTTGCTTTCGTGAGAGGCAGGCCATTTTAAAACTTTTCTTTGCAGTAAAGTAGATACGATTTTGCCAAGGCATTATTGACAGTAAGGGTCAATTTTGGGTAATCCCGACCTTCCAAATCCACATCGTATATCCTTTATTCTTTGCCATAGTATCTTTGCCACGTCATTATTAGTTACTTATTTGTTCATTTACATAATATTCCCATAATAATTCTCATAATTGCCATTACATTTCTACTCTTGTTTTTCCATATCATTTCTAAGTATTCATTAATTCCACATATTGCATACATCATTATTCCTTTAATTGTCACTACATACTTACCATCGCTTTGCCATAGAATTAATTGCATTTTATTATAATAACTTGACCACTTTTGTGCCTCAATCCGATCCTCGTGGGAACGATACTCACTCATCACTTTATTACTTGAACTGACGTGTATACTTGTACAAAATCGCATATCATTTTACACGCGATAAGTTTTTGACGCTGTTATCGGGGATCGACAATTTGGTGAAATTTGGTGTGGTGATTTTACTTAGTAGTTTTATTTAACTTAGTGTATTTAATTTTTATAGGTTTGCCATCAGTGCATGAGAAGAGGCATTCCTGCTAATACAAAATACCTTTTTGATCCGGAGATTGACAGAACCTTGCGAAGAAAGAGAAAAGACTTGAGAAAAATGGCTGAAAACAGGAATGATCTTAATGGTAATCCAAATGATCGCAGTGAAAATCTTCCCATTAGAAGCATGGTGGATGATCGAGATAGGCCAATTAGATAGCATGTCGTCCTAATGCTGGATGATTTGAATCTAGGAATAGTCAGACCAACCATACATGCTCAACAATTCGAGTTGAAACTGGTAACGTTCTAGATGTTACAAACAGTAGGACAGTTCGGTGGACTACCCACTTAAGACCCACAATTACATTTAAGACTATTTCTAGAAGTATGTGATTCATTCAAATAGCAGGGTGTTCCAGAAGACGCCTTGAAGCTAAAGCTCTTTCCATATTCTTTAAGAGATCATACGAGAGCATGGATAAATGCTTTGTCATCGGGAACAGTGGCATCATGGAATGATCTTTTCTAGAGATTCTTGATATGGTATAACCCGCATACTATGAATTCTAAGTTGAGAAATGATATTACACCTTTTCGATAAATAGAGGATGAGATGATATATGAAGCTTGAGAACGATTTAATGAGTTAATTCAGAAATGTCTGATGGATAGATTCCAACATTGGACTCAAATGGAGATGTTTTACAATGGGTTGAATGCACACACAAGGATGGTAGTTGATGCATCTGCCAATGGTACTTTGTTGGTCAAAAATTATAATGAAGCATACGAAATCTTAGAAAAGATTGCCAACAACGATTATCAGTATCTGACCAAGAGAGTTGGGACAGGTAAGAGAGCTGCCGGTACCACCGAGCTTGATGCAATACCTTCGTTAACAGCCCAAGTATCTTCTCTAGCTAATATGATTAAAATCATGAAAAATCCAAATGTAGCCCATGAATTGAAATCAATAGACTTGCCATGTGTTTATTGCGGGGAAAATCATGTGTTTGACGAATGCCCATCAAATCCAACGTCAGTATGCTATATGGGTTATTCCAACCGAAATAGCAATCCATATTCTAACACTTACAATTCAAGGTGGAAGCAGCATCTGAATTTTAGTTGGGGTAATTAAGGTGCAGGAAACTTCAACAATGCCGCAAGACAAAATGTCAACAATGCACCGCCTGGTTATGTTCAACCTATGCCAAGGGAAAATACCCAATATGGTCAAGCATCATCTCCTACTTCTATTGAAGTTTTGTTAAAATAATATACAGCCAAGAATGATGTTGTAATTTAGAGTCAGGCTGTATCTCTCCGAGCGCTTGAAAATCAAGTGGAGCAAATAGCGAATGCTCTAAATTCAATGCCACAAGGAGCATTGCCGAGTGATACCAAGAATTCAAGAACACAAGGCAAGGATCATTGTAAAATAATCACCTTTAGAAACAGGACTCAGTTGAGTGATATTGTTCACAATACCGCGGCAAGAGAGGATAAGCATATGAAAAGCATACAACATCTAAATAGGATAAGCAAGAAAATGTTATGATAAAATCAGATCAGGTTGCCAACAAAAATGCCACAGTAAAATAATATTAGCAACCTGAAGGACAACCGCCTCTACCTTTTCCACAATCATTCCATAATTCTTAAAAAAAAATCTCAATTTAAAAGATTTTTGGAAGTTTTGAAGCAACTCCACATTAATATACTGCTAGTCGAAGCTTTGGAGCAAATGCCCAATTATGTGAAATTCATGAAAGATATATTGTCGAAGAAACGTAGGTTGGGAGAATTTGAGACTGTTGCTCTCACCGAATGGTGCACAGTAATGTTGATGAATAAGCTACCTCCAAAATGACCCAGAGAGTTTCACTATCCCATGTTCAATTGGAGATCATTATGTAGGAAAAGTATTATGTGATTTTTGAGCAAGTATAAATCTAATGTCTATGTCTATTTTCAGGAAGCTAGGAATTGGGAAAGCAAGACCTACCACATAACATTGTAATTGGCTGACCGATCTTATGCCCATCCAGAAGGTAAAATTGAAGATGTATTGGTAAAGGTGGATAAATTTATCTTTCCTATAGATTTTCTTATTTTAGAATGTGAAGCTGATCATGATTTACCAATTATTCTTGGAAGACCGTTTTTTGCTACTAATAGGACCCTAATTGATGTATAGAAGTGCGAGCTAACCATGAGAGTGAAAGATCAGTAGGTTACTTTTAATGTGTTTAATGCATTAAAATGCGCGAATGAGAATGATGAATGTCACACCATTGACTTGATAGAATCAGCAGTGGACGAATTCATAAAATTTTGCAACAAAGTTCTGACAGTGAAGACAATTTGATGGAGCAAGGAGGCACAGTAAGTTTTGAAGAGCTTGGTGAATTTATGGAAGCCGAGTAGATAATTGATAGGCCAGGGAAGAAATTTGAATCCCTTGATTTATCAGAATGATCTTTTAAGCCTCCTAAACCATCTGTAGAGGAATATCCCACTCTAGAGTTAAAACCTCTGCCACAACATTTGAAATATGCGTATTTGGGAAATAACAGTATTTTTTCCAATCGTAATTTCTGCTAAGCTAACACCTGAGCAAGAGGACGGGTTGTTATAAGTGTTACGGTGATCTGAAAGAGCACTGAGTTGGACCCTTGCCGATATAAAGGGAATTAGCCCTACATTTTGTATGCACGAAATTTTATTGGAAGATTTCCATAGCAAATCCATTGAATAGCAGAGACAACTGAATCCAATTATGAAGTAAGTTGTCAAGAAAGAAATTATCAAATGGCTTGATGCTGGCATTATTTACCCAATTTCTGACAGTTTGTGGGTAAGTCATGTGCAATGTGTACCCAAGAAAAATGGTGTCACGGTAGTAAGTAATGTCAACAATGAGCTCATATCAACTCGTACTATTACGGGATGTAGAGTGTGTATGGACTACCACAAGCTTAACAAGACAACTAGGAATGATCATTTCCCTCTACCTTCATTGATCAAACGTTCGACAGATTAGTTGGTAAGGCTTTTTATTGCTTCCTAGATGGTTATTCAGGATATAATCAGATTGCCATAGCACCTGAAGATCAAGAGAAGACAACTTTCACGTGTCCATATGGCACTTTCGCATTCAATCGGATGTCATTCGGGTTATTCAATGCCTCAGAAACTTTCAAACATTGAATGATGGCCATATTCTTAGACATGGTGGAAAATTTCCTTGAAGTTCTTATGGATGAATTCTTTGTGTTCAAAAATGATTTTAAATATTGTTTACAAAATTTGATGATGGTTTTATGTCGTTGTGAAGAAACAAATCTAGAATTAAACTGGGAGAAATGTCATTTCATGGTCCTTGAAGGCATTGTCATAGGACATAGGGTGTCACAACGAGGAATTGAAGTAAACAGAGCAAAAATAGAAGTGATAGAAAAATTGTTACCGTCTACCAGTGTTAAGGGTATTAGAAGTTTTCTAGGACACACAGGATTCGTTGTGTATTTTACTTGAATAGAATAAACCTTTTAATTTTTATGATCAACATTTGCAAGCTTTCAAGGAACTCAAGAAGCGACTTGTAGCAACACCGATTGTGGTTGCTCCAGAATAGACATTGCCTTTTGAACTCATGTGCGATGCTAGTGATTATGTCGTGGGAGCAGTTTTGGGTCAAAGGAGAAACAATGTTCTACATGCAATATAGTATGCTAATAGGACGTTGACAGAGACTCAACTTAATTATACCACTACGGAGAAGGAATTATTGGCAATGGTCTTTGCATTTGACAAATTTCGTTCTTATTTAGTAGGAGTAAATGTCACAGTCTACACAGATCACTCAACTATCAAGTACTTTGTACGAAAAAAAGATTCCAAGCCGAGATTGATTAGGTGGATAGTCTTGTTACAAGAGTTTGATTTGGAAATTAGATGTTTGGAAGGAACCGAAAATCAAGTGGCTGACCATTTTTCAAGAATAGAATCGAGGAATAAAGATGAAAACAAGAAATATATTAAGGAAGAATTCCTAGATGAACAGTTGCTCATTGCCAAGGCATTACCTTGGTACGCCGACATAGTAAACTTCTTAGTAAGTGGTGTAATGCCACCTGGCTTCAATACTAAAAGAAAACAAAAATTTCTTCACGATGTCAAACAGTACTATTGGGATGAACCATTCCTATTCAAGCATTATGTAGATCAAATAATTTAGAAGCGCGTCCCCAACGATGAGATGCATCGTGTCTTACAACATTGTCACTCAGCCCCATATAGAGGACATTTTAGAGGGATGAAAACATCTACCAAGGTACTCCAGTCAGTATTCTATTGGCCAAGTTTATTTAAAGATGCTCATGAATTTTATAGGTCATGTGACCGTTGTTAGAGAACAGAAAATGTGTCTAGGAGACAAGAAATGTCGTTGCAAAGTATATTGGAGATTGAACTGTTTGATGTATGAGGAATAGACTTTATGGGTCCGTTTCCACCATCCGTGGGCAAACTATACATACTTTTGGCAATAGACTATGTTTCTAAGTGGGTAGAAGCAGTAGCCCTAGCCTCTAATGATGCTAAGTCGGTATTGAATTTTTTGCATAAGAACATTTTCACACGATTTGGTATATCGAGAGCCATTATCAGTGACGAGGGATCCCATTTTGATTACAAACTAGTGGTCAATGCCTTGCGTAGGTATGGGGTGAAACATAAAATTGCCACGACATATCACCCTTAAACGAATGGCCAAGCCGAAATCTCTAATAGAGAAATTAAACAAATTCTGGAAAAAATGGTGAATCCATCTCGAAAAGACTGGTCTACTAGATTGGATGAAGCACTATGGGTATATCGAACTACATTTAAAACACCACTAGGGATGTCACATTTTAAACTTGTTTATGGTAAGCCATGTCATTTACCTATTGAACTTGAGAATAAAGTGTTTTGGGCGATTAAAAAGCTAAACAAGGATTGCGTTGTTGTTGGCGGCAAGAGATTGCTAGAATTGAATGAGATGTTAGAGTTTCGAACACAAGCATATGAGAATGCTAGTTTGTATAAGGAAAAGACCAAGCGATGGCATGATGCCAGAATTTTACCAAGGCAATTTGAACCTGGGCAGCAAGTATTATTGTTTAATTCCAGGATTAAATTATTTCCTAGTAAGTTAAAATCTCGATGGCCAGGACCTTTTGAAGTAATTCAAGTGTATTCATATGGTGCTGTTGTTGTTAAAGACTTAAGAATAAGGGATACATTCAAGGTTAATGGACAACACTTGAAGCATTACTAGGGTGCTCTTATAGAGTGTGACAAGCAAAGCGTTAGCCTTTGTGATGTTTTGTAACGCCCTAAAATTCTCTTACATATTTATTTTCGTATGTTTGGAACAAAAATGTGTATCTGTTTCAGTGGTTAAGTGTTCTGGGAGTATGTGGGAGGTCCTAAGTTCAAGCCTTAGCTTGGGCATATTTTTTGTTTTTAAATGAATAAACCCCATCTCTGATCAGTAAGCTTATAATTAAATGTTGGTAAAATATGTCAGAATGGGCCTGTTGGTCTGGTGGCTAAGGTGTGAGTTGGCGTGTGGAAGGTCTGGAGTTCAAGTCCCCGTGCTAGCATGGGGATATATTTTTGCTAGTGGTGCCGTGGAGAGTTTGAGCAGAACAGAAATGCCGAAGTGGTAGAGGTGTAGTGGGAAGTGAAGAGAGAAAATTAAGGGATTTTGGATAGTGAGAGAGTGTGGTGGACGGTTTTGGGGGTGTTTGAGTTGTAGTGGGGGAGTGTGGGAGTAGTTTGAGGGATTGAGAGGTTATCTGATTTAGTTCAGATTTTTTCTCTCTTTTGAAAATTTGTTTTCTCTCTCCCCAATTCCAAATTCTGATTTTTTTTCAGTTTCATCTTGCACATTGTCGAAATTCTCTGTTCTCCCTCTTCAGTCTTGTTTTTCTTTTTCTTTCACTCTTGTCGAAATTCTCCTTGAATCCTCCCTTTTCTTTTTCTTTTTCTGTTTTATTGTTATTATCGTTCCCTTTTTGCAACAAGAATTGTGTTGGTGCGGTTTCAATAAGTAATTCTTTCCCTTCTCTCGTATTTGTATGTCGTTCGAGTGGGAATCTAAAGTTTTTTTCTGAAATTGATGGTTTAGGCGAAAGTCTTAGAGCAGTAAGTTCGTTCTTGGATTGAGAAGTGGTTACAAAGGTCCTCTGTCAGCGGTAAGTCAAGTTTTGGGTAATTCCTTAACGACGAATTCGTTAGTTTTAAATCTTTAAATGGCTAAATCGAGGATGTGTACAATGATTTTTAGGCTTTGGTGCGCTTCGGAGTGCTTACACGTCGGAAGTAATATAGGTGTGTAACCACAACACTATAAATAGAAATCGGCAAAAAGCCAAAAAGTGGAGTTGTTTATGCCACACGGGCGTGCGGCCGTCCGTGTGGTAGGCCGTGTGATCGACGAGGCTGGCCATGTACGATTCATGGGCCGGGCCGAATTGGGCCGTGTGGGCCACGCGGACGTGTGGGCCCACACGGGTGAACCACACGGGCGTGTGGGATTGTTGGGCCAGGCCGTGTGATCCATACGACCAAGGCTATTTTGGGCCGTGTGGGCCCACACGGGCAAACAACATGGGCTTGTGGGCCCAATTTCACTGTTTGATTGCAAAGGTTGCACGGGTTGCCCAAGTCGACTGTGGACCTACCGTAGAGTGGGTAAACTTACCTAGACCCCTAATTGACTAAATGACTGTTATATCCACATACGATTTATATATATGTAAGACTGTTTATTGAGCATGCTGTTAAAACTGTACTCAATACATGTACGATACCATGCTTTGGCATGATATGTTTGTATGATGCATTGCATAGGGATGGGTTGTTATTGATTGGAGGAAGTGTACTGAAAGGATTCAAGCCTAATTTATCTTGTGCACTCAATTTGCAAATTACTTTCTCTAGTGCCATTTTCGGTACTATTTTGGAGTGTAGGGATGGGTGGGTTGATTATATCCCCACATAGAGTGTAGGGTTGGACGGAGATAGTGTGTAGAGGCAGGTTGGGTAGGGTTTGGTATATTTGCATAATCTGCATTGTCATCGATCATCGATATTGTATTGGGCCAAGGCCCAAATGCATGATCATACAGACTAAGATGGGTTAAAGCCCAAACCGATACTGTCACATCGATCATCGAAAAGGCTTAGACCTGGTCGATTTTATTCTATGTACTCTCTGTTTGTCTGCATGGGGAATTACACACTGAGTTTTCGTAAACTCACCCTTCTATTTTATCTGTACAGGTAATCCCCAGACTTAAGCGGATTGGAGCGACAGAAGACTTAACGGTGGCCACACGACCCTTTTTCACTGTTTCGTCTTTAATTAGGTTTTCAAAGTTTAATTTGGGGTATTTTGCTGTAGTAAAGGCCTCTATGGATTTTCGCTTAAAATTTGGATTTTATATTTGTCTTATGTTTATATCTGCTAGAGGTAGGTAAAATACAAGTTTTTAAAAGAAATACATGTGTTTTAGTAAAATACCCACAAGGACACAAACTGTTTAAAAAGCTTCCGCAACGTATAATGTTTTGAAAACTAACGACTGAATAAGAATCACGATTTTAGAATTAATAAAAGACAATGAGGATTTCTAAACGGAAAATGTTTTAAGAAAAGTTACGGTTTTCCAACACAAGCTACGGTTTTCAAACACACTACTATGTGATATCGCCAGATTCAGCCATAACATCCAGATCGGGTTTAGGGTGTTACATTTAGTGGTATCAGAGCTAAGTTACAAAACTCGGCTGTGGATTTGGGTTTTTAAGATGTGACTCTCTAAGAACTGATTTCTAAATGATGTGAAATGTTTTTACTGAATGTATGGTACACCGAGTCTTCGGCGCCGATCCTGTAAGTCCTCTAAACTGTTATCTGTTTATAAACTAAAAATGCTATAGATATCATGTACCGAAACTACTATAGATAAATTGTACTGAAAATACTCAAGTTAGTGTATACTGATACTATTGTAAAACTGATAGACATTGAGTTGTACGGAAACAAACTTTACACTTCTGATACTGTTTCACATAAGATATCTTTTAATAATTATTGAAATCAGAATCGATACATAAAATCGTATCTGAGATAAACACAATTAGACAATGAGCACTAGAGGTACTCGCGGACGGGGTACAAGAGGCCGTGGTAGAGGCCGTAGAGGGGCTCGAGCTGAGTCCTCTTCACTGGGCGGTATGCCAAATTTAGACACTAGCGAGACGCCAGTGTCACCTCGTCTGAGAGACTGGTTTGGGTGCAGGTCTTATGAAATCGTTGTTATGGGGCACGCCTTTGTCGAGCTATGTTACAAATTTTAGAGAGGGTCACTGGGCCCAATACTAAAGCTGGAGGCCGAGGGTCGGTTACGGAACGACTCCAGTCTAATGGAGCCGAAATTTTTAGGGGTATTGCTGGAGTTGCCCCTAACGTGACTGAATACTGGATTGAGGCCACCAATAGGATTATGGGCGATTTGAACTTTACCCCCGAGCAGAAACTAAAGGGTGCAGTGTCACTGCTAAGAGATGAGACTTACCAGTGGTGGCTTATGGTTAAGCAGGGCACTCAGCCCGACTGACTGACCTGGGAGTTCTTTAAGACCGTATTCCAGGGGAAGTATGTGGGGGCCAGTTACGTGGATGCTCGTAGGAGAGAGTTCCTGAATTTGACCTAGGGTGATAGATCAGTGGCCGAGTATGAGGCCGAATTTCTGTGACTAAGCCGCTATGCGCGTGGTATGGTGGCGACTGAGTATGAGAGATGTGTTCGCTTCGAGGATGGCCTCAAGGATAATCTGAGGGTACTGATATCTCAACAAAGGCAGCAAGACTTCGCTGCATTGATCGATGAGGTGAAGATCGCCGAGGAAATAAAGCGCACTGAGTGCCAGAACAGAAACAGAGGTAAGAATAAGAGGGATTCAGAGCCCTCGAGTTCCGTTAAGAGGCCTAAGACAAAGGCCAGAGTTGATGGGCCGACCAGAGTTGGGGCACCTATTGCTGCTACTGGACAGCCACCGTGTACTGACTGTGGTTGACGCCATCAGGGCAAGTGTTGGAAAAGAACTGGGGCTTGTTTAAGGTGCGGTTCATTAGAGCACCGTATTAGAGACTGCCCGCGGAGGTCTGATCAGATGCAAGCTTCTAGCATGGGTACTGCACCACCGAGAGTAGTTCAGCAGCCACCGAGAGGCCGTGGTCAGGCCAAGGGTGGTAACAGTCTGGGCCGTGGTCAGAGAGCATCGGGCAGAGGTGCTAGTCACACTGAGGCGAGGCAGCCGGCTCTAGTTTATGCTGCTCGCCACTGAGAGGATGGAGATGCTCCGGACGTCATTACGGGTACGTTCTTTATTTATAATGTACCTTATACTGCACTGATAGATATAGGATCCACTCACTCCTATATAGCTTGTACCGTATCTGAAAACTTAGGTTTACTTGTTGAGAGCACTATGAGTGAGGTCACTGTACTGAGTCCATTGGGGCAGTCAATAAGAGTTAACAAACTGTTTAGAGATGTTTCTTTAGAGGTTCAAGGGGCTATCTTTCGGGCTGATATGATGTAACACCCCTAACCCGTATCCGACGCCGGATTAGGATTAAAGGCGTTACCAGACAGATCAGAAACAATCTACAGAAATTCATACATTCATTTATCATTCTCAAGCATAGTGTCCCTTAATACGGTTATCGAGACCTTAAACATGCTTATAAACCGAGTTGGGGCTAAATAGAAACACTTACAAAATTTCATGAAAAATTAAAGTTTTTCTAAAGTACAGGGGATACACGCCCGTGGGAGGAAACCGTGTGCCCTCCACGGCTGCTAGACACCTCCGTGTGTCCTCCCCATGGTCAAAACTGACTTATGCTCCACGGCCACCAAGCACGTCCGTGTGCCATGGCCGTGGTCGATCCTGTCAAAAACCACACGACTACTATGCGGCGAGCACGCGTCCGTGTGCCCACAAGCAATGTGACATTAAGCTAGCTACTGACTTGTGCCCCACGGCTAGTGGACACGCTCGTGTCGAGGCCGTGTACTACTAGGCTAAATCCTGATATTCTCCCACGATCCCTAGGCACGCCCGTGTGCCCTGGCCGTGTGACATTATAGGTCATTTACAGATCAAAATGCCACCCAAAACCAATTCCAAACATACCAATTTGCATGACTAAATCTCAAATATGCCCAAGCACCATTCATCTATATACTTACCATTTCATATATCAACTAATCATACCAAAACATAACTAGCCAAATCACATGGCTAAGTTCATATAACGACTTATACCAAAAACACTAGCCTATACATGCCATATCTTACTATATACATTTTCAAAGTGTACCAAAATGAGTTTAGTAGTGTAATGACGATCCGTGACGGTCCCGAGCTTTCAGTAGCTTTAACGACCTATAAAACAGAGAAAACACACACACGGAGTAAGCTTTCCAAAAGCTTAGTAAATTATATACAAATAAACTTAAAATGTATAACATTTAAGCATATAGATCATTGGCACAATTCATAACCCTATTGTATTCACCATATGTTTATGTCAATCCATATTTTTGGCCATATTTGCCACATCCATCAATTCTAAAGTCTCATATACACAAAGCTCTTCCATACTTACTAACACATTTCATAATACTATTTCAATGTACATAATCTTCCTAGCAATATCACATCGGAACTTACCTTATATACATAATTAGTATATAAGCAACGTACCTGTATTGGATATTCATTCACTTAAATTATCAAAACTCGGATTTGCTATTCGTATCACAGATTTTCCTGTTGAACCGTAAGGAATCTAATAGGATACTCAGAAAGCTCGGAATGGTCGTACAATGCCAACGTCCCAGACGAGGTCTTACATGTAATCAGATATCGACGCCACTGTCCCAGACAGGGTCTTACACGAATAATTACGATGCCAATGTCCCAGACATGGTCTTACACGTACAGATCATATCGATGCCAACGTCCCAGACGTGGTCTTACACGTAATACTCATGTCGATGCCTACGTCCCAGACGAGGTCTTACACGAAATCTCAAATCAATGCCAACGTCCCAGACATGGTCTTACATGATATAACAGAACAGAAACCTATGTCATGACATAGCTAATCCTATCTATTCCTAGGTTCGTACGTGACTTCTCAAACTTAGTCACTATATCGAACTTATCTCAGAATTCATATGCATAACCTCTCATAAACATCCATTATCAACAATAGTCATATGAACAATTATAATTTCATACAAGTACGTTTATTTGCACAATGACTTACATCGGATTCGATTTATCGGGAATGAAAACGGCTACTCGATTACTTTCGCTTTCCCTCGATCTAAGTCCGTTTTCCTTAGTTCTTGATCTAAACATATTCAGAATTAACTCTTTTATTCACTATTTCATTCAATTCAATCCAAAGACACACATTTAGGGTAATTTGCAAATTAGCCCTCATAATTGCATAATTTATCAATTTAGTCCATTTTTCACAAAACATCAAATTCACATAATTTGTTCATACCCATACATAGCCGAATCTTCCTAGGGACTATATAAGTCCATATGTTCCATCAAATTCACAAATTAGTCCTCCAAAATAATATTTTCACAATTTAGCCCTATTTAGCTAAATTCATCAAAATTTCAAGAACAAAGTATGTTCATCTAGCTCTAATCCTTCATTTAACACCATAAATCATCAAAAAGCTTGACATATTATCAATGGAATATCACACAAACATCATCAATTCACAAAATGAATACATGGGTTTTGTAGCTCTCAAAGCAACGATTGCAAAAACGTATAAATTATCAAAAACCAACCGGAAACATACCTTGAATTAAACCAAAACTATGGCCGAACCCCTTGCCTATGTTTTTCTTTTCTTTCTTTGCTTGTTCGGTGATAAAAATGATGATAGTGGATTGCTTTTGTTTTCATTATAATAATATATAACATATAACATAATAATTTTAATGAACTATTAAAGTAATTATAATAAACATATAATATATACATATCATCACTCATTGCCGTCCACTAACAATAATAATGGCTATATTAACACATAAGTCCTCGCAATTATAAAGCCACAACACATAGGCACTTTAGCAAATAGCAAGCAACTTTCACATTTAATGCAATTTCATCCTTTTGTCAAATTAATCACATAGACAAACAATTAACTTACGAAACTTTACCACATGCTTAATCACATACTAACGGCACAGAAAATAATATTAAAATATTATTCGGACTCGGATTCGTGGTCTCAAAACCACTATTCTGACTAGGGTATAAACCGAACTGTTACATCTGATGGAACTGCCTTTTGGAGAATTTGATCTGATACTGGGAATGGACTGGTTAGTCAAACACCGAGTGAGCTTAGATTGTGCCACAAAAAGGGTTGTACTGAGAACTGAGGAGGACAGCGAGGTAGTCGTAATTGGGAAGTGTCGGAACTATTTATCGAATGTGATTTTTGCATTGATGGCCGAGAAGTTGGTCCGTAAGGGATGTGAGGTGTATCTTGCCTACATCAGTGTTTCAGATTCTGGGGATTCTTCGGTTAAGGATATCAGGACGGTTAAGGACTTTCCGGATGTTTTTCCTGAAGAGCTACCTGGGTTACCTCTGAATCGTGAAGTAGATTTTGGGATTGAACTCCTTCCTGGTACAGCTCCGGTGTCCATCGCCCCTTATAGAATGGCACCGAAAGAGCTTGTGGAACTTAAGGCTCAAATTCAAGAGCTATTGGATCGTGGGTTCATCCGCCCTAGTGTGTCTCCGTGGGGGGCACCAGTTCTATTCGTGAAAAAGAAGGATGGATCCATGCGCATGTGTATTGACTACCGGCAACTGAATAAGTTGACCATCAAGAATAAGTACCCCCTACCGAGAAATAGATGATCTGTTCGATCAGTTCCGAGGAGCTTCAGTGTTCTTTAAAATTGACCTCCGATCAAGGTATCACCAGTTGAGAGTTAAGGAAGTCGACATGCATAAGACGACATTTAGGACTTGCTATGGTCATTACGAGTTTCTAGTGATGCCATTTGGACTGACGAATGCTCCAGCAGCTTTTATGGATTTGATGAACCGAGTGTTCCAGCCCTATCTGGATCAGTTCGTGGTGGTATTTCTTGATGATATACTGGTGTATTCAAAGACCGAGGATGAGCACGATGAACACCTCAGAGTGGTTCTACAGATTCTGCGAGAGAATTAACTTTACGCCAAGTTCAGTAAGTGATAAACCGAAATAGTAACATATTTTAATCCCACATTTAGCATACTTTTGGATGATTTATCCCTTGATTTATGTAAAAAGGTGCTCTTAATCCTTTCTTTTTATGTCTTATACTCAGGAAAGCACCCAAGAATAAAAAGAACAAGAAACGAGCTCAAAACAGACCAAAATGGGCCAAAAAAGAAATCGACACGGCCTGGACTAAAGCCCACACGGTCGTGCCTCCTCAAATATACTAGAACACGGCCTGATGTCGATCGACATGGCCGTGCCTCATTAATGGAGTCCAACACGGCCTGGCCACGATTCACACGGGCGTGCACCATGGTTGTGCCCCTGCCGTGGATGAGAGTAATTTCACTTGGAAAAGGATACTTAGGGGCAAAGAAACCTATTTCAAAAGCCTATATAAAGACCCTAGGTATAACCTAAAAGAGGGCGGTTAGCTAGGCCAAGGAGCCGAGCCGAAAAGGTCAGATTTGTGGGAAACTCTCAAGGGATAGCCAGTTGATCCATCTCCAGAAGCCGGAATTCTACTCAAGACGGAGGATCTCTCCTTCAATTCCTTCAGGGAGTTTTAGGGATTTCTTATGTTTTGTTTTATCTTTTCTTCTGAGATGTTTTTCTTTATTATTATGAACTAAACCCCCAGATACCTGAGGGGGATGAAACCTAGATGAATCTTGTTATTGTTTTCTGAACTATATGATAAATACTTGATTTGTTCTTGATTATGTGTGCTTAATTCTTGTTTTGATATTTCGCGGATATTAATTCAAGTTGAATGTGCTTAGGTGGTGGAGCAAAAGTCCTGCTAAGAGTAGATCTAGCATAATTAAGCGGAGTTGATCGCGCGCTAGAGATAGGGTGACGAGATTTTGCCGGATTGGGGTGAAACCTAATATGGGAGTCCATAGATCGATTCTTCGCTATTCTAGGGGTTTTAATTAGAAAGAGATTTCAATTAATCAACCTAGAGGTTATTAAGCCTCGAGAGAGGTTTAATATAAATTAGGGAGTCCTACGGATCAAGTCAAGTGAATAAATCGTGCAGTTCGGTGTTAGATAACAAGTGAAGTCTAGGTGGATTCTTCCTAAGGGTATCGTCTTAATCAACTAATTTTTTCCCAAGTATTTCCCCAATTCATTCTTTTTGTCTTTGCGTCTTTAGCTTAGTAATTAGTTAATTTAGATTAATAAACAACTTCACTTATTTTAGGCTAAATAATAGAAAGAAAGTTAGTATTAGTACTTTTAGTTCCTTTGGGTTCGACAATCCTGGTCTTGCCTAAGCTATACTACTGTTCGATAGGTGCACTTGCCTCAATCGTTGTTATAGTTAGTTCCAGGATCGATCATTATAAATTTAAAACTCAAAATACAACGATCAAGTTTTTGGCGCCGCTGTCAGAACTAAAATATTAAGAAAGCTCTATTTTTATTACTTTAGCAATTATTTTTTTATTTATTTTCTGCAATTTACTTTTATTTTTAAGTTTAAATTTTAAATTTGCTAAATTTTCTTTCTTTCTTTTCCTATTAGGTACCTCTAGTTTATGACTAGAAGGAACCCGAGAGGACCACTAGTATACGACAGTGATATTGATGCTACAGTTCGCAGGAATCGCAGAGAAATTAGGCGAGCCCTAAATTACACAGAAGAAGAGCGAGAAGACAGATTCAATCCTACTGAAGGGATGGACGAAAATAATCCTTGATCGCTGTGAAGTCAGAGTTTTAAAATTTATAAAGATAATGATTGAACCTGGAAACTAACTATGATAATGATTGAGGCAAGTGCACCTATCGAACAGTAGTATAGCTTAGGCAAGACCGGATTTTCGAACCCAAAGGAACTAAAAGTACTAATACTAACTTTCTTTCTATTATTTAGCCTAAAATTAAGTGAAGTTGTTTTATTAATCTAAATTAACTAATTACTAAGCTAAAGACGCAAAGACAAAAAGAATGAATTGGGGAAATACTTGGGAAAAACTCAGTTGATTAAAACGATACCCTTAGGAAGAATCCACCTAGACTTCAGTTGTTATCTAACACTGAACTAGACGATTTATTCACTTGACTTGATCCGTAGGACTCCCTAACGTATATTAAACCCTCTCTCGAGGCGAATAACATCTAACCCTAGGTTAATTAACGGAAATCTCTTTCTCGAATAATAAGCCCCTAGAATAGCAGTAAATCGATCTATGGACATCCTATATTAGGTTTCACCCTAATCCGGCAAAATCTCGTCACCCTATCTCTAGGCGTG
The DNA here is from genome assembly GCA_025698515.1 of Gossypium sturtianum. Lineage (NCBI taxonomy): Eukaryota > Viridiplantae > Streptophyta > Magnoliopsida > Malvales > Malvaceae > Gossypium > Gossypium sturtianum. The sequence continues at coordinate 143,084,433 of CM046955.1, read as the reverse complement.
CGGTCAACTCCGCTTAATTATGCTAGATCTACTCTTAAGCAGGGACTTTTGCTCCACCACCTAAGCACATTCAACTTGAATTAATATCCACGAAATATCAACACAAGAATTAAGCACACATAATTAAGAACAAATCAAGTATTTATCATATAGTTCAAAAAAACAAAAACAAGATTCATCCAGGTTTCATCCCCCTTCAGGTATCTGAAGGGTTTAGTTCATAATAATAAAAGAAAACATCTCAGAAGAAAAGATAAAACAAAACATAAGAAATCCCTAAAACCCCCTGAAGGAATTGAAGAGGAGATCCTCCGTCTTGAGTAGAATTCCGACTTCTTGAGATGGATCAACTGGCTATCCCTTGAGAGTTTCCCACAAATCTGCCTTCTCTGGCCTAGCAAGACGCCCCTAAACGATGGCTTTTTGGGGCCCCCCTTCAGGTTATACTTAGGGTGTATTTATAGGCTTTTGGAATGTGTTTCTTTGCCCCTAAGTATCCTTTCCCAAATGAAATTGCTCTTCTCCACGGCAGAGGCACAGCCATGGCACACGCCCGTGTCAATCATGGTCAGGCCGTGTTCGGACTTCTAATGAGGACACGCCTGTGTAAATTGTGATTAGGCCGTGTTCTAGTATTTTGAGGAGGCACGGCCGTGTGGGCTTTAGTCCAGGCCGTGTCGATTTCTTCCTTGGCCCATTTTGGTCTGTTTTGGTCCCGTTTCTCGTTCTTTTTATTCTTGGGTGCTTCCCAGAGTATAAGACATGAAAAGAAAGGATTAAGAGCACCTTTTTACATAAGTCAAGGGATAAATTATCCAAAAGCATGTTAAATGTGGGATTAAAATATATTACTATTTCGGTTTATCAAATACCCCCACACTTAAGCTTTTGCTTGTCCTCAAGCAAAATTCTCAACTTACAATTAAAACAAACTTTCTATAGTTCATAATTCCTATCAACAATGTTTTATCATAATTCATAGATAATTTATACATGGATAATTCAATTCAAAGAGTCCTAAGGATTCAAACAATCTAAGTCATAGTTTTGTAGCTCGAAAATATAGGCGTCTCCCCTTATCTAAATAATTACCTTTAATTCAAAACCGACAAGGATTGACATCCTCACTAGAGATTCACTGAAATCACTCAAGGTGTTTAAGGTACAAAATTTAGGCACTCAAAAGTCGAACATGAAAAGTTAATCCCATAGGCTTGCCTGAAAATCAAATCTCCACCACTATAATATGAGATGATGCACAAATCAAAAGGTTTTTGTCAGGGTTGTAACGGGGCTAGGGTTAAGGTGTGGATATAGGCTAAATTAGAGGGTTAGAATCGAGATTGAATTGATAAAATACCTAACTAGAAACAATAAACTGAATAATTATATAATGGATTGAAACTTTAAACTAATAATACGAGCTTCTTCTTCAATATTTGGAATTCAAACGTATAAGCTCATTTAATCTCAAACTAATAATGAATAATGAATATACTTTGATTTTTTTTAATTAAGAACAAATCATAAATATATAACAAAGGATAAATTACTAAAAATAGTTAGGCTATTAATCAAATCAAATCTCAATATAAGGGTCGTCAAAAAGAATGGTGATAACAAAAACAAAGGGTTTCGGGTTAATATTAGCGGTTATGTCAATAAAAAGGGTTTGTTAGGATTAAAAGGGGTTCACTGGGGGTTAATTGTGAAGGTAGGCTTTTTATGGAGTTAGTGGGTTAAAACCTAGGTGCCTTAATCATCTCTGTATATCAAATCATAGGTGTGGTCTCGATATGTATAAACGAGGCAAGTTCTAGAATAACAAATCAATGTTGACATACTCATAATCAATAAAGTGAGCATGGAAAAGAATATATGCTCTATAAGGCTCAAAATCTCACAAAAATTATGGGTATTTTGACATCAACCTTGTAAATTTCAAACATCAAAGTAATATTTAAACTCAGTTCGACAATCTAGAAAAAATTTTAATTTCTGAAAAATAGACTTATCATGCTTGATTCTCTAGTATTATTAGAATTTAATTATCAATGCACAATTATCAATGACTTAATCTAAAACATATCAATAAAAATCATAAATCATCAGAAATTTCATCCTAATTAGTAATATGATGAATTTACTTAAAAACAAGACTAAATTCAGGATTTTGAGAACAATGCAAAAAGTTTGGCACCTAATTTCAGAAATTTGAGAATAATGAAAAAAATTAGGCACCTTTTTAGGTTGTTCACCCCCCACACTTAAGATGTACATTGCTCTCAATGTACAAAGATAGATAATCGACAATAATACTAAAATCATAAGATATGGAGAGAAGTGAAACTCCCTGAATTTTGGATGGATTCCTTGAGTCGGAGGTGAAAGAGAAGTTGGAGGGGCCGGTCTGGATGACGATCCTGCGCTAGATGAAGAAATTGGGTAGCTCATGGAGGGTTAGCCAGGATATGATAATAGTAATTAAAACTATACTAATTAAATAATTAAAGAAAAACAAGCTAGAGTGAAGAAAAATAATGATGAAACTAAAATTAAAAGAAAATATGGATGGACCAGAGAGTCCTTATTGCTGGGTGTGATTTCTAAGGCTGAGGATATGGTGGTGGTCGTGGCGTGATTCCCTAGCAGCCTTTAGCACCTAATATTAAGAAACTAAGATAAAATAAACTAAATTGAGCATAAGAGTGTTAAAGAGAAGGAAAATAAAGGAGAAGATAAAAATAAAAGAACAGATAGTTGGTCTCAAAGACCCTTGGCTTGGCGAGTGATTGAAGCGGCCGGCATGAACTTATATGTATCGGTCTCCATGAGGGAGACTGTGCTTGGCTTCTTTCGCTTCTTTGGCATTGTTTTGGTGTAGCTCAAGGGTATAGAGAAAAGGAAAAGGTGAAGGTTGAAAGTTAGTGGGAGAAGAGGGAAGGGAGGGGTGGGTTAAATAGATTTTCAAACCTGGTACCATCCCACGCCCGTTTTACAGATTGCCACTCTCGTTGGTGATAAGTCAGTATCGTCCACGGCCGCGTTGCACAGCCGTGGCATTCTGTCAGTGCCCGTGGGGTGATGGTTGGAGTCCGTGACTTCGAAGATTTGATTCTCTCTAACTTGTACCACCTCTGCCATGTCAGTACGGCGATACAGGACATCCACACGGCCACGGCCACGGCCGTGTGCTAGGCCGTGTGGCCTGGAAATCTGCACTTTTTGGTTAGTTTAAAGCTATATACTATAAAGGAAGGGTAAAATAGAAAAAAATAAAAATGTAAAAGTTAATGGGGTTAGTGCTCGGGTTGCCTCCCGAGAAGCGCTCGTTTATAGTCTTAAGCTAGACTTTCCTCTCGTTTGCATCTTCAGGGTGGTTTGAGGAGTTGGAAGTCTTTCCTCATGCTATCAGTTTTATTCTCGTGAAAAAGTTTAAGTCGAGATTCGTTTACAGTAAAAGTACCAAAAATAGGATTACTTACCTCGACTGTTCCATATGGGAAAACACTGGTTACCCTAAAAGGTATTTCTTTGTTTGTGTTAGGGTCCGGAGGAGATATTCGAGGATCCGCCTTATCTAACAATACCTAATCTCATATTTTGAAGTGGTTTGCTTCGTGAAGTGGTTCTGGTTCTGCTCCGTGTATTCCTAATTTTTCCTTGAAGTGCGTCTTCCACTCATCTAGCTCATCGTTCTGAATCCCTTGTTGAACTACTTCCTTGTTGGCATGGGGTTTAGGATCGAGCTCATTTGTATTCTTTTGTGGTGCTTCCTGAAAATAAGGGTTAACCGAATGGTTATTAGTAGAATTTATGTTCTCACCTTGATTACTCGATGTTCTGGCTGAGTCGAGAGCCTTGAGGGTGACCGTCTCATTACCTACATGAAGTATGAGTTCTCCTGCATCAATATCAATTTTAGTCCTGGCAGTTGCTAAAAAGGGTCTTCCTAAAATTAGGGGAATCGAATTATCCTCATCCATGTCTAAAACAACAAAATCTACTTTGGGAAAACGAATTTGTCAATTTTACAAGAACATCTTCGATAATACCCTAGGAATTCTAACATTTTATCGACTAATTGAATGCTCATCCTAGTTTGCTTGGGTTTCCCTAGACCGAGTTGTTTAAACAATTTATAAGGCATGACATTTATGCTTGCCCTAGATCGGCTAACGCATTATCAATAGATAAACTACCAATTAAGCATGGAATTGTAAAACTCCTGGATCTTTTAATTTCCATGGTAGTTTATTTTTCAAGATTCTTTGAGCACATTGCGTTTAGTTCCACGTGTGATGCCTCGTCTATCCTTAAACTTGTTCGTCAAAAGTTCTCTTAAAAATTTTCTAGAATCGGCATCTGTGAAAGAGCTTCAAGTAACGGTAAGTTAATATGTAATTTCTTTAAAAGTTTAAGAAACTTACCGAACTATTCCTCTGTGTCGTCTTTCGTTAACGCTTCGGGATATGGTATACGAGGTTGGTACTCTGTAATTTCCAGTTTTGGTATATCATGGCACAATTCAACCTTACCTTCGCTTACCACAGGTTCTTCCTTTGGGTTTGGTTTGTCTAACCCTTCATTATCGTAAATGGCTTGATTTTGCTCACTTGGGTTAGTTTCAATATTGCGTGGCAAGCTTCCTTGTGGTAGTTCTGAGATCAGCTTAGCAAGTTGTATAACTGACTTAGTAAGTTCCCCAACTGACTCAGTAAGCTCCCCAACTTGGTTCTTGATCCCTTTGATCGATGCTTGTTGGTCATTAAGTGTTGTCTCAGTTTTTTGGAGATGGTTATCTGTAGCTGCCATGAATTTTGTCAGCATCTGTTCAAGGTTCGACTCCTCTTCTTGTTGGTGAGGTGGTTGTTGAAAGTTTGGAGAAAGTTCCGGTCTTTGGCTACTTTGATTATCCCACGAGAAATTGGAATGGTACCTCCAACCTGCATTATAAGTGTTATCATAAAAATTATTTTGAGGTCTAGAATAGTTACCCGTATATTGAGCTTACTCGTTTTCCATGCCATATCCGTAGAGTGGGTACTTAGGATTCACCATGCCTCCTAAATTCGAATCATAATGTATTTCTGGGTGTACCTGCGAGAGACTATTCAAACCATCAATTTTTTTATTTATAATCTCTAACTGATTAGATAACCTGGTGACCACGTCGAGGTTGAAGACACTGGCTGCTTTAGTAGGAATTGTCCTCATTGCTTGCCACTGATAATTATTCAGTGTCATCTTCTCTATAGACTAAAATTATCTGCCAAAAGAAAAATAGAGGAAAAATTAGCAAAGTAAAAAAAATAAAAAAAATGGCTAAAGTAATAAAAATAGAGCTTTCTTAATATTTTAGTTCCCAAACAGCAGCGCCAAAAACTTGATCATTGTGAAGTCGAGTTTTAAAATTTATAAAGATAATGATCGAACACGAAACTAACTATGACAACGATTAAGGCAAGTGCACCTATCGAACAGTAGTATAGCTTAGGCAAGACCGGATTGTCGAACCCAATGGAACTAAAAGTACTAATACTAACTTTCTTTCTATTATTTAGCCTGAAATTAAGTGAAGTTGTTTTATTAATCTAAATTAACTAATTACTAAGCTAAAGACGCAAAGACAAAAAAAAAAATGAATTGGGGAAATACTTGGGAAAAACTCGGTTGATTAAAACGATACCCTTAGGAAGAATCCACCTAGACTTCACTTGTTATCTAACACCGAACCGAGACGATTTATTCACTTGACTTGATCCGTAGGACTCCCTAACGTATATTAAACCCTCTCTCGAGGCGAATAACGTCTAACCCTAGGTTAATTAACGAAATCTCTTTCTCGAATAATAACCCCTAGAATAGCGATAAATCGATCTATGGACATCCTATATTAGGTTTCACCCTAATCCGCAAAATCTCGTCACCCTATCTCTAGCGTGCAGTCAACTCTGCTTAATTATGCTAGATCTACTCTTAGCGGGGACTTTTGCTCCACCACCTAAGCACATTCAACTTGAATTAATATCCACGAAATATCAACACAAGAATTAAGCACACATAATTAAGAACAAATCAAGTATTTATCATATAGTTCAGAAAACAATAACAAGATTCATCCAGGTTTCATCCCCCTTCAGGTATCTGAAGGGTTTAGTTCATAATAATAAAAGAAAACATCTCAGAAGAAAAGATAAAACAAAACATAAGAAATCCCTAAAACCCCCTGAAGGAATTGAAGAGGAGATCCTCCGTCTTGAGTATAATTCCGGCTTCTTGAGATGGATCAACTTGCTATCCCTTGAGAGTTTCCCACAAATCTGCCTTCTCTGGCCTAGCAAGACGCCCCTAAACGATGGCTTTTTGGGGCCCCCTTCAGGTTATACTTAGGGTGTATTTATAGGCTTTTGGAATGTGTTTCTTTGCCCCTAAGTATCCTTTCTCGAATGAAATTGCTCTTCTCCACAGCAGAGGCACGGCCATGGCACACGCCCGTGTCAATCGTGGTCAGGCCGTGTTCGGAATTCTAATGAGGACACGCCCGTGTAGATCGTGATTAGGCCGTGTTCTAGTATTTTGAGGAGGCACAGCTGTGTGGGCTTTAGTCCAGGCCGTGTCAATTTCTTCCTTGGCCCATTTTGGTCCTTTTTGAGCCCGTTTCTCGTTCTTTTTATTCTTGGGTGCTTTCCTGAGTATAAGACATGAAAAGAAAGGATTAAGAGCACCTTTTTACATAAATCAAGGGATAAATCATCCAAAAGTATGTTAAATGTGGGATTAAAATATATTACTATTTCAGTTTATCAATCCTCAACCACAAGATGTGGGATAGAATAATGCTCCGCATACTATGTATGATTATGCTAAACCTCATTTAACAGGAGTAGAATCAAGTATTGTTAGGCCTGCTATAGCCGCTAATAATTTTGAATTAAAGCGTAACACTATACAAATGATTCAACAATTTGTTCAATTTGATGGTTTACAGGACGAAGACCCAAATACTCATATAGCTAATTTTTTAGAGTTTTGTGATACCGTCAAAATAAATGGCGTTTCTGATAATGCCATACGTCTTCGGTTATTTCCATTTTCATCAAGAAATAAAGCCAAACAGTGGTTAAACTCGTTACCACGAGGGTCAATCACTACATGGGATCAAATGACTGAAAATTTTTTATTAAAATATTTCCCACCGGCCAAAACGGCCAAATTACGGAATGATATCTCTTCTTTTGTGTAGATGGATTTAGAGACATTATATGACGCATGGGAGAGATATAAAGATCTCTTGAGAAGGTGTCCGAACCATGGTTTACCCTTGTGGCTCCAAGTCCAAACTTTCTATAACGGTGTAAACCCCTCGACGAGGCAACTAATTGATTCAGCCGCCGGTGGAACCCTGAACAATAAAACTCCTGAAGTAGCCTACGAGTTTATTGAAGAGATGTCACTGAATAACTATCAGTGGCAGGATACAATGACCAAACCAACAAAATCAGCCGGAGTTTTCAACATAGATGTAGTAACCATGCTATCAACACAAGTAGAGATGATGAATAAAAAGCTTGATAGTTTGTGTTCTTCACAGGTACATCCATGTGCAAAGCGGACGTAAGTGGAACAAGTGGCGAATCCACGAGTACCCACAAAGACTAACAGACACGAGAGCGAACAGATGAACTATATAGGTAACAATTTCTGATCTAATAATCCTTATAGTAATAATTATAACCCAGGTTGGAGGAACCACCTAAGTTTTTCGTGGGGAGGTCAAGGAAATCAAGGAAATCAAAGACAACAACCTCCTCAAAATTTCCAAAATCAGCCCTATCCACAATAGAAGAAGCCAAACCTTGAAGAGATGCTGACAAGATTCATGACATCCACAGAAAACCGTCTCCAAGACACTGAAACCACCCTTAAGACCCAACAAGCATTGATCAAAGGGATCGAGAGCCAAGTTGGGGAAGTCACTAAGTCAGTTGAGGAAGTTTCTAAGTCAGTTGGACAACTCGCGAAGCTGATGTCTGAACGATCGCAAGGGCGTCTACCAAGCAACACTGAGATTAATCCAAAGGAGCAAATCCAAGCCATAACAGCTCAAGAAAGTGAAGGATTAGACGAACCCAGGTCAATACAAGGAAGCGAGGTAGAAAAAGGTAAAGTTGAGGAAACACAAGACAAGCCAAAATCGGTAGTCAAGGAGTACCAACCTCGCATACCATATCCCGAAGTGTTAACGAGAGACGACACAGAGGAACAGTTCGGTAAGTTTCTTAAACTTTTAAAGAAATTACATATTAACTTACCGCTACTTGAAGCTCTTTCACGGATGCTAGATTCGAGGAAATTTTAAAACACCTATTGACGAACAAACGCCAAATTAGACGAGGATCCACATGTGGAATTAAACGCGATATGCTCGGCAATGTTACGAGAATAGACTACCACAAAAGCTAAAAGATCCGGGAGTTTTACAATTCCATGTTTAATTGGTAGACTAACTGTTAATAATGCGTTAGTCGATTTAGGGGCAAGCATAAATGTCATGCCTTATAAATTGTTTAAACAATTAGGTCTAGGGAAACCCAAACAAACTAGGATGAGCATTCAATTAGCTGATAAAACTGTTAGAATTCCTAGGGGTATTATTGAAGATGTTCTTGTAAAAAATTGACAAATTCGTTTTCTCAGTAGATTTTGTTGTCTTAGACATGGATGAGGATAATTCGATTCCCTTAATTTTAGGAAGACCCTTTTTAGCAACTGCCAAGACTAAAATTGATGTTGATGCAGGAGAACTCATACTTCGTGTAGGTAATGAGACGGTCACCCTCAAGGCTCTCGACTCGGCTAGAACATCGAGTAATCAAGGTGAGAACGTAAATTCTACTGATAACCATTCGGTTAACCCTTAATTTTCAGGAAGCACCACAAAAGAATACAACTAAACCCGATCCTAAACCCTATGCCAACAAGGAAGTAGTTCATGAAGATCGAAGGATTCAGATCGATGATCTAGACGAGTGGAAGACACACTTCAAGGAAAAATTAGGGATACACGACGAAGAACCGGAACCACACAAGGTAAAACCGAAGGAGCCCCCAGAAGAGCTCATTGGAACAACAAACCACTTCAAAATAGGAGACCAGGTACTGTTAGATAAGGCAGATCCTCGAATATCTCCGCCGGACCCTAACACAAACAAAGAAATACCTTTTAGGGTGACCAGTGTTTTCCCATACGGAACAGTCGAGGTAAGTAATCCTATTTTTGGTACTTTTACTATAAACGCATCTCGACTTAAATTTTTTCACAATGATACAACTGATAGCATGAGGAAGGACTATCAACTCCTCAAGCCACCCTGACAATGCAAACGAGAGGAGAGTCTAGCTTAAGACTTTAAACGAGCGCTTCTCGGGAGGCAACCCGAGCACTAACCCCATTAACTTTTACATTTTTATTTTTTCTTATTTATTCTATTTTATCCTTTCTTTATAGTACCTAACCATAAACTAACCAAAATTACAGAATTCTCGGCCACACGGCCTTGCACACGGCCGTGGCCGTGGCCGTGTGGATGCCCTGGATCGTCGTACTGACATGGCAGAGGTGGTACGAGTCAGAGAGAATCAAATCTTCGAGTCACAGACTCCAACCACTGCCCCACGGGCACCGATAGAAAGCCACGGCCGCGTCACTGACTTATCACCAACGGGCGTGGCAATCTGTAAAACGGGCGTGGGTGAACCAACACGCCTAGACACACGGCCGTCCGAGGCGGCCTGGTGAATCGACTACGCCCTAAGGCGCACGGGCGTGGGTTGTACGAGGTTTGAAAATCTATTTAAACCCCATCCATTCTCTCTTCTCCTATTAACTTTCAACTTTTCATTTCTCCCTACTTCCCTTCTCCAATACATCCCCAAAACCCTTGAGCTATATCAAATGCCGAAGAAGCAGAAGGAATCAAGCATAGTCTACCTAAAGGAGACCAATCTACATAAGTTCATGCTGGCCGTTTCATTCATACGACAAGCCAAGGATATTTAAGGCTATCTAGTTTTTATTTCATTTTTCTCTTTTGCTTCAATTTCTTTATCTTTACTTCTCTTCTGCTTAAATTAGTTTACTTCAATTTAGTTTCTTAGTGTCAGGTTCTAAAGGCTACTTGGGAATCACACCATGACTGCCACCACCACCTCACCACAGCCTTAGAGGTTACACCCACCTCGCGAACCATCCTACAATAAGGACACTACGGTCCATTAATTTTTCTTTTAATTTTATTTTAATTTATTTCACTTTAGCATGCTTTTCTTTAATTTTATTAGTATAATTTTAATTATTTGTCTTAAGAATCCCTGGCTAATCCTGCATGAGCTACCCAATTTCTTCATCTAGCGCAGGATCGTCATCCAGAACGACCCCTCCAACATATCGCTCTGCCAACTCAAGGAATCCATCCAAAATTCAGGAAGTATTCTTTCTCCCCATATCTTATGATTTTCTTATTATCATGCTATTATCTATCTTTGTACATTGAGGGCAATGTACATCTTAAGTGTGGGGGGTGAATCTTAAGGATGCCTAACTTTTTGCATTATTCTCAAATCCCTGAATTTAGTCTTGTTTTTAAGTAAATTCCTCATATTACTAATTAGAAGAAATTTCTAATGATTTATGATTTTTATTGATATGTTTTAGATTAAGTCATTAATAATTGTGCATTGATAATTAAATTTTAAGATACTAAAGAATCAAGCATGATAAGTCCATTTTTTTCAATTAAAATTTGCTAGGTTGTTGAACTGAATTTAAATATTACTTTGAAGTTTGAAATTTACGAGGTTGATGTAAAAAATACCCATAATTTTTGTGAGTTTTTGAGCCTTATAGAGCATATATTCTTTTTCATACTCACTTTATTGATTATGAGTATGTCAACATTGATTTGTTATTCTAGAACTTGCCTCGTTTATACATATCGAGACCACACTTATGATTTGATATACAGAGATGATTAAGGCACCTAGGTTTTAACCCACTAACTCCATTAAAAGCCTACCTTCACAATTAACCCCTAGTGAACCCCTTTTAATCCTAACATCCCTTTTTATTGACATAACCACTAATATTAACCCAAAACCCTTTGTATTTGTTATCACCATTCTTTTTCGACTTCCCTTATATCGAGATTTGATTTGATTAAGCTACCTAATTATTTCATCTTAGCATATGAATAGATGTATTATATATATATATAAAAATATATATATATTCAGATATTAATCTGATGAAAGGTGAGCTTATCTGATTAAAAAGTCTATTTATTGAAGAAGAAGCTCGTATTATTAGTTTAAAGTTTCAATCCATTATGTAATTATTCAGTTTATTGTTTCTAGTTAGGTAATTTATCAATTCAATCTCGATTATAACCTTCTAATTCAGCCTCTATCCACACCTTAACCCTAACCCCGTTACAACCCTAATTAAAAACCTTTTGATTTGTGCATCATCTCATATTACAGTGGTGGAGACTTGATTTTCAGGCAAGCCTATGGGATTAACTTTTCATGTTCGACTTTTGAGTGCCTAAAATTTGAACCTTAAACACTTTGAGTGATTTGAGTGAATCTTTTGTGAGGATGTCAATCCTTGTCGGTTTTAAATTAAAGGTAATTATTTAGATAAGGGGAGACGCCTATATTTTCGAGCTACAAATCTATGACTTAGATTGTTTAAATCCTTAGGACTCTTTAAGTTGAATTATCCATGTATAAATTATATATGAATTATGATGAAACATTGTTGATAGGAATTATGAATTATAGAAAGTTCGTTTTAATTGTAAGTTGAGAATTTTGCTTGAGGACAAGCAAAAGCTTAAGTGTGGGGGTATTTGATAAACCGAAATAGTAACATATTTTAATCCCACATTTAGCATACTTTTGGATGATTTATCCCTTGATTTATGTAAAAGGTGCTCTTAATCCTTTTTTCATGTCTTATACTCGTGAAAGCACCCAAGAATAAAAAGAACGAAACGGGCTCAAAAGCAGGACCAAAATGGGCCAAAGAAGAAATCGACACGGCCTGGACTAAAGCCCACACGGCCGTGCCTCCTCAAATATACTAGAACACGGCCTGATGTCGATCTACATGGCCGTGCCTCATTAACGGAGTCCAACACGGCCTAGCCACGATTCACACGGGCGTGCGCCATGGCCTTGCCCCTGCCGTGGAGGAGAGTAATTTCACTCGAAAAAGGATACTTAGGGGCAAAGAAACCTATTTCAAAAGCCTATATAAAGACCCTAGGTATAAACTAAAAGAGGGCGGTTAGCTAGGCCAAGGAGCCGAGCTAAAAAGGTCAGATTTGTGGGAAACTCTCAAGGGATAGCCAGTTGATCCATCTCCAGAAGCCGGAATTCTACTCAAGATGGAGGATCTCTCCTTCAATTCCTTCAGGGAGTTTTAGGGATTTCTTATGTTTTGTTTTATCTTTTCTTCTGAGATGTTTTTCTTTATTATTATGAACTAAACCCTTAGATACCTGAGGGGGATGAGACCTAGATGAATCTTGTTATTATTTTCTGAACTATATGGTAAATACTTGATTTGTTCTTGATTATGTGTGCTTAATTATTGTGTTAATTTTTTACAGATATTAATTCAAGTTGAATGTGCTTAGGTGGTGGAGCAAAAGTCCCTGCTTAAGAGTAGATCTAGCATAATTAAGCGGAGTTGATCGCGCGCCTAGAGATAGGGTGATGAGATTTTGCCAGATTAGGGTGAAACCTAATATGAGAGTCCATAGATCGATTTACTACTATTCTAGGGGTTTTAATTAGAAAGAGATTTCAATTAATCAACCTAGGGTTAGACGTTATTCACCTCGACAGAGGGTTTAATATAAATTAGGGAGTCCTACGGATCAAGTCAAGTGAATAAATCGTCTGGTTCAGTGTTAGATAACAAGTGAAGTCTAGGTGGATTCTTCCTAAGGGTATCGTCTTAATCAACTGAGTTTTTCCCAAGTATTTCCCCAATTCATTCTTTTTGTCTTTGCATCTTTAGCTTAGTAATTAGTTAATTTAGATTAATAAATAACTTCACTTATTTTAGGCTAAATAATAGAAAGAAAGTTAGTATTAGTACTTTTAGTTCGTTTGGGTTCGACAATCCGGTCTTGCCTAAGCTATACTACTGTTCGATATGTGCACTTGCCTCAATCATTGTTATAGTTAGTTCCAGGATCAATCATTATAAATTTAAAACTCTGAAATACAACGATCAGTAAGTGTGAGTTCTGGTTACGTGAAGTAACGTTTCTGGGACATGTGATTTCTGCTGAGGGGATTAGAGTTGATCCTTGAAAGATTGAGGCTGTTTTGGATTGGAAGTAGCCTAAGACTGTATCTAAAATCCATAGTTTTCTGGGACTGGCAGGATATTATCGATGTTTTGTAGTGGGCTTTTCACTGATTGTAGCACCCTTGACCAAGCTACTACGTAAGGGTGTACCATTTAACTTGACTGATGCGCAGCAAGAGAGCTTTGAAAAGCTCAAAATCATCTTGGCCGAGGCCCTGTCTTGATCTGACCCAGTCCAGGGAAAGAGTTTATCGTCTGATGCATCACATGTCGATTTGGGATGTGTGTTGATGCAGGAGGGTAAGGTGGTAGCGTACACGTTTTTTCAGCTTAAGACTCATGAGGCGAATTATTCGACGCATGACTTAGAGTTGGCCGCAGTGGTGTTCGCACTAAAAATCTGGAGGCATTACCTGTATGGTGAGAAATGTATCATTTACACCGACCACAAGAGCCTCAAGTACCTCCTCACTCAGAAGGAGCTGAATCTTAGGCAACGTAGATGGATTGAGCTGCTTAAGGATTACGATTTTACTATCAAATACCATCTTAGTAAGGCCAATATGGTGGCCGATGCGCTGAGCCGTAGGGCTATGTCTGATCTGAGGGCAATGTTTGATTGCCTCAATTTATTTGATGATTGTAGTCTGGTGGTTGAACTTCAAGTTAAACAGATGTGGATAGAGTAGATTAAGGGTAAACAGTTGGAGGACGAGTCTTTGGGTCTTCGCTTCTGACAGATTGAGAATGGGAATACTGTGGATTTTGGATTGAATAGTGATGAACCATAAAAGTAACATATTTTAATCCCACATTTAACATACTTTTGGATGATTTATCCCTTGATTTATGTAAAAAGGTGCTCTTAATCCTTTCTTTTCATGTTTTATACTCAGGAAAGCACCGGAGGATGAAAAGAACAAGAAACGGGCTTAAAACGAGCCAAATAGGCCAAAGCATGAAATCAACACGGCCTGGGCCCAAGACCACACGGCCGTGCCTCCTCAATAATCTTGAACACGGTCTAAGCAATGAAATACACGGTCGTGCCTCATTAATAAAGTTCGAACACGGCCTAAAGATGATTCATACGGGCGTGTGCCATGGCCGTGTCCCTGCCGCGGAAAAGAGCAATTTCTGTAACATCCTAGAATTAAGGGTTCTGCATGTTAGGCTTTTCTGTGTGTTGGTTTTTCTGCTTGTTATTTAAATGTGTTTGGGGATCCTGGTGAGGCTCGGGTTCAAGCCAGAGCCTTGGTAAAATTTTGGTTTTGGGCACTTTAGGGGGGAAGATAGTAGGAGCGGGCCTTAAGTTTATTTGCGTGTGGTTGTTGACACAAAGGAGCTTGTGTCCAAGTGGAGGTGGCGTCACTTGTAGGAGCGAGAAGGAGGGAGTTCGAATCCCATAAGCCTCATTATGAAGCTTTATTTTTGGCGCCAGGAAGGAGAGAAGATGGATTCGGCAGGGACTCTTCAAGGGTGATGGTTGAATGGGTCAATGTATTCAAATGGATGGACAAGAGTGCTTGAAGGAATTTGAATTGGTCAAACCAATTTGAATGGGTGTTGGAGAGTGAAAATAGGAGCAAATTAAAGGGATCTGGTGATGGTGGAGGTGTTGGCCGAATGTGGGGGGAGCTTGAGGGGGATTTCGGTTTAGTTTCTAGGAGGTGAGTGTGCCGAAATTCCCATAGGTCTTAGGCATTTTCATTTTGCATTTTCGGTCATTAACGGTGAGTGCCGATTTGTGCAAAAGTATTCTTGAGTTCTCTCTTTTCTCTCATTCGGTTCCCTACTTCTCCTCATCTTGAAAGCGCCACTTCTCCTATTCATCTCTTTTGCTTCTTTGACCTTAACCGAAATCAGTGTAACCATTCGGGCATCCCTTTTTTTCTTCTTTTCTCCTTTGATTCTTTTGTTTTCTTTAGCCGAACCCTCTTCTACCTCTTAGCCGAATTTTTGTTCTCTTCTACTCGTCTCTTTCACTTTTCTTTTCTTTCACCCTTTTCAAAAGTCGAAACTCTCTACTCCTCTACTTCTGACTCTCCTAGCCGAATACTTTCTGCACTTCTCCCATATCTTTTATTTTCTCATTGTGCACCCCTATTTCTTGTTCTCTAGCCGAATCTTATGAAGCAGAGTAGTTAATTTCTAATTGCCGAAATATCCTCTACATTTAGTAGGTGCATTTTGCAAGGTAATGTTCTTCTTCCTTAATTCTTTGCTATTGATTCTTGTTCTCTTCCTTTTAGTTTGTTCATTCTAAAAGCTGGAAGTCTCATTTTGGTGTTTCTTTTCTATAGCCGAATCTGTTGGTGTTCTAACACACCCTTCTAGCCTTTTCTTAACGTCGGGTTCTCATTAGGGATTCATCAAGAATCACAAGCCGAATCTGTTGATAGGATTTTTCGGTAGCCAAGGTAAGGGGTTTCTCTTTTATTCTTTGTGATCAACTTCTATTCATATTACTCTGCCGTAATTAAACCCCTTGTTGGGGCAATCCCTGTATTCACTATAGTATTGTATTGATCAAGGTTTTTCATCAAGGATATGAGTGCTAGCCGATCCAAGGAGGGTGCATCTAAGGAGTCTGAGGGGGTGGACTCATAGCCTCTAATCCGTCGTTCAAACGACGTGCTGTGTCGGCGGTTCGTGATTTTTCACCGGGTTGTGGAAGAGAGCCGACATCTGCCTAGGATAGACAAATCGCGGTTGTTTCTTCTAGTGAAAGTGTTGACGAGTTAGAGTGTAAAGTCTTACGCGTTATCAGGTGTGTAATGCTCACACTTTACTTTATTAAATTACATTAATAACTGTGTTGGCTGAAAGCCGAAACGACTGTATAGATAGTCGAGATACCCTCGTGGGTAAGGTTGGAGACACCGGGTAAGTTCCGCTATGATGTTACTTTCAAATATATGCATGTATGAATTAATTATCCGCTGTACATTGAAAGTATGTTGCATTCATCTCGATATGATAATATGTTGCATAGGTTTTGAGAAAAGATTGAAAGGGGAAGTGTGATTCGATGGATCATCACGATGGTCTAGGACCACGGTGGGTTGGCCCCACATATTTTATTCGATGACTATGTCACGGTGGTGCAGGACCACGGTGGTTTGGAACCACGTATACATATGGTTATCGGTGACTTATCTCGGTGAGTGCAGGGACCACGATGGGTTGGCCCCACGTATACTTATCGAGATCGTCCACGGTGGTGCAGGGACCACGATGGGTTGGCCCCACGTATATATAACTTGTGACTCTGTCACAAGTGGTTTGGGACCACGGTGGTCTGGGACCACTGTGGCTTGATGCCACGGGTGTTTGGCTGACTCAGGAGACCTAGAGGATGGAAAACTAGGATTGGGCTGGGCTGCATGGCATACATTCTTAATATGGCATATTGTGTGGGCTAAGGCCCAATGTGCATCTGTGGGCTTAAAGCTCGATTGCGTTATAAGGGGAATTACACACTGAGTCTCAGTGACTCACCCTCTGCTTAATTTTGCAGGTAATCCCTAGATCGTGGAATTGGGAGTCGAGGCGGACTTTGGGGTGGCCATGCATGATTTTTCTCGTACACTTTCGTTTTCCTAATTAAACTCATTTTTTTTAATATTGGGATTTTGCAATGTAATAAGGCCTCCATAACTTTAATTTGGGTTTTTTCTTTAATTGGTTATTGCATATCTTATGAATTGTCAAATATGGAGTTTTTCTAAAATAAAACCATAAACCATCATTTTTTTCTAAAAAGGTGATAACAAGAGGATGACATGCGAATAACTAATTAATTCGGAGATTTTCGTAAAACCTCAACATTGTTTTCAAATGTCACGTTTTTAAAATCACCAAATGAAAAGTTTCCAAATTTCGATGTTCTGTTGAAAATTTCAAAACTTCTTTTTCTGTAACATACCAGATTTGGTCGTAACGTATTGACCTAGTTTGGGGTGTTACAATTTCAATCGGATTTGGATACTTAAGGGCAAAGAAACACATTCCAAAAGCCTATAAATACACCCTAAGTATGACCTAAAAGAGGGGAGTCGACGAGAGCCTAAAGCTACCGTTTAGGGGCGTCTTGCTAGGCCAGAGAAGGCAGATTTGTGGGAATTCACTCAGGGTTGGCTAGTTGATCCATCTCAAGAAGCCAGAATTATACTCAAGACGGAGGATATCCTCTTCAATTCCTTCAGGGGGTTTTAGGGATTCCTTATGTTTTGTTTTATCTTTTCTTCTGAGATGTTTTCTTTTATTGTTATGAACTAAACCCTTCGGATACCTGAGGGGGATGAAACTTAGATGAATCTTGTTATCATTTACTGAACTATATGATAAATATTTGACTTGTTCTTAATTATGTGAGCTTAATCCAAATTTAATGTGCTTAGGTGGAGGAGGAATAGACCCTGCCTAAGAGTAGATCCAACATAATTAAGCGGAGTTGATCGCACGCCTAGAGATAGGGTGACGAGATTTTGCCGGATTAGGGTGAAACCTAATATGGGAATCCATAGATCGATTTACTGCTATTTTAGGGGGTTATTATAAGAGAACGAGAGTTCCACTAATTAACCTAGGGTTAGATGTTATTCGCCTCGAGAGAGGGTTTAATATATGTTAGGGAGTCTTACGGATCAAACTAAGTGAATAAATCGTATGGTTCAGTGTTAGATAACAAGTGAAGTCTTGGTGGATTCTTCTTAGGGTATCATCTAAATCAACTAAGTTTTTCCCAAGTTATTTTCCAATTTCATTCTTATTTGTCTTAGAGTTTTTAGTTTAGCAGTTAATTAATTTAGATTAGATAAACAATCTCTCTTTATTTTTAGGCTAGATAATAAAAAGAAAGTTAGTATTAGTACTTTTAGTTCCTTTGGGTTCGATAATCCGGTCTTGCCTAAGCTATACTACTGTTCGATAGGTGCACTTGCCTCAATCGTTGTCAGAGTTAGTTTCCAGGTTCGATCATTCTTTTTATAAATTTTAAAGCTCTGATTCACAGCGATCAAGTTTTTGGCGCCGTTGCCGGGGAACTAAAATATTAAGAAAGCTCTATTTTTATTACTTTAGCCATTATTTTTTATTTTCTGTAATTTATTTTTATTTTTATTATTATTTCTTTTAATTTGCTAATTTTTCTTCTATTTTGCTTTTGGCAGATAATTTTAGTCTATAGAGACGATGGCACTGAATAATTATCAGTGGCAAGCGATGAGGACAATTCCTACTAAAGCAGCCAGTGTCTTCAACCTCGACGTGGTACACCCAGAAATACAATATGATTCAAATTTAGGAGGCGTGGCGAATCCTGAGTACCCACTCTATGGATATGGCATGGAAATCGAGCAAGCTCACTATACGGGTAACTATTTTAGACCACAAAATAATTTTTATAATGACACTTATAATGCAGGTTGGAGGTACCATCCCAATTTCTCGTGGGATGATCAAAATAGCCAAAGACCGAAACTTCCTCCAGATTTTCAACAACCACCTCACCAACAGGAAGATGAGTCGAACCTTGAAGAGATGCTGACAAAATTTATGACAGCTACAGATAACCGTCTCCAAAAAACTGAGACAACACTTAATGACCAACAAGCATCGATCAAGGGAATCAAGAACCAAGTTGGGGAACTTACTGAGTCAGTTGGGGAACTTACTAAGTTAGATATACAACTTGCTAAGCTGATCTCAAAACTACCACAAGGAAGCTTGCCAAGCAATACTGAAACTAACCCAAAAGAACAAATTCAAACCATAACAGCTCATGACAGTGAAAGGTTAGTGGAATCTGACCCAAGGCAAGAGCCTGTGGTGAGTGGAGGTAAGGTTGAGGTAAGCCAGGATTTACCAAACCCGGTAATTACAGAGTACCAAGCTCGTGCGCCATACCCCAATGCGACAAAGAAAGACAACACAGAGGAAGAATTCGGTAAGTCTCTTAAACTTTCAAAGAAATTTCATATTAACTTGCCGTTTCTTGAAACTCTTTCACAGATGCTAGATCCTAGACCTCGCATCAATAAAGAAGAAATTCATGAGGATCGAAGGCTTCGGAGTGATGAACAAGACGAGTGGAAGACACACTTTAAAGAGAAACTAGGAATACACGGAGTGAAACCGAAGGAAACCCCAGACGAGCTGATAGGAACAACAAATCACTTCAAAATAGGGGATCAGGTATTGTTGAATAAGGAAGACCCTCGAATCACCAATTCGGACCTTAAGACAAACGAAGAAATCACTTTTGAGCTACTTAATGTCTTCCTATACGGCACAGTCGAGGTAAGCAATCCTAAATTCAACACTTTTGAGGTAAACATTACTCGACTTAAACTATTTATCAAAAACCGAATTGATCGCATGAGAAAGGATTTTCACCTCCTCAAACCACCATGATCATACGAATGAGAGGTAAAGTCTAGCTTAAGACTATAAACGAGCGCTTCTCGGGAGGCAACCCGAGCACTAACCCCACTAATTTTTACATTTTTTAATTATTCTTTTACTTTTATTTTTCCTTTTTAGCACCTAACTATAAACTAATCAGAAGTACAGATTTTTAAGTCACACGGCCTTGCACACGGTCGTGGCCGTGGCCGTGTGGACCATAAGAATCCCCGTACTGACATAGAAGAGGTCGTGCGAATCAGTTCCGACCACTTTTTGACGTCACGGATCCAACCACTACACCACGGGCACCGACAAAGGGGCACGGCCGTGCCCCATAACCGTGTGAAGCTACTAACTTTCCAACCATGGGTAGAACACGCCCGTACCTTAAAATCGTGCCAACATACTGACTTGTCGAACACAGGCTAGACACGAGCGTGGGGTAACCAACACGCCTAGGAACACGGCCGTGCGATACGGGCGTGTGAATCGACACACCCTCAACCCACGGGCATGGGAAACACCAGACTTGAAATTTTATTTAAACACCATGCCCCTCTCATTTCTCTTCTCACCCACTCTCCTCCCTTCTTCTCTCTTTATTTATTGTCCCTCTTTTTTCTTTTTCCCTTTTTCCTAATAAATCCTTAGACTCTTGAGCTACAACAACATCATATCCATGGCAAAGAAGCGTAAAAGGCCAATCACAGTCTCCCTCATGGAGACCGATACATATAAGTTCATGCCGGCCGCTTTAATCACTCGCCAAGCCAAGGGTCTTTGAGACCAATTATCTGTTATTTTATTTTTATCTTCTCCTTTATTTCCCTTATCTTTAACACTCTTATGCTCAATTTAGTTTATTTTATCTTACTTTCTTGATTTTAGGTTCTAAAGGCTACTAGGGAATCACGCCAATTCCGCCACCACCAGCACCTCCGCAGCCTTAGAGGTCACACCCACCTCGCGAACCATCCAACAATAAGGACCCCTCGGTCCATCTATCTTTTCTTTTTACTTTATTTTACTTTCTGTTTACTTTCTCTTTATCTTCCTTGTCCTTAATGATATATTTAGTTTATTTTAATTGTGTCTTAATAATCCCTGGCTAATCCTGCATGAGCTATCCAATTTCTTCATCTAGCGCAGGATCACCACCCAGAACGACCCCTCCAACATATCGTTCATCCAGCTCAAGGATTTCATCCATGATTCAGGAAGTTTCACTTATCCTCATATCTTCTAATCTGAACATTACATTTATGTTATCTATCTTTGTACATTGAGGGCAATGTACATCTTAAGTGTGGGGGGGTGAATCTTAGACGTAGTACCAAACTTTTTGTATTCTCAAAATCCCTGAATTTAGTCTTGTTTGAAAGTAATTTCCTCATTTTACTAATTAGGATGAAATTTCTGATGATTTATGATTTTTATTGATATGTTTTAGATTAAGTCATTGATAATTGTGCATTGATGATTAAATTCTAAGAATACTAGAGAATCAAGCATAATAAGTCTATTTTTCTGAATTAAAAATTTTCTAGGTCGTCTACCTAAATTTAAATATTACCTTGAAATTTGATATTTACAAGGTTGATGTCAAAAATACCCATAATTTTTGTGAGTTTTTGAGCCTTATAGAGCATAAATTCTTTTTCTTGCTCACTTTATTGATTATGAGTATGTCAACACTGATTTGTTATTCTAGAACTTGCATCGATTATACATATCGAGACCACATTTTTGATTTGATATACAAAGATGATAAAGGCACCTAGGTTTTAACCCACTAACTCCATTAAAAGCCTACCTTCACAAATTAACCCCTAGTGAACCCCTTTTAATCCTAACAACCCTATTTATTGACTCACCCACTAATATTAACCCAAAACCCTTTGTAATTGTTATCACCATTCTTTCTAACTACCCCTATATCGAGATTTGATCTGATTAGTTGCCTAATTATGAATTTCAGTAATTTATCCTTTATTATGTACTTAAAAAAATGACGAAGTATATTCATTATTAGTTATGTGATTAAACGAGCTTATACATTTATTTAAATTCCAAATATCGAAGAAGAAGCTCGTATTATTAGTAGTATTAGTTTTCAATTTATGTAATTATTATTATTAGTTCATTAGTTCTTAGTTAGGTAATTTGTCAATTCAATCTCGATTCTAACCCTCTAATTCAGCCTTATTCCACACCTTAACCCTAGCCCCGTTACAACCCTAACAAAGACCTTTTGATTTGTGTTTCATCTCATATTTCAGTGGTGGAGATTTGATTTTCATGCAAGCCTATGGGATTAACTCTTCATGTTTGACTTTTGAGTGCCTAAATTTTGAACCTTAAACACTTTGAGTGATTTGAGTGAATCTTTAGTGAGGATGTCAATCCTTGACAATTTCGAATCAGAGGTAATTATTTAGATGAAGGGAAACACCTATGTTTTGTGCTACAAAATATAAGGCTTATAGTGTTTGAATTTTTAGGACACTTTGAGTTGAATTATCCATGTATTAATTATCTCTGAATTATGATGAGACACTATCAATGACTATTATGAATTACAGGAAGTTCGTTTTAATTGTAAGTTGAGAATTTTGCTTGAGGACAAGCAAAAGCTTAAGTGTGGGGGTATTTGATAAACCAAAATAATAACATATTTTAGGCCCACATTTAGTATGCTTTTGGATGATTTATCCCTTATTTTATGTAAAAAAGGTGCTCTTAATCCTTTCTTTTCATGTCTTATACCCAGGAAAGCACCTAAGGACAAAAAGAACGAGAAATGGGCTCAAAACGGACCAAAACGGGTCAAAGAGGAAATCGACACGGCCTGGACTTGGACCCACACGGCCGTGCCTCACTGATCATCTAGAACACGGTCTTCCCTCGATTTACACGGCCATGTCTCATTAAAAAAGTCCGAGCACGGCCTGGCCACGATCCACACGGGCGTGTGCCATGGCCGTGTCCCTGTCGCTGGAAAGAGCAGTTTCACTCGGATTTGGATGCTTGGAGGCAAAGAAACACACTCTAAAGTCTAATTAAACCCCCAGTTAGGAATTGCACTCAAATTATGATACTTGGAGGCCAAGTAACACATCTCAAATCCTATATAAACACCCTAGGGGGCAACTTATTCGGGGAGTTCGGCAGAAGCCGGAGTCGACAGGAGCCCAAAGCCATCGTCTAGGGGCGTCGTGCTAGGCCAGAGAAGGAAGATTTGTGGGGATTCACTCAGGGATAGCCAGTTGATCCATCTCAAGAAGCCAGAATTATACTTAAGATGGAGGATCTCTCCTTCAATTCCTTCAGGGAGTTTTAGGGATTTCTTATGTTTTGTTTTATCTTTTCTCTTGAGATGTTTTCCTTTATTGTTATGAACTAAACCCTTCGGATACTCGAAGGGGATGAAACCTATGATGAATCTTGTTATTATTTTCTGAATTATATGATAAATACTTAGTTTGTTCTTAATTATGTGAGCTTAATCCAAATTTAATGTGATTAGGTGGAGGAGGAATAGACCCTGCCTAAGAGTAGATCCAACATAATTAAGCAGAGTTGATCGCACGCCTAGAGATAGGGTGATGAGATTTTGCCGGATTAGGGTGAAACCTAATATGGGAATCCATAGATCGATTTACTGCTATTCTAGGGGGTTATTATAAGAGAACGAGAGTTCCACTACTTAACCTAGGGTTAGACGTTATTCGCCTCGAGAGAGGGTTTAATATACGTTAGGGAGTCTTACGGATCAAACTAAGTGAAGAAATCGTATGGTTCAGTGTTTTGATAACAAGTAAAGTCTAGGTGGATTCTTCTTAGGGTATCATCTAAATCAACTGAGTTTTTCCCAAGTTATTTTCTAATTTCATTCTTCTTTGTCTTAGAGTTTTTAGTTTAGCAGTTAATTAATTTAGATTAGATAAACAATCTCTCTTTATTTTTAGGCTAGATAATAAAAAGAAAGTTAGTACTAGTACTTTTAGTTCCTTTGGGTTCGATAATCCGGTCTTGCCTAAGCTATACTACTGTTCGATAGGTGCACTTGCCTCAATCATTGTCAGAGTTAGTTTCCAGGTTCAATCATTCTTTTTATAAAATTTAAAGCTCTGATTCATAGCGATCATAGAACTTGCATCGATTATACATGTCGAGACCACACCTTTGATTTGATATACAGAAATGATAAAGGCACCTAGGATTTAACCCACTTACTCCACTAAAAACCTACATTTATAATTAACCCCTAGTGAACCCCTTTGATCCTAACAACCTTTTTTATTGACCCACCCCCTAATTTTAACCCAGAAACCCTTTGTTTTTGTTATCACCATTCCTTTTGACTACCCTTATATCGAGATTTGATTTGATTAATAGCCTAACTATGATTTTTATTTCAGTAATTTATCCTTTGTTATGTATTTATGCTTTGTTCTTAAAAAAAATCAAAAGTATATTCATTATTCAATATTAGTTTTGTGATTAAATGAGCTTATACGTTTGAATTCCAAATATTGAAGAAGAAGCTCGCATTATTAGTATTATTAGCCTTCAGTTGATGTAATTACTTTTATTTAGTTCATTGTTTCTGGTTAGGTAATTTTTCAGGTCGGTCTCGATTCTAACCCTCTAATTCAGCCTTTAACCACACCTTTAACCCAAGCCCCGTTACAACCCTTTCAAAGACCTTTTGATTTGTGCATCATCTCATATTACAGTGGTGGAGATTTGATTTTCATGCAAGCCTATGGGATTAACTTTTCAGGTTTGACATTTGAGTGCTTAATTCTGAACCTTAAACACTTCGAGTGATTTGAGTGAATCTTTAGTGAGGACATCAACCCTTGTAGATTTTGAATCAGAGGTAATTATTTAGAATAGGGGAAACACCTATGTTTTGTGCTACAAATGTATGACTTAGATTGTTTGAATCTTAGGACTCTTTGAGTTAAATTATCCATGTATAAATTATCTATGAATTATGATGAGACATTGTTGATAGGAATATTGAATCATGGAAAGTTCGTTTTAATTGTAAGTTGAGAATTTTGCTTAAGGACAAGCAAAAGCTTAAGTGTGGGGGTATGTGATGAACCATAAAAGTAACATATTTTAATCCCACATTTAGCATACTTTTGGATGATTTATCCCTTGATTTATGTAAAAAGGTGCTCTTAATCCTTTCTTCTCATGTTTTATACTCAGGAAAGCACCGGAGGATGAAAAGAACACGAAACGGGCTTAAAACGAGCCAAATAGGCCAAAGCTTGAAATCAACACGGCCTGGGCCCAAGACCACACGACCGTGCCTCCTCAATAATCTCGAACACGGTCTAAGCCATGAAATACACGGCCGTGCCTCATTAATAAAGTCCGAACACGGCCTAAAGACGATTCACACGGGCGTGTGCCATGGCCGTGTCCCTGCCGCGGAAAAGAGCAATTTCAATCGGATTTGGATACTTAGGGGCAAAGAAACACATTCCAAAAGCCTATAAATACACCCTAAGCATGACCTAAAAGAGGGGAGTCGACGGGAGCCTAAAGCTACCGTTTAGGGGCGTCTTGCTAGGCCAGAGAAGGCAGATTTGTGGGAATTCGCTTGGGGATAGCCAGTTGATCCATCTCAAGAAGCCATAATTCTACTCAAGACGGAGGATCTCCTCTTCAATTCCTTCAGGGGGTTTTAGGGATTTCTTATGTTCTGTTTTATCTTTTCTTCTGATATATTTTCTTTTATTGTTATGAACTAAACCCTCAGATACCTGAGGAGGATGAAACTTAGATGAATCTTGTTATCATTTACTGACCTATATGATAAATATTTGACTTGTTCTTAATTATGTGTTCTTAATTCTTGTGTTGATATTTCGCGGATACCGATTCAAGTTTGATGTGCTTAGGTGGAGGAGCAAAAGTCCCTGCCTAAGTGTAGATCTAGCATAGTTAAGTGGAGTTGATCGTGCGCCTAGAGATAGGGTGACGAAGCGTTGCCGGATTAGGGTGAAACCTAATATGGGGGTCCATAGATCGAGTTAATGCAATTCTAGGGGTTTTAATTAGAAAGAGATTTCAATTAATCAACCTAGGGTTAGACGTTATTCGCCTCGAGAGAGGGTTTAATATAAATTAGGGAATCCTACAGATCAAGTCAAATGAATAAATCATCTGGTTCAGAGTTAGATAATAAGTGAAGTCTAGGTGGATTCTTCCTTGGGTGTCGTCTTAATTAATTGGTTTTTCCTCAAGTATTCTCCCAAATTCATTCTTCTTTGTCTTAGAGTCTTTAGTTTCAGTAGTTAATTAATTTAGAATAAACAACCATTCGCTTAAATCTTAGGCTAAATAATAGAAAGAAAGTTAGTATTAGTACTTTTAGTTCCTTTGGGTTCGACAATCCAGTCTTGCCTAAACTATACTACTGTTCGATAGGTGCACTTGCCTCAATCGTGGTGATTGTTAGTTTCCAGGTTCGATCATTATCTTTATAAATTTTAAAACTCTGACTTCACAGCGATCAAATAGCGAAGGGGTACTCTGCTTCCATAGGAGAATCTGTGTACCGAAGGATACTGAGTTGAGGCAGTCTATATTGTGAGAGGTGCATAGTAGCCCTTATGCTATGCATCCTGGCAGAAATAAGATGTACCGGAACCTTCGCGAGTTATATTGGTGGCCAGGTCTTAAGCGTGAGATTACCGATTTTATAGGTAAATGTTTGACATGACAGTAGGTTAAGGCTGAGCATAAGTTACCTTCGGGATTATTGCAGCCAATTAAGATTCCACTTTGGAAGTAGGAGCGAGTGACTATGGACTTCGTTAGTGGGTTACCCCTCACACCCGCTAAGAAGGATTCTGTTTGTGTTATCGTGGATCGATTGACCAAGTCCACCCACTTCATACCGTTCGTACTGACTACTCTCTGTAGAAGCTGGCTAAACTGTATGTGTCTAAGATAATGAGACTACATGGGGTACCGATTTCGATATTATCTGATAGGGATCCTCGTTTCATGTCTCGGTTTTGGAAGAAGCTACATAAAGCTTTGGGTACAAGGTTGGACTTCAGTACTGCATTCTATCCTCAAACAGATGGTCAATCTGAGAGGGTGATTCAGATACTGGAGGACATGTTGAGAAGTTGTGTGATTGACTTTCGAGGCAATTGGAAGGATTACCTGCCGCTAGCAGAGTTTGCTTATAACAATAGCTATCAGTCTAGCATTCAGATGGCACCGTACGAGGCATAATATGGTCGTAGGTGTCGCACACCTTCATGTTGGACTGAGTTGGGCGAGCGGCGTGTTTTGGGCCCTGAACTGGTTTCTGATATCGAGGATAAAGTTAGACTGATTCGAGGCTGACTGAAAGCGGCAGCTGATAGGCAGAAGTCCTATGCAGACCTGAAGCGGCGTGAAATTGAGTATTCTGTGGGAGACTTCGTTTTCCTTAAGGTCTCGCCATGGAAGAAGGTTCTGAGGTTTGGTCGTAAGGGCAAGTTGAGCCCTAGATTCATTGGGCCTTATCGTATTCTGAAGCGTGTAGGATCAGTTGCCTACCAGTTGGAGTTACCTCTAGAGCTAGATCGGATTCATGATGTATTCCACGTCTCAATGGTGAGGCGCTATCGCTCTGATCCAACGCATATTTTTCCAGTGGAGGAGATCGAGGTTAGACCAGATCTGACTTTCGAGAAGGAGCCGGTTTAGATATTGGATCGTGACGCAAAGATTCTAAGGAGAAAATCCATCCCACTTGTTAAGGTTCTTTGGCGTAATCATAGCTCAGAGGAGGCCACGTGGGAGTCTGAGGATGCGATGCGACAGCAGTATCCTCATCTGTTTTGATCAGGTAAAATTTCGAGGCCAAAATTTTCTTTTAGGGGGTAGAGTTGTAACGCCCCAAAATTCTCTTACATATTTATTTTCGTATGTTTAAAACACAAATATGTATCTGCTTCAGTGGTTAAGTGTTCTGGGGGTATGTGGGAGGTCCCAAGTTCAAGCCTTAGCTTGGTCAAATTTTTTGTTTTTAAATGAATAAACCCCTATCTCTGATCAGTAAGCTTATAATTAAATGTTGGTAAAATATGTCAGAATGGGCCTGCTGGTCTGGTGGCTAAGGTGTGAGTTGGCGTGTGGGAGGTCTGGAGTTCAAGTCCCTGCGCTAGCATGGGAGATATATTTTTGCTAGTGGTGCCGTGGAGAGTTTGAGCAGAACTGAAATACCAAAGTGGTAGAGGTGTAGTGGGAAGTGAGGAGAGAAAATTAAGGGATTTTGGACAGTCAGAGAGTGTGGTGGACGGTTTTGGGGATGTTTGAGTTGTAGTGAGGGAGTGTGGGAGCAGTTTGAGGGATTGAGGGGTTATCTGATTTAGTTCAGATTTTTTTCTCTCTTCCCAATTCCAAATTCTGATGTTTTTGTTTTCAGTTTCATCTTGCACATTGATGAAATTCTCTGTTCTCCCTCTTCAGTCTTGTTTTTCTTTTTCTTTCACTCTTGTCGAAATTCTCCTTGAATCCTCTCTTTTCTTTTTCTTTTTCCGTTTTATTGTTATTATCGTTCCCTTTTTACAACAAGAATTGTGTTGGTGCGGTTTCGGTAAGTAATTCTTTCCCTTCTCTCGTATTTGTAGGTCGTTCGAGTGGAAATCTAAAGTTTTTTTCTGAAATTGATGGTTTAGGCGAAGGTCTTGGAGCAGTAAGTTCGTTCTTGGATTGAGAAGTGGTTACAAAGGTCCTCTATCAGCGGTAAGTCAAGTTTTGGGTAATTCCTTAACGACAGATTCGTTAGTTTTAAATCTTTAAATGGCTAAATCGAGGATGTGTACAATGATTTTTAGGCTTTGGTGCGCTTGGGAGATCTTACACGTCGGAAGTAATACAGGTGTGTAACCATAACACTGTAAATAGAAATCGGCAAAAAGCCAAAAAGTGGAGTTGTCGATGCCACACGGGCGTGCGGCCGCCCGTGTGGTAGGCAGTGTGATCGAACACGGGCGTGTGATCGACGAGGCTGGCCATGTACGATTCATAGGTCGGGCCAAATTGGGCCGTGTGGGCCACAACGGCGTGTGGTCCCACACAGACGTGTGGGATTGTTGGTCCAGGTCGTGTGATCCACACGGCCAAGGCCATTTTGGGGCGTGTGGGCCCACACGGGTAAACAACATGGGCTTGTGGGCCAAATTTCACTGTTTGATTGCTAAGGTTGCACGGATCGCCCAAGTCGACTGTGGACCTACCGTAGAGTGGGTAAGCTTACCTAGACCCCTAATTGACTGAATGACTGTTATATCCACATACGATTTATATATATGTAAGACTGTATATTGAGCATGATGTTAAAACTGTACTGAATACATGTACGATACCATGATTTGGCATGACATGTTTGTATGATGCATTGCATGGGGATGGGTTGTTATTGATTAGAGGAAGTGTACTGAAAGGCTTCGAGCCTAATTTACTGGCAGCTCAGCTGCAAATTACTGTCTAGTGCCGCTTTCGGTACTATTTTGAAGTGTAGGGATGGGTGGGTTGATTATATCCCCACATGGAGTTTAGGGTTGGACGGAGATGGTGTGTAGAGGCTGGCTGGGTAGGACTTGTATACTGCATAATCTGTTACTGTACTGATCACTGATATTGTAATAAGCCAAGGCCCAAATGCATGACTGCTTCTGTACTTAGATGGGCTAAAGCCCAAACTGATACCGTCACTGATACTGAAAAGGGCTTAGATATAAACCGTAATATATACATATTTTAATCCCATATTTAGCATACTTTTTGGATGATTTATCCTTTGAATTGTGGAATTTGATGCTCCTAATCCTTTAATTTCATGTTTTATACTTAGGAATGCATTAGAGGATGAAAAGAACGAGAAACGGGCCAAAAACGGAGCAAATAGGCTTACCTTAGAGACTCACACGGCCTGGACTATCACCCATGGCCGTGCATTTCGAGTAACAACCGAGACACGGCCTAGAACATCGTGCACGGCCAGATTACACGGCCGTGTGTGGCAAACAGGATCGACCACGGCTAAGAGAGTCGACCACAGGCGTGTCCCTGCTTTAGCCAAGATGAGTTTCATTCGGAATAGGATACTTGTGGCCCAATAAAGACATTCTGAAGCCTATATAAACGCCCTAAGTATAACCTAAAAAGTGTCTTTGGTCGGGGGCGAAGCCAGAGAGGGCTGAACACAGGGGATTACTCCAAGAAAGCCAGTTGATCCATCTCAGAAGTCGGAATCACATTCAAGATGGAAGATCTTCCCTTCAAATTTCCTTCAGGGGGTTTTAGGGTTTTTCTTATGTTTTGTTATTTATCTTCTTCTGAGATGTATTCTTTTATAATTATGAACTAAACCCCTCAAATACCTGAGGGGGATGAAACCTAAGACGGATCTTGTTATTGTTTCCTGAACTATATGATAAATACTTAATTTGTTCTTAATTATGTGTTCTTAATTCTTGTTTTAATATTTTAGGATATTGATTCAAGTATTGATGTGCTTAGACAATGGAGAAAAAGTCCCTGTTTAAGAGTAGATCTAGCATAGTTAAGCGGAGTTGATCGCAACCCTAGAGATAGGATGACGAAAATCTACCGGATTAGGGTCAAACCTAATATGGGAGTCCATAGATCGAGTTAATGCAACACTAGGGGTTTTAATTTGAAAGAAATTTCAATTAATCAACCTAGGGTTAGACGTTAGTAGCCTCGAAAGAGGTATTAATATAAATTAAGGAATCCTACGGATCAAGTCAAGTGAATAAATCGTCTGGTTCAGAGTTAAATAACAAGTGAAGTCTAGATGGATTCTTCCTTGGGTATTGTCTTAATCAACTGGTTTTTCCGAAAAGTATTTTCCCAATTCACTCTCTGTGTCTTAGCAACCTTTGCTTAGTAATTAGTTAGATAAATATCAATCCCCTTTATTTTAGGCTAGAAAATGAAAAGAAAGTCAGTACTAGTAATTTTGGTTCCTTTGGGTTCGACATTTCGGTCTTGCCACTAAGCTATACTACTATTTGATAGGTGCACTTGCCTCAATCGTGGTGGTAGTTAGTTTCTAGGCTCGATCATTCATTATATAAATATTAAAACTCTCAGACACGATCAAGTTTTTGGCGCCGTTGCCGGGGAACTAAGATATTAGGAACACTTGATTTTATTACTGTAGCCATTTTTATTTTTACAATTAACTTTTTATTTTATTTCTACTTTACTAATTTGTCTTTTTCCTTGCTTCTGGCAGGTATTCTAGTTTATGACTAGGAGGAACCCGACAGGAACCTTACTTTTTGATAGTGATATAGAAGCTACCGTTCGCATAAATCGTAGAGAAATAAGGCGAAGCCTACAATACTTAGAAGAAGAGCAAGAGGACGATACCAACACTATCGAAGAGATGGCTGACAACAATCCGTTACCTCCTGTAGTGGTGGCAAACCCAGTGAATCAAAACCCTGCTCCTCGCACTATGTATGATTATGCTAAGCCTAGTTTAGCCGGTACTGAATCAAGTATTGTTAGACCTACTATTGCTGCAAATAATTTCGAATTGAAACCTAACACTATACAGATGATACAACAGTTTGTTCAGTTTGATGGTTTGCAGGATGAGGATCCTAACACACACTTAGCGAACTTTTTGGAATTATGTGATACGTTTAAAATTAATGGTGTTTCTAATGATGCCATTCACCTTCGGTTATTTCCCTTTTCTTTAAGGAATAAAGCCAAACAGTGGTTGAATTCTCTTCCACGAGGATCAATCACTACATGGGAGAAAATGACTGAGAAATTTTTGTTAAAATATTTTTCGCTGGCTAAAACGGCTAAGTTGAGGAATGATATCTCTTCTTTTGTGCAGATGGATTTAGCGACACTTTACGATGCATGGGAGAGATATAAGAATTTATTGAGAAGGTGCCCTCATCATGGGTTACCATTATGGCTACAGGTTCAAACCTTCTATAACGGTGTGAACCCCTCAACAAGGTAGCTTATTGATGCTTCCGCCGGTGGTACACTAAACAATAAAACACTTGAGTCTGCTTATGAATTCATTGAAGAGATGTCACTGAATAATTATCAGTGGCAAGTTATGAGAACAAAGCCAATGAAAGCTGTCAGTGTTTTCAACCTCGACGCAGTAACCATGCTATCAAATCAGGTAGAACTCTTAAGTAAGAAAATTGATGGTTTGTGTGGTTCCTCGCAGGTACATCCAGTGATGCAGTGCGATACAAATGGATGAGGGTCAAACAATATAGAACACCCACCCTACAACCCGAGCGTTGAAAACGAGCAACTTCACTATATGGGTAATAATCCTCGACCTCAAAATAATCCTTATAATAACACATACAATGCAGGTTGGAGGAATCATCCCAATTTTTCATGGGGAGGTCAAGGAAATCAAGGAAATCAGAGACAACAACCCCTTCCAGGCTTTCAACAACAGCCCTACCCACGGGAAAAGAAATCAAACCTTGAGGAGATGCTGGAAATTTCATCTCGACATCAGAAACTCATTTCCAGAATATCGAAACGGCGTTGAAAACTCAACAAGAATCACTTTAAAGGATTGAGAATAAATTTGGACAGCTAATCAAGTTAGTTTCTGAAAAGCAACCAGGTAATTCACCTAATTCAAAAGAGCATGTGAAAGCAGTTACATTAAGGAGTGGAAAGGAGTTGGTTGAAATTGAAAGAAAGATGCCAAAAGAAATTGCTAAAGAAAAAGAAGAGGAAGTAAACGAGAATGTAACGCCGGCATTTAAAGAACCACCAATTCCATATCCAGCACAGTTGAAGAAAGACCGCATGGACGCACAATTTGGTAAGTTTCTTGAACTCTTTAAACAATTACATATTAACTTACCTTTTGTTGAGGCTATTTTGCAGATGCCTACATACGCAAAATTTCTAAAGGAGCTCTTAACGAATAAAAGGAAGCTTGAAGAACTGTCAACCGTGGAGCTTAACGAGGAATGCTCAGCTATTCTCCAGAATAAGTTGCCAACCAAATTAAAAGATCCAGGAAGTTTTACTATCCCTTGTTTAATTGGTAGTTTAAATATTGAGAAGGCATTAGCTGACTTAGGTGCCAGTATTAATTTAATGCCTTATAAAATGTTCAAGCACCTCTGTCTTGGGGAACCAAAACCCACTAGGATGAGTATCCAACTAGCCGATAGATCTATTAAATACCCTAGGGGAATTATTGAGGATGTTTTAGTTAAAGTTGATAAATTCATATTCCCTGTTGACTTTGTTGTGCTCGACATGGATGAGGATGTTGAAGTACCTTTAATTTTAAAACGGCCATTTTTAGCCACGGCTAGGGCTAATATTAATGTAGGTAATGGTAAGCTTGCGCTCAGGATAGGTGATGAGGAGGATATCTTTAAATTTTATGATGCTATGCGATACTCTAAAGAGCAAGATGATTCCTGTTATTTTATTGACTCTATTGATCATTTTATTCAGGATTCTTTTCAGGAAATAATACATAAAGACACGTTGGAACTGTGTCTTGTTCAAGGCGAGGAGGTAGATGATGATGCCAATGAGATGGGGGAGACAAAAATCAAAATAAATCCTAATAGCCCCCCTAAGACAAAAAGAGTATGAGGGCATTGAAATAAACGATGAATCTAAACAAAGGCCCTCTATTGAAGAACTCCCCAAATTGAAATTGAAACAGTTACCAACACACTTAGAGTACGCATTCCTTGGGAGCAATTCTACACTACCGATAATTATTTCTTCAGACCTAGAACCCAATGAGAAAGAAGAGTTACTACAAGTGTTAAAGGAGCATAAAAGAGCCATAGCCTGGAAAATCTCTGACATAAAAGGGATAAGCCCATCGTTTTGCACCCACAAAATCTTAATGGAAGATGAATATAAACCATGTGTGCAACCTCAAAGACAATTAAATCCCAATATGAAGGAAGTTGTCAAAACCGAGATAATTAAACTTCTAGATGCTAGAATTATTTGTCCTATTTTTGATAGTTCTTGGGTAAGTCCTGTGCAGGTTGTTCCAAAGAAAGGAGGCATGACTGTCATAGCTAATGAAAAGAATGAATTAATTCCAATAAGAACAGTCATAGGTTGGAGAGTTTGCATCGACTATAGGAAACTGAACAATGCCACAAGAAAAGACCACTTTCCTTTACCCTTCATTGATCAAATGCTAGAAAGATTATCTGGACATATGTACTACTGCTTCCTAGACGGGCTCTCTGGCTACTTCCAAATCCCCATAGCTCCTGAAGATCAAGAAAATACAACATTCACATGTCCATACGGTACGTTTTCTTATCGAAGAATGCCTTTTAGATTATGTAACGCTCCTGCCACTTTTCAGCGCTACATGCTAGCCATCTTTGACGAACTTGTGGAAGTTATCATGGAGGTATTTATGGACGACTTTTCAGTATTTGGTAATTCGTTCCACCTTTGCCTTAACAATTTAAAACGAGTCTTAATGAGATGTGAGGAAACGAACCTTGTGCTTAATTGGGAAAAGTGTCACTTCATGGTTCGAGAAGGGATTGTGTTAGGTCATAAAATTTCTAGGAAAGGGATTGAGGTTGATAAAGCAAAAATTGAAACCATAGAAAAATTACCTCCTCCCAGTTCAGTTAAGGCTATTAGAAGTTTTTTAGGACATGACGGTTTCTATAGAAGATTTATTAAGGATTTTTCTAAAATAGCTAAGCCTTTGACGAAATTACTAGAAAAAGATGTACCTTTCAATTTTGATCAGGAATGTTTAGATGCATTTAATACTCTAAAGACTAAATTAAAAAATGCCCCAATTATTATTGCACCTGATTGGAATTTACCCTTTGAACTAATGTGTGATGCGAGTGATTTTGCAAAGAGGTGCGCTTTAGGTCAGTGAAGAGACAAGCATTTCCAACCAATCTATTACGCTAGCAAGACACTGACAGCCGCGCAAAAGAATTACACCACCACAGAAAAAGAATTGCTAGCCGTGGTCTTTGCATTTGATAAATTTAGACAATATTTGATATTATCTAAAGTCGCTGCGTTTACAACTCGACCATTCAAATTTTCGTTATCTTTTAACTAAATCGATGCAAAACCTAGACTCATAAGATGGATTCTACTTTTACAGAATTTGACTTGGAGATTCAGGATAAGAAAGGAGTTGAAAACCTGGCAGCAGACCATCTTTCTAGACTTGAAAATCCACGTCTTAAAGAACTTGATGAGAGTGAGATTAATGACTCGTTTCCTGAAGAACAACTCTTGGCTATATCCGACGCCGAGGTACCTTGGTTTGCAAATATCGCAAATTATTTAGTTGCTGCTAACGTATTACTGTGGGGGGTTGACACATCAAAGAAAGAAGCGATTCTTTATCGATGTGAAAAACTATTTTTGGGAGGACCCTTTTCTTTTTCGTATATGTGCAGATCAAGTAATTCGGAGATGTGTCGCAAAGGAAGAAGCAAGCAAAATCCTAGAACATTGTCATTCAGGACCCACAGGAGGACATTACAGTGGGACGAAAACAACACATAAAACACTCGAATTAGGTGTTTATTGGCCCACTCTGTTCAAGGACGCCAACAGGTATGTTAATTCATGTGATAAATGTCAGAGAACAGGTAATATCTCTAAACGCAATGAAATGCCTCAAACATATATGCTATCAAGTGAAATATTTGATGTATGGGGTATCGATTTTATGGGTCCATTCCCTAGCTCATTTGGGAATAAATACATCCTCGTAGCGGTTGATTACATGTCAAAATGGGTGGAAGCTCAAGCTTTACCCACCAATGATGCAAGAGTGGTAGTGCGATTTCTTAAAAAACTTTTCTCTCGATTTGGAACACATAGAGCAATTATTAGTGATAGGGGTACCCATTTTTGTAACACCCAATTCGAGAAAATCTTAAAGAAATATGGAGTACACCACAGAACAGCTACATCTTATCACCCTCAAACCAGTGGACAAGTCGAAGTATCCAATAGAGAACTTAAACGTGTCCTAGAGAAAACTGTAGAATCACACAGGAAAGATTGGGCATCAAAAGTATACGACGCTTTATAGGCCTATAGAATCGCCTTTAAAACTCCCATAGGAACATCCCCATACAAACTTGTTTATGGGAAGAGCTGTCATTTACCATTTGAACTCGAACATAAAGCATTTTGGGCTATAAAATTATTAAACTACGATCTTAAACTTGCAGGCGAGAAAAGATTGATGCAGTTGAACGAGCTTGATGAGTGGCGAGCAAACGCCTACGAGAGCTCACGATTATACAAAGAAGCAACAAAGCGACGCCATGATGCTCGTCTAAAGCGACCTAAACAATTCGAAGTTGGAGATCTCGTGTTACTTTATAATTCAAGACTTAAATTATTCCCTAGAAAGCTGAAATCAAGATGGTCAGGTCCATTCGTAATCAAAACTATTTTCCCCTACGGCACAATCGAGGTAACTCATCTTACTTATGGCACTTTCAAGGTAAATGGTCAGCGACTGAAAACTTATAATTGTGAAGATTTTAGGGATATGAGAGAGGAGCTTCAGCTCCGTGAACCTTCATATAGAAATGAAAATAGGGTAAGTCTAGCTTAAGACTTTAAACGAGCGCTTCTCAGGAGGCAACCCGAGCACTAACCTTATCAAAATTCATATTTTTATTTTTAGCATCTAACTAAGAACTAACTAATTTCATAAGCGCAAGATTTCCTTCCCACACGGCCTAGAACACGGGCGTGGCCATGGCCGTGTGGAGACCACGAGGAATCATATGGGCGTAGCGGAGACCGTGTGGGCCAAGGAAGAGAAAAATTTTCCCAACACGGGCTACGATAAAACACCACGGCCTTGCGATGAGGCCATCACCGAAACTGAGTAAACGATATGGGCTACAATTAAAGAGGCCACGGCCGTGCGATACAGTCGTGGTCGATACTGAGTAAATGAGACGGGCGTGAGATACGCCCGTGCCTATAGGGCGTGGTTGACACTGACTAAATCAACACGGTCGTGCTAACGATTACATGGGCGTGGGAGAAGCAAACAAAGTAGCGCACGATCGTGCGATACGGCCGTGTGAGCCAACACGCCTAGGTAACACGGGTGTGGGACACAACTCAGACACGCTTAAACTCAAAATTCTCGAAACACACGGGCTAAAAACGATCCACACGGGTGTGTGACACGCCCGTGTGCCCTTATTTCTATATAAACCCCTCACTATTCATCATCTTTTTCCCTAAATTAGTTTCCCCAAACCCTAGCCGTTTTCCTTTCTCCCCCTACTAAGTCCGGCCACCACCATCAACACCCCCCTCATCTTGTCTCCTCTCCCTTTTTCCTCATTCCCTTCTCTATTTTCCCTTCCTCCTCTCCACGCACACCGGACCACGTCCGTGTGAGTACAACACACCCGCGTGCCACCACCACGCCCGTGCTCCGACCACCGCCTTAACCGCGCACTTCCCTCAACAATCTCCACCGGTTCACCCTTCTCCACTATCGTTTGCTTATTTCTTTAACATTTTCATTATTTTTTAGTTTATTATTTGTTTCATTGTTCTTATTTCATGATTTGGATTTTTATGATTTTCTTAGTATTTGCTCTACTTAGTTTAATTCTATTCTGATATTTATTCATAGTTTTAACATTCCTTGATGATTTACTTAAGAAACTATTTAGAACTATTAGGAATTACATTCTTGGCTGGAAATAATACTTGAATCATTGAGTACTCTTTATTCTACAGGAACATAATGTCGTCTTCCTGAGGCAAGAAAACCGCAGTCCCTGTTTTGAAAAAACAAAAGGGACCCGGTTCATCATCGACATGCGCATCTGCCGAAGTATGACACCCATTCTTACAGTTTCCTCCGAGATCTTAGGAGGACCTTTTTCATATTCTTCGCGCACGACCTTTCGGCATAGGGAGGCGTATTGATTGGATCGTCTTGGAGTAGGTCCAACTAGTCGACGACGTCTGGGCCCTCCTGACTACCGACCCATGGGGGCAATTCTTCGAGATCATTGAGCCCACATACCTAGAGCTAACTTTGGAGCTCTATTCCACATTCCTCCTCCAGACGGTGATGACAAACCACGATGACCCCAGCACAGTCCAATTCCGTCTCGGAGGCATTGTACGTGAACTGAGTGTCCCACAGTTCAGGGTCGCCTTGGAGCTCTACACTGACGAATTCATGGCAGACAATGATCCTGAGACACTCCATCACCACATCCATAACTCCCCTTCTAGATGTTGGAATAACATAGCCCCCGCTTCGGCCTCCTATGACCCTAGCCGCTCCAAGGCGACAGCTCTCGCCCCATCCCTGAGGTACTTACACGCCATCTTAGCTCATACATTGACAAGTAGGCGAGAGAGCACCGGCGTCGTCAACACTCACGACGCCTACTTCCTATGGTGCATGGCGAACGGGCACGTCTTCGACTTAGCCTACTTTATAGCTCACGCCATTCAACATCAGACGGAGCAGCATAGGAGAGGGGTCATCTCCATGGGTCCTTACACCACACGTCTGGCTCGGTACTTTGGGCTCCTAAACACCGCCGCTCGATCCTCCTCACTCACACTGATAGGACAGATGCCCCCATAGGGCATCCAGACGATGATCCATATGAGGATAATTGAGCGCCGCCGTGGGTTCGATCCTCCCCAGTATCAGCTAGTGCGAGCCACCGAGCAGGATGATCTAGAGGACATTACTGATGATGTCCCACCACAGCATGAGGAGCCATCTTCGGCACCACACCCCCCTCGCCGACCAGTTCATGCGGCCGCTTCAATATCTGACATCTCTGAGCGCCTCACTCGGTTCGAGCAGTACTGTACTCAGCACTTCACCGACACCGCTCGAAGATTTGACGGTATTGAGGCGACTCTTCAGCATATTTGTCATCACTTTCACATATCGCCGCCTCCACCACCTCGCGACCCAGCAGATGACGAGGACCTTTGAGTCCTTTTATTTTCTTTATTATTTTTATTATTTTTATTTTTATTGTTATTTTTATTTTTATTTTGCTTTTTATTTTAGTTTATTTTCTTTTATAATTGAACTTTTTACCTTTCTTATTTTAAAACTTTCATTAGTAAAATTGAATTTCCTTTATCGTTGGTTGTCTAACTCTGACAACATTCATTAACTAGTACTCCCTAAAATTTCACTAATGCCTTTGCAGTTTAGAAAGGTTCACGGTGCCACTCAAGTAACGAACACACCACCTTCACCTATACCTAGTCATCATGTTCATCATTGATCATCCTCCAAGGATTTCATCCATAATTCAGGAAGTTTCACCTCTCTCCCTCTCTTATGACTTTCTTACTAATCATTATCTATCTTTGTACATTGAGGACAATGTACGTCTTAAGTGTGGGGGGTCAACTATAGTAGAGTCCCTGAATTATGTCTTGTTCTTAAGTAAATTTTCTCATATTACCATTAGAATGAAATTTCTTTTGATTTATGATTTTCATTGATATGTTTTGGATTAAGTCATAGTTAATTATGAAGTGATGATTTAAACTCTAGGAGAATAGAGAATCAAGCATGATGAGTCTATTTTCAGAATTAAAA
The DNA here is from genome assembly GCA_025698515.1 of Gossypium sturtianum. Classification (NCBI taxonomy): domain Eukaryota; kingdom Viridiplantae; phylum Streptophyta; class Magnoliopsida; order Malvales; family Malvaceae; genus Gossypium; species Gossypium sturtianum. The sequence continues at coordinate 143,044,954 of CM046955.1, read as the reverse complement.
ATTTGTTAGGTTGTCTACCTAAATCTAATTATTACCTTGAAGTTTGAAATTTACAAGGTTGACATCAAAAGCCCATAATTTTTGTGAGATCTTGAGCATTTTAAGAGCATACATTCATTTTTCGTGCTCACTTTTTTTTATTATGAGTGTGTCAACATTGATTTGTTATTCTAGAACTTGCTTCGATTATACATGTCGAGACCACACCTTTGATTTGATATACTAAGATGATAAAGGCACCTAGGTTTTAACCCATTTATTCCACTAAAAAGCCTACCCATTTAATTAACCCTTAGTGAACCCCTTTGAATCCTAACAACCCAATTCTTGACTCACCCATTAATATTAACCCAAAACCCACTTTGTATTTGTCATCACCATTTCTCTTGACTACCCCTATATCGAGATTTGATTTGATCGGTTACTTAATTATTTACTTTATTTCAGTTGTTAAATTCTATCTTATTATTATTGTATGATTTGTTCTTAAAAAAATTAAATTAAATTTTTTTTTAGGAATCCATTCATTATTACTTCTTTGTTATTAGAGCTTACGTAGTTAATTTTATTTTGAGAAGAAGCTCATGTTATTAGTATTAAGTTTTCAATTGATGTAATTATTTAAGCTTCAGTTACTCTTCTAGTTAGGTAATTTATCAATTCAGTCTCGATACTAACCCTCTAATTCAGCCTTTATCCACACCTTTAACCCAAGCCCCGTTACAACCCATAAAAGACCTTTTAATTTGTGTATCATATCATTTTACAGTGGTGGAGACTTGATTTTCATGCAAGACTATGGGATTAACTTTTCATGTTCGACTTCTGAGTGCTTATTTTTGAACCTTAAACACTTTGAGTAATTTGAGTGAACCTTTAGTGAGGATGTCAATTTTTGTCGATTTTGAATTAAAGGTGATTATTTAGGTAAGGGGAAACACCTATTTGTCGTACTATAAAAACTATGACTTTGATTGTTTGAATCTTTAGGAACCTTCTGGTTAAATTAACAATGTATGAATTACCTATGAATTATGATGAAACATTATTGATGAAGATTATGAATTGAGGGGTGTTAATTTTAATTGTGAACTGAGAATTTTGCTTGAGGACAAGCAAATGCTTAAGTGTGGGGGTATTTTATAAACCGTAATATATACATATTTTAATCCCACATTTAGCATACTTTTTGGATGATTTATCCTTTGAATTGTGGAATTTGATGCTCCTAATCCTTTAATTTCATGTTTTATACTTAAGAAAGCATCAGAGGATGAAAGGAACGAGAAACGGGCCAAAAATAGAGCAAATGGGATTACCTTAGAGACTCACACGGCCTGGACTATCACCCACGGCCGTGCGTTTCGAGTAACAACCGAGACACGGCCTAGAACATCATACACGACCATATTACACGGCCGTGTGTGGCAAACAGGACCGACCACGGCCAACAGAGTCGACCACGGGCGTGTCCCTTCTTTAGCCAAGATGAGTTTCATTCGAAATAGGATACTTGTGAGCCAATAAAGACATTCCGAAGCCTATATAAACGCCCTAAGTATAACCTAAAAAGTGTCTTTGGTCTGGGCGGCGGCTGAGAGAGGGCAACACAGGGGTTACTCCAAGAAAGCCAGTTGATCCATCTCAGAAGCCGGAATCACATTCAAGACGGATGATCTTCCCTTCAAATTTCCTTCAGGGGGTTTTAGGGTTTTTCTTATGTTTTGTTATTTATCTTCTTCTGAGATGTATTCTTTTATAATTATGAACTAAACCCTCAAATACCGAGGGGATGAAACCTAAGGCGGATCTTGTTATTGTTTTCTCGAACTATATGATAAATACTTGATTTGTTCTTAATTATGTGTTCTTAATTCTTGTTTTAATATTTCAGGATATTGATTCAAGTATTGATGTGCTTAGACAAAGGAGCAAAAGTCCTGCTTTAAGAGTAGATCTAGCATAGTTAAGCGGAGTTGATCGCAACCCCAGAGATAGGATGACGAAAATCACGGATTAGGGTCAAACCTAATATGGGAGTCCATAGATCGAGTTAATGCAACACTAGGGGTTTTAATTAGAAAGAAATTTCAATTAATCAACCTAGGGTTAGACGTTAGTAGCCTCGAAAGAGGTATTAATATAAATTAGGGAATCCTACGGATCAAGTCAAGTGAATAAATCGTCTGGTTCAGAGTTAAATAACAAGTGAAGTCTAGGTGGATTCTTCCTTGGGTATTGTCTTAATCAACTGGTTTTTTCGAAAAGTATTTTCCCAATTCACTCTCTGTGTCTTAGCAACCTTCGCTTAGTAATTAGTTAGATAAATATCAATCCCCTTTATTTTAGGCTAGATAATAAAAAGAAAGTTAGTACTAGTAATTTTGGTTCCTTTGGGTTCGACATTCCGGTCTTGCCACTAAGCTATACTACTATTTGATAGGTGCGCTTGCCTCAATCATGGTGATAGTTAGTTTCTAGGCTCGATCATTTATTATATAAATATTAGAACTCTCAGACACGACCACTTAGACCCAGACTGAGTTTATTTTATGTACTCTCTGTTTTATCTGCATGGGGAATTACACACTGAGTTTTCGTAAACTCACCCTTCTATTTTATCTTTATAGGTAATCCCTAGACTTAAGCGGATCGAGGCGGCGGAGGACTCAACGGTGGCCACACGACTCTTTTTCATAGTTTCGTCTTTAATTAGGTTTTCAAAGTTTAATTTGGGGTATTTTGCTGTAGTAAAGGCCTCTATAGATTTTCACTTAGAATTTGGATTTTATATTTGTCTTATGTTTATATCTACTAGAGGTAGGTAAAATACGAGTTTTTAAAAGAAATACATGTGTTTTAGCAAAATACCCACAAGGACACAAACTGTTTAAAAAGCTTCCGCAGCGTATAATGTTTTGAAAACTAACGACTGAATAAGAATCACGATTTTAGAATTAATAAAAGACAATGAGGATTTCTAAACGAAAAATGTTTTAAGTAAAGTTACGATTTTCCAACACAAGCTACGATTTTCAAACACACTACTACGTGACATCGCCAGATTCGGCCATAACGTCCAGGCCGAGTTTGGGGTGTTACATGTTTGAATTTTTGTTAATAAGTAGTCTTATTTCCCATTATTATTTTTATTCTCTTTATTTTTAATACAATTTTATTTCTGTTTTTATTATTATGAATAGGAGCAGAATAAAAGAATCAAGATTTGTTAGTATATACAGAGCAGCAGTTTGCCGCAGCTACAAAGAAACATTATTCAATGACAAGCTGAATGATGAGGTGTTAATAAAAGAGTTGATCGGTTAGAAAATTCCAAAGGAAAGACTTTTAGGTAGTTGCATTTAGTGAATATTGGGAAACCCAAAGTATGAAGCCCATAATGTAAGGCTCGATTATTTTATTTTTCCCCCAAAAAGTCTTTCCCGTTTTTAAATTTTCCTCCACGTCATAACCCTTCTCGCTCACGTTTCTTATTCCCTAAAAACTATCATCATTATCCTTTTTCATTTTCTTCAACTGGTTCACGTTTCCCACTTCTCACAAAGTTCACATTTTTACAGTTCTCTCATCTACAACCTCTCTGCTATTTGTTGTTTACTCCATTATTTTCCTTTTCTATTTCACTGACCTTCTCTTCATGGGTAGTGTAAGGAGTACTTCTAAAACAACAAAATCTTCACGCAACGGCGCCCCGCAACCAAAGATATTATTCAATGCTGCTGCTGCCACAATGTAATCAACTAATATTCTAAAGCGGCCATTTTATTTTGAACAAAGATTTTTGTTAAAGGATGAACCCCACATGGGGTACGATGAATCAGTATCCTTGATTGTAGAAAAGCACAATTGGAGCAAATTTTGTCTACACATAGGGGATGTTGTGGGTAAAGTGGTAAGAGAGTTTTACGCTCATGTAAATTCCCCAGATTCTCTCTTCATATATTTGCGGGGTAAATCTATGCCATTCGACAAAGACCATATTAATGCCCATTTCGGCATCGAGCAGGTTAGAGGTGAGCATTCTGAATTGCCCGAGAATATTACACAGGAGGGGTTGGCAAAAGTATTAGAGAATTTATGCATTTAAGGAACGCAGTGGATTGTTTCAAGCCAGGAGTGTTACACGGTTGAAATAGCTACATTAAAACCAATTGAGAAGGTGTGATACCACTTTTTAAGGAGTCGTCTTATGCCATCTACGCATAACATGACTATTTTGAAAGAAAGAATGTCGCATTCTATTCTATAAGGAAGATAGATAAATATATGGAAGATTATCTTCCAAGAGGTCCATAGGTGTGTTGATAAGAATATCAGGAGTTTGAATTTTCCTTCCCTTATTTCTGCCCTATGCAAGATGAAAAATATGCCTTTAGTCAATGCTAATAAGTGTGGAATAATGCGAGTAATTTTTGCTAAGCTACGAGGAACTGAGTTTGCTGCAACATCCCAACACAGTCAAGCTTCCCCTACAACATGTATTCCTACAGCAACATCTCTCGCCTCTGTTGACCAGAAAATCTTGACTTCTCTAAAATAGTTAGAATAGAGGTTGTCACTGTTTGAGGTGTAGCAATACCAGATGATGGAAGAGTTGGAACAAAGCAACGAACGCCAGGCTCGGTACTGGTCATATGTAAAAGATAGGGATTTGGCATTAAGGTGATCCCTCCAGAAAATTTTTTTGAGACCCATGCCAAAATCTCCTACTTTCCCAGCTACTTTGCTCTCGTCTAATGAGTGCAAAAAAGAGCCAGTTCAACCCGCTGCCAGAACTGACACCGTGACTGAAGGAGTCACTGTAGATAAAAGAAAAGTTGTTGAGGAGGAGCTAGAAAAGCCAACCTCTGCCAAACTAGAGAAGGAAGTAGAAGAAAGAAAAGAAGAAGCAAATGTCCCTACCACTGCAACAACTCCTGCCATTGAAAAAGGTAAAACTCCTAAACCGACATTTTTACCCATCTCCATGACTGCACAAGATCAAACAATCAATCAACTGATTGATGAACTAATGGAGACCGACAAAGAAGGTAAGGAAGTTGACCTACAGAAAAGGAAGATGCAATACAAAGTCAGTGTATGCAAGTCCACGAGAAAGAATTGAATGAAGTGCCAACATTCCAGTCCAAGGAAGTTAAGTTTTGTTTTTCTATCATTCATTGCATAATTTTTTTTGTTTGTGTGCATATTTATACTTGTTATATACTGTCCATGATTTTATATGCATTGGGAACAATGCATCCTTTAAGTTTGGGGGTGTATTGTGCATCTAGGTTGCATTTTGTATGTTCATTTCAGTATATAGGATATTTTTTCATGGCATAATAACTATTGAAATACCATTTTTTCTATAAGAAGTACAATTTTTTTGAGGTGTGGATCATTAGATCACCGTGATCGTGGAGTGCCCCGACGACGGTGATCGATGCAAGATCAGTGGTAATCGTAATGTACTGACCACGTAAAGTAGTACAACAGCCACCGAGAGGCCGTGGTCAAGCTAAGGGTGGTAATGGTATGGGCTGCGGACAGAGAGCACCGAGCAGAGGTACTGGACAAACTGAGGTGAGACAGTTGGCTATTGTTTATGCTGCACGCCGCCGAGAGGACAGAGATGCTCCATACGTCATTACGGGTACGTTTTTAATTCATGATGTACCCTATATTGCATTGATAGATATAAGATCCACTCACTCCTATATAGCCTGTACTGTGTCTGAAAACTTGGGGATTTTGGTTGAGAGCACTACGGGTGAGGTTACCGTACTGAGTCCGTTGGGGCAATCTATAAGGGTTAACAAGTTGTTTAGAAACGTCCCTTTAGAGGTTCAAGGGGCAATCTTTCTGGCTGATCTGATGGAGCTTCCATTTGGGGAGTTCGACTTAATTTTGGGGATGTACTGGTTGGTCAAGCACCGTGTCAGTTTGGACTGTACGACTAAGAGGGTCGTATTGAGGACTAAGGAGGATAATGAGGTAGTCTTGATTGGAGAACGCCAGAATTATTTGTCTAATGTGATCTCTGCGCTGGTGTCGGAAAAGCTGGTTCGTAAGGGTTGTGAGGCATTCTTGGCCTACGTAAGTGTTTCTAATTCTGGGGACTCTTCTGTTAAGGACATAAGAACGGTAAAGGATTTTTTGGATGTCTTTTCTGAAGAGCTACCGGGTTTACCTCTGAACCGCGAATTGGAGTTTTGGATTGAGCTACTTCCTGGTACAGCTCCGGTGTCCATCGTTCCCTATCGAATGGCACCGAATGAGCTTGTGGAGCTTAAGGCTCAAATTCAGGAGTTATTGGATCGTGGGTTCATCTGCCCTAGTGTGTCTCCGTGGGGAGCATCGGTACTGTTTGTGAAGAAGAAAGATAGATCCATGCGGATGTGTATCAACTATCGGCAACTGAAGAAGTTGACCATTAAAAAAAAGTACCCACTACCAAGGATCGATGACATGTTTGACTAGTTTCGAAGAGCTTCGGTATTCTCCAAGATTGACCTCTAATCTGGGTATCATCAGTTGAGGGTCAAGGAGTCTGACGTACATAAAACGGTGTTTAGGACTCGCTATGGTCATTACGAGTTCCTAGTGATGCCATTTGGATTAACTAATGCACCGACAGCTTTTATGGATTTGATGAACCGAGTATTTCAGCCTTATTTGGATCGGTTTGTGGTAGTGTTCATCGACGACATACTGGTTTACTCGAGGACTGAGGATGAGCATGACGAGCACCTTTGAGTTGTTCTTCATACTTTGAGGGAAAAGCAGCTCTATGCTAAGTTTAGCAAGTGCGAGTACGTGAGGTGACATTTCTGGGTCATGTGGTTTCTGTTGAGGGGATTCGAGTTGATCCTCGAAAGATTGAGGCTGTGTTGGAGTGGAAGCAGCCTAGGAACGTGTCTGAGATCCTGAGTTTTCTGGGACTGGTAGGTTATTATCGGCAGTTTGTGGAGGGCTTCTCACTGGTTGCAGCACCCTTAACTAAGTTACTACGTAAGTGTGTACCGTTTGTCTAGACTGATGCATAGCAAGAGAGCTTTGAGAAGCTCAAGACTGTACTGACTGAGGTTTCTGTGTTGATACAGCCAGAACCTGGGAAGGAGTTCACAGTTTATAGTGATGCGTCACATTTCGGTTTGGGATGTGTATTGATGCAGGATGGTAAGGTGGTAGCATATGCGTCTCATCAGCTTAAGACTCATGAGACGAATTATCCGATGCATAACTTAGATTTGGCCTCCGTGGTGTTTGCACTGAAAATCTAGAGGCATTACTTGTACGGTGAGAAGTGTATCATCTACACTGATCACAAGAGCCTCAAGTACCTCCTTACTCAGAATGAGCTAAATCTTAGGCAACGTAGATGGATTGAGCTGCTTAAGGATTATGACGCACCATTGAGTATCACCCTAGTAAGGCCAATGTGGTGGCCGATGCACTGAGCCTAGAGCTATGACCGATTTAAGGGCGATGTTTGCTCGCTTAAGCTTATTTGATGATGGTAGCTTATTAGCCGAGCTTCAGGTTAAGCCGACATGGATTGAGCAGATTAAGGGTAAGTAGTTAGAGGATGAGTCTTTAGGTCTTCGGTTCCGACAAGTGGAGAGTGGTAGCACTACGGATTTTGGACTGAATAGTGATGGGGGTACTCTGCTTCCGTGAGAGAATCTGTGTGTCGAATAATACTGATTTGAGGCAGTCTATACTGGGAGAGGCGCATAGTAGCACTTATGCTATGCATCCTGGCAGAAATAAGATGTACCAAGACATTCGTGAGTTATATTGGTGGCCAGGGTTGAAACGTGAGGTTACTGATTTCGTGGCAAGATGTCTGACGTGCTAGCAAGTTAAGGCTGAGCATCAGTTACCTGCAGGTTTGCTGCAGTCGGTTAAGATTCCTATATGAAAGTGGGAGCGTGTAACTATGGATTTTGTTAGCGGGTTGCCTTTAACACCCACTAAGAAGGATTCAGTATGGGTCATCGTGGATCGATTGACCAAGTCCGCTCACTTTATACCGGTTCGTACTGATTATTCTTTACAGAAGCTGACGAAGCTTTATATTTCTGATATAGTGAGACTACATGGGGTACCAGTTTCGATCATCTCTGATATGGATCCTTGTTTCACGTCTCGATTTTGGAGAAAGTTGCATGAGGCTCTGGGTTCAAGGTTGGACTTCAGTACTGCGTTCCATCCTCAGAACGACGTTCAATCTAAGAGAGTGATCCAGATACTGGAGGATATGTTGAAGAGCTGTGTGATTGATTTTCGAGGCAGTTGGGAGGACTATTTGCCGCTAGCCGTGTTTGCCTATAATAACAGCTTCCAGTCGAGTATTCAGATGGCACTTTACGAGGTCTGTATGGTCATAAGTGTCGTACTCCTTTGTGTTGAACTAAGCTGGGTGAACGTCAATAAGGTTCGACTGATTACCGAGACTGAGGATAAGGTTTGACTGATTAGGGATCGTTTGAAGGCAGCTTCTAACAGGCAGAAGTCCTATGCTAATCTGAAAAGACGTGAGATTGAGTATTTTTTGGGGGACTACGTGTTTCTGCAGGTCTCGCCATGGAAGAAGGTTCTGAGGTTTGGTCGGAAGGGCAAATTGAGCCCTATGTTTATTGGACCTTACCGTATTCTAAAGTGAGTGGGACCGGTCGCTTATCAGTTGGAGTTACCTCCAGAGCTAGACCGTATTCACGATGTGTTCCACGTCTCGATGTTAAGGCGCTACCACTCTGATCCCACGCACATTGTCCCTGTGGAAGAGATTGAGGTTAGGCCAGACTTGACTTTTAAGGAGGTGCCGGTTCAGATTCTAGATTGCGATGTAAAGGTTCTTCGAAGGAAGTCTATTCCATTAGTGAAGGTGTTGTGGCGGAATCATAGCACTGAGGAGGCCACGTGGGAGCCTGAGGATGCGATGCGTCAGTAGTACCCTCATCTATTCTGATCAGGTAAATTTCGAGGACGAAATTTTCTTTTAGGGGGTAGAATTGTAACGCCCCAAAATTTCTATGTTCATTTTTGTGAATGTGTAACACAAATATCTGTTTGCTTCAGTGGTTATGTGTTCTGGGTGTATGTGGGAGGTCCCAAGTTCAAGCCATGCCTTTGGCAAATTTTGAAAATTTTCTAAGTTAAGCCTCACTCTTGTTCAGTAAGCTTTTATTTAATTGTTTGCAAAACCATATCAGAATGGGCCAGCTAGTCTAGTGGTTAAATGGAGTGTTGGTGTGTTGGAGGGCTTGTGTTTGATTCTCTGCGATGGCAAGGAGTATTATTTTTGCTTAAAGTTCGGCCAGAGTTGTGCTGAACTGGGATTCTGAGTGGTGGATGTGTAATGGGAGTTGAGAGAGGAAATTAAGGGATTGAGATAGGGTAGGTAGTGGGATTTGAGTAAAATAGTTTCCCAAAAATTCACTCTGCAGAAAAAAAACTAATCATCTTCTTCTCCACTTCTTCTTTTTCGTTTTTGTTTTGTTTTCCCTACTATCATTGTTTCGTGTCTCGTTCTTCGACACTTTTTCATACGTCATCGGTAAGTGTGGTAAGTACCGTTTTTCGTTTTGGGTTATGGATAGTGGTTAATGGGATTCGTTTTGTGTTTGGAAGGGCTGAAGTTATTCGATCGGTGCCGTGGTGGTGAAGAGACTTTGTTGTTCGATCTAAGGTAATGGTTTTTCATTCGATAGATGACTACCCCGTTTCAGGTTTAGTTAAATTTGATTGTTTAAGTGATTAATGGAGTGAAATATTGATCAATTTTAGGTTGGGGATTTCTTGGAGTTGCTTTTACGTCGAAAACGATACAGGTGTGTACCCGATTACGCAGAAAACGAGGTTTCAGTGAAAGCCAAAAACCTCACTGTCGATGCCATACGGGCGTGTGGTCGCCCGTGTGGTAAGCCGTGTGCCATAACACAAGCGTGTGATCGACGAGGCCAGGCCTCCGCACCAGACACAACCGTGTGATGGCTAGATAGGCCGTGTGCAACACACGGGCTAGACTGATTTGGGCTGTGTGGGCCACACGAGCGTGTGGGCCCACACGGGTAGTCCACACGAGCGTGTAGGAAATTAGGGCAGGCCATGTGATCCACACGGGCCAAAGCCAATCTGGGCGTGTGGGCCACACAAGCATGTAGGCCCACACGGGCAGGCCACATGGGTGTGTGAGCCCATTTTTACTGAAATGACTGTTAAGGTTGCACGGGTCGCCCAAGTCGACTGTGAACCTTCCGTAGGGTCGGTAAGCACTACTTAGACCCTTAACTGTGTGATATTGATTGTGTGAATTATGTACCGAGCATGTTATATACAAGCATGTATACTGAACTGAATGTCTATCGGACAAACCTGTGATAGCATGGCATTTCATGTATGTTGCATTGCATTGGGTTGGGTTGATATTATTTGGAGGAAGTGTACTGAAAGGCTCTTAAGCCTAATATGCTGGCAGCTCAGCTGCAAATTACTGTTTTGTGCCGCATTCGGTACTACTTGGAGTGTAGGGATGGGTGGGTTAATTTAATCCCCACATGGAGTGTAGGGTTGGACGGAGATGGTGTGTAGAGGCTGGTTGGGTAGGACTTTGTTACTGAATACTGCATATCTGTTTCTGACACTGTGATGGGCTAAGGCCCTTGTGCATACTGATACTGATACTGAGTTGGGCTAAGGCCAATCTGCTACTAATATTGAAAGGGGCTTAGGCCCAAGACTATTTTTTACTATGCATTGTGTTCACTGTTGTTTGTTTTCTGTGGGATTACACACTGAGTTTACGTAAACTCACCCCTTTCTATTTAATGTGCACAGGTAATCCCCAGACCTAGACGGATCGGTGCGGCGGAGGACTCGACGGTGACCACAGTTTTTGGACTCTACGATTTTTTATTTATGTTTTTATGGTTTTATTATTATTGGGATGTAATTTGTGGACTCTTTGGGACTTTTGCGTAAATTTGGGTTTGATTTATTTTTATGGATTTATAACTGCTAGTCATAGGAAAATTCAGTTCTTTACAAAAAGCTAAAGTATTTTCTAAACTCACGATTTCTTAAACAGTTTTAAAAGCTTCCACAACGAGATATGTTTTTAACAATTGATCTAATTGGTAAAACTGATTTTAGAACTAAATAGGAACAAGGAATAGTAATTATACAAAGACGGTTTATTATGACAACATAGTTTTTAACACCCTATCATGTGGCATCGCCAGACACGGCCGTAACGTCTAGGTCGGGTTTGGGGTAAGTATGCAAGCACCTATGTGAGGTGGTTTAATCCCCACACACTCGATTCACACATCCAGGTAGGTACCCATCTACCTGGAGCATCTGGAAGACCCATTAGGGGTGATAAGATGTTGTTAACACCTCGTCTAGTGGCCACGCAACCGGCTTGCCTAACTATTACCTTGTCTCGAGCATATTCACAGCTAGCTAGTTCGGACTACTGTGCATATTGTTTAATTGGTCCCTTGGCTTCCAAGAGTAATCCCTTGACTCCAATAACTTGCATGTGCCTTAAGAATGTCAAAAACCTTGTTTACCTAAAGGCCCTCGAGCTACGTGTTTAGTGTTTTCTTGACATGCCTCCTTGTCGAGTTACTCTTTTGTTGTTCGATCCAAACACTTTAATCTCTCATGTCATGACAAGCTCTTTTAGCTTTAGTGAGTAAGAACTCACTCCAGTGTGAAGATGTTTTTACAAATTTAGCCCCACTTATTTTTCTTTCTCAACCATTCCTTTATTTTATTGGATTTAAAGGTAGGTAATGATCAGGTAATTTATTTCCCTAATGTTTTTATCAAAATAAAACATAGTGTAACTATATTTGTATACAAAGTGAATACACGAAAATCATCACCGGGATATGATAGCAAATTATATATGTAATAACTAGTGAATACATTATAAATTTTGTTATTGTTTTTATATAACAATTTAATAAATATATAAATTTTATCATCATAAATATGATTTTAATTCTTATTTAGTATAAAATGATTTTAAATATTTTTAAATATTTTAAAAAAAACATAATTTAATTTTTAATACAAAATGATTTTAAGTAATTATGTATTATATTACAAAACATTTTAAATTAATGTTTTTAAGAATTATTATCATTGTCACTTCACAGTTACAACAACTTTTGAATCTAAATAAATATATCACCATTCACTGTAATTTCACTGCCATTGTTGTTTTTAATTTTATCGAAGTTGATCTCATCGATCATTCAAAGGCATTAGCTTGAACCTATCCTATGAACACCTAATCCAAATAGATTTTTCATTTGGTTGAGTTTGGTTAGTTTTGGAGTGAGTCAATTAATTAGATCGAGTTTATTTGGTTCTAAAACTTTTAGGCCAATTCAGGTTTGGATCATTTCGGTTTTAAGTCATTTTGGCTTTAGAAATTTAGGGTTAAGTAATTAGATAATCTAATGTTCGAGTCATTTCGAGTTACTTGTTTTGATCATTTAGATTTTAAATCATTTCAAATTCAAATTATTTTATGTTTTGATTTTTCTAATCCCAAATATTTTTTTGGTTCAAATTATTAATTTTTTATGATTAAATTCATATGTTTTGGAATTTGAATTCAAATTAATTAATTAGTTTTGTCAATATTAGAATTAAGAAACTTTCCTCCAAGTTAAACTTGTTGTATGGCATTAAGTTACCTACAGGTAAGAACATGGAAGTTAGACCTATCAATTTGAGGTGGTAGTTGTTTTTTTATAAGGATGAAAACATTTGTTGTTATTTAAGTTGCTTGTTTGTTGAAATACAAAATTGTATCGTTATGGCTTAGTACTGCGAAAAACTGTGTAAACAAAACTATATAACACCAAGGATTCCACTATCTTTGATCCACAATACAGTAAGTGATTCACACTCTATCACTCCCCAAGTATAGAGATTTAAAGACTAGAGCACTTACCTCCAAATTCTCTTCTTGAGAATTTGGGCAGTAAATGCTCAACAATGTTAACAATAATAGTTTGCACTCTCTCATAAAATAGTTGCTCAATGAACAGAATAAAATGCTCCCAATAAGCTCTCATACATAACCTATACAAGCCTCCAAACATCTAAAAACCTATACAAGCCTCCAAACATATACAAATTTCGGCTACCTAACATAGAATCTAAGTGAGTACAAAGTAACTCTGTACCCTCTTTAACTCGACCTAGAAGTTATTGTTGGATTCTGAAGGCCACATTGGTCACCAAAATGACTTAGTAAAAAAATTGACCAGATTCTCAAAAACTTCCTTTTTAAATCATTTTCCTATTTTATTTTGGAAAAATTGTAGTGGGCTTCTTTTAGTTTTATTATTCTCTTTTTTTTTATTGTTAAAAAATATTTTTACATGCTTATAATCACCAATATGTAGGTTCGTCCAATTATTTAACTTCACCAACTTTAACGATATTGAATACAAAATACCAAAATAACCTAGAATATTGAACCCATACCACAATATGTATAAAAAGTATTAAAGTCCCGAATAGTGATAAAAAATATATTATTAAACTAAAAAACTGAGATGAGACCTCTGGATGCCCAGTCTGGGTCCTAACCTCTCAGGTTACCTATAAGATAGTAAACTAAGGGAATGAGCTATAAATCTCAATGTGAGTATTAATCATAAGAAATCAGTGTACCAAAGATCACAAAAGCATGCAAGTAAACAGAGATAATAGTCCTAACAATGTCAGAGATCACAGTGTTTCAAAATATATAGAATCACAGAGTTTTCATAATGTATGAACATGTCCCTGAATGTCAGTGCAGTTTTCTACCCATCCATTCGCTCATTATGGATAAACCACCAGTAACAGTAAATATTTGCAGATAAACTGCCTGTAACCTCCCGAACCTGGCCTAGTCATGACCAAATTCAGAAAGGTGCATTGGCCACCGGAATGACCCAAAAAATCTTTCGTAGTTTTCAAACAGAATTTTTAAACCATTTACGTAAATCGTTCAAAACTAGTGAAATCAAATATTTAACTTAATATCGTGAAAATATGACAATTATAGAAATAAATGATTTCAATATTGTTAGAATTAAGTGACCCGAATCCTTATTTAAATAAAATACAATGGTAAAATAAAATAAAAGAAAAATCCATATAGAACTACACTTCTTTTATTTTATTTTAAATAAGGTTTTTTAAACCTTATTAAACTCCATCTATTGGATATTAATTAGAATAAGGAGTTTCAATCTTACTACACTCCTATTAGAATATGGCTTTACAAGCCTATAAATAGACATAGTCTATTCCTCTTGTAAATTGATTCGAATTCGACATAGTGAATTTTCTTCTCCTCTGCCCTTTTTTTTTCCCGAAAGGGTTTCCACGTAAAATCTGTGTGTTCTTTATTTTTGTTTCTCTTTTCTTTGCGATATATTTGTCATTACCGGCATTATTTTGTTAACAAATTGGTACCCAAGCTTCCGGGTTTTTTCATCTCGATCACGGTAATGGCGTCTTTAAAGTATGAAATTCCGCTGTTGGATCGCAACACCAGATTTGCATTGTGGCAAATAAAGATGCAGGCAGTTCTTGCACAGATGGATTTAGAGGAAGCCCGGCTAGGGGTAGATAAGATGCCTTCGACATTGACGGAGGAAGGGAAAAAGTGTAAGGATCGAAAGGCGTTAACACAGTTACATCTGCATTTGTCTAATGAAATTTTGCAAGATGTGATGAAGGAGAAGACCGCCGCGGCATTATGGAAGAGGCTAGAACAAATATGTATGTCGAAAACTCTAACCAACAAGTTGCATATGAAGCAACATCTTTATGCTCATCGTTTGGAGGAAGGTGCGTCTGTGCACGAACACTTAACAGTGTTTAAAGAAATTCTCTCAAACTTTGAGGCCATGGAGGTTCAGTATGATAAGGAAGATCTAGGGTTGATTCTACTTTGTTCGTTGCCCTCGTCTTATTCAACCTTCGAGAGACACGATTTTATATATAGCCGCGAGTCTCTCACGGTTGATGAGGTTTATGATTCTTTGACCTCGTATGATAAGATGAAGCATCTTGTGGTTAAACCCGACTCTCAGGGAGAGGGTCTCATTGTTCGTGGGAGACAAGATTGGAATGCTGATGATGATCGTGGAAGGACACAGGAACGGAATCCTCGCGATAAATCTAAGGGTAGATCAAAGTCTTCAAACAGAGGTAAAACTTGTAACTTCTGCAAGAAGAAAGGGCACATTAAAACTGAGTGCTATAAGCTACAGAACAAGATTAAAAGGGAGGCTGCGAATCAAAAGGGAAAACAATCAAAAAATTCTGGTGAAGCTGATGTTGTAGAAGACTACAGTGATGGTGAAATTCTAGTCGCTTCTGTCAACAATTCTAAAGTGAGCGAGGAGTGGATACTTGATTCGAGTTGTACCTTCCACATGTGTCCCAATCGGGATTGGTTTACAAATTACGAAACAGTGTCTGAAGGTGTTGTTTTGATGGGAAATAATGCTTCGTGTAAAATCGCAGGTGTTGGAACAATTAAAGTTAAGATGTTTGATGGAGTTATCAGAACACTTAGTGACGTACGGCATGTTCCAGAATTGAAGAGAAATTTAATTTCATTGAGTACTCTTGATTCAAGAGGGTACAAATACACTGCTGAAAGTGGGATTTTGAAGATTTCCAAAGGTTCCCTCGTTGTGATGAAAGGGCAGAGAAAGACTGCCAAGTTATATGTTTTGCATGGTTCTACTGTTATTGGTGATGCAGCTGTCGCTTCCTCTTCCTTGTCAGATGATGATATTACTAAACATTGGCATATGCGCCTAGGGCATATGAGTGAGAATGGCATGGCAGAATTAAGCAAAAGAGGACTTCTTGATGGGCAAGGAATTTGCAAACTAAAGTTATGTGAGCACTGCATTTTTGGGAAGCAAAAGAGAGTTCGATTCACCAGAGGAATCCATAACACGAAGGAAACGTTGGAGTATATTCATTCTGATCTATGGGGGCCATCAAGAGTGCCTTCAAGAGGTGGAGCTAATTATATGCTAACTTTTATTGATGATTTTTCCAGAAAAGTTTGGGCATTCTTCCTGAAGCAGAAAAGTGATGTGTTTTTCGCATTTAAGTCTTAGAAAACTATGATTGAAAAACAGACGGGAAAACAAATAAAACACCTCCGCACAGACAATGGCTTAGAGTTTTGTTCTGATGAGTTTAATAAATTGTGCAAGTCAGAAGGGATCGTGAGACACTTGACAGTTCGTCATACTCCACAACAAAATGGCGTTGTGGAATGAATGAACAGAACGATCATGGAGAAAGCTCGATGTATGTTGTCAAATGCCAACTTACCAAAGTTGTATTGGGTCAAAGCAGCCTCTACTGCATGTTTTTTGATCAACCGATCTCCATCCATTGCCATTGAGAAAAAGACTCCACAAGAGGTATGGTCTGGTAATCCTGCTAATTATTCTGATTTAAAGATCTTTGGGTGTCATGCGTATGCTCATGTTGATAATGGAAAATTGGAACCGAGATCCATTAAATGTGTTTTTCTTGGTTATAAAGCTGGTGTAAAAGGGTATAAGTTATGGTGTCCTGAAAATAGAAAAGTTGTGATTAGCAGAGATGTTGTTTTTGATGAAACTGCTATGCTACCTAACTTATCTCTTAAAGAATCTTCCAATAAAGAAAATCAAAAGCAGGTGGAGCATCAGTTAATCTGAGTCTACTCCTCAAGCCAATTACAAAAATTGAGAATAGAATTGCTTCTTCACCACAATACTCTATCGCCAAAAACAGAACTAGAAGAGAAATTAAACCTCCAAAGAAGTATGCCGAGGCTGATCTAGTTGCTTATGCTTTAAATGTGGCTGAAGATATAGATGCAAACCAAGAGCCGTCTAATTATTCTGAGGCGGTTAGCTGTGAAGACTCTGAAAAGTGGATGTTTGCTATGCAAGAGGAGATGGAATCACTCCATAAAAATAGAACATGGGATCTTGTGAAACTTCCTAAAGGTAAAAAGGTTGTTCGCTGTAAATGGGTGTTTAAAAAGAAATAAGGGACTTCAGGAGTTGAAGAACCCAGATATAAAGCAAGGCTTCTTGCAAAAGGTTACAGTCAAATTCCAGGAGTGGACTTCACAGATGTGTTCTCCCCAGTTGTGAAGCATAGTTTGATTCGAGCTTTGCTTGGTATTGTGGCCATGCATGATTTGGAGCTTGAGTAGTTAGATGTAAAAACTGCATTTTTGTATGGAGAACTTGAGAAAGATATTTACATGCAACAACCAGAGGGTTTTACAGTCTCAGAAAAGAGGACTATGTTTGCTTGCTTTGAAAAAGTCCCTTTACGGTTTGAAATCCCACCAAGACAAAGTGGTACAAGAGGTTTGATTCTTTTATGACTTCTCATGATTTTAAAAGAAGTAGTTTTGACAGCTGTGTTTACTTTAAGAAAAATAGTGATGGTTTTTTTATGTATCTACTTCTTTATGTTGATGACATGTTGATAGCAGCAAAAGATAAAGGAGAGATAAGAAAGGTCAAAGCCCAACTAAGTGAAGAATTTGAGATGAAAGATTTGGGACCAGCAAAGAAGATACTTGGTATGGAGATTCTTAGAGATAGAAAAGCAACTAAATTGTACCTAAGTCAGAAGGGGTATATTGAGAAAGTTCTTTGCAGGTTCAATATGCAGAGTGCTAAGCCTGTTAGTACTCCTTTAGCAGCCCATTTCAGACTTTCATCGGCTTTGTCTCCACAATCAGATGATGAGATTGAGTACATGTCACATGTTCCATACTCTAGTGTAGTGGGATCTCTCATGTATGCTATGGTTTGTTCACGCCCGCAGTTTATCATATCACGATCAGTGCGATTAGCAGATACATGGCGAATCCTGGTAAAGAACATTGGAAAGCAGTTCAGTGGATTTTAAGATACTTACGAGGTACTACTGATGTTTGCTTAAAGTTTGGAAGAACTAGAGATGGATTCATTGGGTATGTTGATACTGATTTTGCTGGAGACCTTGATAGAAGAAGATCTCTCACTGGTTATGTCTTTACAATCGGAGGTTGTACAATCAGTTGGAAAGCTACTTTGCAAACTACAGTCGCTTTGTCTACCACTGAAGCTGAGTACATGGTGATTACTGAGGCTTGTAAAGAAGCTATTTGGTTGAAGGGACTCTTTAGTGAGCTCAATGAAGACCTTCAAATCAAAGACAATATTTTGCGACAATCAGTGCCATCTTCCTTACAAAAGATCAAATGTTTCATGAGAGAACAAAACACATTGATGTTCGGTATCATTTTGTTCGTGATATTATTGCTCGTGGTGATATTATTGTGAGCAAAATTAGTACTCATGAAAATCCAGCAGATATGATGACTAAGTCACTTCCTATAACCAAGTTTGAGCATTGCTTAGACTTGGTTGGTGTTCATTGTTGAAGTTAAACCCTTAAGGGGTTTTATGGAAGAGGTGGAGAACTTGTTCGTTGAGAGTTCGTGATGAAGAACTTGTTTATTTAGAATTCGTGTCAAGGTGAAGATTGTTAGAATTAAGTGACCCGAATCCTTATGTAAATAAAATACAATGGTAAAATAAAATAAAAGAAGAATCCCTATAGAACTACACTTCTTTTATTTTATTTTAAATAAGGTTTTTTAAACCTTATTAAACTCCATCTAGTGGATATTGATTAGAATAAGGAGTTTCAATCTTACTACACTCCTTGTAACACCCCAAACTCGGTCAAAACGCTACGACCGAATCTGGCATGTCACAGGAAAGAAGAATTTTGGAAAACCGAGTTAACGTCATGGGTTGGGAAAAATCTTTAATTTTAAAAAATAGAATTTTATATTGAGTGATCAATTGAAAATAGTTTTGAGTCTTAGTTTGAAAATTTTAGTTACTTTGCTACTAAAACCCGTTGGTTAATTAATCAATTGTAGAATCTCCAAAATCCCATAATCATTAAGTTTTGGAAATCATCCATTTGAAGTAGTTTATTAGGCATGCCTTAGTGATCAAAAACAAAATAAAAGAAAATTAACAAAAACAGATAAAACCAAATTAACGTTTTAATGGCCTTATTGCATTACCAAAATCCAAATTAAAGTAGAATAAATCCGAAATAACTACTTAAGATAAAACCCAAAATACTATGCATGGCCACCCTGAGTCCACCTCGGCTCCATATCTCATGGGTCTAAGGATTACCTGCAAAATTTTAACGGAGGGGGTGAGTCACGAGACTCGGTGTGTAAATCCCGTCCAAAAGATTTTTGAGCTCTCACACGATTCATATGCAAAGTATGTATGCCATGCAACCCAACCAACCTAATGTGCTCATCCACCGTAGCTCCTGTGTCTACCCAATATTTGTGGCACCTAGCCACTGGTGGTACCTAACCACTGGTGGTTCCAAACCACTGGTGACAAAAGCCACAAATTAATAATATGTGGGGCCAACCCACTTGTGGTACCAAACCACTGGTGACAATCCCTATTATCAATACGTAGGGCTAACCCACTGTGGTACCAAACCACTGGAACGAGTCACAGAAATAAGATATACGTGGTACGTAACCACTGGTGGTTCCAAACCACTGAGACTTAGTCACAAATTAATAATATGTGGGGCCAACCTACTTGTGGTACCAAACCACTTTGGTGATGATGCAAAAGAGATCATGTTTCCTCCCTCTTCTCATCATACCCCAATTTCATGTTCATGCTTTACAATATGGTATGATCATGCTAATAATGTACAACAGCATTCATTTCACTCATACATGCATCCATAAATAACAGCACATAATAGGACTTACCTGGAGTCCTCGCTTTTATCCACAAAGGTAACTTAGTGATCCATACCATCACTTCGGCTTTTGGCCAAACACAGATAACAACATAATTAACATATAAAGTGTGTAATAGTTACACACCTGATAATACGTAACACAACGCTCTCTATGTCGACGCTATCGCTAACAGACACAACTGCTATCTGCCTACTACTCTGCCCAGAAGCCGGCCCACAACCCGGTGGCCAATCTCGAACTGCTGACACTGCTCACTTCTTAAACTTAGGGGCTGGGTTTACGGGTCCAACCCCCTCCTTAGAATCGCTCGATCAACAAAAGCCGAAGCTTTAGGCTTGATTCACAAGTCAAACGAATCCCGAAATTCTCCAAAAGAATGCGACACTACCCCCACCTATATTCGGCCAAGAGTTTAAAGAATGGGATGACTGCCTTCGGCACTCAACGCAAGAAAGATGATTGAAACGAAAAGAAAACTCTTACCAAAATCACTAGAGAAACCGATTGGGAGTGACGAAAGATTAGTAACGGTGATCCACTGCAACCAAGAGTCGAAAGAGGAGATTACGAATGTCAGAGGGTCTCGGCTAACCAACAAATAAGAACTGGATGAGAAGTTTCGGCTTCCCACTTAAAGAAATCAGGAAAAGAAAGTGAATGAGTAGATTGATTAAAGAGATTCGGCCAAACCAAAAAGAACTTACCAAATGCCGAAGTTGTTCTGCTCTTAAAAAGGAAGAGATAAAGGAGAAAGGTGCTATTCACCTAAAGATATTCGGCTAAAGTATTCGAAAGAAAAGAGAGAAGAGTAACAGAGTTTTCGGCAAAAAGATATGGCTTTAGAAGGTTTCGGCTTTGATGTTATTGGCAAAGAAAATAAAACAAAGATGATGAGTGGAAGGCAAAGTAGGTTTCGGCCAAACACCAAAAGAAGAAAAGCAGAAGAAGAGACTTAGGAACGGGTAGAAGGGAAGATGAAAGAAATGTGCAATTGGTCTTCTTAGTTTCGGCTACAAGTCATAGAGGGAGAAAATGATAGTTGGCTAGACAATTTCGGCAAAAGAGAATAAGAACAAAAGGGAGAAACTAGAATAAAGAGCACACTCACAAATGCCGAAAAAAGAAACATCTACACCCCTACACACTACTTAATCCACTTAAATTCGGCACCCACACCTTCTTGCCAAAACCGAATACTTCACACCCCTCACACTCCTCACAATTTCGGCTAACACTTCCCCTCTCCCCTCAAACACCATGCCGTCCCTTCCATCTCTCCCTGATTCCCTCTCCTCCACTCATTCAAACCAATTTGAATAGTTCAAACTCCTAAAATTCCTCTCCACCATCCATTCAAAACGTTGACTCAATCAACAATCCCCTCCTTAAGTGCCCTTGCCGAATCCACCACTTGCCTCTCCATGCGCAAAATAACAACCCCAAAATGCTCTCCTTGCAGCTCGAACTTGATCCCTGCCAGCTATCCTGAGGCGTCACCTACCTCAACCTTTAAGTGGCGCCTCCTTGCCACTTTACTAAGGCACCTCTTTGTGTCATCCAACACAAACAATATCCCTTAATGCCTAATTCAGCTAGCTTCCCCTAAAGGTGCTCAAAAACAAATTTTTCCCCAAGACTCCGACTTACCCCCAAATCATTCATGGACCCTAAAGTACCCTAAACTAGCATGGTAACCATAGCATTCACACACACATATAAAATGCAAAGGCCCCAATTCAGGATGTTACACTCCTATTAGAATATGGCTTTACAAGCCTATAAATAGACATAGTGTATTCCTCTTGTAAATTGATTCGAATTTGACATAGTGAATTTTCTTCTCCTCTGCCCGTGGTTTTTTTCCCCAAAGGGTTTCCACGTAAAATTTGTGTGTTCTTTATTTTTGTTTCTCTTTTCTTTGCAATATATTTTTCATTACCGACGTTATTTTTTTAACAAATATTTTATGTATTTGTAAAAGTTTGATCGCTATTTATAACTTCCAATCATATTTCAAAATCATTTGTTTATTTATTCAAAACTAAAGAACTTGGTTAATCGTTATTATTTAGGAAAAATATGTTAACTTCAGAAATCAAATGTCTTAAGAAATCTCATTTGTAAACATTAGTAATTTGAAAAATAAGTCTAATTTTATTAAAAACTCGTTTCTTAGAATTGCAGTGGAAAACTATAATATTGACATATTTTTATAAGAATCGCAAAAAAAAAATTCTACTAGAACCATAATTTTTTAAAAATCAGTATTACATGTAAATTCGATAAAACATCAATAGAAAATTTTAAACCTCAAAAACTATGTTGTATTTTTTTCTAAAACTCATTTTCATTATCGAAGTAGAAAAGAGTGATTTTTTCAAGTTTTAATAAAAACCAAGTTTCATGCATAATCTTATCAAATACTAATTTATGCAGTTTTTAAAACTTAATGTCATACAAGCAATTCTTGCAAATCAAAATGAAAATCCCCAAAGTAATGCCCCATGCCATTGTCCATACTTAAACTTGTTACAATCCAAAAATAACAAAATATTAAGATAAACTTTAATTACTTTAATATAAAAAGAATTCTGAGGACTCTTCCAAATGTCACCATCGAATCCTATAAAGCCCATTGTGAGTCTTATAACAAGTTAAATAACAATAAACACATACTTACCATACAACACAATCAAATTTGATGCACATGATCATGGCAATGCAATTTTGTAAAACAATTATGCAAGTATTTATAAAACATCCTACCCATCACTGTTACACTCCAAAAAGAGTTCCTCAGAACTCATCCATCCAAACACTCCAATGTGGACAAAGCCACCAATATTCGCAGACAAGCTACCATGTAGGTTGTGGACGAAGCCACCAATTCTTCCTCCTTACTATATGATCATTGTAAATCAGAGTTTTAAAATTTATAAAAGAATGATCGAACCTGGAAACCAACTCTGACAATGATTAAAGGCAAGTGCACCTATCGAACAGTAGCATAGTTTAGGCAAGACCGGATTGTCAAACCCAAAGGAACTAAAAGTACTAATACTCACCGTATTTTTATTATGTAGCCTTAATATAAAGTGATGATTGTTTAAACTAAAACTAATCTACTTACTAAGCTAAGACGCAAAGACAAAAAGAATGAATTCAGGAAATAACTTTTGGGAAAACTCAGTTGACTCAAATGATACCCTTAGGAAAAATCCACCTAGACTTCACTTGTTATTTAACCTTGAACCATATGATTTATTTACTTAGTTTGATCCGTGAGACTCCCTAACGTATATTAAACCCTCTCTCGAGGCGAATAACGTATAACCCTAGGTTAATTAGTGGAACTCTCATTCGCTTATAATAACCCCCTAGAATAGCAGTAAATCGATCTGTGGACTCCCATATTAGGTTTCACCCTAATCCAGCAAAATCTCGTCACCCTATCTCTAGGCGTGCGATCAACTCCACTTAATTATGTTGGATCTACTCTTAGGAAGGGTCTATTCCTCCTCCACCTAAGCACATTAGATTTGGATTAAGTTCACACAATTAAGAACAAACTAAGTTATTATCATATAATTCAAATAATCAAATAACAAGATTCATCATAGGTTTTATCCCCTTCGGGTATCCAAAGGTTTAGTTCATAACAATAAAGGAAAACATCTCAAGAGAAAAGCTAAAACAAAACATAAGAAATCCATAAAACCCCCTGAAGGAATTGAAGAGGAGATCCTCCGTCTTGAGTAGAATTCCGGCTTCTTGAGATGGATCAACTGGCTATCTTCGAGTGATTCCCACAATCTGACCTTTTAGAAGCAGCTTCTTGGCCTAGCTCTCCGCCCTTTCAGCTGGTACCTAGGGTGTTTTTATAGGCTTTTGAAACACGTTTCTTTCTCCCTAAGTATCCTTTCCCGAATGAAATTTCTCTTCTCCACGGCAGAGGCACGACCATGGCACACGCCCGTGTAAATCGTGGCCAGGCCGTGTTCGACACTGTTGAATGAGGTACGACCGTGCAAGTCGTGGTAAGGCCGTGTTCTAGTTGAAATGGTGGCACGGCCGTGTGGCTTGAAGTCCAGGCCGTGCTGATTTCGTGGCTTGGCCCAATTTGGTCCGTTTTAGGCCCGTTTCTCGTTCTTTTTGTCATCGGGTGCTTTCCTGAGTATAAGACATGAAAAGAAAGGATTAAGAGCACCTTTTACATAAATTGGGGCTTAAATCATCCAAAAGCATACTAAATGTGGGCTTAGAATATGTTACTTTACGGTTTATCAAATACCCCACACTTAAGCTTTTGCTTGTCCTCAAGCAAAATTCTCAACTTACAATTAAAACGAACTTTCCTCAATTCATAATAGTCATTGATAGTGTCTCATCATAATTCATAGATAATTTATACATGGATAATTCAATTCAAAGTGTCCTAAAAATTCAAACAATATAAGTCATAGATTTTGTAGCTCAAAACATATAAGTCTCCCTTATCTAGATAATTACCTTTAATTTGAAATCGACAAGGATTGACATCCTTACAAAAGATTCACTCAAATCACTCAAGTGTTTAAGGTTCATAATTAGGCACTCAAAGGTCGAACATGAAGAGTTAATCCCATAGGCTTGCATGAAAATCAAATCTCCACCACTGAAATATGATATGAAAACACAAATCAAAAGGTCTTTGTTAGGGTTGTAACGGGGCTAGGGTTAAGGTGTGGAGTAAGGCTGAATTAGAGGGTTAGAATCGAGATTGAATTGACAAATTACCTAACTAAGAACTAATGAACTAATAATAATAATTACATCAATTGAAAACTAATAATACTAATAATACGAGCTTCTTTTTTCGATACTTGGAATTTAAGCGTATAAGCTCATTTAATCGCAACTAATGATGAATAATAAATATACTTTTTTTAAGAACAATCATAAATACATAATTACTGAAATAAAAACATAGTTAGGCTATTAGTCAACTCGAATCTCGATATAAGGGTAGTCAAAAGGAATGGTGATAACAAAAACAAAGGGGTTCTGGGTTAATATTAGTGGGTGAGTCAATAAATGGGTTGTTAGGATTAAACGGGGTTCACTAGAGATTAATTGTGAAGGTGGGTTTTTAGTGGAGTAAGTGGGTTAAATCCTAGGTGCCTTTATCATCTCTGTATATCAAATCAAAAGAAATGTGGTCTCGACGTGTATAATCGATGCAAGTTCTAGAATAACAGATCAATGTTGACATACTCATAATCAATAAAGTGAGCAAGAAAAAGAATTTATGCTCTATAAGGCTCAAAAACTCACAAAATTTATGGGTATTTTGATGTCAACCTCATAAATTTCAAACTTCAAGATAATATTTAAACTCAGTTTGACAACCTAGCAAATTTTTAATTTCTGAAAAATAGACTTATCATGCTTGATTCTCTAGTATTCTTACAATTTAACTATCAATGCACAATTATCAATGACTTAATCTAAAACATATCAATAAAAATCATAAATCATCAGAAATTTCATCCTAATTAGTAATATGAGTAATTTACTTTCAAACAAGACTAAATTCAGGGATTTAAGTTAGGTATCTTTTTAGGTTGTTCACCCCCCCACACTTGAGATGTACATTGCCCTCAATGTACAAAAATATATAATAACCTTGTAATAAAATCATCAGATATGGGGATAAGTGAAAACTTCCTAAATTTTCAGATGATTCCTTGAGAGGAGATTGTGCTTTTGGTGGTGGTGATGGGCCGTCTGGATGACGAACCTGCGCTAGATGAAGGAATTGGGAGTCTCATGCAGGATTAGCCAAGAAATCTAAAGAAACCTTAATAATATATTAATAATATAATTAAAGACAAGAAAGATAAAGAGAAGGAGACTAAGAAGGAAAATAAACTAAGTTTAAAAGATAGAGGGGCCTGAGAATCCTTATGGTAGATGGTTCGAGAGGTTGGTGTGACTTTGAAGGTGACGGAGTTGTTGGTGATGGTGGAAGTGGCGTGATTCCCAAGCAGCCTTAAGAACCTAAGAATAAGAAACTAAAACAAAATAAACTAAATTAAGTAGAAGAGAAGTAAAGATAAAGAAAATAAAGGAGAAGATAAAAATAAAAGAACAGATAATTGGTCTCAAAGACCCTTGGCTTGTTGTTTAGATGAAGCTACCGGCATGAACTCATGTGAATCGGTCTCCTTTGAGGAGACTGTGATTGGCCTTTTACGCTTCCTTACCATGGATATGATATTGTTGTGGCTCAAGAGTCTAAGGATTTATTAGGAAAAAGGAAAAAGAAAGAGGGAGAAAAGAAAGAAAGAAAGAAAGAAAGAAAGAAAAAGAAAGGAGAAGAAAGAAAGAAAGTGGGTTAAGAACAGAAAGGAGAAGGGTATGCTGTTTAAATAAACTTTCAGATCTGGTAGTTTCTCACGCCCGTGGGTTGAGGGTGTGTCGATTCACACGGCCGCCTCGCACGGCCGTGCTCTAGGGCGTATTGGTTCCCCACGCTCGTGTAGCCTGTGTTCGACAAGTCAGTATATTGGCACGGTTATTCGACACGGGCGTGTTCAGCCCGTGGTTGGCAAGTCAGTAGCCTCACACGGTCATAAAGCACGGCCGTGCCACTTTGTCGGTGCCCGTGGGGTAGTAGTTGGGTCCGTGATTCTGAAAATCTATTTTGCCCTGACATGTACCTTCTCTGCTCTGTTAGTTCAAAGCGTCGGAGTACTCACACGGCCACGGCCACGGCCGTGTGTAAGGCCATGTGGCCTAGAATTCTGCACTTGGTTAGTTGGTTGTTAGTTGCTAAAAAAGAAGATAAAAAGGAAAATTAAGATAAACTGAATATATATATATATATATAAAAATACTAGTATTAGTGCTCAGCTTGCCTCCCGAGAAGCGCTTGTTTATAGTCTTAAGCTAGACTCTCTTCTCGTTTGCATCTTCAGGGTGGTTTAAGGAGTTGGAAGTCCTTCCTCATGTTATTATTTGTATCCTCGTGAAAAAATTTAAGTCGAGATGCGTTTATAGTAAAAGTACCAAAAGTAAGATTACTTACCTCGACTGTTCCGTGTAGGAAAACACTGGTTACCCTAAAAGATATTTCTTTGTTTATGCCAGGGTCCGGATGAGATATTCGAGGATTTACCTGATCTAACAGTACTTGGTCCCCTATTTTTAAGTGATTTGTTGTTCCTATTAGCTCTTTTGGGGGCTCCTTCCATTTTATCTCGTGTGGTTCCGATTCTTCGTCGTGTATCCCTAATTTCTCCTTGAAGTGTGTCTTCCACTCGTCTAGATCATCGAACTGAATCCCTCGATCTTCATGAGTTATTTCTTTGTTGGCATAGGGTTTAGGATCGGGTTCAGTTGTATTCTTTAGTGGTGCTTCCTGAAAATAAGGGTTAACCGAATGGTTATTAGTAGAATTTACGTTCTTACCTTGATTACTCGATGTTCTAGCCGAGTCGAGAGCCTTGATGGTGACTGTCTCATTACCTACACGAAGTATAAGTTCTCCTGCATCAACATCAATTTTAGTCCTGGTAGTCGCTAAAAAGGGTCTTCCTAAGATTAGGGGGATCGAATTATCCTCATCCATGTCTAAGACAACAAAGTCTACTGGGAAAACGAATCTGTCGATTTTCACAAGAACATCTTCGATAATACCCCTAGGAATTCTAACAGTTTTATCAGCTAATTAAATGCTCATCCTAGTTTGTTTGGGTTTCCCTAGACCTAATTGTTTAAACAATTTATAAGGCATGACATTTATGCTTGCCCCTAAATCAGCTAATGCATTATCAACAGTTAGTCTACCAATTAAACATGGAATTGTAAAACTCCCTGGATCTTTTAGCTTTTGTGGTAGCCTATTTTGGAGAATTGCTGAGCACTTTGCGTTAAGTTTCACATGTGACGACTCGTCTAACTTCCGTTTGTTTGTCAGAAGCTCTTTTAAAAATTTCCTAGAATCTGGCATCTGCGACAGAGCTTCAAGTAATGGTAAGTTAATATGTAATTTCTATAAGAGTTTAAGAAACTTACCGAACTGTTCTTCTGTGTCGTCTCTTCTTAATGCCTCACGGTAAGGTACACGAGGTTGGTACTCCTTGATTACCGGTTTTGGCTTGTCTTGTGTTACCTCAACTTTACCTTTTTCTACCTCGTTTCCTTATGTTGGACTGGGTTCGTCTACTTCTTCACTTTCTTGAGCTGTTATGGCTTGGATTTGCTCCTTTGGATTAATTTCAGTATTACTCGGCAGACGTCCTTGCGGTCGTTCGGATAATAGCTTTGCAATTTCTCCGACTAACTGGGTAATTTCCCCGATTGCCTTTGTAAGTCCTCCAACTTGGTTCTTGATCTTTTTTATCTATGTTTGTTGGGTGTCGAGTGTTACCTCATTTTTTTGGAGACGGGCTTCTGTGGATGCTATGAATTTATTCAACGTCTCTTCAAGACTCGGCTTCTTTTCTTGTGGATAGGGCTAATTTTGGAAATTTTGAGGAGGTTGTTGTCTTTGATTTCCTTGATTTCCTTGTCCTCCCCACGAAAAATTTGGGTGGTTCCTCCAACCCGGATTATAGTTATTACTATATGGGTTATTATTAGACCTGAAATTGTTACCTATATAGTTCATCTGTTCGCTTCGTGCCTAGTTGGTAGGGTGGGTACTGCGACTGCGTCACGCGATTCACTTGCGTCGCATTGCATGACTGGATGTACCTGCGAAGAACACAAACTATCAATCTTCTTATTCATCAATTCTACCTGATTTGATAGCATGGTTACTGCGTCGGGGTTGTAAACTCCGGCTGTTTTTGTTGGCCTTGTTCTTGTAACTTGCCACTGATAGTTATTCAGCGACATCTCTTCAATAAAATCGTAGGCTACCTCAGGAGTTCTATTATTCAGGGTTCCACTGACGGCTGAATCAATTAATTGCCTCGTTGAAGGATTCACACCGTTATAAAAAGTTTGGACTTGGAGCCACAAAGGTAAACCATGGTGCGAACACCTTCTCAAGAGATCATTATATCTCTCCCATGCATCGTATAATGTCTCTAAATCCATCTGCACAAAAGAAGAGATATCATTACGTAATTTGGCCGTTTTGGCCGGTGGGAAATATTTTAATAAAAAAATTTCGATCATTTGTTCCCATGTAGTGATTGACCCTCGTGGTAACGAGTTTAACCACTGTTTAGCTTTATTCTTTAATGAAAAGGGAAATAACCGAAGACGTATGGCATCATCAGAAATGCCATTTATTTTGAAGGTATCACAGAACTCTAAAAAATTAGCTATATAAGCATTTGGATCTTCGTCCTGTAAACCAATTGAACAAACTGTTGAATCATTTGTATAGTGTTAGGCTTTAATTCAAAATTATTAGCAGCTATAGCGAGCCTAACAATACTAGATTCGGCTCTGTTAAATGCGGTTTAGCATAATCAAACATAGTACGAGGAGCATTATTTTCTCCCACATCTTGTGGTGGAAGATTATTTTCGTCCCATCCCTTGATGGGATTGGATATGTCTTCTCGCTCTCCTTGGTAATTTAGGGCTCGCTTAATTTCTCTCGCGATTTCTTGACGGTAGCTTCAATATCACTGTCGTATTCTAAAGGTCCTCTCGGGTTCCTTCTAGTCATAAACTAGAGGTACCTGCTAGGAAAAGAAAGAAAGAAAGTTTAGCAAATTTTAAAAATAAATTGCGAAAAATAAAAATAATGGCTAAAGTAATAAAAATAGAGTTTTCTTAATATTTTAGTTCCTCAAGAACGGCGCTAAAAACTTGATCATTGTAAATCGAGTTTTAAAATTAATAAAAGAATGATCAAACACGAAACCAACTCGACAACGATTAAAGGCAAGTGCACCTATCGAACAAGAGTATAGTTTAGGCAAGACCCGGATTGTCGAACCCAAAGGAACTAAAAGTACTAATACTCACCGTCTTTTTATTATTTAGCCTTAATATAAAGTGATGATTGTTTAAACTAAAACTAATCTACTTACTAAGCTAAGACGCAAAGACAAAAAGAATGAATTCGGGAAATAACTTTTGGGAAAACTCAGTTGACTCAAACGATACCCTTAGGAAAAATCCACCTAGACTTCACTTGTTATTTAACCTTGAACCATATGATTTATTTACTTAGTTTGATCCGTGAGACTCCCTAACGTATATTAAACCCTCTCTCGAGGCGAATAACGTCTAACCCTAGGTTAATTAGTGGAACTCTCGTTCGCTTATAATAACCCCCTAGAATAGCAGTAAATTGATCTGTGGACTCCCATATTAGGTTTCACCCTAATCCGGTAAAATCTCGTCACCCTATCTCTAGGCATGCGATCAACTCCACTTAATTATGTTGGATCTACTCTTAGGCAGGGTCTATTCCTTCTCCACCTAATCACATTAGATTTGGATTAAGTTCACACAATTAAGAACAAACTAAGTTATTATCATATAATTCAAATAATCAAATAACAAGATTCATCATAGGTTTCATCCCCTTCGGGTATCCGAAGGTTTAGTTCATAACAATAAAGGAAAACATCTCAAGAGAAAAGATAAAACAAAACATAAGAAATCCCTAAAACCCCCTGAAGGAATTGAAGAGGAGATCCTCCGTCTTGAGGAGAATTCCGACTTCTTGAGATGGATCAACTGGCTATCTTCGAGTGATTCCCTCAAATCTGACCTTCTCGTCTTGGCTTCTTGGCCTAGCTCTCCGCCCCCCTTTCAGCTGGTTCCTAGGGTGTATTTATAGGCTTTTGAAACACGTTTCTTTCTTCCTAAGTATCCTTTCCCGAATGAAATTGCTCTTCTCCACGGTAGAGGCACGGCCATGGCACACGCCCGTGTAAATCGTGGCCGGCCGTGTTCGACACTGTTGAATGAGGCACGGCCGTGTAAGTCGTGGTAAGGCCGTGTTCTAGTAGAAATGGTGGCACGGCCGTGTGGCTTGAAGTCCAGGCCGTGCTGATTTCGTGGCTTGGCCCAATTTGGTCTGTTTTAAGCCCGTTTCTCGTTCTTTTCATCATCGGGTGCTTTCCTGAGTATAAGACATGAAAAGAAAGGATTAAGAGCACCTTTTTCATAAATTGGGGCTTAAATCATCCAAAAGCATACTAAATGTGGGCTTAGAATATGTTACTTTTACGGTTTGTCACTATATCCCACCACATGCATGTGATATGGCCACAATGAACATATATAAACATATATTTCATTTCAATATATCACTTATCATATTGGACATGTTGAGACATGCAAATCGGATAATATCATGTAGGGCATGTTTAACATGCGAATCATATCTTAATTTCAATATCGGTGGCATGATTTATATATCATGCCTATCATATAATGTCATCATATCACACGTCATGAGAAATGGGGATATACATATAATTTCACAACATTCGTTAAATCACTTCAATTAACACATACGATCATAAAAGCGATCAGTTCAAGGTACTTACTTGAGGATCGCCCTTTTTACGGATTTAGCATCCTTTTTGAATACATATTGTATTCTTAATATTTCATATTATGGAGATTTTTAACAAGGTTTCAATTTTAAATAAATACATATCATTTAAATACTAGATTTAACATATCTCTATTTTTATTTAGATTATACCCACACCTAATTTTAGATCCAAAACAAAACCACTCTAAGAACGCCCACACTTGGATCTAATCGATAAGTTACCTACTTATCAACAAAAGTGATCTTTCATTAAGGAGGTCGTTTTACACATTTTATGGAATAAGTCAATTTAATAATACTCCAATCAGCACTTACTCTTATAAAAACCAATCGAAATGCGATCTCGTTTCCAACGTTAGTAACTCTCCAGGTTGGTATAGATCAACCCTTCAACATAAAGTAGAATAATGTGTGTTAATATACGAAAGAAAATACATTATAGTCCTTTAAAGAACATTTGGCCTGAAGGAAAAGTAGGGAAGAAAGAGTGGTTTTCATTCCACTACCATACTTACTCTAACTCGATTGATTCGGAAGGAATGATGGGTCATTGCGGTATCGAGTTAAAGAGAAAATCGGATCTAGAGAAATTGGTTACTTGAAAAAGTGAGTCAAATGTACAATATTTAAATAAAATAAATTAAAACTAAAGAAAATAGGGAAATATGATTTTTTTTATTACTAAAGAGGATGACAGAGATCAAAAAATGAAGAAAAAAAAGATAAGGATCACCAAAGTCAGTGGAGGCGTGACGCTACGTCGGCGGCGGTAGTCTGGTGAGAAAACAATGGAGGAGGAGGAAAAGAGAGAAGTGACACTTGATAAAGGGAGGAGAGAATAACAATAAAGAAATATGAGGAGTGGAGAAAAAATGAAGGGATTTGCATTGGTGGTGCAAGGTGGCAGCCACGGTGGTGAGTGGTGGTGCAAGGGGCGACGTTGGAGTAAAGTAGATGAGATTAGCGGTGACGAGGAGGAGGTCCTACGGTGGTTTGGTTTGCAAAGGGCGGTGAAAAAGAGGAGGAAGACTAAAGCAAAGTTGATGGAAGTTTGGCTAAAACAAAGAAAAGAATGGAGAGAAAAGGGAGGAGCTAACGAGAGGGACGACAATAAGGAGAGGAGAGTAAGGAAAAATGAATCAATAGGTGAAATGTACTTGTCTAGGTACAATGAATCGATTCACATGGCAAGGATGGAGAAAAGGGCATGTTGAGGGGACAAAGGATTAAAAAGGGGATCGTGCTTGAGTAAATAAGTCATGTTGACTTGAAAAGAAAGGAAAGAATCTTCCTCATGCATGGTAAGTGAGTTGGATGGCAATGGGGGTGTTGACATGCTAAAGTTGACAAAAAATTAATAAAAAGGTTATGAATGTGGAGACTTAAACCTAGGACCCTTAGGAACTTTTTGAGCTCCTAACCACTAGACCATTTAATTCCGTGTTCACACTCCTACCAAAATTATTTTAAAAACATGGTTTGGCCTTTGCTAAGGTTTAAAGCAAAATTGCACCACATAGAAAATAATGCGAGGGGAGGGATTCGAACACTGCTCATCAAGGACAACTCCACCACTACTCAATCACTATACTTGATACTTATTTATTAACAAATGAGCAAAAGATCATCTAAAAGAATTCGGGCGTGACCACTCTCAGTTCATTAACACAATTTCTACTAACCCGATTTTCGGGATGTGACACTGCCAATATTTTGCGGTTAAATCACTAGTAAAAAAATTAGCGGATGAACCGCCAGAATGACTACATGAATGTGTTGGGAGCTTCAGATCCCGTGAAGTGTAAAGCTTTCTCCACGAAGCTCAAGGGAGAGCGAAGGATTGGTATTTGTCTCTCCCAGGTGTCTATTCGGAGTTTTTCTCAGTTGGGTCAGATGTTTTTGGGATGGTCCAGAGCACATAGAACAGTAATGAGCACTCCCATGGGTTTGATATTTGTGAAACAGAGGGAAGGAGAGTCTCAACAAGACTATGAAATGTTTCCATACGGAAACATTGAACACAAAGAACCTTTAGGATCAATGGGCTATTGATGCTTTTATTATGGGAGTACAGAACGAGCATCTATAGTATTCATTCACCAACAATAGGCCTCAAAGTTTCACAGATTTTTACGAAAGGGCCCACAAGTTCGCAGAGGCAGAAGACATAAAAAGAGCAGTACATGGCACGTTCCAGAGGAACGATAGGTTGTTTAGAAGTAGAGATGGGGTTTGTAACAGACAGGGGCCACCTCATCAATCTTTTCATGTGTAGAATGAAAGACAATATAGAGCACAACCACAAAATGAGTCACCTAAAGCATCTCAAATGGCCCAACTAGAGCGCACAATGAGGTATATCCCCCAGGGTAAGTTTGAAGCTTACACTCCCCTGACTGTTACTCGTACTTATATTCTGAATTATGTGAAAAGCCTAGGTATCTTGCCTACTCCTTCCCTTATGACACACAGTGAAAGACAGTCAGAGTTGAGGGACAAGTGTGCTTTCCACGACGATAGGGGGCACAAAATTGAAAATTGTTTCTCTTTTAAAGGATGCTGTAACACCTCAAACCCGGCCCAAACACTACAGCCGGATCTGGCATGCCACTCAAAAGAGTTTTGTAAAAGATGTCGCAATCTTCGGGAAATATTTTTCTTGTATTTAATCTTTTATTCGGGAAAACTTAATAACTTGATAAGTTTAAATAATATATAAATTTCACTTGTTGTTTTATGAATAAAAACCAAAATCTTAATACATGCCTTAGTTTAGTTAAAGTTTAAATGTCAATAATGAAAGCCCAAAATAAAACCCAAAGCAAAGTATAATAGTCTAGTGGCCCATGGCCTTATTACAACGAAACTTAAAACCCACTTAAGATAAATTTCTTAAAAATAAATAAATAACGTGAAGTCTTTTTGCTGAGTCCTCAATGCTCTGTCGCATGGCCACCTTACTCCCTCCTCCAGCCCAGTCCGATGCACTAAGTGTCACCTAAAATGGTTAAAATAATTGGGTGAGTCGCGAAACTCAGTGTGCAACCCTCATGCACCATCAGATTGGGCCTTAGCCCACAAATCAGCAAATAAAACATAATTTAGCAAATGACATACATAACCCAACCCAATCTCGGGTTTCCATCCGCTACACACCACCCTTACCTCCGCCAAAGCACACCATTGGTGATTTCTATAATCAACCCACACGGCTACACACCATCGATGGCGGACATGCTGCGATTAGTCGCTCATCGTCAAAGTTGTGACAGAGTCACCAGCCGAATGGCATAAGCCACGAGCAATGATCACTTCCCTTTCATCATTCACCCAACCCCAAGCATACAGAGGAATCGGCATACAAAGCATATTATCGAAGAAGGACGGAAATCACTAACTTTGATGATTAGCCTTTACCCTCATCGGGTTTTCAATCATAATGCCGGGTTTTCGGCATTTAACAGTATATAGCGATTTTATATATATATATATATTAGCACCCAATCTAATAGTGGGAAAGGTTACACACACGATTAATGTTGATACCCTTGCAAAACCGATCTATAACTTTGCTCAAAAAGCCGGAAAAATGTGAAAATAGGGCCTCTCCTACAATCGGCCAAGGGTTAATAGATACCCGAATTTACACTTTGAAACTAATAGATTCCTCTTACCTTGAAATCCCGAAAGTAACACAATTCGAGTGTTACCGAACTATAACTTAGAAATCTATGCGATTGGCCCCACTTGAGATCCCTAATGCAGAAAATAAGAGAGAAATAAGAGATTAGTTCTAAATAGCCATTCGGCTAGGGATTTTGAAAAATGAAAAACATTGAAATCCAAATCAATAATTACCTATTGCTTCCTTCAAAATTCGGCACAAGCAGACTCCCATGAAGAGAATTCGGCAACTTCAGGAGGTGTGATCTTAGTGATTTCGGCTTTTAGAGAAACAAAGAATTGGAAAAATATAAACAAGGAGTGGTTAGTGAGATTCGGCCAAAGAGAAGAGAAAAAGGATGGTAGGGTTTCTACAATTGAGATCTAAAGAGTTTTGATTTACATTAGAAAAAGAAAAGAGAAGAGAGAGTTCAAGTTTGCCAAAAAATAAAAGAGAAATTTTTGAGAGAATTTTGAGAGAACATAATGAAGAATTCGGCACACCTTATCGCCTATACTGGGGCGATTCTTTCCCTTTACTGAGTCAAATTTTCGGCCAACTCTAGCCTCTTGGATGAGCTCTCATCTTTTCCCTTATCTTGATCTATTGTCTCCACAAAAATAGCCCTAATTCCTCTCTTCATTATCTCGCCTATTATCCTTAAAATTAAACATAATAAAATCTCCTAAAATTTAGCCTTTTGTCGTCCCCCTTACTCTTCTAAGTGCCGAATTTTAGTCCTAAAACTTGGGCTTCAAGTGTCAAAATTTGGGCCCTCCTCATGCACTTGTGACGCCACTTATAGCTCCCCTTTTGTCGTGCCCCTCGTTCTGGGCCACAAGCCCAATATGTCACTTAAACTACTAAAACTTTATTTTAAATCCTTGAGTGTCTAAACAGAATATTTAAACAAAACCTCAGCCCATTCTTGAGCCCAATCAGGACCCCTAACTCTTTTAAATTAATATTTTAAGCACACATCACATACAATACACAGGCCCAAAATTCAGGATATTACAGTTCTACCCCCCTTAAAATAAATTTCGGCCTCGAAATTTACCTGATCAAAAGAGATGGGGGTACTGCTGTCGTATAACATCCTCTGGCTCCCACGTCGCCTCTTCTGCGCCGTGATTTTGCCACAGAACTTTGACCAAAGGGACAGACTTCTTTCTCAATACTTTTACATCTCGATCCAAGATTTGCACTGGTTCTTCCTCAAAAGATAAATCTGGCCTTACTTCAATCTCTTCCACCGGCACCACATGCGATGGATCAGAATGATAACATCTCAGCATCGAGGCATGAAACACATCATGTATCAGCTCCAAATCTGAAGGCAAATCCAAACGGTAAGCCACTGGCCCCACACGTTCTAGTACCCGATATGGCCCAATAAACCGTGGACTTAACTTACCCTTCCGTCCAAACCTTATTACCTTCTTCCATGGAGATACCTTCAAAAAGACTTGGTCTCCTACTAAAAATTCCACCTCCTTCCGGTTTAGATCCACATAAGACTTCTGCCGATCAGACGCTTCCTTCAATCGAGCCCGTATTAACTTAACTTTCTCCTCTGTTTCCAAAACTAGCTCAGGCCCAACACCCGACGTTCACCCAACTCCGTCCAACAAGTAGGAGTACGACATTTCCTTCTATATAACGCTTCGTATGGCGCCATCTGAATACTAGCTTGATAACTATTATTGTACGCGAATTCTGCCAAGGGAAAATATTCCTCCCAACTACCCCTAAAGTCGATGATGCAACCCCTTAGCATATCCTCCAATATCTGAATTACCCTCTCAGACTGACCATCAGTCTGTGGGTGAAAAGCTGTACTAAAGTCCAACCTTGTTCCCATTGCTTGATGAAGAGCCTTCCAAAATCGTGACGTGAACCTAGGGTCCCTATCCGATATGATCGACACCGGTACACCATGTAGTCTTACAACCTCAGCCACGTACAACTTAGCCAACTTTTGTAGAGAAAAGTCCACTCAAGCCGGTATGAAGTGAGCAGACTTCGTCAACCGATCCACTATTACCCAAATCGAGTCCTTCTTAGTGGGTGTAAGGGGTAACCCACTAACGAAATCCATCATGATTCTTTCCCATTTCCATTGGGGAATCTTCACTGGTTGCAACAACCCTGAAGGCAACTGGTGTTCAGCTTTGACTTGCTGACACGTCAAACACTTCCCCACATATTCCGTAACTTCTCGCTTCAAACCTGGCCACCAGAACTGCTCGCGCAAATCCCGATACATCTTAACTCCTCCAGGATGCATAGCATAAGGGCTACTATGCGATTCTCGAAGAATCATCTGTCTTAACTCCACATCTTTTGGCATACAAATCTTCCCACGGAAACACAAAACTCCATCATTGTTCAGACTATAGTCCTCTATTCCACCATCCTGTGCTTGCAAAAATCGAGCACTTAGGACATCATCCACTAACTATTTGTCCTTAACCTGACTCACCCATGTCGGCTTTACTTGCAACTCAGCTAGCAAACTCCCATCGTCAATAAACTCAGATGGGCAAACATCGCTCTTAGTTCCGATACTACCTTACGGCTTAACGCATCCGCCACCACATTCGCCTTACCCGGATGGTATTCGATCGAGCAATCATAGTCCTTCAAGAGCTCGATCCACCTACGTTGTCTTAAATTTAACTTCTTCTGGGTAAGGAGATACTTCAGACTTTTATGGTCGGTGTAAATTACCGACTTCTCCCCATACAAGTAGTGCCTCCAAATCTTCAGAGCAAACACTACCACCGCTAATTCCAAATCATGTGTAGGGTAGTTCAATTCATGCGGTCTCAAGCTGCAGAGAGACGCATATGCAACAACTTTTCCATCTTGCATCAACACACACCCCAACCCTGTGTGTGATGCATCACAGTAGACGGTAAATTCTTTTCCCACTTCCGGCTGAATTAACACTAGCGCCTCCGTCAAAATTCTCTTCAGCTTCTCAAAGCTCTCCTGTTGTTTGTCAGTCCACACAAACAATTCTCCCTTCCTTAACAACTTAGTTAAAGGTGCCGCTATTGAAGAGAACCCCTCAACAAATCTCCTATAATACCCTGCCAAACCCAAGAAACTTCGAATCTCCGCCACAGACTTCGGTGGTTTCCAATCCAATACAGCTTCTATCTTCCGAGGGTCTACTCTAATTCCCTCTGTGGAAACCACATGCCCTAAGAAAGTCACTTCTTTCAGCCAGAACTCACACTTGCTGAACTTCGCATACAACTGCTTCTCCCTCAAAATTGGCAACACTACACGAAGATGTTCGTCATGTTCCTCCTCGAACTTGGAGTAAACCAGGATATCATCGATGAACACCACCACGAACCGGTCAAGGTATGGTTGAAACACCCGGTTCATCATATCCATAAATGCTGCTGGCGCGTTCGTCAAACCGAACGGCATTACCAAGAACTCATAATGTCTGTAGCGTGTTCAAAACGCCGTCTTATGAATGTCCCCTTCCTTTACCTTTAACTGATGATAACCCGACCTTAGGTCAATCTTTGAAAAAAACAAGGCTCCTTTAAGCTGATAGAACAGGTCGTCGATTCTTGGTAATGGGTATCGGTTCTTCTCGTCAACTTATTCGATTGGCGATAGTCCACGCACATACGCATGGATCCGTCCTTCTTTTTCACGAATAGGACCGGTGCTCCCCATGGAGACACACTCGGTCGGATAAATCCTCGATCCAAAAGCTCCTGGATCTGAGCTTTGAGCTCCACCAGCTCCTTCGGTGCCATTCGATAAGGAGCAATGGATACCGGAGCCGTACCCGAAAGTAGTTCTATTCCAAACTCCACTTCGCGATCCGGGGGTAATCTTGGCAACTCCTCAAGAAATACGTCCACAAAATCCTTTACTGTTCTAACCTTGCCGACCGTCCCCTCCTTAGCGTCCAAAGCACTAATAAAAGCTAGAAAGGCATTACATCCCTTCCGAATCATCTTAACGACCTTTAATGCCGCATTACTCGTTGGATAGATAGTTCCTTCTCTCTCCTAACACAACTACCTCCCCGCCTTTCGGGGTACTCAACACCATGCGTTTAGTCCCACAATCCAACTTAGCACGATGCTTAGTCAACCAATCCATCCCTAGGATAAGGTCAAACTCTCCAAACGGTAATTCCATTAAGTCTGCCGGAAACACTACCCCTTGAGTCTCTAACGATACATCCTTAAATAGCTTGTCCACTACCCTAGATTGTCCTAGAGGACTAACCACAGTCATCTTCCTAGTGGTTGTTTCAGAGTCTATACTTAGGGTCTCAGATATCGAACATGCAACATAGGAGTGGGTTGACCCAATATCAATCAAGGCAAGTAAAGGGTTATCAGCAATAAGAAACGTACCGGTTATGACATCCGGTGCGTCACCATCCTCCTGTCGATGAACTGCATAAACTAGACCCGGCTGCCTTGCTTCTACATTACCTGCACCTCTACCAGGTGCTCCACGTCCGCGACCAGCCCCATTTCCACCTCTACTTGCACCACGACCCCTTGGTCCAGACTGGTCACCTCTCTTAGTCTGACCAGCACCTCGGCCCGCTGGTTGTACCTGATCCACTTGCGGACAATCCTTAATCAGATTCTCCGTGGATCCACACCTGAAACATCCACCCATTCTTCTTCTACACTCCCCAGAATGTGCTTTCCCGCACCAATTACATACTCGATTCTGATTCCCCGCAGCAGGTGTCAGAGCACGAGCTGGCCCATCAGACCTAGGCTTTTTCTGTGAATTCCCAGATGCTCCTGCCGGCCCAAAATTTCTCTTATTCCTTCCCCACTCCTTATCTCTTTCCTGTCTTTTAGTCCGTTTTACCTCCTCAGCTATCTTAACCTTCTCCACCAGAACAGCAAAATCCCTTTCTCTCTGCGGTGCTATCAAAACCCTTAACTCATTCCGTAATCCATCCTCGAATCGAACACAATGTTCATATTCGGCTGCCACCATTCCTCGAGCGTAGCGGCTCAAGCGTAGAAACTCCGCCTCATATTCAGCCACAAATTTACTTCCCTGCACTAGATTCAGAAATGCCTTCCTCTGTGCATCCACATAACTGGCCCCAACATATTTTCCCTGGAACGACTCCTTAAAGAAGTCTCAGTCAATCTGATCTACGGCAGTACCCTTCTTTACCGTGAGCCACCACTGATAAGCCTCGTCTCGAAGAAGAGACACGACCCCTTTCAACTTCTCCTCCACCGTGAAATCTAAATCATCCATTATGCGCTCAGTTGCTTCTATCCAATACTCAGCTGTGTTAGGGGCTACGCCAGAAACTCCCCTAAACACTTCTGCCCCATTGGCCCTAAGCCGCTCCGGCATAGATTTCCGGGCTCCTGTGCCCATGCCTACTCCAGTAACTCTTTCGAGAACTCGCAGCATCGCCTAAGATACTGCTTCATCTCCGGTCGCCTGATCTCGTAACTCTCCCCCTACAGCTGGAAGATCCGGCATTTTGTTTCCTGACCCGTGGCCAGACCCTGCTGGCTCAGACAAAGCCATCCTACCCCTACCGCGTCCACGCGACAGACGTCCTCGACCCCTTGGACTCATTCTTTACTTAGCGTTTATCTGATTAAAAATTTATGAATCATTAATTTTCTTCTACTAATTAACCACGAACAGTCTTATGGATAATAGTTTTAAGAGTAGTTCTTTCGAATTCATATTCACAATACAGTTTCAAGTCCATATCCTCTAATTCTAGGGAAGACATACACTTAATCATCAACATACAAATAGCATCCAAGCACTTGCATTCACCATGTAAGGGTGTTTTCGTTGCTTCACTACCCAGGGGTATTTTCGTAATTTTATCCTATAGGGGTATTTTCGTAATTTCCAAAATAGAGTTTCTTGGTGATTTTGTGAAATAAGGGTATTTTGGTAATTTTGTAATTCGGGGGTATTTTGGTAATTTTGAAGTTCGGAGGTATTTGGTAATTTTACAAATCGAGGTCATTTGGTCATTTTGCAAAACAAGGGTAATTTGGTAATTTTACAAACCATGGATATTTGTTGTTGTTGTTTTTTTCTCTAACAGGTACTTTGGGAAAATCTAGTTTCATAATGCAGGTTACTCTTGTAAACATGAGATTTTTGAGTAAATTTTCAAAACATAGGTATTTTTATAAATTCATAGTTGGTTGGAAATTTTCACAAATCAAATGTATTTTGAGAATTTTGCAAAACGTGGGGATTTTTTTCAGAAATAGTGTGGCTGGTCCCTTTCGGGTTTTAATTGTAAGGTTTAGCTCACAACAAGTCCTCGTGATCGTGAGTGAGCAGTCACTACGCACCAGGTAAGATTTCAAATGAAGAGGAGGTGAGTCGCTAGGGCTGCTTAAATACCAAGATCTCCCTGAATCCACTCCTAGACATGCGTATGCCCGTTGCCACACCCTAACTTTCGGCTAAGATGAACAGTCCTCTACGCACTGTAGAATTCCAGTGAAGAGGAGGTAAGTCACTAGGGATTTGCTTAAATACCAAGCTCTTCCGGATCCAATCCTAGACATGCGTATGCTGTTGCCACACCCAAGCCTTGCGACTCATTTACTGGTTTGTTTAGTGAAATTAAGTCTTATGAGCCTTTAGAGAGTGGTTTAAGCTAGGCCTAAAGTCCATCAAGTTCTAATCTAACTAATCTCACGTCCCATAAAGCCCATCAAGCCCACAGATATATATCACACAATGGTTCGAGTACTTACAGCGGACTTGGGCCTAGACGAGGCAGTGCCATGCTGAGCTAACAAACTGTTATTATTTAAAAACATGCATGTTTCAAAAGCCTAACTTTAGAAAACGTTTTGAAACCAAAAACCCCAGTGAGTTTTGAACTGGCTCACGATACTAATCTGTAACACCCCAAACCCGGCTAAACACTACACAGTAGAATCGGCATGCCACTCAAAAGAGTTTTGTAAAAGATGTCGCAATCTTCTGAAATATTT
This sequence comes from Gossypium sturtianum, assembly GCA_025698515.1. Classification (NCBI taxonomy): domain Eukaryota; kingdom Viridiplantae; phylum Streptophyta; class Magnoliopsida; order Malvales; family Malvaceae; genus Gossypium; species Gossypium sturtianum. The sequence goes on along the minus strand of CM046955.1, from coordinate 143,002,878 downwards.
TTCTTGTATTTAATCTTTTATTCGGAAAACTTAATAACTTGATAAGTTTAAATAATATATAAATTTCACTTGTTGTTTTATGAATAAAAACCAAAATCTTAATACATGCCTTAGTTTAGTTAAAGTTTAAATGTCAATAATGAAAGCCCAAAATAAAACCCAAAGCAAAGTATAATAGTCTAGTGGCCCATGGCCTTATTACAACAAAACTTAAAACCCACTTAAGATAAATTTCTTAAAAATAAATAAATAAAGTGAAGTCTTTTTGCTGAGTCCTCAATGCTCTGTCGCATGGCCACCTTGCTTGTAACATCCCAAACCCGGCCCAAACACTACGACCGAATTTGGTTTGTTACAAAGGAAAACAATTTTGTAAATTCCCTTTTAAGCCGACTTAAGTTTTGTCAAAAACCCTTCCTTAAATTTACTTGCTAAAACCATACTTAGTTTGTTTAAAAAAAAATATTTATTAAGTCAAGTTGTTATAGGTTTCAAATGTACCCGATGGCACTTTAAAACATTTTGCGTTTGATTTCAGAAAACATGTGCACCCATTTTAATATTATTAAATAGTTTAAACAAAATATTCAAAACATGTAAAAACAATAAAAATAATCTTAGGAGGCCTTATTACAACTTGATTAAAACAAACCAACAATAAAGTATAATAAGCTAAAATCTAAAGATCATTTAATTCAAATATCCACTGCATGGCCACCTCGAGTCCATCCGGCTCCTCATCCGCGATCTACGAGTCACACGAAAAATGTTAAAGGAGAAGGTGAGTCACCAAGACTCAATGTGTAACCCTTCCCCCATTTAGTGCAACAACATACACAATTTATAACAAATTAACATGCACTAAACCATGCACCCAACCTAGCCATCCAAACACCTTTCTCTACCCCGTGTGGTACCAAACCACTGGTGGTGCCAAACCACTGGTGACTCGAAGTCACAAATCAAATGATGGGGCCAACCCATCGTGTGATACCAAATCACTGGCGTCGATCCCATGATGTAAATGTGGGGCCAACCCACTTTGTGGTGCTAAGCCACCGGGGCGAGGCGCTATGAGGTGCCAAACCTGCGGAGGTGCCAAACCTCTCTGGGTGACCGTAGTCACAATGTGGTACCAAACCACTGGTGTCCGTCGACACGAATATCACTTCCCCCTCCACTCGTTTAACCCACATAAGTTAAGATATGCATAACAGAATTCATGCCAACATGTATTTAAATCGCATATACCAAATATGCCATGCTTTCCAAAAGCATCAAATAGTAAACTCATACGGACAGGGGCTTACCTGAATCATCGCTTATACCGTTATGGTATTAAATCCAAAGCTACATAAATCAGATTTAGCATACACAACATTTAGCACAGTTAATCAATCATAAAGTGTGTATGTACACACCTGTTTCTAGCGATAACTCTAAATCCCCAAAGAGGCAATCGGCCACACTAGTTTCCTTGCCCCTATATTCGGCCAAACACAAGGGTTAGTGATATGGCCTATTCGGCCAAACCAATTGAATCTAAAGGGTTATCTCTTGAACCCGAATCCTTACCTACACGCCTTTGAATGCTAGCTACCACACACCAAATATTTCTGCTTCCCTAAATCGGCAATCACATGTTAGTAGCCTTTGGCTTTCGGTTACTAAAAGAATACTCTATTAAAATAGATCCTTACCACCACTTACCAATCGGTTTGACAAAGAATGGAAGATCAGTTCTTTGCTTTGAGATCCCGGAGTCCTAGGTGAAATCGGTTTCAACAGAAAGATTAACCAACCATTAGTGTTTCGGCTTTTCCCATTACATCCAAATCGTCAAGAGAACAAAATAAAAGGCATTCGGCTTTGACCACTTACCCACCTTATGAACCGATTGGAGAAAAGACTAGAGGAGGTCACCTTTGCTTGATATTCGGCCAAGACTACACCAAGTAGAGGAAAGAAATTCGGCACACCAAGAAGGAGAGATTCGGCTATAGTGGAAGAAAGAAAATAATGGATAAGGGAATGGAGTTTCGACAAAGGAGAGAGTAGAGGAGATTTTTGGTGTTGAAGCAAAACAAATAGGAGAGAAAGTGTTGATGGAGATTTCGGCTTGAGAGAATGAGAAGGAGAGAGTAGAAGATGAGCAGAGGAATTTCGGCTATGTGCAAAAATGAAGAAAAGAGAAACAAGATGATAGGTATGTACCTTAAATAGAATTCGGCACCTCCCCCCCCTATGCTTACCGTCCACTCTTCCATGAAGAGTCCAAATTTCGGCAATCACCTAAAATTCCTCTTGGCCACTAGCTTAAAAATTATTCAAAATAATTTGAATACTCAAATGCCTATATTTTCTCCTTGGAATTAATCAAATAAAAATTCAATTAAAAAGCTCATATTATCCACATTATCCTTATTATCAAAAAGAGTTTGAAGTGAGAAATTCTCTCCCCCTATTGCCGTCCAAATTAAAGAACAAAAAGGGAATTTCTGCAGCTCGAACACAGGCTCCCCTTGCTCCCCCTGTGGCGTCAACTCCAGCTCTTAAGTGGCCTTCCTTTTGCCACTTTTCCAAGGCCATTTCTGTGTCAAAAGTTCCCTCTTTTAATCTTGTAACCCCTACTTACTAAGGCTCCCTACCTTTAAAGCTTATAAAATATTTTTCCACTATTACGAGCCTACTCACGACCCCTAATTAAGCCTTACTACACCACAATTAATACCACAAAGAATTCAAACACGAGAAAATAATAATTCAATCCCAAATAACCCCAATTTTAGGATGTTACGGTTCTACCCCCTTAAAATAATTTCGGCCTCGAAATTACCTTGATTAGAAGAGGTGGGGGTATTGCTGCCGCATCACATCCTCGGGTTCCCACGTAGCTTCCTCTGCACCATGGTTTCGCCATAGTACTTTCACCAAAGGTACTGATTTCCTTCGTAGAACCTTGACATCTCGATCTAGGATCTCGAACTGTTCTTCCTCGAAAGATAAGTCCGAGTTTACCTCAATCTACGCCACAGCACGACGTGTGATGGATCGGCCGATACCGTCGGCAAGATCGACACATGAAAGACGTCATGAATCGACTCAACTCTGCCGGCGGATAAGCTACCGGTCCCACTCGCTTCAACAACGTATATGGGCCAATGAACCTTGGGCTTAGCTTCCTTTTCGCCCCAAATCTCAACACCTTCTTCCAAGGTGACACTTTCGGGAAGACTTTATCTCCTACCGCATACTCCATTTCTTTACGCTTAAGATCGGCATAAGACTTACGCCTGTCGATGCCTCCTTGAGACGAGCCCGAATCACCTTGACTTTGTCCTCGGTTTACATCACCAACTCGGACCCCGAACTTGTCGTTCACCCAACTCCGTCCAACATGTAGGAGTTCGACATTTTCATTCATACGATCTTCCGTGCGGTGCCATTTGAATACTTGCTTGATAACTATTGTTATAAGCGAATTCCGCCAACGGTAGATACTCCTCCCAACTACCATTTGAAATCCAAAACGCATCCTCTTAGCATATCCTCTAAGATCTGTATGACCTTTCCGATTGCCCGTCGATGTGGATGGAAAGGCATCATCAAATCCAATCGTGTACCCAAAGCTTGATGCAACGCTTTCGAAACCTTGACGTAAATCGGGATCCCTATCCGAGATGATTGATCTTGGCACTCCATGCAACCTCACTATTTCGACACATACAACTTAGCTAGCTTACGAGTGAGTAATCCACTCTCACCGGTATGAAGTGAGCTGATTTGGTCGACGGTCCACAATCACCCAAATCTGCGTCCTTCTTCTTGCCGGGCGTGAGGGTAGCCCACCGACAAAATCCATAGTAATCCTCTCCCATTTCCATCTGCGGGATCTTCATCGGTTGAAGTAACCACGATGGCAAGCGATGTTCACCTTAACTCGCTTGGCACGTCGGACACTTACCGACGAATTCGCCACCTCACGCTTCAACCCTGGCCACCAAAACTGCTTCCGCAAATCTCCATACATCTTGTTTCCTCCAAGATGCATAGCGTATGGGCTGCTATGTGCATCTTGGAGAATTCTTTGTCTCAACTCCACATCCTTTGGCATACAAGGCCGCCCTTGAAAACATAGTACACCATCACTGGTCAAGCTATACCCTTCTAACCCACTATCTTGAGCTTGCAACCTCCTTGCATTCAAACTATCATCCACCAATTGCTTTTCCTTAATCTCCTCGATCCAAGTTGGCTTAACTTGAAGTTCTGCCAAAAGACTTCCATCGTCGTATAGACTGAGGTGAGCAAACATCGCTCTTAAGTCTGTCACGACCTTCCGGCTCAACGCGTCAGCCACCACGTTAGCTTTGCCCGGATGGTACTCAATTGAGCAGTCATAGTCCTTCAACAGCTCAATCCATCGACGCTGCCTCAAGTTCAAATCCTTCTGGGTCAAAAGATACCTCAGACTTTTGTGATCCGTGTAGACTATCGACTTCTCCCCATATAAGTAATGTCTACATACTTTCAAAGCGAAGACTCACGCCGCTAACTCCAAGTCGTGAGTTGGATAGTTAACCTCATGCGGTCTTAGCTGACGGGATGCATAGGCCACTACCTTCCCTTCCTGCATCAACACACATCCCAAACCAGTATGGGATGCATCACAATAAACCGTGAACAATTTTCCTGCCTCAGGCTGTACCAGAACTGGAGCTTCCGTTAGAATCTTCCTTAGCTTATCAAAACTTTCTTGATGTTTCTCCGACCAAACAAATGGAACTCCTTTCCTTAACAACTTAGTCAACGGCGCTGCGATTAGAGAGAACCCTTCCACAAATCTTCGATAGTACCCTGCCGGACCAGAAAACTTGAATTTACGCCACCGACCTAGGCGGTTTCCAATCCAATACCGCTTCAACCTTGCGAGGGTCCACTCTAATCCCTTCACCGATACCACGTGACCTAAGAAAGCCACCTCCTAAGCCAAAATTCGCACTTACGAATTTGGCATATAACCGCTTCTCCTCAATACTTGTAGGACTATACGCAAATGCATATCATGCTCCTCCTCCGTCTTGAATAAACCAATATGTCGTCTATAAACACCACGACAAATTGATCCAAGCATCTTCTTTGAAACACCCTATTCATTAAGTCCATGAACGCCTGCAGTGCGTTGGTCAACCCAAATGGCATCACCAAAAACTCGTAATGCCCATACCGAGTGCGGAATGCCGCCTTGTGCACATCCACCTCCTTCACCTTAAGTTGATGATAACTCGACCTAAGATCTATCTTGAAAAAACCGCACCACTTTCAATTGGTCAAACAAGTCATCGATCCGAGGCAATGGATACTTGTTTTTGATCGTTAACTTGTTTAATCGGGCGGTGAGTCGATACACATCCGCATTGAACCATCTTTCTTCTTGACAAATAGCACAGTGCTCCCGCGAGATATACTTGGTCGGATAAACCCTCTATCCAAGAGCTCCTGAATTTGAGCCTTGACTCCACCAATTCCTTTGGTGCCATTCGGTAGGTGCTATAGACACAGCGCCGTTTAGGGTAACAAGTCTATACCAAATTCAACTTCCGATCCGGAGGCGGACCGGAAGTTCTTACTGAGAACACATCAGAAACTCCTCTACTGTTCGAACCTTCTCAATCACACTCATTAGCCTCCAAGGTACATATTCGAACGAAACGCCTCACAACCCTTTTTGACCATCTTCTCGGCCTTCAAGGCCGACACCATGTTGGATAGGTAATCTCTTCTATTACCTATCATGACCACCTCATCACCTTCAGCCATCTTAAGAACCATACACTTTGCAGCACAATCCAACCTTGCTTGATACTTAACCAACCAGTCCATTCCAAGAATCAAATCGAACTCCCCAAACGGCAGTTCCATCAGATCAGCCATAAACACGACCCCTTGGAGTTCTAGGGGTACATCCCTATATAGCTTGTTTACAACTACAGAGTGTCCTAGAGGGTTAATTACAGTCATCTCCCTAGAAGCAGTCTCAAAGTCTAGGTTCACAGTCTCTACCACACTACTAGCAACGTATGAATGCGTCGAACCCACATCTATTAATGCAACATATGGGAGACCAAAAATTAGGAACGTATCGGTTATGACGTCCGGTGCGTCACCCTTCTCGCGATGCCTCGCTGCATAGACTAAGCCAGGCTACTTTGCCTTTGTGTTGCCTGCGCCTCTACCTTGAATTCCGCGAACTCGATTAGGACCACTGCCTCCTCTACCATTACCGCGACCCCTCTGTGGTCCCATAGTTCTATCCTGAGTACGGTTTTGCCCCTCTGGCTGATTCTTGGCTAACTTCCGAGGACAATCCCTTACGGTGATCCAACGACCCACACTCAAAGCAACCCTTCTCACCACCCAACAACCTCCCCAATGTGATTTTCCACAGCGATTACACTGGGCGGTCTCGATTAGTAGCCATGGGCCTTCTTGCTGATTTGACCCACTCGCCTAGCCCTTTTACGAACATTACCACGACCCGCACGACCCAAAGCCTCTCTTACGCTTGTTCCTATCATAGTTCTGTTTCACGCACTCCTTGACTCCTTCCGGCTACCTTAGCTTTTTCCACCAGGTAGCGGCAAACTCACGCTCTGGCTGTGGAGCAATCAAGAACCTTAACTCATCTCTAAGTCCGTCTTGAGCGGATGCAACGTTCATGTTCGGTAGCCACGATGCCTCTAGCATATCGACTCGGCCTTAAGAACTCGCCTCATACTCGATCATCGACTTATTTCCTTGTACCAATCCCAAAAAGGCTTTCCTCGAGCATCGGTGTAATGGTGCCCACATACTTCTTCTTCGATGGCGGTTTTGAAATACTCCCAAGTAAGATCATCTGTAGTAGCACCATCTCGAGCGGTGAGCCACCACCGATATGACTCATCCTTTAGAAGCGACCTTTGCTCCTTTCAGCTTCTCGTCATCCGTCAGGTCAAGATCATCCATGATTCTCTCGGTCGATTCTAACCAATATTCCGCCGCACTGGGTGCCACTCCCGACACTCCCCGAAATACCTCAGCTCCGTTGGATCGGAGTCGCTCGGGAACAGATTTCCGAGCTCCCATACCTCCACTAGCCCCAGCCACCATCTCAAGGACTCGCAATACAGCTTGCGATACTGCCTCACCCCCTGTCTGATCCTGATCCTCAGCTCCAAAAGTTGGAGGTGGTGGTGGCGGTGGTACCTCATTTTCCGACCCTTGACCCGACCTAACAGGTTCTGACACGGTCATCCTGCCCCTACCGCGTCCACGACGACCACGTCCTCTAGAGCTCATTCTAACTATCGCGCTTTAATCTGGTTAAGAAATTTTTATGGATTAGTAATTGTTCCACTTGGTTACTCGCAAAGAAATTTTATGAAAAGTTCAATAGGGATTCCTTCGATCAATCAAAGTTTTAAGTCCTCTATCCTAGTTTACACAGAAGAGCACATCCATTCCCTAATACTTTTCATACCTATTCACTCTTCGGGCATTTCTGTCCGTTTCTATCCCAGGGGTATTTTCGTCATTTTCCTACAGGGGTAATTTTGTAAATTTTGATAAGCCAAGAATATTTTAAATTTTTTTCCAAAAATAAATTTTTCCTACTATTTTAAAGAGATATTTTAATGATTTTAAAATTAGGGTTTTCATAAAACATGGCTAATCCCTTTCGGGTTTTATTTAGTATGTTTAGCCTATGACCGAGTCCTCTTGGTTAGGGTGAACCGAAGCTACGCACTAGGTAGGATTCCTGCGAAGAGGAGGTGAGTCACGAGGACTGCTTAAATACCAAGCTCTTCCGGATCCAATCCTAGACATGCGCACCAGGGTTACCACACCCTAACTCGGCGACTTGGTCGTAGGTTTGTTTAGTTCATTAAAGCTTATGCTTCGTTTTTTGCGTTTGAGTAGTCTAATCCTAGGGTTCAAGTTCCTATAAGACTATTCTACGTTCCATTCCCACCCTTTCTACAAGTAATAATTCACAAAGAAGTTGGAAGTACTTACCTGGGCGGATTGGTGCCGGAGACTCGGTGCCATGCTGTTCAAAAACCCAAAAATAATTCCAAAAAGGCCTACCAAAACATTTTGGGCCTTGGGCCCCCACAGCCGAGCTTTGAACTGGGCTCTGAAACCAATTTTGTAACATCCCAAACCCGGCCCAAACACTACGACCGAATTTGGTTTGTTACAGAGGAAAACAATTTTGTAAATTCCCTTTTAAGCCGATTTAATTTTTGTCAAAAACCCTTCCTTAAATTTACTTACTAAAACCATACTTAGTTTGTTTAAAAAAAATATTTATTAAGTCAAGTTGTTATAGGTTTCAAATGTACCCGATGGCACTTTAAAACATTTTGCGTTTGATTTCAGAAAACATGTGCAGCCATTTTAATATTATTAAATAGTTTAAACAAAATATTCAAAACATGTAAAAACAATAAAAATAATCCTAGGAGGCCTTATTACAACTTGATTAAAACAAACCAACAATAAAGTATAATAAGCTAAAATCTAAAGATCATTTAATTCAAATATCCACTGCATGGCCACCTCGAGTCCATCCGGCTCCTCATCCGCGATCTACGAGTCACCTGAAAAATGTTAAAGGAGAAGGTGAGTCACCAAGACTCAATGTGTAACCCTTCCCCCATTTAGTGCAACAACATACACAATTTATAACAAATTAACATGCACTAAACCATGCACCCAACCTAGCCATCCAAACACCTTTCTCTACCCCGTGTGGTACCAAACCACTGGTGGTGCCAAACCACTGGTGACTCGAAGTCACAAATCAAATGATGGGGCCAACCCATCGTGTGATACCAAATCACTGGCGTCGATCCCATGATGTAAACTGTGGGGCCAACCCACTGTGGTGCTAAGCCACTGGGACGAGACGCTATGAGGTGCCAAACCTCGGAGGTGCCAAACCTCTGGTGACCAGTAGTCACAATGTGGTACCAAACCACCGGTGTCCGCTCGACACACGAATATCACTTCCCCCTCCACTCGTTTAACCCACATAAGTCAAGATATGCATAACAGAGTTCATGCCAACATGTATTTAAATCGCATATACCAAATATGCCATGCTTTCCAAAAGCATCAAATAGTAAACTCATACGGACAGGGGCTTACTGAATCATCGCTTATCTTGTTATGGTATTAAATCCAAAGCTACATAAATCGAGATTTAGCATACACAACATTTAGCACAGATTAATCAATCATAAAGTGTGTATGTACACACTGTTTCTAGCAATAACTCTAAATCCCCAAAGAGGCAATCGCCACACTAGTTTCCTTGCCCTATATTCGGCCAAACACAAGGGTTAGTGACATGGCCTATTCGGCCAAACCAATTGAATCTAAAGGGTTATCTCTTGAACCCGAATCCTTACCTACACGCTTTGAATGCTAGCTACCACACACCAAATATTTACGCTTCCCTAAATCGGCAATCACATGTTAGTAGCCTTTGGCTTTCGGTTACTAAAAGAATACTCTATTAAAATAGATCCTTACCACCACTTACCAATCGGTTTGACAAAGAATGGAAGATCGAGTTCTTCGCTTTGAGATCCCTGAGTCCTAGGTGAAATCGGTTTCAACGAGAAAGATTAACCAACCATTAGTGTTTCTGGCTTTTCCCATTACATCCAAATCGTCAAGAGAACAAAATAAAAGGCATTCGTCTTTGACCACTTACCCACCTTATGAACCGATTGGAGAAAAGACTAGAGGAGGTCACCTTTGCTTGATATTCGGCCAAGACTACACCAAGTAGAGGAAAGAAATTCGGCACACCAAGAAGGAGAGATTTGGCTATAGTGGAAGAAAGAAAATAATGGATAAGGGGAATGGAGTTTCGGCAAAGGAGAGAGTAGAGGAGATTTTTGGTGTTGAAGCAAAACAAATAGGAGAGAAAGTGTTGATGGAGATTTCGGCTTGAGAGAATGAGAAGGAGAGAGTAGAAGATGAGCAGAGGAATTTCAGCTATGTGCAAAAATGAAGAAAAGAGAAACAAGATGATAGGTATGTGCCTTAAATAGAATTCGGCACCTCCCCCCTATGCTTGCCGTCCACTCTTCCATGAAGAGTCCAAATTTCGGCAATCACCTAAAATTCCTCTTGGCCACTAGCTTAAAAATTATTCAAAATAATTTGAATACTCAAATGCCTATATTTTCTCCTTGGAATTAATCAAATAAAAATTCAATTAAAAAGCTCATATTATCCACATTATCCTTATTATCAAAAAGAGTTTGAAGTGAGAAATTCTCTCCCCCTATTGCCGTCCAAATTAAAGAACAAAAAGGGAATTTATGCAGCTCGAACACAGGCTCCCCTGCTCCCCACAATGGCGTCAACTCCAGCTCTTAAGTGGCCTTCCTTTGCACACTTTTCCAAGGCCATTTCTGTGTCAAAAGTTCCCTCTTTTAATCTTGTAACCCCTACTTACTAAGGCTCCCTACCTTTAAAGCTTATAAAAATATTTTTCCACTATTCCGAGCCTACTCACGACCCCTAATTAAGCCTTACTACACCACAATTAATACCACAGCAATTCAAACACGAGAAAAAAATAATTCAATCCCAAATAACCCCAATTTTAGGATGTTACATTGCTCCCTCCTCCAGCCCGGTCCGATGCACTAAGTGTCACCAGAAATGGTTAAAATAATTGGGTGAGTCGCGAAACTCAGTGTGTAACCCTCATGCACCATCAGATTGGGCCTTAACCCACAAGTCAGCAAATAAAACATAATTTAGCAAATGACATACATAACCCAACCCAATCCTAGGTTTCCATCCGCTACACACCACCCTTACCTGCCAAGCACACCATTGGGGATTTCTATAATCAACCCACACCGCTACACACCATCGATGGCAGACATGCTGCAGTTAGCTGCTCATCGTCAAAGTTGTGGAAGAGTCACCAGGCTGAAATGGCATGAGCCACTAGAACAGATCACTTCCCCTTTCATCATTCACCCAACCCCAAGCATACAGAGAAATCGGCATACAAAGCATATTACTGAAGAAGGACAGAAATCACTAACCTGATGATTAGCCTTTACCCTCCTCGGGTTTTCAATCATAATGCCGGGTTTTCGGCATTTAACAGAGTATAACAGATTTATACATATATATATATTAGCACCCAATCTAATAGTGGGAAAGGTTACACACCTGATTAATGCCGATACCCTTGCTAAACCGATCTATAACTTTGCTCAAAAAGCCGGAAAGATGTGAAAATAGGGCCTCTCCTACAATCGGCCAAGGGTTAATAGATACCCGAATTTACACTTTGAAACTAATAGATTCCTCTTACCTTGAAATCCCGAAAGTAACACAATTCGAGTGTTACCGAACTATAACTTAGAGATCTATGCGATTGGCCCCACTTCAGATCCCGGAATAGCGAAAATAAGAGAGAAATAAGAGATTAGTTCTAAATAGCCATTCGGCTAGGGATTTTGAAAAGCTTAAAAACATTGAAATCCTGAAATCAATAATTACCTATTGCTTCCTTCAAAATTCGGCACAAGCAGACTCCCCTGAAGAGAATTCGGCAACTTCAGGAGGTGTGATCTTAGTGATTTCGGCTTTTAGAGAAACAAAGAATTGGAAAAATATAAACAAGTGCCGAATTTTAGCCCTAAAACTTGGGCTTCAAGCTGTCAAAATTTGGGCCCTCCTCATGCACTTGTGACGCCACTTATAGCTCCCCTTTCTTTGTGCCCTCGTTCTTTGGGCCACAAGCCCAATATGTCACTTAAACTACTAAAACTTTATTTTAAATCCTTGAGTGTCTAAATAGAATATTTAAACAAAACCTCAGCCCATTCTTGAGCCCAATCAGGACCCCTAACCCTTTTAAATTAATATTTTAAGCGCACATCACATAAAATGCACAGGCCCAAAATTTAAGATATTACAGATGCTTTTGAAGAAGCAATAAGAAATCATGAGTTCACCAACTTTGTGGTTCGAAGTACCACTCAGCAAGGCCAAACTTCACGTACTGAATAAAAGGGCAAGAAAAATTTGAGAGGTGCTATACACGGGCGTAAAGGAAGGCTCACTTGAGGAGTGTAGTGTCAGTTAATACACCCAAAAGAATGTGTCAACAAGGAAAGTAGAGCATTGAATTTAGTAACGAGGATAAAAAATTGGTGTCTGATAAAGAAGGAAATGATCCAATGTTTGTTTCTACAACAATTGTGGGCTTTGAGGTCAAGAGAATACTCGTGGAAAGTGGAAGTGCAGTTGAGGTTTTAAACTGGGAAGCTTATCAAAAGATGGGATTAAAATAGCAGGCTTTGTCCGAAGCTAGTTCGTTGTATGGCTTCGCAAACCATCCTGTTGAAGTTAAGGGTTGTATCACTCTTCTTACAACGTTGGGCGACAACGAGCACATAACAACTAAATATGTGCAGTTTTTTTGTAATGAATCATCCAATGGCATACAAAGCCATCTTCGATCGACTAATAATGAGAATGGAAAAAATGACGATTGCTACCTTCTGTATGAAAATTAAGTTTCCTACGAGAACAGGAATAGGGTTTAAGCAGTCCAATCAGCGAACTGCCAGGAAATGTCATATGTTGTCTATAAAGCATACGTGAGAGCACGTGAATAAGGAATAGAGTTCGCAGCAGGCAGTGTTAAGTGGTCAAGTCTTGGATTTGGATAGCCTGATTTCAGATTAACTATTCCAAAAATAATATTATTTTAATAGTTTAATATTAAATTTAATTTAATACTTATCTTAATTGTATTTTATTAATTTAATATTAAAGTGATTATCTTAATATTAAATTTAATTTAATGTTTATCTTGTAGATAAACATCCTATTGTTTTAATAAGATTTAATATTAAATTTAATCTAATATATATCTTGATAAATATTATATTAATTTAATATTAAAGTGATTAAGTTTAATCATAGTTGAACTCTTTAAAGTCTCCTTATATAAAGAGAGACTTGGGTCATTATTTACACACACTTAAATTCAAGAGAAAGTTATAGAGAGAAAATTCTCTGAAGAGATTATTCCAGAAAATTTGTAGAGATATTTTTCTGATTTACAACTTGACCCAAAAGTTTAGAGAAATTGCAAAATTACCTCACTGGTAATTTTTGTGAATTTTTTTTATTCGAAGCTAGCCTACACTCAACACAAGTGAGTTTGAGGATAGCGAAGAAGACTACTTCGTCGAAGCACTCATCCTAGACGAATCGAAAAGGTACAATTTTGATTAAGTGTTTATTACTTTAGATATCACAACCAATATCTTGTTTTGGAAAAAAAATTAAAACTCTGGTTTTTCCCAAAATTTATTTTTCGTTGCATTTTCCAAACTCGTTTTCCCAATAGTTGCCACTCTTGTTTCCCCCATTGCGAGCTCACCTTCTATTGCTCATGTAAGCTCATCTACTGTTGTCTATATAAGTTCATCACATGCTATTCCTGTTAACTTACCCCCTGCTGATCCTTCTTCTTATCCCCTAACTATGGAGGAGACTTCGAATGAAGGGGTCTTTGGTACTATCGTTGAGCATGGTGTAGCTTGTAACAACCCTAACCCGTATCCGTCGCCGGAATAGGGTTACGAAACGTTACCAAAACTTTTCAGAACATTTTCAGATAAATCATGTCAATCACTATTCATTAACCGAGATCATCTGTAATGTCCCTTAGATGGACCCTCGAGGTCCAATACAAGCATTAGAATCGAGTCCGGACTTAATTGGAAACTGATCGCTGTAAATCAGAGTTTTAAAATTTATAAAAGAATGATCGAACCTGGAAACTAACTCTGACAACGATTAAAGGCAAGTGAACCTATCGAATAGTAGTATAGTTTAGGCAAGACCGGATTATCGAACCCAAAGGAACTAAAAGTTCTAATACTAACTTTCTTTTTATTGTTTAGCCTAAAATAAGTGAAGTTCGTTTATTAAACTAAATTAATTAACTACTAAACTAAAGACTCTAAGACAAAGAAGAATGAATTTGGAAAATAACTTGGGAAAAACTCAGTTGATTTAGACGATACCCTAGGAAGAATCCACCTAGACTTCACTTGTTATCTAACACTGAACCATACGATTTATTCACTTAGTTTGATCCATAAGACTCCCTAACGTATATTAAACCCTTTCTCGAGGCGAATAATGTCTAACCCTAGGTTAATTAGTGGAACTCTCGTTCTCTTATAATAACCCCCTAGAATAGCAGTAAATCGATCTATGGATTCCCATATTAGGTTTCACCCTAATCCGGCAAAATCTCGTCACCCTATCTCTAGGCGTGCGATCAACTCAACTTAATTATGTTGGATCTACTCTTGGCGGGGTCTATTCCTCCTCCACCTAAGCACATTAAATTTGGATTAAGCTCACATAATTAAGAATAAACTAAGTATTTATCATATAATTCAAATAATCAAATAACAAGATTCATCATAGGTTTCATCCCCTTTGGGTATCCAAAGGTTTAGTTCATAACAATAAGGGAAAACATCTCAAGAGAAAAGATAAAACAAAACATAAGAAATCCCTAAAACCCCCTGAAGGAATTGAAGAGGAGATCCTCCGTCTTGAGTAGAATTTCGACTTCTCGAGATGAATCAACTGGCTATCCCTGAGTGAATCCCCACAAATCTGCCTTCTCTGGCCTAGCACGACGCCCCTAGACGATGGCTTTGGTCTCCCCTCGACAGAGGGTTTCTGTCGAACTCCTCGATTAAGTTGCCCCCTAGGGTGTTTATATAGGCTTTGAGATGTGTTACTTGGCCTCCAAGCATCCTAATTTGAGTGCAATTCCTAATTGGGGGTTTAATTAGCTTTGGAGTGTGTTTCTTTGCCTCCAAGCATCCAAATCCGAGTGAAATTGCTCTTTCCAGTGACAGGGACACGGCCATGGCACACGCCCGTGTGGATCGTGGCCAGGCCGTGCTCGGACTTCTTTAATGAGGCACGATCGTGTAAATCATTGTCCAGGCCATGTTTGAGATCTTTAAGGAGGCACAGCCGTGTGATCTTTGGTCCAGGCCGTGTCGATTTCATGCTTTGGCCCATTTGTCTCGTTTTAAGCCCGTTTTGCGTTCTTTTCATCTCCTGGTGCTTTTCTGAGTATATAACATGAAAAGAAAGGATTAAGAGCACCAAATTACATAAAATAAGGGATAATTCATCCAAAAGCATACTAAATGTGGGATTGAAATATGTTACTTTTACGGTTTATCAAATACCCCCACACTTAAGCTTTTGCTTGTCCTCAAGCAAAATTCTCAACTTACAATTAAAATGAACTTTCCTCAATTCATAATAGTCATTGATAGTGTTTCATCATAATTCAGAGATAATTTATACATGGATAATTCAACTCAAAGAGTCCTAAAAATTCAAACATTATAAGTCATAGATTTTGTAGCACAAAACATAGGTGTCTCCCCTTATTTAGATAATTACCTTTGATTCGAAATCGACAAGGATTGACATCCTCACAAAAGATTCACTCAAATCACTCAAAGTGTTTAAGGTTCAAAATTTAGGCACTCAAAAGTCAAACATGAAGAGTTAATCCCATAAGCTTGCATGAAAATCAAATCTCCACCACTAAAATATGAGATGAAACACAAATCAAAAGGTCTTTGTTAGGGTTGTAACGGGGCTAGGGTTAAGGTGTGGAAAAAGGCTGAATTAGAAGGTTAGAATCGAGACTAAATTGACAAATTACCTAACCAGAAACAATGAACTGAATAATAAGTAATTACATTAATTGAAAATTAATAATACTAATAATACGAGCTTCTTCTTCTATATTTGGAATTTAAATAAATGTATACGCTCGTTTAATCACATAACTAATAATGAATATACTTCATTTTTTATTTTATTTTAAGAACAAACTAAATACATAATAAAGGATAAATTACTGAAGTAAAAATCATAGTTAGGCAACTAATCAAAATCAACTCTCGATATAAGGGTAGTTAAAGAGGATGGTGAAAACGTATAAAAAGGGTTTTGGGTTAATATTAGCGGGTAAGTCAATAAAAAGGGTTGTTAGGATTAAAAGGGGTTCACTAGGGGTTAATTTGTGAAGGTAGGCTTTTAATGGAGTAAGTGGGTTAGATCCTAGGTGCCTTTATCATCTCTGTGTATCAAAAAATGTGGTCTCGACATGTATAATTGATGCAAGTTCTAGAATAACAAATCAGTGTTGACATACTCATAATCAATAAAGTGAGCAAGAAAAAGAATTTATGCTCTATAAGGCTCAAAATCTCACAAAAATTATGGGTATTTTTGACATCCACCTCGTAAATTTCAAACTTCAAGATAATATTCAGATTTAGTTCAACAACCTAGAAAATTTTTAATTTTGAAAAATAGACTTATCATGCTTGATTCTCTAGTATCTTAAAATTTAATTATCAATGCACAATTATCAATGACTTAATCTAAAACATATCAAAAAAAATCATAAATCATCAGAAATTTCATTCTAATCATAATATGAGAAACTTACTTTAAGACAAGGCATAATTCAGGGATTTTCAAATAATACTATAGTTAACCCCCCACACTTAAGATGTACATTGTCCTCAATGTACAAAGGTAGATAATATCAAAATAATCATAAAATCATAAGATGGGGAGAGAAGGAAACTTCCTGAATTTTGGATGAAGCCAATGAAAAGAAACCGGATAGGATTGGAGGTGAGCGTGGGGAAAGCGTCTCGAATCGGTTGAGTCCTCGAAGTGACCATCCTAATTTCTTTTGTATCCTAAGCTAAATCTAAATGGAATGAATAACAAGAAGAAAATAATAAAGAAAATAAAAGAAAGGAAATAAAAATAAAAATAAAAATAAAAATAAAAATAAAAATAGAAATAAAAGTAAATATTTAAATAGTGATACGGTCCACGCCCTTGTTCGAGTTTAATCAGTCCGTGTTTTTCATGATTTTGAATTTTGGGCGCGTTTAGGTGTTTTACCACGGCTGTGGGTCTCATAGCACGCCCGTGTATTCTTCACACGGTCCTTTCGATCGGGCATGTTTAACCCGTGCTCGTCAAGTCGATAACCTCGCCGGTTGTAGGGCACGCCTAGTGTCTCGCCCGTGCTCAATAAGTCAGTAACCTCACACGGAAGTCGACGCGGGCGTGGCTTTTATCGTAGCCCGTGTTGGGAAAAGAAATCATTCTTTGTCATGCACGGTTACTAGCACGTCTGTGGTTTGTCCTTCTGGCTTCCACACGGCCACGGCCACGGCCGTGTGCAAGGCCGTGTGAGCATGGAAATCTGTACTTTGGTTAGTTTATGGTTAGGTGCTAAAATGAAAAATAAAAGTAAAATAAAAAATATAAAAATTAATAGGGTTAGTGCTCGGGTTGCCTCCCGAGAAGCATTCGTTTATTGTCTTCAACTAGACTTTACCTCTCATTCGTATGGTCAAGGTGGTTTGAGGAGGTGAAAATCCTTCCTCATGCGATCAACTCGATTTTTGATATAAAATTTAAGTCAAGTAGTGTTTACCTCAAAATCTTGAATTTAGGATTGCTTACCTCGATCGCCCAGTATAGGAAGACATTAAGTACCTCAAAAGTGATTTCTTCGGTTGTCTTGAGGTCTGAATTGGCGATTCAAGGGTCTTCCTTATTCAACAATACCTGATCCCCTATTTTGAAGTGATTTGTTGTTCCTATCAGCTCGTCTGGGGGTTCCTTCGGTTTTTCTTCGTGTGGTTTCGGCTCCTCTTTAAAGTGTGTCTTCCCCTCTTTTAGTTTGTTGATCTCAAGGCTTCGTTCCTCATATGCTTCTTCTTTGTTGACACAAGGTTCTGTTTCGACTCGGGTTAAATAGTTACTGTGGGTTGTTCTTGCGGTGAAATTTGAATGCAGTTGATTATCAAGCGATTTTACTTTCTCACCTTCATCATCGATGTTCTAGCCGAGTCAAGAGCTTGTAAACCGATTGATTCGTCACCTATACGAAGAATGAGTTCTCCCTGTACCAACATCAATTTTAATCTGGCGATTTGCTAGAATGGGTCTTCCTAAAATTAAAGGGATCGAATTGTCCTCATCCATGTCTAAAATGACAAAGTCTCACTGGGAATACGAATTTATCAATTTTGATTAGAACATTTTCAATTATACCCCTAGAAATTACGATAGTTTTATCGATTAATTGAATGCTCATCCCGGTTTGTCTCGGTTTCCCTAGACCTAGTTGTTTAAACATTTTATAAGGCATAACATTGATGCTTGCCCCTAAATCAGCTAAAGCATTATCAATAGATAAACTACCAATTAAACATGGAATTGTAAAACTCCCTGGATCTTTTAATTTCCGTGGCAGTTTATTTTGTAGAATTGCTGAGCACATTGCGTTTAGCTCCACATGTGATTCCTCGTCTAGCTTCCATTTGTTTGTCAACTGCTCTTTTAAAAATTTTCTATAATCGGGTATCTACGAAAGAGCTTCGAGAAACGATAAGTTAATATGTAATTTCTTTAAAAGTTTAAGAAACTTACCAAACTGTTCCTCTGTGTTGTCCTTCTTCATTGCTTCGGGATATGGTACACGAGGATGGTACTCTGTAATTGCCGATTTTTGTATTTCATGGCTCACCTCAACCTTACCTTCACTTACCACAGGATCTTGCCTTGGGTCAGATTCCACTAATCTTTCACTGTCATGAGTTGTTACAGCTTGAATTTGCTCTTTTGGGTTAGTTTCAGTGTTGCTTGGCAAGCTTTATTGTGGTTGTTCTAAGATCAGCTTAACAGGCTGACCTAAATGATCCTCGATCCCTTGAATCGATGTTTCTTGTTTCGTTTCTATATTTTGGAGACGTGCTTCTATGTTTGCTATGAATTTTGCCAGCGTCTCTTCAAGGTTCGACTCATCTTCCTGTTGGTGAGGTGGTTGTTGAAAATTTGGAAGAAGTTCCTCTCTTTGGCTGCCTTGATCGTCCCACGAGAAATTGGGATGGTACCTCCAATCTGTATTATAAGTGTCACTATAAAATTTATTTTGAGGTCTAGAATAGTTACCCATATAGTGGACTTGTTCGTTCTTCATGCCATATCTGTAGGGTGGGTACTCAGGATTCGCCACGCCTCCTAGATTCGAGTCATATTGCATAACTAGATGTACCTGCGAGAGACTACACAAACCATCAATCTTTTTATTCATCATCTCTAACTGGTTTGATAGCCTGGTTATTGCGTCGAGGTTGAAGACACTGGCGGCTTCTGTTGGTGTTGTCCTCATAACTCGCCGCTGATAGTTATTTAGTGCCATCTTCTCTATAAACTAAAATTATCTGACAAAAACAAATAAAAGAAAAATTAGCAAAGTAAAAATTTAAACTAAAAATAAAAATAAATTGCAAAAAATAAAAAGAATGGCTAAAGTAATAAAAATAGAGCTTTCTTAATATTTTAGTTCCCCGGCAACGGCGCAAAAAACTTGATCGCTGTAAATCAGAGTTTTAAAATTTATAAAAGAATGATCGAACCTGGAAACTAACTCTGACAACGATTAAAGGCAAGTGCACCTATCGAACAGTAGTATAGTTTAGGCAAGACCGGATTATCGAACCCAAAGGAACTAAAAGTACTAATACTAACTTTCTTTTTATTATTTAGCCTAAAATAAGTGAAGTTCGTTTATTAAACTAAATTAATTAACTACTAAACTAAAGACTCTAAGACAAAGAAGAATGAATTTGGAAAATAACTTGGGAAAAACTCAGTTGATTTAGACGATACCCTAGGAAGAATCCACCTAGACTTCACTTGTTATCTAACACTGAACCATACGATTTATTCACTTAGTTTGATCCGTAAGACTCCCTAACGTATATTAAACCCTCTCTCGAGGCGAATAACGTCTAACCCTAGGTTAATTAGTGGAACTCTCGTTCTCTTATAATAACCCCCTAGAATAGTAGTAAATCGATCTATGGATTCCCATATTAGGTTTCACCCTAATCCGGCAAAATCTCGTCACCCTATCTCTAGGCGTGCGATCAACTCCGCTTAATTATGTTGGATCTACTCTTAGGCAGGGTCTATTCCTCCTCCACCTAAGCACATTAAATTTGGATTAAGCTCACATAATTAAGAACAAACTAAGTATTTATCATATAATTCAAATAATCTAATAACAAGATTCATCATAGGTTTCATCCCTTTCGGGTATCCGAAGGTTTAGTTCATAACAATAAGGGAAAACATCTCAAGAGAAAAGATAAAACAAAACATAAGAAATCCCTAAAACCCCCTGAAGGAATTGAAGAGGAGATCCTCCGTCTTGAGTAGAATTCCGGCTTCTCGAGATGAATCAACTGGCTATCCCTGAGTGAATCCCCACAAATCTGCCTTCTCTGGCCTAGCACGACGCCCCTAGACGATGGCTTTGGGCTCCCCTCGACCAGAGGTTTTACAGTCGAACTCCTCGATTAAGTTGCCCCATAGGGTGTTTATATAGGCTTTGAGATGTGTTACTTGGCCTCCAAGCATCCTAATTTGAGTGCAATTCCTAATTGGGGGTTTAATTAGACTTTGGAGTGTGTTTCTTTGCCTCCAAGCATCCAAATCCGAGTGAAATTGCTCTTTCCAGCGATAGGGACACGGCCATGGCACACGCCCGTGTGGATCATGGCCAGGCCATGCTCGGACTTCTTTAATGAGGCACGGTCGTGTGATCCAGGCCGTGTTTGAGATCTTTAAGGAGGCACGGCCGTGTGATCTTTGGTCCAGGCCGTGTCGATTTCATGCTTTGGCCCATTTGTCCCGTTTTAAGCCTGTTTTGCGTTCTTTTCATCCCCAATTGCTTTCACGAGTATATAACATGAAAAGAAAGGATTAAGAGCACCAAATTACATAAAATAAGGGATAATTCATCCAAAAGCATACTAAATGTGGGATTAAAATATGTTACTTTTACGGTTTATCAGAAACTCTAAGAATTTTTCGTGACATTTCAAAATTTTCCAAGGTGCAGGGCTCACACACTCGTGTGATCCAGGGGTCACGCCTGTGTGACTCTTAGACACGCCCGTGCATCAGGCCGTGTCCGATTTAGGTTGCTCTCTAACTTGCGCCACACGGCCATGCCACACACCTGTGTGCTAGGTCGTGTGGTTAATTAATTTAATTCGAATTAGGTGCAGGTTCCGCACGGCCAAGACACACGCCCGTGTCTCCCAGATGGCTGAGACACACGCCCGTGTCTCTGCCCATGTGCTCATTTCTGAGCATTTTGTTTTCTTGAATTTAAGGTGCAGGGGACACATGGCCTGGCTACACGCGCGTGTGTCTACCCGTGTGGAAAAAATGAAGCCATTTCTTAGCTTCATTTTCTCACCCAACTTTGCCAACAGCCTACACCAATACTTGCATGTATATGCCAGCTAGATCAAGCATTAAAACCAAGCCTCAACTAACATCTATCATGGCATAATATCACATACCATTCATTTTTATAATGATACTTTTAGTGAATATTCAAGATAAACATACTCTATTCATCCACATTTAACACATAAACATTGAACATGAGATAACTTACAAACATCCCAAATAAATCATTACTAGCCATTCCAATGGCTAGATTACAAAACATCACTTACAAGTCATCATTTGACCAACTAAGCCTATACATGCCATTATACAAATATGATATTTCTAAATATACCAAAATGGAGATAGTGGATAGTGTGATTATGCTCCGACCGGTCCTCCAACCTTCGCGAGCTTACGAGCACTATAAAATAAGGGAAAATTAAACGGGGTAAGCATTTTCATGCTTAGTAAGTTTGTATAACGGGAAATAAACTTACCAGTTATATTTATTAATACAAGCATACATAAAACACAAATCCATCAATTTTGGGTAAGTTACCTAAACACACAATCACTTATTCAAACAAGTTAGTCACATAATCTCATATGAATTTCAAGTAAAACATAGATGAGCTAATTACATACAAACTTCCATTAATTTTACCTTTCCATATTTCAAGATTCTTCTCCGTTGAATTAATGATATTTTGATGGATGTTCGAGTAGTATTTTCATGTGCAATAGAACCCATTAGGGCACGTAATAAGAGGCACACTCTTGAGCCACATTTTTCACAACCGGATTGCCAGTCCAGGCTGAATCCTATCTGTAGCACATGCTCTAGGGAGCTTAATTTGGATTACCCGTCCGGGCTAAATCCAATCTATAGTATATGCTCAAGAGGGCTTACATTAGGATTACCCGTCCGGGCTAAATCCTTTATACAACATGTGTAATGTTATTCTCGTCTGAGAATATCACCTTATTCCATCGAATTCTCAACATTCACCCGGAACATGACAATTTGTCCACATTTCACACTTATGATTATTTCATTATGGATATCATCTCATACATAGCAACACAATCAAACCATTCAATTCAAGCATTTAATACACATATTTAAGTTACACGAACTTACCTTGACAATTGTTCGGGTTTGAATTCCAACTAATCCGAAACTTTTTATTTCCCTCGATCTAATTCCGTAGTTGGTCTTTCCGGGTCTATATAAGCAAATTTAATTATTAACTCATCACATTTTACATACATTTGCATTCTACTACATCCTAGGAAAAATTACTATTTTGCCCCTACTCTTTTCAAAAATTCCAATTTCGTCCCTAAGCTCGGAAAATGAAATTCATGCAATCTAGTCCTCTTTCCAAGCCTAACCAAGATTTAATAACAATTTTTACAGCACACACATTTCACAAATTTCAGAATTTTCCAGGGGTTTTACCACTTTTTCATTTTAGTCCCTAAATCAAGTTTCCATGAAAAATTGCTTTGTAAAAGTTGTTTATCTACCAACTATCTTTCATTTTCTACCATAAATTTCAAATTTCCAGCATTTACATCCATGTTAAAGTTTCTACACTTTTTATCTTTTCAAATAAATCCCATAAATAGAAAGATTAGGCTATCCCGATTCTAAAAATATAAAAATTATTAAAAACGGGACTTGATTTCATACCTTTTTAAGCTTGAAAATTTCTCTTCCTCTCTCCTAGGGTTTCCATAGAAAAATTGGGGAAGAAGATGAATAGCAAAGATGATAATTTCTTTATATTTTTCTATAATCTTTTAATTTTGTTAATTTCCAATTTAGTCCCTAGCCATTTCTAATTTTTCCATGGATGAGTCATAAAAATCTCTACTAACTCTCCTTCAATGGTCTAATTACCATATAAGGACCTTAAATTTTGAATTCCATAGCTATTTAATACCTATAGCTACTAGAATCTAACTTTTACATTTTATGCAATTTAGTCCTTTACCTAATTAACCACACAATCGATAAAATTTTCGTATCAAAATTTTCATGTGACCTTCCTATCATAATACCAGCCATAAAATAAAATAAAATAATTTTTTTATTTTTTGGCTCAGATTTATGGTCACGAAACCACTGTTCCGATCTCACCGAAAATGGGCTGTTACATAGCTGGTGCACTTATAAAAGTTAATGCGATATATGGTGAGACGAGTGAACTAATCCCTTGGCACAAGCATATGAGGACGAGGAAATTTCCTTATACTCCTAACGAGGTCACCAACCACCTGAAGATCTCTCTGCCAGAAGTAGCTAAGGAGCATATGTGTTCGGCTGGTTCGTCTAGTAATGCGAAGAAGCCTTCACTGCAAGAAATAGCTCTCTCCCTACAAGTTCTCTTGGCTAAGGGTAGCATGGTTAGTTTGGGTCTCAAAGAAGGCATCAGTGGGGCTGAATTCAGTAAGAGAGAGCTCGATGATTCTTATCAGAATGCTATGGAGGCTTTAGAGAGAGCTCGCGAGCTCCATTTCAAATTAAATCAAGAAAACCAAGACTTGTGTGGGCCGAATAAGGACTTATCCGAACGTTCGGGGATCGCTGATGGTAAGGTGGACAAATTGTCCAGAGAGGTTGCAGCTGAAAGAGAAGAAAAAGAGATTATGGACGCTACTATGAAGAAAATGGCTGAAGAATATAAGGACACTGTGAGCAAAATGGCTGAAGAGCATAAGGCTGCAATGGCGAGCTTAGACCAGAGGCACACTGAAGCTTTGGAAGATTTTAAAAGGGAAACTCTTCAAAATTTTAACAACTTCCTTCCTAAGCTGAGAGCCAATATCTTGCTGCACACTCAAGTAGCGATGGCCCTTTTGATGCGCGCAAAATTGATCTCGATGCTCTCTATGACGTTGGAGATGATCAACTGGGCTTTGATGTTTGCTTCCCTTCTAGAATTGTATGGGAAGAGTTCACGTCCAAATGGAGGAATTCTAAAGATTTTAACTTGGATAAAGATCCAGTTGAAACCAGCGTTTCCCCTACCAATGAAGATCATAGTAGTAAAGCTAATGAAGAAGGCGTAAGGGAGAATGAAGCCTCAAGCAATCCTAAATGGGCTAATGATATGCCCTAATTTTTGTACTCTTGTATTCATTTTTTCAGATACGAAATGAAAAATTTGAGTTTTGAAAAAAAATTAAGTTTACTTGTTAAAGTTATGCCATTATACCCTTTTGTGAACACATTATATCTTGTTGCACAATGATATTGTTAATAATGAGGGATTGAACTTAGCCAAATTTTTAAACATGCTCACATAAGCTTTCAATTGACTTAGTGTAGCCCAATGGCTCTATTTTGTGTGATTCTTAACCAAATTTGACTCAAATAGTCTTAAATAACTCAGGTTGTGAGCTTAAGTCAGCTAACCTTTAAACATCAGCTGGGAACGTAAGTCTACGAGCTGTTGTAGAGTTGTGAGGTTAACTCAGCTAACCTTTAAATATCAACTGGGAACGTAGGTCCACAAGCTGTTGTAGAGTTGCGAGCTAACTTAGCAAACTCAAAGAATTCAGGTTGTGAGCTTAACTCAGCTAACATTTAAACATCAGCTGGGAACGTAGGTTCACGAGCTGTTTCGGAGTTGTGAGGTTAACTTAGCAAACTCAAAGAATTCAGTATCTGAGAATAACTTTGTTAACCTTTAAAGATTAGCTCGAAATGTTGGTCGGCAAGTTGTATAGGAGTTTATCAGCTGGGAACATATGTCTATGAGCTATTTCGGAGTTGCAAGCTTAAATCAGCAAACTCAAAGAATTCAGGTTGTGAGTTTAACTCAGCTAACCTTTAAATAGTAGTTGGGAACATAGGTCCGCAAGTTGTGTTAGAGTTTATCAGCTAGGAACGTAGGTTCGTGAGCTGTTTTGCAGTTGCAAGCTTAACTCAACAAACTCAAAGAATCCATGTTGCAAGCTTAATTTAGCTAACCTTTGAACATCAATTGGGAACGTATCTCTGCGAGTTGTGTAAGAGTTTATCAGTTAGGAACGTAGGTCCGTGAGCTATTTTAGAGTTGCGTGCTTAACTCAACTAACTCAAATAGATGGAGGTTGTGAGAATCTCAGCTAACTTTTAAACATCAGTTGGGAAAGTAGGTCCATGAGCTGTGTCGGTAAAAAAATAACTTAAGTACAAATATCTGTAAATAACATTTTGCATTAAAGATTAAGAGACTATACACAGTACTTTTTCAAGTGACGAGCATTTCAAGTCCGTGGCAGGACAGTGCCTTCCATTTTTGCCAACTTGTATGCTCCATGTCCTATTTTCTGTACGACCCTATAGGGTCCCTCCGAATTGGGTGCCATCTTGACTTGTTGCGATGCAGGGAAACTTTCCTTAGTATTCCTCAATACCAGGTCATCTACTTGAAACTGTTTATTTTTTACCTTGGAATTATAATAGCGAGCTACCTGCTGAGCACGTGTTGCATTTCTAACTTCTACTACTTCTCTAGCTTTCTCTGTAAGGTCTAAATTGGCTCTCATCACCTCTTGATTCGCAGCTTCATCGAAGTGAGATGCCCTGTGTGACCGTAAGCCTATTTCAGTGGGAATAACTGCCTCCACGCCAAAGACAAGCGAGAAAGTTATTTCTCCCTTTTTAGTGTGGGGTAAAGTTCGCAAAACCCATAAGATCCTTGGTAGCTCTTCCAACCATGCACTCTTTGCGTCATCAACCTTCTTCTTTAAGGTTGTCAGAATTTTTTTGTTAATTGCCTTAACCTGGTTGTTTGTTTGTGGCATTTTGAGAGAACTTTGAGCTAAGGCAATCTGTAAATCCTTGCAAAAATTCTTAAATTTTCCCTAAAACTGCATACCATTATCCGTTATGATCAAGCGCGGTATGCCAAACCTACAGACATTGACTTTCAAGGAAAAGATTCCATTTGTTTTTCCTTGATAGTCGTCAAGGCTTCCGCTTCTATCCACTTAGTGAAATACTCTACAGCTACTACTATGAACTTCTTTTGAGTTATAGATATAGGGAATGGACAAATTATATCAATTCCCTAGGTTGCAAATGGCCAAGGGCTCGACATGATTTATAAGGGCTCTGCTAGTTGTCGCTGTATCTAAGCATGCCTTTGTGAGGAGTCACAAGTACAGACCATATGGTGTGCATCCTTTTGTACAGTAGGCCAGTAATACCCCTGTCTAAAGAATTTTTTTTCAAGGAGTCTGCCCCCCAAATGATCACCAGAGATTCCTTTGTGTATTTCACACATCACATACTCAGCTTCCATAGGTGACAGGCATTGCAACAATGGCTGAGAGTATCCCTTTCTATTGAGTACACCCTTTAAGAAGGTATATCTCACGACTTTGGGTCGGAACTTGTCAGACTCTCTTGTCCAGTTGAGCATCCTTACCTTGTAATGTCTGCATGATTGGAGTCATCCAGTTTTCCTCGCAATTTAGGTTATATACTTGCGCCATATCATAACTTCGGACTTCCCTATGCTCTAACAGTATCTTCCCCGTTTCTTCAATAATAAGGGACGATGCCAACCTTGAAAGATCATATACGTGTGCATTGTCTTTTCTTGGAAACTGTTGAATGTGCAATTCACCAAACTCAATGAGCAATCGAGTAGCCATGTCATGGTATTTCTTCAATGTCAACTCTTTTACCTTATACTCTCCATTCATCTACTTTGCAGTCAGTTCAGAATCAGTGTAAATGATCAGCTCACTTGCTCCAAATTGGTGAGCCAACTAAAATCCCAATATCAAAGTCTCATATTCTACAATGTTGTTGAATGCTTGAAAGCCGAGAGATATCCCATATTGCCACTCATTTTTATCAGGACCGATTAAGAAAAATTTTGCCCTAGATCCCGTTTTCGCTGTAGAACCATAAACATAAATTGTCCATCTCCTCCGACACTTATTCAAGCTCGCTTCCCCCTGTGGTGGAGTAACTACTATGTCCAACACAATGGGTATGAAAAGACATCTTAGAGAAAAATATGTATTTATTAAAAATTACCAGAAACACATTAGATTAGTTAAATATGTACAATAAGATATAATGGTATGTCATATGCATTTATTAAATGTTAAAAGGACATAATAATGTTCACAAGTTAATACCGTGATCAATAAGTTACCTCTGAGGTCAACTGTCTGCTGAAAAGAGCATTCCACTATAAAATCTGCTAAAATCTAGCTTTTTACTGCTATTCTAAAGGCATATTGCATGCCAAATTCAGCCAACTCGATGCTGCACTTCGTTATTCTTCCAGAGGTGTCTGCTTTAAAGAGCATATCCTTAATGGGCTGGCTTGTAATAACCGTGATGGGATGAGCTTGGAAATAGGACCGCAACTTGTGAGCTACCATGATCAGAGCAAAAATAAGCTTCTCTATCCTCGCATACCTCTGTTCTCCACCCTGAAACACCTTACTCACATAATAGATTGGAAACTGGCGAGCCCCATTTGCCTTAACCAAAACCGTGACCATGGTCTCATCTGAGGTCGCCAGATAAACAAACAAAGTTTCACCTACACTTGGTGGCATCAATAGTAGAGGGGAGGTAAGATACAATTAGAATTTATCAAAAGCTTCCTAGCACTCTTCGGTCTATGAGAAAAAAGTCCTCAAAGCTTTGAAAAAGGGTAAACACTTATTTGCCATTTTGGAATTGAACCTGTTAAGTGACACCACTTTCCTTGTTAGACACTGAATATCTTTAATCGTTCATAGAAGAGGCATATCCAAGATAGCACATATTTTCTCTTGGTCCACCTCTATCCCCCTCTATAAAATTACAAAACCCAAAAATTTGCCAGCTGGCACACCGAAAGCGCACTTCTTTGGTTTCAACTTCATGCTGTGAGCCCTCAAAACAGCGAACGCTTTTGCCAAATTCTGCACATGTTCTCTCATAGTTGTACCTTTCACCAATATATCGTCAATGAAGACTTCAATACTGCATCTAATCTATTCTCTAAAATTCTATTCATAAGTTGTTGATAGGTCGCACCTACATTCTTTAAGCTGAAAGGCATAACTTGATAATAGAACAACCCCTCCTTAGTGATAAAAGTTGATTTATCTTGGTCATCTAGGGCCATAGAAATCTTATTGTAACCTAAAAAATGCATCCATGAAGTTCATGAACTTGTGACATAAAGATGCATCAACTAAGCGATCAATCGATGGTAAATGGAAGTTGTCATTGGAGCACGCCTTATTGAGGTTGGTAAAATCGTTGCACATCCTCCACTATCCATTGGCTTTTTTTACCATTACAAAATTTGAAACCCAGTTTGGATACTCAACCTCTTTGATGAACCCTACTGATAAAAATTTGGCTACCTCCTGTCTCGCTACCTCTACTACCTGGGGCGCGGACCTTCATTTTTTTCTTAATAGGTTTTATCAAAGGGAGGACATTCATTTTATGGACAATTACTTGTGGATCTACCCTAGGCGTATCCACCACAGACTACACAAAAGCATCAGAGTTCGCCCTTAGATATTGGACCAAGCTCTCTTTCTCCTCAGGTGCTAGTGCTGATGAAACCTTCACTGTTCTTCCCTCATCGTTGTAAAACAACTACAAAGTCTCTATGTCCTTTTTCACTTCAAGTTTTTTGCTTCTCTTGTAACACCCCAAACCCGACCCATACGTTACGACCAGATCTGACATGTCATATAGGGAAGACGTGTAAAAACTTTGTAATTCGTACTAAAATAGGTATTATTTGGTTATGGTAAAGAAAACGACTTTGATTAGAAATACTACTAATCCCGAGAGGTTTATTTGAAGAATCGATTTTCAAATTTGTGATGTTAAAACTGTGACTTTTGAAAATGACTTTGGTAATTTGAAACAGAATCCGAGTTAAATTATTTGTACAAGTGTGTTTATGAAATCCGTTTGTTGATCAACTTTGAAAAACGTTATTTATGATTTTTAGAAAATTCCCAATTAAAACAAATCAAGCAAGATAATACGTACGTCAAACATAAAGCAAAAATAAAATAGTCCAGAGGCCTTATTACAACATTAAAATCCAAAATAGTAAAAGCAACGAAATAAACGGAAAAGGAAATTTACTAAAGTTTGAAACACCATTTCTAAAGTATGGCCTCCACCGAGTCATCCATGGCCCAAGTCCACATTACTGAGCATTACCTACAAGGGTTAAGGAAAAAGGGGTGAGTTACTAGAATTCAGTGTATAATCCCCTTACCGTCATCCACTGGGCCTGAATCCATTTAGCAATAACTTGGGCTTAAGCCCATTTACATAACAATATTAAAAATGATATGAATGTAACCCAACCCATCCATCCATCACACCCCCGACCAGCCAATCACACCTGTGGGGATCAAGTCAACCCACCCCGCCGCTCACACCAATTCGCAGGCAAGTTGCCATTTAATATATATTTGTTTATTGTGGCCAAGCCACCGAGATCATAAGTAATATTTTGTGGCAATTCCACCAGGCTACACTGCTCTTCATACAATTTTTCCCAACCCATGCAATATGTAACATGCAACATACATAATAAAGCATAATAACCACATATATGGACAACCATTATTAATCCAATAATTTATTACAATGCATCGGCCCATTATATCAATTTGTAATTCGGCCCATTAAGGCATTCTAGTAAATCGACCCATAGGGGCATTTTCGTAAATCGGCCGATAGGGGTATTTTTTTAAATCGGCACTTTAAAGGCATTTAAGCAATTTGGCCCGTTAAGGCATTTTGATAAAAATGGCCCATTGAGGGTATTTTCGTAATTCGGCCCATAAGGGCATTTTCGTAATTCTACAAACTAACTTCGTTTTTGTCAAATCTTAGTATTAACAATGTTTAAGCAAATCACTCGATTTATACCATAATACCGTTATTAAGTTCATAAGCATCATCGATCGATTTTTCTAACATGATGATAAATCACAGATTTACGGGATTTTGGTGTGAGATTACACACCTGATTACGGTAAGGATTAATCCTTCTTGATCGTCAGCACCTAAATCACCATTACACTCGATTATTCCAACAAATGATATTTTATTAATCTAAATCTAAATCAAACGATCTATTGAAACGCTTACCCTTAGTATCGTGAACGACCACGATTTGTCTATTTTCACCGGATGATGGTCCACAACCCGGTGGAAAATCCCGAACCGCTGATACCGCCCTTCGTTTGAACTTAGGAGTAGGAATTGCAAACCCACTCCTTTTTGTCTCCTACTAACGCCTTTCCTTTCAAATCGGTTCCACTTGCCTCCATAGGAAAAATCTCGATTAGAAAACTACTATGAGAGAAAGTAGTTGTTTTAGTGATAGGAGTAGGCTTACCACTATTTCCGAAGGATCCACGAGTGAAAAGAACGAACGATTTAGACCCTATAATAATCGATTAGCCAAACTTTCAATCCGATTAACAAAATAATCGAATAGCGAAATAGATCAAAATGAACCATAACGAACTTCTCACCTTAACATTGATAGATCCGATTTCCACCGTTTGAACTTATGACTACGGATGAATTATCAAGGATGTAAGATTCGGCTTCCCACTATAATACTTCAACAAGAAGATGATCAAGATATGAGGGATTAGGAGGGAGTGATATTTTGATTTAAAACAAAGTGAAGTAACCGAATGATAATAGACATACATTCGGCTAGAGAAATGAAGATGAAAAGAATAAAATGAAATCACTTACCAATTCGGTTATTGGAGAGAAAAGGACAAGGAAAATTCAGTCACAAGGTAATGTTGATTTAAGAGATGAAAGAAAGGTTGAAGAAATAATCAAAAAGAAAAGAGAAGATGGAAAAGAGGTGTTTAGAGGTTTTGACCAATACCAAAAGAGAAATGAACCAAAAGATGTGAGTGTTTCGGCAACCAAAGGAGAATGAACAAAGATGGATTAAGGGTTACAGCATAGCAAGGGAACAAGATGAACAATGGCTAGAGTGATTCGGCCAAAACAAGAGAAAATATGCACACTTTTGACTTTAGAGTTTCGGCAAATGAGGGAAGAAGTTGGAAAAGAGAAAACTCAAAAATGCTAAATAGAAACTAGCCTTTCAAGAACCGAAATTGCAAAATGCCTAAAGGAAATTCGGCTACCAAGTTTCCCCTCCCAAAACCGTGTATTTCCTATACCAAAAAGGTCTTGGTTGACCACAAACTCTTTCCAAAACACCTTCCACAAAATTGGCCAACATGTTCCCTTCTCTTTCCTTTTCTTTCATTTATTTCCTTCTTTTTCCCCTTATCTTCCTCCTTACCATATTCCTTAGCCTCCTTTCCATAAATAAAAAGTCTTCCTTACCTTAAATGGGACTATGGCCGACACTTGGGATAGGAGTACAAAAATAAATCCAAAATTTGCAAAAGATGGGTTTTGAACCCCTTCCCTCCATGCTCTCCACTTGACGCCATAACCTCCTTGCCATATGCTCATTTATGCTAGCAAAATGCACACTTATTTCCTTAAGCATTGATGTCACTTGCCTTCTCTCCTTAAAGTGTTTAAACACAAAAATTTTGCTAAGGCCCAACTCAACCCCGAGCCTTCTTAGGACCTTAAAACATACACAATTAATATTTTTAACTAGCCTATCGCATGGTATAATGCAACACATAAAATTCTGAATTTCAGGATGTTACAATTCTACCCCTCTTAAAGAAAATTTTGGCCTCGAAATTTACCTGATTAAAAGAGATGAGGGTACTGTTGCCAGATCGTCTCCTCAAACTCCCATGTAGCTTCCTCTGATCCGTGATAACACCATAATACTTTGACTAACGGTACCGACTTCCTTCTCAGCACCTTAACATCTCGATCTAAAATCTGCACTGGCTCTTCTTCAAATGACAACTCAGGTCTTATCTCAACTTCCTCCACTTGTACGATATGAGATGGATCCGAGCGATAACGCCTTAACATCGAGACATGAAATACACTATGTATCTGACTTAACTCCGGAGGTAACTCCAGCTGTTAAGCCACTGGCCCAACACGCTTCAGTACATGGTATGGTCCGATAAACCTAGGGCTTAACTTGCCCTTCCGTCCAAATCTTAAAATCTTTTTCCAAGGTGAGACCTTCAAAAAGTCCTGATCTCCCACCGAAAACTCTATATCCTTACGCTTCAGATCCGCATACGACTTTTGTCTGTCTGAAGCTTCTTTTAACCGTGCCCGAATTACCTTAACTTTTTCCTCCGCCTCCGAAATCAACTCAGGACCCAAAAGCTATCGCTCTCCTAACTCAGTCCAGCAAGTAGGAGTACGACACCTACGACCATACAACGCCTCATAAGGTGTCATTTGGATACTGGATTGATAGTTGTTGTTGTATGCAAACTCTGCCAATGGTAGAAAATCTTCCCAACTACCCCTGAAGTCGATCACACAGCCTCTTAACATGTCCTCTAGAATCTGGATTACTCTCTCCGACTGACCATCTGTCTGCGGATGAAATGCCGTGCTGAAATTCAGTCTTGTACCCAAAGCTTCATGTAGAGCCTTCCAAAACAGTGATGTAAACCTAGGATTCCTTTCTGATATGATAGACACTGGTACCCCATGCAACCTCACGATCTCTGCTACATACAACTTGGCCAACTTCTGCAATGAATAATCCGTACGAACAGGTAAGAAATGAGCAGTCTTCCTTAACCGATCCACTATCACCCATACGGAATCTTTCTTAGTAGGAGTTAAAGGTAACCCACTAACAAAGTCCATCGTTATCCTTTCCCATTTCCATAATGGGATTTTCACCGGTTGTAGTAACCCTGACGGCAGTTGATGTTTCGCCTTCACTTGCTGACATGTCAAGCACTTGCTCACGAAGTCGGTAACCTCCCGTTTCAACCCTGGCTACCAATACTGCTCACGGAGGTCTCGGTACATTTTGTTTCCTACGGGGTGCATAGCATATGGGCTACTATGCACCTCACGCAGAATCATTTGCCTTAATTCTGAATCCCTGGGCATACAAACTCTTCCGCGGAAACACAATACTCCATCACTATTCAATCCAAAATCCCCTATCTCACCTCTTTTCACTTGCTGAAGTCGGGAACCCAATGCTTCATCTATCAACTGCTTTTCCATAATCTGACTTACCCATGCAGGCTTCACCTGAAGTTCGGCTAATAGGCTACCATCTTCATAAAGGCTGAGATGAGCAAACATCGCTCTCAAATCCATTATCACCTTACGACTCAACGCATCCGCTACTACATTAGCTTTACCTGGGTGATACTCAATTGAGAAGTCATAATCTTTCAACAGTTCTATCCACCTCCGCTGTCTTAAGTTCAACTCCTTTTGGGTAAGGAGGTACTTCAGACTCTTATGATCCGCATAGATAATTGACTTCTCCCCGTACAGATAGTGTCTCCAAATCTTCAGAGCAAACGTCACTGCAGCTAACTCCAAATCATGAGTGGGATAGTTTATCTCATGCGGCCTTAATTGACGAGATGCATAAGCCACCACTTTTCCCCATTGCATCAGCACACAACCCAAGCCCGTGTGTGACGCATCACAATAAATGATAAACTCCTTACCACCTCGAGTTGAATCAATCACGGCGCTTCGCCGAATCTTCTTCAATTTCTCAAAGCTCTCTTGCACTTATCGACCATACAAACGGTACTCCCTTACGCAACAGCTTAGTTAGGGGTGCAGCAATCAACGAAAACCCCTCAACAAAACGCCTGTAATACCCAGCCAAGCCTAGAAAACTCCGAATTTCTGCCACTGACTTCGGTGGCTTCCAGTCCAACACAGCTTTGACCTTCCGGGGATCAACTCTAATTCCATTGGCAGATACAACATGCTGCAAAAAGGTCACTTCCTTCAGCCAAAATTCACACTTACTGAATTTGGCATACAGTTACTTCCCCCTCAAAATCTGCAATACTATCTGTAGATGCGAATCATGCTCTTCTTCAGTCTTTGAGTACACCAAAATGTCATCTATGAACACCACCACAAACTGGTCTAGATAGGGTTGGAAGACTCGGTTCATCATGTCCATAAATGCAGCTGGTGCATTAGTCAACCCAAACGGCATCACCAAAAACTCGTAATGCCCATATCGAGTTCGAAACGCAGTCTTATGAATATCCACCTCCTTGAATTTTAACTGATGATACCCCGATCTCAAATCTATCTTCGAGAAAACCGAAGCTCCTCGCAGCTGATCGAATAGATCATCGATCCTCGGTAACGGATACTTATTCTTTATCGTCAACTTATTCAACTGTCTATAATCGATGCACATACGCATCGACCCATCTTTTTTCTTAACGAACAAGACTGGCGCTCCCTACGGTGATACACTTGGTCAAATAAATCCACGATCCAACAACTCCTGAATTTGAGCCTTAAGCTCCGCTAACTCCTTCGGCGCCATTCTATAAGGAGCAATGGACACCGGAGCCATCCCTGGCAATAGCTCAATGCCAAACTCCACCTCCCGATCCGGAGGTAATCTTGGAAGCTCCTCGGGAAAAACATCTGAAAACTCTTTCACCGTTCTAACACTCTCTACCGACAATTCTTTGGCATCCAAAGCACTGATAAAGGCTAAGAACGCTCCACACCCCTTTCGCACCAACTTTTCTGCCTTTAAAGCAGATACCACATTAGACAGATAGTTTCTTCTTTCACCCATCATCATCACTTCCTTATCCTCCGAAGTTCTTAATACCATCTACTTCGCAGCACAATCCAAGTTCGCACGGTGTTTAACCAGCCAATCCATGCCCAAAATAAGATCGAACTCGCCAAATGGCAGTTCCATCAAATCCGCCAGAAATACTTCCCCCTGAACTTCTAAGAGCACATCCCTAAACAACTTATTTACTACCACTGACTGTCCTAAAGGGCTAATCACAGTTGTTTCCCTAGCAGTAATCTCAGATCTAATATTCAAAGTTCCAGACACAGCACAAGCAACATACGAATGGGTGGATCCAATATCTATCAAAGCAGTAACAGGTACATCAGCTATGAAAAATGTACCGGTTATGACGTCCGGTGCATCGCCGTCCTCTCGACGTCTGACCGCATAGACCAACCATGGCTGCCTCGCCTCCGTGTTACCCCTATTACCGATACCTCTTCCCGATGCACCCTGACCTCGTCCTACGCCATTACCACCTCGACCTGGCCCACGGCCTCTGCGCGCTAGCGGCGCCTCCCGTTGGTGTGCAAATGCATTACATGAGCCACCTGAGTCTGAGTAGGCTCTCGAGGGCAATCCTTAAACCGATGATCATTGGAACCACATCTGAAACAACCACCGGTTCTCTTCCAGCATTCGCCCGAGTGAAGTTTCCCACAATCCACACAAGGCTGTAACTGATTAGTAGTAGCTTGAACTCTTACTCGAGCTGGCTCCTCATTCCTAGGCCTTTTCTGAAAAACCTCTAGCAGGACCTGAGTACCCAGAGTCTCTCTTGTTCCTGCCCCTATCCTTGTCTTGGTTTTGCCGCTCCGAGTGCTTAACCTCCTCAGCTATTTTAGCTTTTTCCACAAGTGTGGCAAAATTTCTCTCCTTCTGTGGGGCAATCAGTACCCGTAACTCATCACGTAACCCGTCCTCAAAATGGACACAGCGTTCATAATCAGTCGAAACTATTCCCCGGGCATACCGACTTAGACGCAGAAACTTCGCCTCGTAAGCTGCCACGGATTTACCTCCTTGGACCAGATTCAGGAATTCCTTCCTTCGAGCATCCACATAGCTAGCCCCGACATATTTTCCCTGAAATGCTGTCTTGAAGAATTCCCAGGTGATACGATCTGCCTGTGTGCCTTCCGAAACAGTGAGCCACCACTGATACGCCTCGTCTCTCAGCAACGACACCATCCCTTTCAGTTTCTGCTCAGCGGTACAATCCAGGTCGTCCATAATCCGCTCCACTGCCTCAAGCCAGTATTCCGCTACACTAGGGGCTACACCGAAATACCCCTAAAAACTTCAGCCCCATTCGATCTGAGTCGTTCAGATACCGACCCACAAGCTGTCGACCCAGTTCTTGCCCCAGCAACCCTTTCTAGAACTCGTAACATTGCTTGGGACAGAGCGTCGTCCTCACTCATTCGTTCGTGTGACCCAGCTTCAGTCACTGGTGACGCAGGTGCGTCCATTTCCGGCATATGTCCCGATGCCTCGAATACAACTCTAGCACCTCAGCCTCTACCTCGACCACGTCTACCGCGTCCACGTCCTCTAGTGCTCATATTCACTAATGTCGATTTAATCTGATTACAAGTCTTATGAATCAGTATACTATTCAATGTTTATGAAACAGTGTTTTATGGAGTATAAGAAGTAAAGTCATTTTCGCAAAACGTATCCTCAGGTCTCAATCTCTATAGTTTCAGCTCCTAAAGCTAAAAGTTCTAAAGTATTTCTACAGTCATACCACAATAATCATAAAATGAAAACATAAACTTACTTGACTTGGTGCCGGATACCCGTGGTGCCATACTTCCTTTAGATCAAAATTTTTAACAGCTTTGGAAAACACTTTTGAACCCAAACCACAGCCGAGTTTTGCAATCGGGCTCTGATACCATAAAATGTAACACCCCAAACCCGGCCCATACGTTACGACCAGATCTGACATGTCACATAAGGAAGACGTGTAAAAACTTTGTAATTCGTACTAAAATAGGTATTATTTGGTTATGGTAAAGAAAACGAGTTTGATTAGAAATACTACTAATCCCGAGAGGTTTATTTGAAGAATCAATTTTCAAATTTGTGATATTAAAACTGTGAGTTTTGAAAATGACTTTGGTAATTTGAAACAGAATCCGAGTTAAATTATTTGTACAAGTGTGTTTATGAAATCCGTTTGTTAATCAACTTTGGAAAACGTTATTTATGATTTTTAGAAAATTCTCAATTAAAATAAATCAAGCAAGATAATACGTACGTCAAACATAAAGCAAAAATAAAATAGTCCAAAGGCCTTATTACAATATTAAAATCCAAAATAGTAAAAGCAACAAAATAAACGGAAAAAGAAATTTACTAAAGTTTGAAACACCATTACTAAAGTATGGCCTCCACCGAGTCATCCATGGCCCAAGTCCACATTACTGAGCATTACCTACAAAGGTTAAGGAAAAAGGGGTGAGTTACTAGAACTCAGTGTATAATCCCCTTACCGTCATCCACTGGGCCTGAATCCATTTAGCAATAACTTGGGCTTAAGCCCATTTACATAAAAATATTAAAAATGATATGAATGTAACTCAACCCATCCATCCATCACACCCCCGACCAGCCAATCACACCTGTGGGGATCAAGTCAACCCACCCCGCCGCTCACACCAATTCGCAGGCAAGTTGCCCTTTAATATATATTTGTTTATTGTGGCCAAGCCACCGAGATCATAAGTAATATTTTGTGGCAATGCCACTAGGCTACACTGCTCTTCATACAATTTTTCCCAACCCATGCAATATGTAACATGCAACATACATAATAAAGCATAACAACCACATATATGTACAACCATTATTAATCCAATAATTTATTACAATGCATCGACCCATTATATCAATTTGTAATTCGGCCAATTAAGGCATTCGAGTAAATCGACCCATAGGGGCATTTTCGTAAATCGGCCCATAGGGGCATTTCCGTAAATTGACACTTTAAAGGCATTTAAATAATTTGGCCCGTTAAGGCATTTTGATAAAAATGGCCCATTGAGGGTATTTTCGTAATTCGGCCCATAAGGGCATTTTCGTAATTCTACAAACTAACTTTGTTTTTGTCAAATCTTAGTATTAACGATGTTTAAGCAAATCACTCGATTTAAACCATAATACCGTTATTAAGTTCATAAGCATCATCGTTCGATTTTTCTAACATGATGATAAATTACAGATTTATGGGATTTCGGTGTGAGATTACACACCTGATTACGGTAAGGATTAATCCTTCTTGATCGTCGGCACCTAAATCACCATTACACTCGATTAATCCAACAAACGAGATTTTTTTAATCTAAATCTAAATCAAACGATCTATTGAAACGCTTACCCTTAGTATCGTGAACGACCACGATTTGTCTATTTTCACTGGATGATGGTCCACAACCCGGTGGAAAATCCCGAACCGCCGATACCGCCCTTCGTTTGAACTTAGGAGTAGGAATTGCAAATCCACTCCTTTTGTCTCCTACTAACGCCTTTCCTTTCAAATCGGTTCCACTTGCCTCCATAGGAAAAATCTCGATTAGAAAACTACTATGAGAGAAAGTAGTTGTTTTAGTGATAGGAGTAGGCTTACCACTATTTCCGAAGGATCCACGAGTGAAAAGAACGAACGATTTCGACCCTATAATAATCGATTAGCCAAACTTTCAATCCGATTAACAAAATAACCGAATAGCGAAATAGATCAAAATGAACCATAACGAACTTCTCACCTTAACGTTGATAGATCCGATTTCCACCGTTTGAACTTATGACTACGGATGAATTATCAAGGATGTAAGATTCGGCTTCCCACTATAATACTTCAACAAGAAGATGATCAAGATATGAGGGATTAGGAGGGAGTGATATTTTGATTTAAAACAAAGTGAAGTAACCGAATGATAATAGACATACATTCGGCTAGAGAAATGAAGATGAAAAGAATAAAATGAAATCACTTACCAATTCGGTTATTGGAGAGAAAAGGACAAGGAAAATTTAGTCACAAGGTAATGTTGATTTAAGAGATGAAAGAAAGGTTGAAGAAATAATCAAAAAGAAAAGAGAAGATGGAAAAGAGGTGTTTAGATGTAACACCCCAAACCCGGCCCAAACACCATGACCGGATCTGGCATGTCACTTAGGGAGATTTTAAAAGATGTCGCAATTTCGGAAAATATTTTTCTTGAGTTTAACACTTTATTCGAGAAAACTAAATGGTTGGATGATTTGTAAAAGATATACATTTTATATTTATGCCTTAGTAGATTAAAAGCCGAAATTTGATACATGCCTTAACTTAATTAAAACGTAAAATGTAAATGTCTAATAATAATAAAAGCCCAAAACAAACGAAAATATGAAGCTAGTGGCCCATGGCTCTATTACAATGAAATTTAAACCCACTGATTAAAATATTAAAAATAAATAAACTAGTAAAGTCTTTTGCTGAATTAAAATAATCCCTCGCATGGCCACCTTGCGCTCTTCTCCAACCCGGTCCGATGCACTAGGTGCTACCTGAAAAATGTTAAATAATGGGGTGAGTCGCGAGACTCAGTGTGCAACCCTCGTGCACCATCAGATTGGGCCTTAACCCCACAGAACAGATAATAGAGTATAATATATCAGAAGATATGCAAAGCCCAACCCAATCCTAGGTTTCCATCCGCTACACACCACCATTACCTGCCAATCACACCATTGGGGATTTCTACAATCAACCCACACCGCTACACACCATCGATGGCAGTCATGCTGCAGATAGCTACTCATCATCAGATCATGGCAATAGCCACTACAACAGATCATGGCATTAGCCACTACAACAGATCATGGCAAAAACCACTACAACAGAACACTGCCCCTTTCATCAATCACCCAACCCCATGCAATCACAGAAACCGGCATACATGTTCATCATACCAAATCGACAGAAACATTCACTTTAGAATGACAGAGATCACTAACCTGGTGATTCGCCTTTACCCTCCTCGGGTTTTCAACAGCCATACCGGTATTTCAGCATTTAACAGAATATAACAGATTTATAAACATATACTAACAAGCAATCCAAATGGTGTGAGAATGTTACACACCTGATTAATGCGTAAAACTAGGGATTCGGAACAAGCAGACACCACAGAGGAAATTCGGCAATCATAGGAGATGAGATCTAGGGATTTCGACCTTTAGGAAAATCCCGAAAAGATGAACTAGATGTGTTTTTGACTTTTAGAAGAACAAAGAATTGAAAAGATGGGCAAGGAATAGACAGAGAGATTCGGCAATGAGTATTAAATAAAAGAGAAGGTGAATGGCAGAGTTTCGACACTTGGTGAGGCCTCAGAGGTTTTGGTTTCTGACAGAAAAAAAAAGAAGAAGAGATGATTCTTATTTGCCGAAAGAGAGAAAAACTAATAGCTATTCTCAGATAAGACAAATGAAAAATTTGGCACACCCCCTCTAGCCTATACCAAACCGACTCATTCCCCTTTCCTGAGTTTGATTTTCGGCCAACTCTGCAACCAAAGGATAGCTCCTATCTTTCTCCCTTATCTTAATCTATTAACTCCTCCAAAAGAGACCTAATTAGCACCAACTCCTCCCCTTTATCAAAGATAATATCCACATGCTTTAAAACATTAAAATCCCCTATTTTGTAGCCACAATGCCGTCCCCCCTCTAGCTCTCCTTGGGCTGCCGAAATTAGCCCAATTTCTTGGGCTCCAAGCGGCCACACTGAGGCCCCCTTCTTTTGCCTATTGGCGCCACTTATAGCTCCCTCCTACTGCGCCTCTTGTTCCTGGGCCACAAGCCCATTATGCCTATTTCACTCTCAATACTTTATTTAAACCCCATAGTCCCTAAACAAAATATTTAGCCAAGACCTCAGCCCATTCCCGAGCCCAATTTGCACCTCTAATACTTAAATTAACACATTAAACGTATCCACCCATTAAACGGATAGGCCCAAAAATTCAGGATGTTACAGTTCTACCCCCTTAAAGAAATTTTGTCCACGAAATTTCCAACTAACTATCAGTCATACTACCCAAGTCTCACCACTATGCTTCCGCTGCGAAATCTAATTCTAAAGCCAAAAGAAACACTTAGGATAATATGATAGAGTACGCACCGGTATTCGCATCTGGAGCGTCCTCGTCCCCTTGGCGATGTGCTGCATAGACCAAAGCTGGCTGCCTCGACTCAGCATAACCTACACCTTCACGACCATGTCCTGTGCCATTGCCACCATTGACTTGACCACGGCCCCTTGGTGGTTGTTGACCACCTCTTCCTGGCTGTGCATTCCCTTGGCCCGTGGGCCCTTCACTGCCCCGTTGCTGCGGACAGTTCTTAACTTGGTGGTCCGTAGATCCACACCTAAAGCACTTCCCACTGCCTGCCCAACACTCGCCTACATGGAATTTGCCACATCGAACACACTTCACGTATCGACCAACAAAGCAGCGAGTCTCTCTTCCACCTCGGCCCGTCTGACCTAGGCCTTTTCTGAGTACGCCCAGCTACCCCTGACAATCCAAAATTCCTCTTACTTCCATCCTTATCTCTATCCCGATTTAGTTTCTCTGTCCGCTTCACCTCTTCAGATATTTTAGCTTTCTCGACCAGGACCGCACAGTCCCTTTCTCATTGCGCGGTGCTACCAACACCCTCAACTCATCCCTTAGTCCATCTTGAACCGTACCACGCTGCGTTCATAGTCGGTCGCTACAATCCTCGAGCGTAATGGCTCAACCGCAGAAAATCCGCCTCGTATTCAGATACAGACTTACTTCCCTGTACCAAGTTCGGGAATGCCTTCCTCTGTGCATCCACATAGCCGCCCCAACATACTTTCCCCTGAAATGACTCCTTAAAGAAATCCCACAATCCAGTCTCTCGGTAGTACCCTCCTTTACCGTGAGCCACCACCGATAAGCCTCGTCTCGAAGAAGAGACACGACCCCCTTCAACTTCTCCTCTACAGTGAAGTCAAAGTCATCCATTATACGCTCACTTGCCTCTAACCAATACTCAGCTGTATTAGGGGCTACGCCAGAAACACCCCTAAACATCTCTGCTCCGTTGGCTTGGAGTCGTTTAGACCAGATTTACGAGCTCCACGAACCTGTGCTCGCCCCAAAGAACTCTTTCGAGGACCCGCAACATCGCTTTGAGATATCTTTGCATCATCTCTGGGGCGCTGGTCCCGTAATTCTCCCTCCACAGCCGGCATATCCGGCATCTCGTTTCCTGACCCGTGGCCAGACCCTGCTGGCTCTGACACGGTCATCCTACCCCTACCACGACCTCGCGGTGGACGTCCACGACCCCTTGTACTCATTCTACTGATTCGCATTTATCTGATTAGAAATTTTATGGATTATTAGTTCTTTCCACTGATTAACCACGAACAGTCTTATGAACAGTAGTTTAAGAGTAGTTCTTTCGAATTCGGAATCACATCCACAAGTTTCAGTCTCAAGTTCACATTTTCTAGTCCTAAGAAGCACATACGTTCAATCATCAACCATCCACATACAAGTAGCATCCACGAACTTACATTCATCATGTAGGGGTGTCTTCATCGTTTCACTACCCAGGGGTATTTTCGTAATTTATCCTACTGAGGTATTTTTCGTAATTTTCCAAAATAGGGTTCCTTTGTGAAATAAGGTAATTTTGCATTTCGGGGTATTTTGGTAATTTGAAAATCGAGTGGGTATTTTGGTAATTTTGCCAACCAGGGTGTTTGAATTTTTTTTAAACTAGGACATCTCAGTAATTTTGGGAAAATCAGGTGGCTGGTCCCTTTCGAGTTTTAGTTATAGATTTTGGCCCATCAACAAATCCTCGTGGGTAGGGTGAACAGTCACTACGCACTGTGTAGGATTCCAGTGAAGAGGAGGTGAGTCACTAGGGACCGCTAAGTACCGTGCTCTTCCGGATCCAATCCTGACATGCGCATGCATGCTGTTGCCACACCCTAGTCTTGCGACTTGTCTGAGTGTTTGCTCGGTTGGATTAAGTCTTATGCAATTGAGAGTTGTTTAACTAGGCCTAAGGTCCATCAAGCTCTAATTAAAATAATCTACGTCCCTTAAAGCCCATCAAGCTCACATATATATATAACACACACGGTGAGTTCTTAATACTTACTTGGCGAACTTGGGGTTGACGCAGTGCCATGCCTTGAAAAACCCTCCTGTGTTATTTATAAACATGCATGTTTTCAAAACCCAACTTTAGAAAATATTTTGAGCCCAAAACCCTAAAGTCGAGTTTTGAACCCGACTCACGATACCAATTTGTAACACCCCAAACCCGCCCAAACACCATGACCGGATCGGCATGTCACTTAGGAGATTTTA
This sequence comes from Gossypium sturtianum, assembly GCA_025698515.1. Lineage (NCBI taxonomy): Eukaryota > Viridiplantae > Streptophyta > Magnoliopsida > Malvales > Malvaceae > Gossypium > Gossypium sturtianum. The sequence continues at coordinate 142,959,260 of CM046955.1, read as the reverse complement.
AAAGATGTCACAATTTGAAAAATATTTTTCTTGAGTTTAACACTTTATTCGAGAAAACTAAATGGTTGGATGATTTGTAAAAGATATACATTTTATATTTATGCCTTAGTGGATTAAAAATCAAAATTTGATACATGCCTTAACTTAATTAAAACGTAAAATGTAAATGTCTAATAATAATAAAAGCCCAAAACAAACGAAAATATGAAGCTAGTGGCCCATGGCCTTATTACAATGAAATTTAAACCCACTGATTAAAATATTAAAAATAAATAAACTAGTAAAGTCTTTTGCTGAATCAAAATAATCCCTCGCATGGCCACCTTGCGCTCTTCTCCAACCCGGTCTGATGCACTAGGTGCTACCTGAAAAATGTTAAATAATGGGGTGAGTCGCGAGACTCAGTGTGCAACCCTCGCGCACCATCAAATTGGGCCTTAGCCCCACAGAACAGATAACAGAGTATAATATATCAGAAGATATGCAAAGCCCAACCCAATCCTAGGTTTCCATCCGCTACACACCACCCTTACCTCCCAATCACACCATTGGGGATTTCTACAATCAACCCACACCGCTACACACCATCGATGGCAGTCATGCTGCAGATAGCTGCTCATCGTCAGATCATGGCAATAGCCACTACAACAGATCATGGCATTAGCCACTACAAATGAGATCATGGCAAAAACCACTACAACAGAACACTTCCCTTTCATCAATCACCCAACCCCATGCAATCACGTAAACCGCATACATGTTCATCATACCAAATCGACGAAACATTCACTTTAGAATGACAGAGATCACTAACCTTGGTGATTCGTCTTTACCCTCCTCGGGTTTTCAACGACCATGTCGGTATTTCGGCATTTAGCGAGAATATAACAGATTTATAAACATATACTAACAAGCAATCCAAATGGTGTGAGAATGTTACACACACGATTAATGCGTAGAACTACCCTCTATGTCGATACACTCGCTAATCGGATCTATCGCCTTACATCTACAACTTTGCTCAAAAGCGGGAAGAACGCGAAGATAAGGCCTCTCTATATTCGGCCAAGGGTTAGTGTTTACCCGAATTTATACGTTTAAGTTAATGAGATCTCCTTACCTTGAAATCTCGAAAGTACTACGATTCGAGTGCTATCAACTCGCTTAGAAATCTAAGCAATTGAATCCCTTTCAAATCCCGGGATGCCGCAAAGAAAGAAAAACACAAGATCGGTTTCCATATAGCCATTCGGCTAGGGTCTCTAAAAACCGGAAAAGATTGAATCATGCGAATCGACACTTACCTTCGCTTTCCTTCAAGATTCGGCTGGCAGATACACCACAGAGGAAATTCGGCAATCATAGGAGATGAGATCTAGGGATTTCGACCTTTAGGAAAATCCGGAAAGATGAACTAGATGTGTTTTTGGCTTTTAAAAGATGGGCAAGGAACAGACAGAGAGATTCGGCAATGAGTATTAAAGAAAAGAGAAGGTGAATGGCAGAGTTTCGGCACTTGGTGAGGCCTCAGGGGTTTCGGTTTTTGACAGAAAATAAAAGAAGAAGAGATGATACTTATTTTTCGAAAGAGAGAAAAACTAATAGCTATTCTCAGATAACACAAATGAAAAATTCGGCACACCCCCCTCTAGCCTATACCAAACTGACTCTTTCCCCTTTCCTGAGTTTGATTTTCGGCCAACTCTGCAACCAAAGGATAGCTCCTATCTTTCTCCCTTATCTTAATCTATTAACTCCTCCAAAAGAGACCTAATTAGCACCAACTCCTCCCCTTTATCAAAGCATAATATCCACATGCTTTAAAACATTAAAATCCCCTATTTTGTAGCCACAATGCCGTCCCTCTAGCTCTCCTTGGTCTGCGAAATTAGCCCAATTTCTTGGGCTCCAAGCGCCACACCGAGGCCCCCTTCTTTTGCCTATTGGCGCCACTTATAGCTCCCTCCTCTCGCGCTCTTGTTCTGGGCCACAAGCCCATTATGCCTATTTCACTCTCAATACTTTATTTAAACCCCATAGTCCCTAAACAAAATATTTAGCCAAGACCTCAGCCCATTCCCGAGCCCAATTTGCACCTCTAATACTTAAATTAACACATTAAACGTATCCACCCATTAAACGCATAGGCCCAAAAATTTAGGATGTTACAGTTCTACCCCCATAAAGAAATTTCGTCCACGAAATTTCCAACTAACTATCAATCATACTACCCAAGTCTAACCACTAGGCTTCCGCTGCGAAATCTAATTCTAAAGCCAAAAGAAACACTTAGGATAATATGATAGAGTACGCACCGGTATTCGCATCTGGAGCGTCCTCGTCCCCTTGGCGACGTGCTGCATAGACCAAAGCTGGCTGCCTCGCCTCAGCATAACCTACACCTTCACGACCATGTCCTGTGCCATTGCCACCATTGACTTGACCACGGCCCCTTGGTGGTTGTTGACCACCTCTTCCTGGCTGTGCATTCCCTTGGCCCGTGGGCCCTTCATCGCCCCGTTCTTTGCGGGACGGTTCTTAACTTGGTGGTCCGTAGATCCACACCTAAAGCACTTCCCACCGCACGCCCAACACTCGCCTACATGGAATTTGCCACATCGAACACACTTCGTATCGACCCAACAAAGAAGAGTCTCTCTTCCACCCTCGGCCCCGTCGACCTAGGCCTTTTACGAGTACGCCCGTACCCCTCGACGATCCAAAATTCCTCTTACTTCCATCCCTATCTCTATCCCGATTTAGTTTCTCTGTCCGCTTCACCACTTCAGATATTTTAACTTTCTCGACCAGGACCGCAAATTCCCTTTCTCGCTGCGGTGCTACCAACACCCTCAACTCATCCCTTAGTCCATCTTTGAACCGCATACCACGCGTTCATAGTCGGTCGCTACAATCCTCGAGCGTAACGGCTCAACCGTGAAAATCCGCCTCGTATTCGGATCTGCACTTACTTCCTGTACCAAGTTCAGAATGCCTTCCTCTGTGCATCCACATAGCCGGCCCAGTGCTTTCCCTGAAATGACTCCTTAAAGAAATCCCGATCAATCTGGTGCGATGAGTACGCTCCTTTACCGTGAGCCACCACTGTTAAGCCTCGTCTCGAAGAAGAGACACGACCCCCTTCAACTTCTCCTCTACAGTGAAGTCAAAGTCATCCATTATACGCTCACTTGCCTCTAACCAATACTCAGCTGTATTAGGGGCTACGCCAGAAACACCCCTAAACATCTCTGCTCCGTTGGCTTGGAGTCGTTTCGACACAGATTTCCGAGTTCCTGAACCCGTGCCCTTGAAGAACTCTTTCGAGGACCCGCAACATCGCTTTGAGATATCGCATCATCTCTCGGGAGCCCGTCCCGTAATTCTCCCTCCACAGCCGGCATATCCGGCATCTCGTTTCTTGACCCGTGGCCAGACCCTGCTGGCTCTGACACGGTCATCCTACCCCTACCACGACCTCGCGGTGGACGTCCACGACCCCTTGTACTCATTCTACCGATTCGCGTTTATCTGATTAGAAATTTTATGGATTATTAGTTCTTTCCACTGATTAACCACGAACAGTCTTATGAACAGTAGTTTAAGAGTAGTTCTTTCGAATTCGAAATAACATCCACAAGTTTCAGTCTCAAGTTCACATTTTCTAGTCCTAAGAAGCACATACGTTCAATCATCAACCACCCACATACAAGTAGCATCCACGAACTTACATTCATCATGTAGGGGTGTCTTCATCGTTTCACTACCCAGGGGTATTTTCGTAATTTATCCTACAGGGGTATTTTCATAATTTTCCAAAATAGGGTTCCTTTGTGAAATAAGGTAATTTTGCATTTCGGGGGTATTTTGGTAATTTAAAAATTCGGGGGTATTTTGGTAATTTTGCCAACCAGGGTGTTTCGAATTTTTTTTTTTAAACTAGGACATCTCAGTAATTTTGGGAAAATCAGGTGGCTGGTCCCTTTCGGGTTTTTGTTATAGATTTTGGTCCATCAACAAATCCTCGTGGCTAGGGTGAACAGTCACTACGCACCAGGTAGGATTCCAGCGAAGAGGAGGTGAGTCACTAGGACTGCTTAAGTACCAGGCTCTTCCGGATCCAATCCTAGACATGCGCATGCCTGTTGCCACACCCTAGTCTTGCGACTTGTCTACAGGTTTGCTCGGTTGGATTAAGTCTTATGCAATTGAGAGTTGTTTAACTAGGCCTAAGGTCCATCAAGCTCTAATTAAAATAATCTACGTCCCTTAAAGCCCATCAAGCTCACATATATATATATAACACACAATGAGTTCTTAATACTTACTTGGCGAACTTGGGCTGGAGACGCAGGTGCCATGCCGAGAAAACCCTCCTGTGTTATTTATAAACATGCATGTTTTCAAAAACCCAACTTTAGAAAATATTTTGAGCCCAAAACCCTAAAGTCGAGTTTTGAACCCGACTCTGATACCAATTTGTAACACCCCAAACCCGGCCCAAACACCATGATCGGATCTGGCATGTCACTTAGGGAGATTTTAAAAGATGTCACAATTTCGGAAAATATTTTTCTTGAGTTTAACACTTTATTCGAGAAAACTAAATGGTTGGATGATTTGTAAAAGATATACATTTTATATTTATGCCTTAGTGGATTAAAAATCGAAATTTGATACATGCCTTAACTTAATTAAAACGTAAAATGTAAATGTCTAATAATAATAACAGCCCAAAACAAACGAAAATATGAAGCTAGTGGCCCATGGCCTTATTACAATGAAATTTAAACCCACTGATTAAAATATTAAAAATAAATAAACTAGTAAAGTCTTTTGCTGAATCAAAATAATCCCTCGCATGGCCACCTTGCGCTCTTCTCCAACCCGGTCCGATGCACTAGGTGCTACCTGAAAAATGTTAAATAATGGGGTGAGTCGCGAGACTCAGTGTGCAACCCTCGCGCACCATCAAATTGGGCCTTAGCCCCACGTGCAGAGATAACAGCAGTATAATATATCGAAAGATATGCAAAGCCCAACCCAATCCTAGGTTTCCATCCGCTACACACCACCCTTACCTCCCAATCACACCATTGGGGATTTCTACAATCAACCCACACCGCTACACACCATCGATGGCAGTCATGCTGCAGATAGCTGCTCATCGTCAGATCATGGCAATAGCCACTACAACAGATCATGGCATTAGCCACTACAATAGATCATGGCAAAAACCACTACAACAGAACACTTCCCCTTTCATCAATCACCCAACCCCATGCAATCACAGAAACCGGCATACATGTTCATCATACCAAATCGACAGAAACATTCACTTTAGAATGACAGAGATCACTAACCTGGTGATTCGTCTTTACCCTCCTCGGGTTTTCAACAGCCATGCCGGTATTTCGGCATTTAGCAGAATATAACAGATTTATAAACATATACTAACAAGCAATCCAAATGGTGTGAGAATGTTACACACCTGATTAATGCGTAGAACTACCCTCTATGTCGATACCCTCGCTAATCGGATCTACTGCCTTCTGTCTACAACTTTGCTCAAAAGCCGGAAGAACGCGAAGATAAGGCCTCTCCTATATTCGGCCAAGGGTTAGTGTTTACCCGAATTTATACGTTTAAGTTAACAGATCTCCTTACCTTGAAATCTCGAAAGTACTACGATTCGAGTGCTACTGAACTCTGGCTTAGAAATCTAAGCAATTGAATCCCTTTCAAATCCCGGGATGCCGCAAAAGAAAGAAAAACACAAGATCAGTTTCCATATAGCCATTCGGCTAGGGTCTCTAAAAACCGGGAAAAGATTGAATCATGCGAATCGACACTTACCTTCAGTTTCCTTCAAGATTCGGCACAAGCAGACACCACAGAGGAAATTCGGCAATCATAGGAGATGAGATCTAGGGATTTCGACCTTTAGGAAAATCCCGGAAAGATGAACTAGATGTGTTTTTGGCTTTTAAAAGATGGGCAAGGAACAGACAGAGAGATTCGGCAATGAGTATTAAAGAAAAGAGAAGGTGAATGGCAGAGTTTCGGCACTTGGTGAGGCCTCAGGGGTTTCGGTTTCTGACAGAAAATAAAAGAAGAAGAGATGATTCTTATTTTTCGAAAGAGAGAAAAACTAATAGCTATTCTCAGATAAGACAAATGAAAAATTCGGCACACCCCCCTCTAGCCTATACCAAACCGACTCTTTCCCCTTTCCTGAGTTTGATTTTTGGCCAACTCTGCAACCAAAGGATAGCTCCTATCTTTCTCCCTTATCTTAATCTATTAACTCCTCCAAAAGAGACCTAATTAGCACCAACTCCTCCCCCTTTATCAACATAATATCCACATGCTTTAAAACATTAAAATCCCCTATTTTGTAGCCACAATGTCGTCCCCCCTCTAGCTCTCCTTGGGCTGCCAAAATTAGCCCAATTTCTTGGGCTCCAAGCGGCCACACTGAGGCCCCTTTCTTTTGCCTATTGGCGCCACTTATAGCTCCCTCCTACTGCGCCTCTTGTTCCTGGGCCACAAGCCCATTATGCCTATTTCACTCTCAATACTTTATTTAAACCCCATAGTCCCTAAACAAAATATTTAGCCAAGACCTCGGCCCATTCCCGAGCCCAATTTGCACCTCTAATACTTAAATTAACACATTAAACGTATCCACCCATTAAACGCATAGGCTAAAAAATTCAGGATGTTACATTAGAGGTTTCAGCCAATACCAAAAGAGAAATGAACCAAAAGATGTGAGTGTTTCAGCAACCAAAGGAGAATGAAAAAAGATGGATTAAGGGTTACGGCATAGCAAGGGAACAAGATGAACAATGGCTAGAGTGATTCGGCCAAAACAAGAGAAAATATGCACACTTTTGACTTTAGAGTTTCGCCAAATGAGGGAAGAAGTTGGAAAAGAGAAAACTCAAAAATGCTAAATAGAAACTAGCCTTTCAAGCACCGAAATTGCAAAATGCCTAAAGGAAATTCGGCTACCAAGTTTCCCCTCCCAAAACCATGTATTTCCTATACCAAAAAGGTCTTGGTTGACCACAAACTCTTTCCAAAACACCTTCCACAAAATTGGCCGACATGCTCCCTTCTCTTTCATTTTCTTTCATTTCTTTCCTTCTTTTTCCCCTTATCTTCCTCCTTACCATATTCCTTAGCCTCCTTTCCATAAATAAAAAGTCTTCCTTACCTTAAATGGGACCATGGTCGACACTTGGGATAGGAGTACAAAAATAAATCCAAAATTTGCAAAAGATGGGTTTTGAACCCCTTCCCTCCATGCTCTCCACTTGACGCCATAACCTCCTTGCCATATGCTCATTTATGCTAGCAAAATACGCACTTATTTCCTTAAGCATTGATGCCACTTGCCTTCTCTCCTTAAAGTGTTTAAACACAAAAATTTTGTTAAGGCCCAACTCAACCCCGAGCCTTCTTAGGACCTTAAAACATACACAATTAATATTTTTAACTAGCCTATCGCATGGTATAATGCAACACATAAAATTCTGAATTTCAGGATGTTACATCTCTTATCATCTCTGGCATCCAGACCCTTACGGCACCCCGAGTCGGTTCGATTGATGTCGATTTAATCTGGGTCAATGACGACCCGACCAGTCTAGTCTAGCTACCATTTGGACTGTTGGCCCAGTTTCACATACCTGGCCCGGTTTGACCAGTTTTTGGGTCTTGGTCTTGGTTTTGAGCTCCCGTGCCCAATTTAAGATCTCAGGTCCAATTTTCAAGTTCAATTACACATTGGGCCAATTGTCTGACTTGAAAATTAACTTCCAAAAAAATCATATTAATTTTATTTGATTTGATTAATTTAATTTTACTTTATCAAAATTAATTTTTCCAAAAATCACTTAGATTTTCCAAATTAATTTTTTATGAAAATTCTTTAATCAAATTCTCTAGTTGAACAATTCTCACGATCACCTAATTTAATTCCACATCGAATAAATCGACTCAATTAAATTATTCCAAAAGTCATAGAATTTTCTTCTGATTCAAATGCAATCTGGTCGAGCTTTTGTTGAGCTAGCGGAGGGACCAATCGGACATATACAAATAGGCTCTAGTAATTGCAATTATGTCTAGAAGCATTGTTCCGATAATTCGCAATTACTTAATCATAAAGTCAGTCCACAAGAAGTACCATGATTGAAAACTCCTTATTGTATCATCTTCACGAAAGCAATCCATCCAACTGCTTTGTCCAATTACCTCATCATGTGTGTGTTACCCTCATATGATATCCTTGATTCCTTTAAGTTAAATCCGTCCACTCAATACAATCCTATTTTATCTCATTGTCACTATTGTGTCTTCTTAATGATTAATATGATCACTGTCAACAAATGACTGTGATAAATTGCTTATTCGAGAACAAGCAACCATGACCACGTTCCATATTTATCAATCCACACAATGCCAATGCGAGGATATCATTAACTCTTTAATTGAGCTATGAATTCTACTATTGCTAGTAAAGTCATGCCATACACAAGTCATGTACCCAACATACCAGCTATGGGCTCGATCATCTTTAGAGCATAAGCCTCCACTTGTATCAAAGTACATGAGTTCCATACGCATGGTCAGTGACTAACTCAGGATTTAGGTAAATCACACCTTGAACGTCACAAGTAAATTAATTCACAAATGGATTCAGAATTAATTCATCTTGGGTTCAGTCCAATGTATCATTCTACCAATGAATACACTTATGTCTCTACTTGTGGAGTCAACTACTCCGATAGCCAAGACTAGCCATCTCCTCAATTGAAATTGTAGACGACATAATAATCCTTCTTAGTATTTGAATCAAATGCTCACTTTGATTCTTTTACAGGATTATGAATTCATTTAGATTATCTACTGAAGTAAGTTGTCTTTCTCGCAATGTAAACGTTCTTTACAATGTCACTTATCTTCAGTTTGAACTTTAGACAATCAATGAGCTAATATTTTCTTGTCACAATTTCGCTATGCATGCAAAATACAAAAGACATAATAGTGAAATGTGGAATTAACTTTATTTATTTATTCATCATTCAAATAAATAGAAACTAGTTACATGTTTACTACAATATGAACACATTTCCCAATAATCTCCCACTTGCCCTAGTGAAGTAAATGTGTCATGTTTTGCATTCCCATATCCTTGGAAACACAAAAATATATAGACTTTTTCAGCACCTTTTGAGCCCTAATTTATTCAGTTTCGTAGTAAATTTTGTCAAAAGTTGTACTTTAATTATATAATAATTAAAATGCACTTAAATTATTAACATATTGAATTTTAATTATTTTTATAATAAATTTTCACAAATTTGGTTTATTATCGACAGTTTTGCGCAAAAGGTGAAAATTGGCTTGGCAAACACCTCGAAAGGCTTGAACCGTTGGAGAAACTTTTGCATTGAGTGAACCAAGAGCAAGGCTGAATATTTTTCCAGCCAAGTACGGTCCAAATTATTATTTTATATACTTTATATTTAATTTTTATCCAAAGTTAATTGGGCTAAAAATTAATATAAAGCTTGAAGGAGAAAGTGGCCTACTGTGTTAAACATTGAAGACTGATCCAACAAGCAAATTGGCAGCCCAAAACCAACCAACAAGCTGGCCTAACCAGCTTATTTTTTTTTATTTTTATTCTTGTAAAATAGCCCTCAAAGTTTCCTTAAACTCCATTCAAACCCCTCTACTATTTGTGCCTTTGAAAATTTGCCCCAAGCTAAATTTAGCAAAGTTTGAAACATTCAAACTTTACTCCATGTGTGACCGGCCAAGGGGAGTGTATGCTGCTAATTATTTGCTATTTTTAGCAGCCACTCCCACCTATAAATACCCTCTTTTCCATACATCTCTCTCTCTCTCTTTTACTCACTTTCTCTCCTTTGTTTTTCCCTTTTTCTTGTCCATTTCCCTTGTCGATTTCCCTCTTGAAAAAGAGTCTTCTTCCACCTTGGAATAGAACCATTCAATTGTTCATAGAGGCCTCACTTCAACAGAACAAGCAGAGAAGAAGAAGAGCGCACTAGTCTGGCTTCAGAGAAATCCTAGATTTGCTTTCTAGTTCCCTTCTCTTTAATTTTCTTATTTATGTTATGATAATGAATATGAATAATTGTTGTGTTTTTGTTCTTGTTCCAACTAAAATGACTTAAATTTAATTCGTGTTGGATTGATCTTAAATTATTAAAATCATGTTGGTGTTGTTATAGGCCTTGGTAAGTTGTTCAATTAAATAAAATCATGCTTATGTTATACTTGCATTATAAAATATAAGGTAACGAATGAATTAATTATTAAACATATTGGAATTATAATTAATTGACACAGTATTTAATTAGTACATGTTTAATCTTCTAAGGTAGCTGAAGGTTAAATTAGCGATGGTATTAAACGGTACATTAGCCTTGCATAACTTGCAAGATTATTGTGATTAAACTGTTTCAATATAGAAATATATTGTTACCTCACTTAATTTTTTATGTGCTTATGAAGATTGATTAATTGTTTGAATTGGCATTGAAAAATGTTCAAGAGATTTTTTCTTTCACAGTCCCTATAGGTACGATAACTCGACATTTACTTGTCACTTTATTACTTGATACGATTGTGTACACTTGCACATTTTTTTCGTTCCAATCCTTGACATGTTTGTTAAAACCCCTAGTTACAAGAGTCTTAGTAAACAGATTCGCAAGGTTACTTTCAGAAGCTATTTTCATCACATCTACAATTCATTCGGCTACTGCCTCTCGTATCAAGTGATACTTTCGATCAATGTGTTTCATCCTATTGTGACTTCTCATTTCCTTGGTATTTGTTATTACAGCAATGTTATCACAATACAATGTTATAACTTTTTCCATACCAAGAATAACTTCAAGTTCAGTTACAAACTTTTGAAGCCATGTTGCTTCTTTCATTGCCTCAGAAGCAGCCACATACTCGACCTCCATCGTAGAGTCAGCAGTGCAAGTTTGTTTTACACTTCTCCATACTATGACTCCACGGCCTAGAACGAATACATTTCCCGAAGTTGATTTCCTCGAATCTTTGCAGGTTTGGAAGTCTGAGTCTGTGTATCCAACAAAGTAAGGTCCTCCCCAGAATACACAAGCATATAATCCCTGGTTCTTTTAAGATACCTTAATATATGCTTTACAGATTGCCAATTCCTGAGACCTGGATTTGCCTGATATCGACTAACCATTCCTACTGCAAAACAGATATCTGGATGTGTGCAAAACATTGCATACATAAGGCTTCCAAGTGCCGAAGCATATGGAATCTTACTCATATGCTCTATTTCTTCTGCTGTCTTAGGACAATCATCTAAAGAAAGATGAAAACCTGATACAGTCAACTGAATGCCTGGCTTTGCATCGGTCATTGCAAAACATTCCAGTACCTTATCGATGTATGAAGCTTGAGATAGTGCTATTGTTTTATTCTTTTGATCCATAAGGATTCGAATTCCAAGAATATAATTAGCTTCACCCAAGTCCTTCATGCTAAACTATTAAGCTAACCACATTTTAACCAATGACAATTCTCCTACATCGTTTTCGTGAAGTAGAATATCATCGACATACAAAATGAGGAAGACCACATTTTTGTCATTTATACAATTATAAACACAAGGTTCAACAGCATTTTTCTCAAATCCAAAAGTCTTGATAGTTTGATCAAATCTTTTATTCCATGAGCGAGACGCTTTCTTAAGTCCATAAATGGATCTTAGCAGTTTGCAAACTTTCTGCTCCTTTCCTTTGACAACATAGCCAGTGGGTTGAGCCATGTAATGGTCTAATTAAGATAACCATTCAATAATGTTGTCTTGACATCCATTTTCCAAATCTCATAATTGAGAGTAGGGACAGTGGATAAGAGTATGCAGATAAACTTGAGCATGGCTATCAGAGAAAAGTTTTTATCGTAATCGATACTTTCTTTCTGTGTGTAGCCTTTCCCTACAAGTCTAGCTTTGTGTGTTTCCACTTTCCCTTCCACATTTCTCTTCTTCCTGGAGATCCACCTAAACCCTATGGGTTTAATCCCAATTGGTAAGTCTACAAGTTCCCACATCATATTGGATTTCATAGAATCCATCTAGGTATCCATGACCTATTTCTAGAGCTTGGAATTAACTTCTTGCATAGCCTCCTCGTCAGTGAGTGGATCATCATCCTCATGATTGGCTTCCGTATTATAAATACTACCATCATAGATGAAGTCTGGTTTCTTAGAAACTCTCCCACTATGACGGATTCCCCTATATTGTTGATCGCTTGCAGGTATTTCTTCAACTTTCTCGAGAATTGAACTTGGTGATTGTTATACCATTCCCAAAAGTTCCTCGAGTACCACTTTACTTCGAGGCTTAAAGTTATCCATGTAGCTTTCCTTGATAAAAGTAGCATGAGTAGAAGCTTTAATCGTATTATCTTTCGGATTGTAGAATAATCGTCATTTTGTTCCTTTTCGATATCCTATAAACATGTACAATTTTGTCCGTGCATCCAACTTCTTGGAACCCTTATCCAGAATGTGTGTTGGAAAAACCCATATTCTAAAGTGATTTAAAGTGGGTTTCTTTTCATGCCGTAATTCATATGGTGTCTTACAAGAAGACTTGGTTGGCACATTATTCAGAATATAGCAAGCCATTTGTATCGCATATCCCCAAAAGGAAGTAGAAAGTTGTGAATAACTTAACATTGAATGAACCATGTCAAGCAAGGTTTTATTCCTTCTCTTAGCTACGCTATTCTATTGTGGAGTGCCCGACATAGTCAATTGGGATATAATCTCATTCTCTATGAGGTATCCTAAGAACTCATTGGACAAATATTCCCCACCTCGGTTAGACCAAAAATTCTTTATGGGTAAACCTAATTGTTTTTCCACTTTCGCATGAAACTCTCGAAATTTATCAAAGGTTTCGCTTTTGCGGTGCATTAGATACACATATCCATATCGAGAATATTTGTGATAAACTTCACGTAATAATCGTAACTTCCCCGGGCACTGATGCTCATAGAACCACATACATCAGTGTCCACAAGTTCTAAAGGTTGGTTGACCCTTGTACCTTTCGCATTAAAAGACCTCTTAGTCATTTTACCTTTCAAGCAAGATTCACATTGTGGAATACTAACTTCCTTAAGCATACTTAAGGGACCATCTTTCACGAGTCTAGTGATTCTTTCTTGGTTAATATGACTAAGTCTTAAGTACCATAGGTACCCCTCATTAGAGTGAGAAGTTTTATTTTTTTATTCACTATTTTAGTTTGAAGCAGTGTGTAATATCCCGGGTTAGGGGCTATTTTTATTATGGCATGTTTTGCATGTGTGGCTTGCTATGTGGCTATTTTGGTGTCTTAGGGGCTTAATTGTAGACTAGGGGTATGTCTGAGTAGGTGGGAAACTTTTTGTTTTTAGGCTTAAGTAAGAGGAGTTGATGAAGCTGGGATATATGAATATTATTTGGTGTTCTTGAGCACAAAAGAAAAGCTAGTGGAGTGGCAAGGCATGCATCACTTGGGGGCTTGAGTGTGGCGTCATCTGCAGGGGGAGAGGTCTTGTGTTCAAGCTGCGGAGTGGCCACTTTTTGCACTCTTTTTGACGGCATGGAAGGAAGAGGTTGTATGTAGTTCAAATTCTTCTTTGGACTTGGTCAAACCGCTCAAAATGGAGAGTGGAGAGTGAGTTTAGGAGGAAGACTTGGTCAAGGTGGTTTAAGTGTGAGGTTGTGAGTGAATGGGGGGATATGGCCGAAATTTTGGGATGTTTGGAGGTGTTGTGCCGAAATTCATTTTTGGAATTTTGGTTGTTTCGGTCAAGGCTTAGCAAGCTAGTGTCTTCTCATTTTGACATTGGTAGCCGAATTCTCTAGTGTATTCTTTTTCGTTTTTCTTTCTTTGTAAACCGAAAATCAAAACCTCTCTAAGGCTTGCCGAATTTTTGTGTTGTTTTCTCAATATTCTTTGTTAAGCCGAATGTCCCTTACATGTCTCTCTTCTTGTTCATTTGAGTAAATCGAAACTAGCCATCATTTTCTTCTCATATTTTCTTTATTTCTACAACCCTTGTGTCGAATTTACATTTTTTCTCTTAGCCAAAACTTTTGTTTCCTTTTTTCTTTGAGCATAGGCCGAATATCACCCTCTTCCTTCCATCTCTTTTTGGTGTTTTCCTTCCTTGGGGTTAGACCGAATCTTTCCTTTCTCCCTTCTAAACTTTTATTACCGAATTCTTTCTCTTCTTGAATCGCATCTCCTCTGTTTCTACTTCCAAAACTTTAGCCGTTTTTTCTCTTTCTCTTGGGTGGTTGAAGCCGAATTTCCCTTCTCTCCTAGGGGTTTCTTGTGGCGAATTCTTGGTGGTTGGTGTTGGGGTAAGTGGTTGGCCGAATGGCCATCTCTCTCTTCTCAAGTATTATATTGATTGCGGTTTGTTCAAAGCCTATGATGGTTGTAGATGGAAGTGAGTTAATCACTTGTTTAACCTTTTCATATAGGGTCTTTGGATAGTGAAAGTAACCAAGAGGAGTTCTACTCTAGTAACCGATTGGTAGCGATGTGGTGGTGGTAAGTGATTGGTATTGGCATTAATCGTTCAATCTTTTGGTTTTGATTGAGTCAAGATTATTAAGGTTTAACTGTTCATCTTTTATGGTGTAGCCGATTGCTAAAGGAGAATCATTGTTTGATTCGGATTTGGTAGGAAACTAAATCATCTTAAAAGGGTAAGGGTTCGGTATTAACCCTTTGGTTAATTAATGATGGCCGAATGTTATAGATGTCTAACTCCTATTTGGCCGATTGTAGGAGCGGGTATACAAGGAGCCTAGATCGTTTCTTTTAGTATTAGAGGTTGCGCTTTAGCAGGTGTGTAAACTAACACACTGATATCTAGTAATGTTATTAATAAACCTGTTTGCCTATTAAAATCATGACAGTATGATGGATTATTGGATACCCAAACGGGGTATGTATGCGTATCCGAAGTGTAAGTCAAGATTGTTACTAGATTACTTGATGATCTATATGGTATCATGACTATGTATGTATGTGATATGGGGCATGAGTCAAACATATTAGCATGATATGCATAATTTGTATGATATGCATGATTACATGAGTTGGTTGTTGATGGGTGATATGAGTGGAGGGGCGGTGATGATTTGTCTTGTGAGCAGCACCGTGTTTTGGTAACACACTTTGTGACTTTGGGTCACCAAAGCTTTGGTAGCACATTTGTGTCTTTGGGACACCAGAGGTTGGGCACCTCATTGCGACTTGTCCCCGTGGTTAACACCACCGTGGGTTGGCCCCACTTTGAGATATGGGATCGTCTGCGCTAGTGATTGGGTATCACACGATGGGGTTGGCCCCATCATTCGATTATTGTGACTACGGTCACCGGTGCTTTGGTAGCACATTTGTTTCTTTGGGACACCGGAGGTTGGGCACCTCATTGCGACTTGTCCTCGTGGTAACACCACCGTGGGTTGGCCCCACTTTGAGATATGGGATCGTCACTAGTGATTGGGTATCACACGATGGGTTGGCCCCATCATTCGATTATCGTGACTACGGTCACCAAGTGCTTGGGTAGCACATTGTGTCTTTGGGACACCAGTGTTTTGGTAACACATTGTGACTATATGTCACCAGTGGTTTGGCACCACCAAAGTGGTTTGGTACCACACGGGTAGAAAAAGGAGATACGGATGGTTAGGATCGGGTTGCATTAATTATGTTGCTATGTATGATGTGTGTTAGCATGTTGTTTCATCGGAGCGGGATTTATGCATTTGAGTCACTCGACTCACCCTCTCCTTTGACATTTCAGTGACTCGTGAGACGCGGACATGGAGCCGGGATGGACTCGGGGTGCTCATGCCATGCTTAATAAAGTTTTACTCCAACTCTATCATTTGGGTACTTTAGTTAATTATCATTATTTGGGTTTTTAATTTGGATTTGTAAAAGGCCTTTAAATTATGTTTTATGATGGGTATGTTTTAATTAGATTCTCAACTCGCTTAACAAATAACTTGGCATGAAATTTTACTAAAACTTGGAAAGACAACGTTTTCAAAATTATATCGCAATGTGTTTTAAACTATACCATCGGGTATCTCGCTATGTTTTGTTATTCAATAAACTCAAATGATTTTCAAATCAAACTCGATTTGCTACTAAGTCTAAAATGTTTCAAAATGGCACTAAGAAACTATTGGAAGTCCTAAATGAAATCAACTCGTTTTAACTATATACTTGGATAAGTTTTCAAAATCTAATCAAACAAGCCTACTCAAACTTTCCTCAAATTCACTATGTTTCCCCCCCACTTCTAAACGAAAAAAAAAAATCTGATCACTCAAAGACGTTTTTCCCCGTAACATACCAGATTCGGGCGTGGTGTCTTGTCCGAGTTTGGGGTGTTACACAGTGAGTAGTTATTTGGTTTGATAACGTAGAGATTGTTTTCCATCCATCCATTACAGATTAAAGAACGATTTTTGTGAATAGCAATCCCTTTATTAAATGTCACGGTATAACTATCATAAAATAAAAATGCTACAGAAATTAAATTCCATTTAAAATGAGGTACATAAAACACGTTCTTTAAAATAATCTTCCTAAAATTATCAAAGTGTAAAATAACTTTTCTCACTGCTTCAGCTGAAACATAACTCCAATCTCCGGTCCACAACAAGAGGCTCTTGTCACGCAAACTTCTCGTTTCATTGAACCCCTATAAAGAAACACACACATGGTTAGTGGCTCTAAAATCAATAACCCAGTTGTCAATTGATTCTTCCATTAAGCAAGCTTTAACCACAAAGAGTTTCATACCTTTGCCCTTTTCGGCTAGATGATCCAAGTACTCCTTACAGTTTGATTTGAAATGCCCTTTCCTGTTGCAGAAGAAACATTTGATCTTTTTAGGATCTTTTGACTTCTTAGCTTTCTTCCTATCCACACGAAGTGGAATCGAAGACTTAGTCGGTTTTTTCTTTCCCTTAGCTTTTCATTTCCCCTTAGAGGACGAGGGGCCCATAGCTAAGTTTGCATCAGGTTTCTCCTAAATCGGTTTACCACCATTCAGCATCAACTCATAAGATTGTAATTCCTTCATGAGTTGAGTCAAGGTAAGCGCCTTGTTCCCCAAGTTGTAAGCGGCCCTAAAACCAACAAACTCATTGGTTAAGGATTTGAACACTATTTTCAATTTGTGTGTTCACGTCTAGTTCAACCCCATTGTCCTCCACTTTCGCAAAGAATCCCATAAGCTTAAGCATATATTCTTTGATCGAAGTTTCAGTTTTCTGTTAAGAATTCATCAAATTTGTAATAGTGGATTGTCGAGTCAATACGACTTGGCCCCCGAGCAAATCCTCTAAATTTGTTATGATCTCTTTGGCAGTACAAAAATTCTCGTGTTGCTTTTGCAACACACTACTCATGCTCACTAGCATATAACATCAAGCAATCGAGTCAGAATCCCTCCAGTGATTTCTTTCTTCGGGCTAAGCTTCAGGAGGGCACATTTCATCAAGAACGAACTTGTGTTTCTCACAGCTGAGAACTGTCAATAAGTTATGTTTCTATTCTCGAAAGTTATCCCCATTTAATTTATTCTCAATAAGAATGCTAATAAGAGGAGTAGGAGACATATTTGAATTGAAAAAAAATAAAGATTCACTAATTACTATCTTTGTATTAAGCAAATATTTTTCATTTCAGCACCATATCAAGAATGCAATATGATGCATGAGTCTTGTATTAAAACCTTGAAAAAAAATTTCGTTGCTAAGATCATTCTCACACCCATCAACCATGTCGCCTTGGGGTCCCATGATTAACTACCAAGAACATGGATTACATCCAATCAGTTCATGAATATTAATTCTCAAGAATCCACACGAACTAACGATCGTTTAATGTTTAGCCATCATCTCTACCTAAATATCGTTTCTTGGAAAACTTTTTAATAAGAGATGATCTTGAGTGCGTAACCATTGACTCAACACCCATCATGAACATGCTCTTATTTATGAGTCATCTTGGGACAATCTCTCTGAAAGTCATGCATGACTAGTTGTCCTTAAAAGGAAATCTCATCTAATGAACCCACATGACAAAGTTTACATTGAGTGTGGCCAGGGTAGGAACCGACTCGAGAATTTATCATGCTATCACTTAGGTACCATCAATAAAGGTCGTAGGTATTGTTCAAGGACCTTCTCCCACTCAATATTTTAAAAACATGCAAGGTTCAAGTCCTATGTTCGTTTCCCACTCATAAGAATTCTATGAATTTCAAAAAAAAAAAAAAAATAGCCCCACGTGGAGATGATAGCCCACGGTCTATTTCCTAAGAACCACAGCCTCGACAAAAAATAATTATATAACAAATATATAATATCGTATCCATTCTAATATATAACTCAAAACATGCATAAGATCTAAAGAATGTCATTTTCTATGTAATCAAATCATTCAAGAAGAAGAGAAATTTATTTTGCTTATCTATTTATACTTATAGATAGAACACAATCTAGCTCTAAAACCAATTATTGGAAAAACGGGTTTGGAAAGCACAACAGAAAATAAGTTTAGGGAAAAATCAGAGTTTTATTTTTTTTTCCAAAATAAGATATTGGTTGTGATATCTAAAGTAATAAACACTTAATCAAAATTGTACATTTTCAATTCGTCTAGGATGAGCACTTCGACCAATTAGTCTTCTCCGCTATCCTCAAGCTCACGTGTGCCAAGTGTGGGCTCGCTTCAAATCAGAAAATTTTTCACAAAATTTACTAGTGGGGTAATTTTATAATTTCTCTAAACTTTTGGGTCAAGTTGTAAATAAAAAAATATCTCTAGAAATTTTCTGGAATAATCTCTTCAGAGAATTTTCTCTCTACAACTTTTTCTTGAACTCAAGTGTGTGTAAATAATGACCCAATGCTCTCTTTATATGGGGAGAGTTTAGAGAGTTCAACTATGATTAAAATTAATCACTTTAATATTAAATTTAATCTAATATTTATCTGATAAATATTAGATTAAATTTAATATTAAATCTTATTAAAATAATAAAATATTTATCTACAATATAAACATTAAATTGAATTTCATATTAAGATAATCACTTTAATATTAAATTAATAAAATACTATTAATATAAGTATTAAATTTAACTTAATATTAAACCATTAAACTATTATAATTTTTGGAACAGTTAATCTGAAATCAAATTCTCTGGTAGAGTCCAAGTAGGAGTATCACTCTTCCACTGCTCAACCACCGACGACCAACTGCCACCGGCCACCGGGACACCGCCATCGCAGCCATCTGCACTGCCGTGTCCGGTGATGCAGGTACGACACCCTTACGGCACCCCAAGCCGATTCGGGTGTCACCGGTACAGTCCGAGTCAATGATGACCCGATCGATTCGGTCTAGCCACCGATTGGACCGTCGGCCCGATTTCACATCTCGGGCCCAGTTCGAATAGTTTTTGGGTCTTGGTCTCGATTTTGGGCTCCCAGGTCCAGTTCACGATCTCAGGTCCAATTTTCAAGTTCAATTATCCATTGGGCCAATTGTCTGACTTGAAAATTAACTTCCTAAAATATCATATTAATTTTAATTGATTTGATTAATTTAATTTTACCTGATAAAAATTAAATTTTTCAAAATTCACTTAGAGTTTCCAAATAATTTTTTAAGAAAATTCTTTAATCAAATTCTCTAGTTGAAGAATTCTCACAACCACCTAATTTAATTTCACATCGAATAAATCGACTCAATTAAATTATTCCCGTAGTCGTAGACTTTTCTTCTAATTCAAATGCAGTCTGATTGAGCTTTTGTTGAGCTAACGGAGGGACCAATCTGACATATACAATTAGGCTCTAGTGATTGCAATTATGTCTAGAAGCATCTTTCGTTAATTCGCAATTACTTAATCATGGAGTCAGTCCACAATAAGTACCATGATTGAAAACTCCTTATTGTATACTCTTTACAAAAGTAATTCATCCAACTGCTTTGTCCAATGAACTCGTCATGTGTGTGTTACCCTCAATTGATATCCTTGATTCCTTTGAGTTAAATCCGTTCACTCAATACAATCTTATTTTATCGCATTGTCACCATTGTTTCTTCTTAATGATTAATATGATCACTGTCAACAAATGACTCTAATGAATTGCTCGTTCGAAAACGAGCAACCTATGGCCACGTTCCATATTTATCAATCCACACAATGCCAATGAGAGGATATCATTAAATCTTTAATTGAGTTATGAATTCCACTGTTGCTAGTAAAGTCATGCCATACACAAGTCATGTACCCAACATATTGGCTATGGGCTTGATCATCTTTAGAGTATAAGCCTCCACTTATATCAAAGCACATGAGTTGCATACGCATGGTCAATGACTAACTTAGGATTTAGGTAAATCACACCATGAACATTACAAGTGAAATAATTCACAAACAGATTCAGAATTAATTCATCTTGGGTCCAGTCCAATGTATCATTCTACCAATGAGTACATCTATGTCTCTACTCGTGGAGTCAACTGCTCCGATAGTCAAGACTAGTCATCTCCCTAATTGAAATTGTAGATAACATAATAATCCTTCTCAGTATTTGAATCAAATGCTCACTTTGATTCTTTTATGGGATTACGAACTCATTTAGATTATCTACTGAAGTAAGTTGTCTTTCTCGCATTGTAAACGTTCTTTACAGTGGCACTTATCTTCAGTTTGAACTTTAGACAATCAATAAGCTAATATTTGTTTGTCACAATTTCGCTAAGCATGCAAAATATAAAAGACATAATAGTGAAATGTGAAATTAACTTTATTTATTTATTTATCGTTCAAATACGTAGAAAACAGTTACATGTTTACTACAATATGGGCACATTTCCCAATAGCAACCATAATAGCAGAAGGTCCAGTGTGGTTTATCTTTTTTTTTCGGTGTTGTTATAATCTCGCACTGTCTTCTTCCTCCTTGCTACTTAGCACAACATTAGCAACCCCTGTGTTAGTCTTGCGCTTCTTGCACATATCCAAAATAGAAGCTCACACATTCATGTATTCGTCGATTTCGCGTGATAAACTAGTAGACTCCTCCGAATTGTCTTCAGCATCGCGAGCTGTGCCTGCACCACCAACAATTCTAATATCATCAGTAACAGTAAGCAAGTTAGGGTTCGCAACACTTTTCACATGTGGCGAAGGCAATGAGAACCAAGGGTGAGGCTTCATTGTACAGAAACTATAAAAGTAATTTCTTGGTTCTTCTTTGTATCCCAACAATATCAGTCCTAGGTCATCTTTAGACCCATACGGCCACCTGAACCTCTCAGACTGCACCCCAACTACATTAGCTACTTCACTATTATCACCTTATTTCCATCCGTTGGGGATAAAGTTTTCCAGGAAATGTTAGAATACATTCCTCACGGTCAAGACATCCTCCAAATTTTGAATATGGCCTTTGCGAAGCCTCTCAAATTGCACCCAACCTCCTTCTGTCGTAATGTTTCACCGAGTTAAGCACACATCCTTACTTGGAAATGACCATTTAGTGGGAAAACCAAAGCCATCAGTAAGTTTACACTTTACCCGAATATACTTACTCTATTCAAACGGAGGTTGGAGCACTTATTAGAAATGATAGATTCTACGTCTTCGCGAGGAGTGAAATAGTATAGACCTGATGACCTCCCTTGATTGTGGGCCTTCAGTTGGTACAGACGTTGAAAAACAACGAGCAGTGGTACCTTATCGCGTTGACAACAATCGATGAAATAAGCCATCACAATCCACCAGGAGAACCCAGATAACAGTTCAAGGGGCGATCCCATAATCCTCAAGAAAGTGGCAGAAGAAACGGTGTAGAGGCAAGTGGAATCTGACCTCTATTACATGGAGGGGGAGTATAAAACTGTCGTCACTGGTATCGCTAAGTCAATACGATCCTATAGGAATAGAAAAGTCGTACACAAAATTAGGAACTTTAATTTCTCACACAACTAAGGCTTGAAACATGTCCTTAGTCTTTGTAGTGCATACGTAGGAATTAGCCTCAACAAGAACCCTCGAAATTGATCGGAACTGGGCGGTGCACTATGTTTTGGCAGGTGTGACTGGAATTGATCGGAATGAGTTGCTGCAACCGGTATGGAACAAAATTTTCACCAGTGCATAAAAAATGGTGTTGGGTGTTTCGCAATGTTATTGAAACCGGACTGAACAGACTGAGAAATTAACCCGAGAACTAGAGTAAACTGCAATTAAATCGCAAACCATCGACCGGTTGAACTAGTTAAATCGTATTTTCACATTTTCTAAACTAGAAAAACAAAAAATTCACCCCAAATCCCTTAAGCTTTTGTTACACTTCATCTCTGAACTCAATGAAATCAAACATAGCATAAAAAAAATAAGCACCTCTTCTTTTTTTTTACTTTCTCTACTAAAATAAGCTCTCTCTTCTTCTTTTTTTTTGGTAAAAAACCTAAGTTGGACTTATAACATTCAATCAATCAAAGGAAAAAAAGAAAAATTAGGAAAGATGAAAGATGGAGAGAGGGTAGGTGGGAAAGAAATGAGAAAATGAATTTGAAAAGTATAGATTAATGAAAAGACTCTTCTAGGTTTTCTTATTTTACTCTTTTCTTATTACGGGCCTAAAATAGATGTGCTTGATTGGGTTTTAAAATTCAAAGCCTCCAAAATAGATGAGTTTGATTGAGGTTTTTAATAATTAATATTATTTTATATTGTTGAATAGTAAGTTAATTGTATCAATGGTTGAACCTATTAGATCGAGAATCAATGATTTGACTGATCCGATCATCGGTCTAATTTTAAAAATATTGATATTTCGATATAGTATTAAAATAATACACACAAATTAGTTCAACCGAAATCGGTATGAAACCGACCACCCTAATTTAGTACATAAGTGGACATTCATATCAAATATTATCTTGGGAATGTATTTAAACAGGAAAGTAATTGAATGTAAATGGATAACTTGGAAGAGATAATGAAGCAGGAATCATTATATCAGCAGTGGCATCTTCTCGATGTATGGCTGCTCACTATCTTGGCTGCATTTATCGTTTGATTCTTTTCTTAATTAGCCAAACTCATGTTAACAATGGTATAACAGTAATTAATTACTTCATGGACATAACATCAATATATATATACCCCATATATAATAAGCAATAACGTATCAAAATATAACAAATAATGGGAATTGAAGAACTCTCGTTTATACAAACAAATATATGTGGAAGAAATCAACACTCATAATAAAGACACAAAGACAACTAAAAAACTTATTAAACTAGATCCAGTATGCAGCAGATAGAAAAAAAAAAGGGTATTTCAAGGAGTAGAACGAGAAGGTGGTGGAGAAAAGAAAGGAATAGAGGGAACTGCAGTTGGGATTGTGGGGACTAAGGGAATGCTTGGCAGAGGGGGCAGTCCTCTTGGCAATGTGGTAGGAAGTGGAGGAAGCGCCCCAGGATTTGGGAGATTAGGGAAATATGGCAATGGTGGAGAAGAGAAAGGAATAGGGGGGATTGCAGTTGGGATTGTGGGGACTGAGGGAATGCTTGGCAAAGGGGGCAGTCCTGTTGGCAATGTGGTAGGAAGTGGAGGAAGCGCCCTGGGCCATGGGAATGATGGTCGGGATGGCGTTGGGAGATTAGGGAAAGATGGAAAACTTTGCGTTTGAGGCTGCTGCAGAAGGTGACGAGCTGCTACCCCAACATCAATGCTTGCAAATGACAAAGCCATCAAGAATGCTAAAGCAAAGCAATTGAAAGAGGCCATTTTTGTTGAGAGATTTCGAAACAAATGAAGCAGATGAAACAAAGTTCTTTATCTGAATAGTTGTGAGTGAGGAAAACAAAGCATGATATTGAGGTTTTTATAGGCATTGGAGCAGTGAATACAAATCCCTTGCCCCTAAACAATACCCCCAAAACAAAATAGCGCCTCGTGTTTTTTATTTTTTCCATTTTAATTGTAATTCATTTTTTAAATAAAAAATTTATAATGATTTGGATTAATTTTTAACTTATCATCAACGTTTTTGTTTATTTTTATTTTCTATTAATTTTACCTATTCTTTAATTAACAAATTTACAATGACTTGCGTTAACTTTTTATATTTTACAACTGTTTATATATATTAATTTTAATATTTCTCCAATTAACATACAGTTTAAAATTTTAGTTACAATTTTATTCAAGATTTAAAAGAAAAAAATACTTATATTATTAAAAAAATGAACTACAACTAAAAGAAAAAAAAACATGTGGCATAACTTTATTAGGGATCTAGATTTTTAGTTGAAACTCATTTTTTTATAAAATAAAAGTGTGTTTTTTTTTAATTTGGATAAATTTGTAGCTACTTTTTCAAACTAAATTATTAGTTGGAGAAATATGAAAATTAATATAATATAATTATAAAAACAATTATAAAAAATAAAAAATTAACCCCATGTCATCATTTTTTTTTAATTTATAGAATAAAAAATTAATATAGTCGAAGATTAGACTAATTTAATATGTTGAGTTCTGACAAGTTAATTATTACTTTTTATTTAATTCTCTATTAAACAAAAAAAATACTAAAATTGAAAATTTGATTTAGGGAAAAAATTGAGTTTCTTGGTTTAGATTTACTTTATATCTAACCCTTTTTAATTATAAAATACTTATATTTATTATTTGATTTATCTATAAAAATAAATTAAAATTTTAATCCATTGAAAATGTTAATTGATTGGTTTAATAATTCAGATAAATTGAAGTATTTTTATTTTCTATTAATTTTAAGTCTTTTACCATTAATATATAATTTGAAAATTGAGTTTTAAATTTTTATTAAAAATGGTTCACAAATTTAATTTAACAAAAGAAAACGTTTTTATTTTATAAAAGAAACAAGAGTCAATAACTCTCTCTTTTTTTTCAAATTGACTTTTTTTTCTCGAGTTGAATAGAAAATTAACTTGATGAAAAAAGAAACCAAATTAATTTACTAATCAACTTCTCGAAACTTGGAGTAGCCCAATCCGCAACTATACTCATGTTTATATTTTATAAATTAAAAAAACATGATGATTAGGATTAATATTTTATTTATTATATTCTATTAAATTTAATATTTCTTTCTATCAATATAGAATTTGAAAGTTAATTACAATTTCATCCAAGATTTTAAGGAAAACACTTTTATTTTTTTTAAAAAATGAATTACAACGAAAAAAAAAAAGGCATAATATTGAGGGACGCAAATGGGGGAAAGGATTAGGGGCAGGGAATTTTCATTCTAAATAGTATACTTGGATGAATCTCATGTTAGCATAAATGACCGTTTATAATATAGGGCAGTGGAAAAGATCAAACATAAATACTTCTAGCCATTACTTGAATCAAATGTCAAAATCTAAATCTTGTGGCACCACCGTCCAGCACGTCAAACCACCGACGAAGACGTTGAATTTAGCTATATGAAAAATTGAAAACTGCCAAAGTCTTCTAAGCACTTGAAAACCTCACTAGATGGTGTATAACTCCTTATCCTTGAAATGGAATTGCTTTTTTTTTTTTTTGGTGCTTAGGGACCTTAAGCTAATTGGTATTTATAGTGGTGGTTCCCCATAAAAAACCACCAACTACATGTCCCACTATCTCACGTACAAAGGTAGTTCCCACTAACCACCATGAAACATGAAAGTGGGAGGCAAGGGAAACGTGGGAATGGCCCCACGAACCACAGCAGTTCCAACATTCTCCACTTGGTTCATATTGCCCATGAATACTTGAAGTTGAAACATAATACATGAATCATGGCGATATTTTCTCTTAGAATTTCAGTAGTATATTCCATGTATCATAATATATCATGTCTCAACGCTTTAGCCCAAATTCCTTAATGAATAAACCCAATGTTTATTACAGGTCCAAACTTTAGTGACATTTCTCGAAATAATCAAATTAATGTACGCTCAAAATATGAGAAACATCAAACTTAATAGAGTTTTTTTTTATAATTTTTCTTATAAAAAAAATTACAAGGTGGGAACAAGTCTCATAGTGACAACATGATCATTAAATTTTTGTGGGGGCATGCCTTTAGTCAAAGGATCAACTATCATCTGCCCAGTGTTATTGTGCTCAATGACCACTTTCTTTTCTTTAACAACTTCCCTTATGGCTAGATACTTAATGTCAATATGTTTACTTCGACTTTCGCTTTTGTCGTTCTCAGCCATAAAGACAAAAGTTGAATTGTCACAATATACCATCAACGGCCTAGAAATTGAATCCACAAGTCTAAGCCCAAAAATAAAACTCTTTAACCATACTCCATGTGAGGTAGCCTCAAAACGTGAAACGAACTCAGCCTACATAGTAGAAGTAGCAGTTAAAATCTGCTTGACGCTGATGGAGCTCGAAACTAAATATTATTTCGACAAAGGCAAGCGCACCTATCGAACAGTAGTATAACTATGGTGAGTCCAGAATATCGTATCCTCAAGGACCAAGAGTACTAGTATTAACTATCTTTTTATTATCTAGCCTAATAATTAAGGGGATTTATTTTTAATCTAAAATCTATTAACTAATTTAACTAACTATGAACGCAACAGAGAGTAAATTGGAAAAATACCTTTGGACAACTTATATGAGATAGACAATACCTAAGGAAGAATCCACCTAGACTTCACTTATTACTTTTGATTCATGCGATTTATTCACTTGGCTTAATCCGTAGAAATCCCTAAATCATATTAATACCTCTCTCGAGGCTACTAACAACTGACTCTAGGTTCATTAATTGAAATCTCTTTCTAATTAAAACCCATATTGTCGCATTAACTCGATCTATGGATTCCCTTATTAGGTTTGACCCTAATCCGGCAGATTTTCGTCGCCCTATCTCTAGGGTTGCGATCAACTCCGTTTAATTTTGTTGATCTACTCTTAGACATGGACTTTTGCTCTACTAAATAAGCACATTCGAACTTGAATCAATAACCTGAATTATCAAAACAAGAATAAGAACTCACAATTAAGAATAAGCACAAGTATTTATCTCACAAATCAAATAATAATAAGATCTGTCTTAGGTTTCATCCCCTTACGTATTTAAGGGATTTAGTTCATACTAAAGAGGGAAACATCATAAAAGAGGAAAAACAACAAAACATAAGAAAACCCAAAAACTTCTCAAGAACTTGATGGGAGATCCTCCATCTTGATGGAGATCCTTCTCCTAAGATGTTCCCGACGGCTGTCTTGGAGTATTTTCTCCTTCTACTCGGCGTCTATTCGACGTCCTGTCAAGCTCCCCTTTTAGGTTTTCCCCTAGGGTGTTTATATAGGCTTTGAGATGCCTTACTTGGCTCACAAGTATCCTATTCCGAATGAAACTCATCTTGGCCACGGCAAGGACACGCCCGTGTGACACACCCGTGGTCGACTCTCTTGACCATGGTCGATCCTGCTCGCCACACACGGTCGTGTGATCTGGCCGTGTACGTTGATCCAGGCCGTGTCTCGGTTGTTGCTCGAAACACACGGCCGTGGGTGATAGCCCAGGCCGTGTGAGTCTCTAACGTAGGCCTATTTTGCCCCTTTTTGGCCCGTTTCTCGTTCTTTTTGATTTCTTAAGCTCTCCTGAGTATAAAACATGAAATTAAGAGATTAGGAGCATCGAATTCATCAAATCTTATGAATATTCATCCAAAATTAAGCCAAGCATGGGGTTAAAATATGTGTAAATTATGGTTTATCAAATACCCCCACACTTAAGCCTTTGCTTGTCCTCAAGTAAAATCCTCAACTCACAATTAAAATTAACTTCCCTCAATTTATAATTCTCATCAACAATGTCTTATCATAATTCATGGATAATTCATACATGGATAATTTAACTCAAAGAGTCCTAAAGATTCGAACAATCTAAGTCACAAATTTTTGTAGCATGAAAACATAGGTGTTTCCCCTTATCTAAATGATTACCTTCGATTCAAAACCGACAAGGATTGACATCCTCACTAAGGATTCACTCAAATCACTCAAAGTGTTTAAGGTTCAAGATAAGCACTCATAAGTCAAATATAAAAAGTTAATCCCATAGGCTTGCATGAAAATCAAATCTCCACCACTTGTAAAATGAGATGATACACAAATCAAAAGGTCTTTAAAAAGGGTTGTAATGGGGCTTGGGTTAAAGGTGTGGATAAAGGCTAAATTAGAGTGTTAGTATCGAGATTGAATTGATAAATTACCTAACTAGAAGAATAATTAAAATTTAAATAATTACATCAATTAAGAATTCATCACTAATAACACGAGCTTCTTCTCAGAATGTGAAATTAACGCATAAGCTCAAATAACATAGAACTAATAATGAATATACTTCGTTTTTTTTTTAGAGTAAGCACATACAATAATAAGATAGAATTTAACAACTGAAATAAAGAAAATAGTTAAGCAACCGATCAAATCAAATCTCAATATAAGGGTAGTCAAGATAAATGGTGATAACAAATACAAAGTGGGTTTTTGGGTTAATATTAATGGGTGAGTCAAGAAATGGTTGATTATGTTTCAAAGGGGTCACTAGGGGTTAATTAAATGAGTAGGCTTTTTAGTAGAATAAGTGGGTTAAAACCTAGGTGCCTTTATCATCTCAGTATATCAAATTAAAGGTGTGGTCTCGACATGTATAATCGAAGCAAGTTCTGGAATAACAAATCAATGTTGACACACTCATAATCAATAAAGTGAGCATGAAAAATGTATGATCTAAAGGCTCAAAATCTCACAAAAATTATGGTTTTTGATGTCAACCTTGCAAATTTCAAACTTCAAAGTAATATTTAAATTTAGGGAAACAACCTAGCAGATTTTTAATTCTGAAAATAGATTTATCATGCTTGATTCTCTAATGTCTTAAAGTTTAAACCATTAATGCACAATTACCTATGACTTAATCCGAAGCATATCAATGATAATCATAAATTCATAGAAGTTTCATTCTAATAGTAATATGAGAAAATTACTTAAGAATAAGACATAATTCAGGGATTTTCAAATAATACTGTAGTTAACCCCCCCCACACTTAAGATGTACGTTGTCCTCAATGTACAAAGATAGATAATAGCAATATAGTAATAAAATCATAAGATAGGGAGAGAAGTAAAACTTCCTGAATTTTGGATGGAGTCAATGAAAAGAAACGGTAAAGTTGGAGAGAGGTGAAGGTGGGGAGGATACTCCGGTGGTCGTGTGGTCGTTCGTTAATAGCCCCTTGAACCTAAATTAAAGAAATCAAAATATAATAATATAAATTAAAGATGAGAAAGATAAAAGAAAAGAAATTAAAAATGAAAATAAGAGAAAAAGAAAAAAAATAAATGGACTCAAAGGTCCCACGGGCGTGTCGCACGCCCGTGTAGATTTCTCAATTTCGACCACGTAGAATCGCATGCGTAGTGGCGTTTATCGTAGCCCGTGTTTTGGGATAAGTTTTGTCCTGTTTCCACACGGCCACGACCACGCCCGTGTGCAAGGCTATGTGGGTAGGGAAACCTGGGCCTAAAAATTTGGTTAGTTTTTAGTTAGATGCTAAAATTTGAAAATATGGACGTTAGTGGGGTTAGTGCTCGGGTTGCCTCCCGAGAAGCGCTCGTTTAAAGCCTTAAGCTAGACTTACCTGTCATTCGCATAACCATGGTGGTTTGAGGAGTCGAAACTCCTTTTTCTTATTATTAATTCTATCAACATATGGTTTGAGTCGGGTAATATTTACCTTAAAAGTGCCGAAATTAGAATGAGTTACCTCGACCGTTCCGTATGGGAAGACCTTAAGTACCGTAAAAGGAGTCGCACCGTTTGTATTAAGCTCTGAAGTGGCTATTCGAGGGTCGGTTGTATCTAACAGTACCTGATCCCCTATCTGAAATTGGTATGTATCATCTTTAAGTTTGACATGGTTTTGCTTTGGTTCTTCGTGTTTTTTCGATTTTTCCTTGACGTGTGTCCGCCATTCATCTAGTTCATCGATTTGAAACCTTCGTTTCTCATGAACAGTTGTATTCTCAGTATGAACACGAGATCCTGGCTCTGTTATCTTTTCCTGAGAGATTTCCTGTAAAGAAGATTGAGCGTTAAGTTTATTTATATTAACAGGACTTGTATTCTCTTGATCGTTAAATATTCTGTCAGAATCACGTGCTTTGAGTTTAATCATGTCATCATCTACACGAAGTGTTACTTTTCCTGTATCAACATCGATAATGGTCCTAGCAGTTGCTAAAAAGGGCCGTGCTAATATTAAAGGAACATTATTGTCCTCATCCATGTCTGAAATAACAAAGTCTACTGGGAATATGAATTTATCAATTTTCACTAGTACATCTTCGATTATACCCCTAGGAACTCTAATAGTTTTATCTGCAAGTTGAATACTCATCCTAGTTTGTTTGGGTTTCCCTAGACCTAGCTGTTTAAACATTTTATAAGGCATAACATTAATACTCGCCCCTAAATTAGCCAAAGCATTATTAATATCTAAACTACCAATTAAGCATGGAATTGTAAAACTCCCTGAATCTTTTAACTTTCGTGGTAGTTTATTTTGTAGAATTGCTGAGCACACTGCGTTTAGCTCCACATGCGACGCCTCGTCTAGCTTCCGTTTGTTTATCAAAAGCTCTTTTAAAAATTTCCTTGAATTGGGCATCTGCAAAAGAGCTTCAAGAAACGGTAAGTTAATATGTAATTTTTTTAAGAGTTTAAGAAATTTACCGAATCGTTCATCTGTGCGGTCTTTCTTTGTCGCATTGGGGTATGGCTCACGAGATTGGTACTCTGTAATTACCGGTTTTGGTTTATCATGGCTTACCTCAACCTTACCTTCGTCCACCACGATCTCTTGCCTCGAGGTTGGTTTGTCTAACCCTTCACTTTTGTGAGCAGTTATGGCATGAAGTTGCTCCTTTGGGTTAGTTTCAGTGTTGCTTGGCAAGCTACCTTGTGGTCGATTACGAGATCGACTTACCAAGTCGACCTATTTGGTTCTCGAGCCCTGGATTGATGCTTGCTTTGGTTTTTGAGTCTTTGTTTGTTTGTGTTTTAAAAATGGGTTTCTGACACCGCGATGAATTTTGTTAGCATCTCCTCAAGGTTCGACTTCTTCTCTTGTGGGTAAGGTTGTTGTTGAAAGCCTGGAGGGGGTTGCTGTCTCTGATTTCCTTGACCATCCCACTAGAAATTGGGATGGTTCCTCCAACCTGCATTATAAGTGTTACTATAGGGATTATTTTGAGGTCTACAATAGTTACCCATATAGTTGACTTGTTCGTTCTCTATGCTAGGGTTGTAGGATAGATATTCTGTGTTGTTCACCCCTCCCCCATTTGTATCGCACTGCATCACCGGATGTACCTGCGTAGAAACAGAAAAACCATCAATTTTTTTATTCAACAGTTCTACCTGGTTTGATAGCATGGTTACTGCGTCGAGGTTGAAGACACTGGCAGCTTTTGTTGGCTTTGTCCTCATAACTTTCCACTGATAGTTATTCAGTGCCATCTCCTCAGCAGTGTTGGTATCGTCCTATTGGTTCTTCTTCTATGTACTGTAGGCTTCGCCTTATTTCCCTACGATTTCTGTGAATGGTACCTTCTATATCACTGTCAAAAATCAAGGGTCCTAACGGGTTCCTCCTAGTCATAAACTAGAATTACCTGCCAGAAGCAAAAAAAAAAGAAAAATTAGCAAAGTTAAAAAATAAAGTAAATATAAATTGCAAATAAATAAAATTGCTAAAGTAATAAAAATTAAGTGTTCCTAATATCTTAGTCCCCGGCAACGGCGCCAAAAACTTGATGGAGCTCGAAACTAACTATTATTTCGACAAAGGCAAGCGCACCTATCGAACAGTAGTATAGTTGTGGTGAGTCCAGAATATCGTATCCTCAAGGACCAAGAGTATTAGTATTAACTATCTTTTTATTATCTAGCCTAATAATTAAGGGGATTTATTTTTAATCTAAAATCTATTAACTAATTTAACTAACTATGAACGCGACAGAGAGTAAATTGGAAAAATACCTTTGGACAACTTATATGAGACAGACAATACCTATGGAAGAATCCACCTAGATTTCACTTATTACTTTTGATTCATGCGATTTATTCACTTGGCTTAATCCGTAGAAATCCCTAAATTATATTAATACCTCTCTCGAGGCTACTAACAACTGACTCTAGGTTGATTAATTGAAATCACTTTCTAATTAAAACCCCTATTGTCACATTAACTCGATCTATGGATTCCCTTATTAGGTTTGACCCTAATCCGGAAGATTTTCGTCGCCCTATCTCTAGGGTTGCGATCAACTCCTCTTAATTGTGTTGATCTACTCTTAGACAGGGACTTTTGTTCCACTGAATAAGCATATTCGAACTTGAATCAATAACCTGAATTATCAAAACAAGAATAAGAACTCACAATTAAGAATAAGCACAAGTATTTATCTCACAAATCAAATAATAACAAGATTTGTATCAGGTTTCATCCCCTTAGGTATTTAAGGATTTAGTTCATACTAAAAGAGGGAAACATCATAAAAGAGGAAAAACAACAAAACATAAGAAAACCCAAAAACTTCTCAAGAACTTGATGGGAGATCCTCCGTCTTGATGGAGATCCTTCTCATAAGTTGTTCTCGACGGCTATCTTGGAGTATTTTCTCCTTCTACTCAGCGTCTATTCGACGTCCTGTCGAGCTCCCCTTTTAGGTTTCACCTTAGGGTGTTTATATAGGCTTTGAGATGCCTTACTTGGCCCACAAGTATCCTATTCCGAATGAAACTCATCTTGGCCAAGGCAGGGATGATGGAGCTCGAAACTAACTATTATTTCGACAAAGGCAAGCGCACCTATCGAACAGTAGTATAGCTATGGTGAGTCTGGAATATCGTATCCTCAAGGACCAAGGGCACTAGTATTAACTATCTTTTTATTATCTAGCCTAATAATTAAGGAGATTTATTTTTTATCTAAAATTTACTAACTAATTTAACTAACTATGAGCAACGACAGAGTAAATTGGGAAAATACTTTTGGACAACTTATATGAGATAGGCAATACCTAAGGAAGAATCCTCCTAGACTTCACTTATTACTTTTGATTCATGCGATTTATTCACTTGGCTTAATCCGTAGAAATCCCTAAATTATATTAATACCTCTCTCGAGGCTACTAACAACTGACTCTAGGTTGATTAATTGAAATCACTTTCTAATTAAAACCCCTATTGTCACATTAACTCGATCTATGGATTCCCTTATTAGGTTTGACCCTAATCCGGAAGATTTTCGTCGCCCTATCTCTAGGGTTGCGATCAACTCCTCTTAATTGTGTTGATCTACTCTTAGACAGGGACATTTGCTCCACTGAATAAGCACATTCGAACTTGAATCAATAACCTGAATTATCAAAACAAGAATAAGAACTCACAATTAAGAATAAGCACAAGTATTTATCTCACAAATCAAATAATAATAAGATCTGTCTCAGGTTTCATCCCCTTAGGTATTTAAGGATTTAGTTCATACTAAAATAGGGAAACATCATAAAAGAGGAAAAACAACAAAACAGAAGAAAACCCAAAAACTTCTCAAGAACTTGATGGGAGATCCTCCGTCTTGATGGAGATCCTTCTCCTAAGCTGTTCCTGACGGCTGTCTTGGAGTATTTTCTCCTTCTACTCGGTGTCTATTCGACGTCCTGTCGAGCTCCCCTTTTAGGTTTCCCCCTAGGGTGTTTATATAGGCTTTGAGATGCCTTACTTGGCCCACAAGTATCCTATTCCGAATGAAACTCATCTTTGCCAAGGCAGGGATGATGGAGCTCGAAACTAACTATTATTTCGACAAAGGCAAGCGCACCTATCGAACAGTAATATAGCTATGGTGAGTCCGGAATATCGTATCCTCAAGGACCAAGAGCACTAGTATTAACTATCTTTTTATTATCTAGCCTAATAATTAAGGAGATTTATTTTTTATCTAAAATTTACTAACTAATTTAACTAACTATGAGCGATGACAGAGTAAATTGGGAAAATACTTTTGGACAACTTATATGAGATAGGCAATACCTAAGGAAGAATCCACCTAGACTTCACTTATTACTTTTGATTCATGCGATTTATTCACTTGGCTTAATCCGTAGAAATCCCTAAATTATATTAATACCTCTCTCGAGGCTACTAACAACTGACTCTAGGTTGATTAATTGAAATCTCTTTCTAATTAAAACCCCTATTGTCACATTAACTCGATCTATGGATTCCCTTATTAGGTTTGACCCTAATCCGGCAGATTTTCGCCACCCTATGTCTAGGGTTGCAGTCAACTCCGCTTAATTGTGTTGATCTACTCTTAAACAGGGACTTTTTCTCTACTGAATAAGCACATTCAACTTGAATCAATAACCTGAATTATCAAAACAAGAATAAGAACTCACAATTAAGAATAAGCACAAGTATTTATCTCATAAATCAAATAATAATAAGATCTGTCATAGGTTTCATCCCCTTAGATATTTAAGGGATTTAGTTCATACTAAAAGAGTGAAACATCATAAAAAGAGGAAAACTACAAATATAAAGAAACCCAAAAACTTCTAAAGAACTTGATGGGAGATCTTCAGTCTTGATGGAGATCCTTCTCCTAAGTTGTTCCCGACGGCTGTCTTGGAGTATTTTCTTCTTCTACTCGGCGTCTATTTGACGTCCTGTCGAGCTCCCCTTTTAAGTTGCCTCCTAGGGTGTTTATATAGGCTTTGAGATGCCTTACTTGGCCCACAAGTATCCCATTCCGAATAGAATTCATCTTGATTTCGGCAGGGACACGCCCGTGTGACACGCCCGTGGTGGACTCCCTTGGCCGTGGTCGATCCTGCTCACCACACACGGCCGTGTAATCTGCCCGTGGTCGATAGTCCTAGCTGTGGTTAATCTTTGTTCGAAACACACGGCCGTGTCCAATGGTCCAGGCTGTGTTGATTTCCTAAGTAGGCCTATTTTGCCCCTTTTTGGCCCGTTTCTCGTCCTTTTCGACTTCCTAAGCTCTCCTGAGTATAAAACGTGAAATTAAAAGATTAGGAGCATCGAATTCATCAAATTCAATCAAAATTCATCCAAAAGTAAGCTAAGCATGGGGTTAAAATATGTGTAAATTATGGTTTATCAAATATCCCCACACTTAAGCCTTTGCTTGTCCTCAAGCAAAATCTTCAACTCACAATTAAAATTAACTCCCTCAATTCATAATCCTCATCAATAATGTTTCATCATAATTCATAGATAATTCATACATTGATAATTTAAGTAAAAGAGTCCTAGGGATTCAAACAATCTAAGTCATAAATTTTTATAGCTTGAAAACATAGGTGTTTCCCCTTACCTAAATAATTACCTCTGATTCAAAACCGACAAGTATTGACATCCTCACTAAAGATTCACTCAAATCACTTAAAGTGTTTAAGGTTCAAATTAAGCACTCAGAAGTCAAACATGAAAAGTTAATCCCATAGGATTGCATGAAAATCAAATCTCCACCACTATAAAATGAGATGATACGAAAATCAAAAGGTCTTTAAAAAGGGTTGTAATGGGGCTTGGGTTAAAGGTGTGGATAAAGGCTGAATTAGAGGGTTAAAATCGAGATTGAATGAACAATTTTACCTAACTAGAAAAATAAACTAAGAATAAATAATTACATCAATTGAAAACTTATTAATAATAACACGAGCTCCTTCTCAAATTGTGAAATTAACTACTTAAGCTTAAATAACGTAGAACTAATATTTCTATTTTTTTTTAAGAATAAGAACATCCAAATAATAATAAAGCACTTTAAACGACTGAAATAGAAAACATAGTTAGGCAACTGCTCAAATCAAATCTCGACAAAAATGGTTAAAACAAGAAGGAAAAATTCTCAATGAATCAAAAAGAATGGGTCTTGGGTTAATAGTAATGGGTGAGTCAATAAACAGTTTCTTAGGCTAAAAAGAGTTCACTAGGGGTTAATTATGAAGGTAGGCTTTTTATGGAGTAAGTGGGTTAGATCCTAGGTGCCTTTATCATCTCTGTATATCAAATCAAAAGTGTGGTCTCGACATGTATAATCGAAGCAAGTTCTAGAATAACAAATCAATGTTGACACACTCATAATCAATAAAGTGAGCACGAAAAATGTATGCTCTAAAGGCTCAAAATCTCACAAAAAATTATGGTTTTTGATGTCAACCTTTCAAATTTCAAACTTCAAAGTAATATTTAAATTTAGGGAAACAACCTAGAAAATTTTTAATTCTGAAAATAGACTTATCATGCTTGATCCTCTAATGTCTTAAAGTTTAAACCATCAATGCACAATTACCTATGACTTAATCTAAAACATATCAATAAAAATCATAAATCAATAAAATTTTCATTCTAATTAGTAATATGAGAAAGTTACTTAGGAACAAGACATAATTCAGGGATTTTTTCGATAATCAATTAAATAACCTCCCCACACTTAAGATGTACATTGTCCTCAATGTACAAAGATAGATAATAGCAATATAATAAGAAAATCATAAGATAGGGAGAGAAGTGAAACTTCCTGAATTTTGGATGGAGTTAATGAAAAGAAACGGTAAATTTAGAGAGAGGTGAAGGTGGGGAGGATACTCCGGTGGTGGTGTGGTCGTTCGTTAACAGCCCTTTGAACCTAAATTAAAGAAATCAAAATATAATAATATAAATTAAAGATGAGAAAGATATAAGAAAAGAAATAAAAAATGAAAATAGGAGAAAAAGAAAAAATAAATGGACTCAAAGGTCCCACGGGCATGTCGCGCGCCCGTGTAGATTTCTCAGTTTCGACCACGGCTGAATCGCACGGCCATGGCATTTTATCGCAGCCCGTGTTTTGGGATAAGTTTTGTCCTGTTTCCACACGGCCACGGCCACGCCCGTGTGCAAGGCCATGTGGGTAGGGAAACCTGCGCCTAAAAATTTGGTTAGTTTTTAGTTAGATGCTAAAATTTGAAAATATGGACTTTAGTGGGGTTAGTGCTCGGGTTGCCTCCCGTGAAGCGCTTATTTAGAGTCTAAGCTCGACTTACCTCTTATTCGTATGGTCATGGTGGTTCACGGAGTCAAAACTCCTTTTTCTTACTATCAATTCTATCAACGTATGGTTTGAGTCGGGTAATGTTTACCTTAAAAGTGCCGAAATTAGAATGAGTTACCTCGACCGTTCCGTATGGAAAGACCTTAAGTACCGTAAGAGGAGTCACACCGTTTGTATTAAGCTCTGAAGTGGCTATTCGAGGGTCGGTTGTATCTAACAGTACCTGGTCCCCAACTTTGAAGTAGTTTGCTTCATCTTTAGGTTCGTTATGGAGTTGCCTCGATTTTGCTTCGTGTGTTCGTGGTTTCTCCTTGACATGCGACTTCCACTCGTCTAGTTCATCTATCTGAAGCCTTCGCTCCTGATGAGTTATTTCTTTGTTGGCACGAGGTTTAGGATATGGCTCAGTTGTGTAATTTCGTGGTGCTTCCTGAAAAGAAGGTTGAACCAAATGGTCATTAATAGAATTTATATTCTCACCTTTATTACTCAATGTCCTAGCCGAGTCAAGAGCCTGAAGAGTGATCATTTCGTCACCGACATGAAGCGTGAGTTCACCTGTACCAAAATCAATTCTTGTTTTAGCAGTTGCTAAAAAGGGTCTTCCTAAAATTAAAGGAACATTATTGTCCTCATCCATGTCTAAAACAACGATGTCAACTGGGAATATAAATTTATCAACTTTTATAAGTACATCCTCAACAATTCCCCTAGGAAATCTAATAGTTTTATCTGCGAGTTGAATACTTATCCTAGTTTGTTTAGGTTTCCCAAGACCTAGTTCTTAAACATTTTATAAGGCATGACATTAATACTCGCCCCTAAATCAGCCAAAGCATTATTAATATCTAAACTACCAATTAAACAAGGAATAGTAAAACTCCCTGGATCCTTTAATTTATCGGGTAGTTTATTCTGTAGAATGGCTGAGCAGACTGCGTTTAGCTCCACGTGCGATGCATTGTCTAACTTCCGTTTGTTTGTTAGAAGCTCCTTTAAAAATTTGACTGATTTGGGCATCTGCGAAAGAGCTTCGATAAACGGTAAGTTAATATGTAATTTCTTTAAAAGTTTAAGAAATTTATCGAATTGTTCATCTGTGCGGTCTTTCTTCATCACATTGGGGTATGGCACACGAGGTTGGTACTATGTAATTACCGGTTTTAGTTTATCATGGCTTACCTCAACCTTACCTTCCTCTACCACGTTCTCTTGCCTCAGGTTTGGTTCGTCTAACCCTTCATTATCGTGAGCAATAATGGCATGAAGTTGCTCTTTTGGGTTAGTTTCAGTATTGCTTGGCAAGCTTCCTTGTGGTCATTCTGAGATCAGCTTAGCAAGCTAACCTATTTGGTTCTTGAGCCCCTGGATTGATGCTTGCTGATTTTTGAGTGCTGTTTCAGTGTTTTGAAAACGGGTTTCTGACACCGCGATGAATTATGTTAGCATCTCCTCAAGATTCGACTTCTTCTCTTGTAGGTAAGGTTGTTGTTGAAAGCCTGGAGGGGGTTGCTGTCTCTGATTTCCTTGACCACCCCATGAAAAGTTTGGGTGGTTCGTCCAACTTGGATTGTAAGTGTTACTATAAGGGTTATTTTGAGGTCTAGAATTATTACCCATATAGTTCATCTGTTCGCTTTCTATGGCAGGGTTGTAGGATTGATATTCTGTATTACTCATTCCTCCTCCATTCGTATCGCACTGCATCACTGGATGTACCTGCAAAGAACCACACAAACCATTAATTTTCTTACTTAAAAGTTCTACCTGATTTGATAGCATGGTTACTGCGTCGAGGTTGAAAACACTGGCAGCTTTTGTTGGCTTTGTTCTCATGACTTGCCACTGATAGTTATTCAGTGTCATCTCCTCTACAAACTCATAAGCCGCTTCAGGTGTTTTGTTGTTTAGGGTACTGCCGGCGGCTACATCGATCAACTGCCTAGTTGAGGGGTTCACACCATTGTAGAAGGTTTGAACCTGTAGCCATAATGGTAACCCATGGTGAGGGCATCTTCTCAATAAATCATTGTATCTCTCCCATGCATCATAGAGTGTTTCTAAATCCATCTGCACAAAAGAAGAGATGTCATTCCTCAACTTAGCCGTTTTAGCCGGTGAAAAATATTTAAATAAAATTTTTTCGGCCATTTGGTCCCATGTAGTGATTGAACCTCGTGGTAATGACTTCAACCACTGTTTAGCTTTGTTTCTCAACGAGAAGGGAAACAACTGAAGGCGAATGGCATCGTCAGAAACGCCATTAATTTTGAAAGTGTAGCAAAACTCAAGAAAATTTGCCAAGTGATTGTTTGGATCCTCATCCTGCAAACCATCAAACTGAACAAATTGTTGAATCATCTGTATAGTGTTAGGTTTTAGTTCAAAATTATTTGCAGCAATAGCAGGTCTAACAATACTTGATTCAGTTCCTGTTAAATTAGGTTTAGCATAATCATACATAGTACGAGGAGCAGGATTTTGATTCACCGAGTTTGCGGCAACCACAGGAGGTAGCGGATTATTATCAGCCATCTCTTCGGTAGTGTTGGTATCATCCTCTTGCTCTTCTTCTATGTATTGTAGGCTTCGCCTTATTTCTCTTCGGTTTCTGCGAACTGTACTTTCACTTTCACTGTCAAAGAGTAATGGTCCTGATGGGTTTCTTCTAGTCATAAACTAAAATTACCTGCCAGAAGCAAATAAAAGAAAAATTAGCAAAGTTAAAAATAAAATAAGTATAGATTTCAAATAAATAAAATGGCTAAAGTAATAAAATTTTAGTGTTCCTAATATCTTAGTTCCCCGGCAACGGCGCCAAAAACTTGATGGAGCTCGAAACTAACTATTATTTCGACAAAGGCAAGCGCACCTATCGAACAGTAGTATAGTTATGGTGAGTCTGGAATATCGTATCCTCAAGGACCAAGAGCACTAGTATTAACTATCTTTTTATTATCTAGCCTAATAATTAAGGAGATTTATTTTTTATCTAAAATTTACTAACTAATTTAACTAACTATGAACGCGACAGAGAGTAAATTGGGAAAATACTTTTGGACAACTTATATGAGATAGGCAATACCTAAGGAAGAATCCACCTAGACTTCACTTATTACTTTTGATTCATGCGATTTATTCACTTGGCTTAATCCGTAGAAATCCCTAAATTATATTAATACCTCTCTCGAGGCTACTAACAACTGACTCTAGGTTGATTAATTGAAATATCTTTCTAATTAAAACCCCTATTGTTGCATTAACTCGATCTATGGATTCCCTTATTAGGTTTGACCCTAATCCGGAAGATTTTCGTCGCCCTATGTCTAGGGTTGCAATCAACTCCGCTTAATTGTGTTGATCTACTCTTAAACAGGGACTTTTGCTCCACTGAATAAGCACATTCGACTTGAATCAATAACTTGAATTATCAAAACAAGAATAAGAACTCACAATTAAGAATAAGCACAAGTATTTATCTCATAAACCAAATAATAATAAGATCTGTCATAGGTTTCATCCCCTTATATATTTAAGGGATTTAGTTCATACTAAAATAGGGAAACATCATAAAAAGAGGAAAACTACAAAACATAAAGAAACCCAAAAACTTCTAAAGAACTTGATGGGAGATCTTCATTCTTAATGGAGATCCTTCTCCTAAGCTGTTCCCGACGGCTGTCTTGGAGTATTTTCTCCTTCTACTCGGCGTCTATTCGACGTCCTGTCGAGCTCCCCTTTTAAGTTGCCTCATAGGGTGTTTATATAGGCTTTGAGATGCCTTACTTGGCCCACAAGTATCCCATTTCGAATAGAATTCATCTTGATTTTGGCAGGGACACGCCCGTGTGACACGCCCGTAGTGGACTCCCTTAGCCGTGGTCAATCCTGCTCGCCACATACGGTCGTGTGATCTGCCCGTGGTCAATAGTCTAGGCCGTGGTTGATCCTTGCTCGAAACACACGGCCGTGTCCAATGGTCCAGGCCGTGTTGATTTCCTAAGTAAGCCCGTTTTGCCCTTTTTTGGCCCGTTTCTCATCCTTTTCGACTTCTTAAGCTCTCATGAGTATAAAACATGAAATTAAGAGATTAGGAGCATCAAATTCATTAAATTCAATCAAAATTCTTCCAAAAGTAAGCTAAGCATGGGGTTAAAATATGTGTAAATTATGGTTTATCAAGGGACACGCCCGTGTGACACGCCCGTGGTCGACTCTCTTGGCCGTGGTCGATCCTGCTCGCCACACACGGCTGTGTGATCTGGTCGTGTACGTTGATCCAGGCTGTGTCTCGGTTGTTGCTCGAAACACACGGCCGTGGGTGATAGCCCAGGCCGTGTGAGTTTCTAAGGTAGGCCTATTTTGCCCATTTTTGGCCTGTTTCTCGTTCTTTTCGATTTCCTAAGCTCTCATAAGTATAAAACATGAAATTAAGAGATTAGGAGCACCAAATTCATCAAATCTAATGAATATTCATCCAAAATTAAGCCAAGCATGGGGTTAAAATATGTGTAAATTATGGTTTATCAGACGCTCCTCAGAGATATAGCTTCGCCAGCACACATAAATATATAACTTGATGTTGATTTACGTGAATCAACACAGCTGGAAAAGTCTGAATCGGAGTAGCTAATCACCTCCAAATTGTCTAATCGTTTGTACAAAAGCATGTAGTCCTTTGAACCTTTAAGATATCTCAAAAATTTCTTGGCAACTCTCTAGTGGTCAATACCTAGATTACTCCGATATCTTCCTATCAAGACTATATAGTAGAATATTGGAAAAAATGGCTTGATTTTCCATTGATTAAGAAGGAATATATATACACAAATTGGGCAACATAAATAGGAACTAAACTAGAATTAGGGGATTACAACTAATAACAAAATAGAGAACATCTTTGGGAATTAATTATCTAATATGCCCCCTCAACATGTAGCTCCGATGGAGACACCAATCTTGACCTTTAGTTCTCGGAAGCGTTTTCGTGGAAGCGATTTGGTAAGAGCATCGACAAGTTAATCTGTTGAGGAAACATGAGTAACATGAAGAGCGTCTGATTGAACTTGATCCTGAATAAAGTGATAGGCAATTTCCACATGTTTCATGCGTGAATGAAAGACTGGATTAAAGAAGAGGTAGGTGGCACCAACATTGTCATAATAAATAAAAGGCTGTGTAGGAAGATTGACCCCAAGCTCTGTGAGAAGAGAACAAATCCAATTGATTTCTAAAGTATTAGTGACAACTGATCGATACTTAGCTTCTATGGATGACCAAGTAATTGTGTTGTTTTGTGGATGACCAAGAAATAGGATGACATCCAAGATAGATAATATAAGCACTCATAGAGGTATAATCGTGTTGCCAGATTAATCTGCACCTAAGAAGGCATGAAGAGAAAGTGGATTTTGTTTATTAAGAAATAATCCATGAGTCAGTGTGCCACACATATACTAAAGTAGCCGTTTTGCAACATTCCAATGTTCAGATTTTAAGCGGTGCATGAATTGGGACAACTTGTTGACAGCATACGTTATATCTGGGTGAATGAGGCAAAGATATTGTAGACTACCAACAATGGTTCTATATTCTTTGTAGTCAGTCAGTGTTGTACTTGAATGAAGTGTGAGATTTCCATCGGTAGAAAGTGGTGTAGCAATAGGGTGTACACTAGACATTTTTGTTCGGGCAAAAAGACTAATGATGTAGTGCTTTTGAGTAAGCAATAGACCAGACGGAGTGGTGAGAACTTTAATGTAGAGAAAATAAGACAAGGTACCAAGATCCTTGATTGAAAAACGTTGTGCTAG
This sequence comes from Gossypium sturtianum, assembly GCA_025698515.1. NCBI lineage: Eukaryota > Viridiplantae > Streptophyta > Magnoliopsida > Malvales > Malvaceae > Gossypium > Gossypium sturtianum. The sequence goes on along the minus strand of CM046955.1, from coordinate 142,916,096 downwards.
GAGATCAATGTAGCATTGAACAACATTAGTGTCGGTACTTATGATAACAATGTCATCTACATAAACAAGTAGATATATTGTAATGGCATTTGAGTTGAGTATAAATAAAGAAGTGTCTGTACGAGAGTTTGTGAGACGCAATGAGGATTTGGCGAAGTTTAAGGTACCAAGCCCGTGGGGCCTGCTTGAGTCCATATATAGCTTTCTTTAATTTGCATACATGTGTTGGGTTGTCTCGATCAACAAATCCCGAAGGTTGGGCCATGTAACAAGGCATTTTGTTGTTGGCTTGAAAATTGGACTAAATGTGTCATGATAATCCACACCATGTAGTTGATGAAAACCTTTAGCAACTAGTCTAGCTTTGTACCTGTCAATAGAACCATCAACAAGTCGTTTAATACGAAATATCCACTTATAGCCAATAAGATTCTATAGATAAGAGGATGGAACAAGGTTCCAGGTTTCATTCTAAACAAGAGCATCAAAGTCATATTTCATAGCTTGTCTACATTTAGGATTTTTTTGGGCTTGGTTAATAGTACGAGGCTCAACGTCTGATGATTGATGAAGGATAGCAGTGAGATTCATCTTGGTTAGAGGTTTGTGGATTTTTTTTTTCGCTCTAATGATCATGGGATGAGCATTTTGATGGATGGTTTGAGTTGTGGTTGAAGTAGAGGAAGTTTCAGAAATTGTATGGTTCAAGCAATAATCAAACCGTGTCCAGTTAAAGGGAGATTTGAGGACTAATGTGAGCAATCGACTGGTGAGGAGGGTTGGTCAACCGTTTGGGCATGTGGTGATGGATGTTGACATGGGGAATCCCTTTGTGGAGATGTATGTTGGAAAAACTGGTTTGGAAAACGTAGTGGAAAATAAATTTAGGGAAAAAGCAGAGTTTTAATTTTTTTTCCAAAACAAGATCTTAGTTGTGATATCTAAAGTAATAAACACATAATAAAAATTGTACATTTTCTATTCGTCTAGGATGAACGCTTTGACCGAGTAGTCTTCTTCGCTATCCTCAAGTTCACGTCTACCGAGTGTGGGTTCGCTTCGAATTAGAAAATCTTTCACAAAAATTACTAGTAAGGTAATTTTGTAATTTCTCTAAACTTTTGGGTCAAGTTGTAAATTAGAAAAATATCTCTAGAAATGATCTAGAATAATCTCTTCAGAGAATTTTCTCTCTACAACCTTCTCTTGAATTCAAGAGTGGGTAAATAATGATCCAAGACTCTCTTTATATAGGGAGAGTTTAGAGAGTTCAACTATGATTAAACTTAATTACTTTATTATTAAATTAATATAATATTTATCAATATAAATATTTGATTAAAATTAAATTTAAGTCTTATTAAAATAATATAATGTTTATCTACAAGATCAACATTAAATTAAATTTCATATTAAGATAATCACTTTAATATTAAATTAATAAAATACTATTAAGATAAGTATTAAATTTAATTTAATATTAAACTATTAAAATAATATTATTTTTGGAATAATTAATCTGAAATCAAATTCTTCGGTAGAATTCTAGTAGAAGTGTAACTCTTCCACTGCTCAACCATCAACGACCAACCGCCGCCAGCCATCGGGACGCCATTGTCGCAGCCACCGGCACCACCGTGGTGATTCAGGTGCGGCACCGTTACGACACCCCGATTGGACCGGTTTAGCCACTGGTTGGACCGTCGGCCCGGTTTCACATAACGGGCCCGATTCGACCAGTTTTTGGGTTTCAATTTTGGGCTATCGGGCCCAATTTACGATCTCAAATTCAGTTTCCAAGTTCAATTACCCATTGGGCCAATTGTCTGACTTGAAAATTAATTTCAAAAAATATCATATTAATTTTAATTAATTTGATTAATTTAATTTTACTTGATCAAAATTAATTTTTCCAAAAATTACTTAGAGTTTCCAAATTAATTTTTCAAGAAAATTATTTAATCAAATTCTCTAGTTGAACAATTCTCACAACCACCTAATTTAATTTCATATTGAATATATCGACTCAATTAAATTATTTCCAAAGTAGTAGAATTTTCTTCTAATTCAAATGTAGTCCGATCGAGCTTTTATTGAGCTAGCGGATGGACTAATCGAACATATACAATTAGGCTCTAGTGATTGCAATTATGTCTAGAAGCATCATTCTGATAATTCACAATTACTTAATCATGGAGTCAATCCACAAGAAGTACAATGATTGAAAACTCCTTATTGTATACTCTTTAAGAAAGCAATTCATCCAATTGTTTTGTCTAATGACCTCGTCATGTATGTGTGTTACCCTCATATGATATCCTTCATTCCTTTAAGTGAAATCCATTCACTCAATACAATCCTATTTTATCTCATTGTCACCATTGTGTCTTCTTAATGATTAATATGATCACAGTCAACAAATGACTGTGAAAATTTGCTCGTTAAAGAACAAGTAACCCGTGGCCACGTTCCATATTTATCAATCCACATAATGCCATTGAAAGGATATCATTAACTCTTTAATTGAGCTATGAATTCCACTGTTGCTAGTAAGCCATGTCATACACAAGTCATGTACCCAACATACTGGCTATGGGTTTGATCATCTTTAAAGTATAAGCATCCACTTATATCAAAGCACATGAGTTGCATACGCATGGTTAGTGACTAGCTCAGGATTTAGGTAAATCACACCATGAACGTCACAAGTGAATTAATTCACAAACGGATTCAGAATTAATTCATCTTGGGTCCAGTCTAATGTATTATTCTACCAATAAATACATGAAAGTCTCTACCCGTGGAGTCAACTGCTCCGATAACTAAGACTAGCCATCTCCCCAATTGGAATTGTAGACAACATAATAATCCTTTTCAGTATTTGAATCAAATGCTCACTTTGATTCTTTTACGGGATTATGGACTCATTTAGATTATCTACTGAAGTAAGTTTCCTTTCTCGCAATGTAAACATTTTTTACAATGCCACTTATCTTCAGTTTGAACTTTAGACAATCAATGAGCTAATATTTGATTGTCACAATTTTGTTATACATGCAAAATATAAAAGACATAAATACAAAAGACATAATAGTGAAATGTGAAATTAACTTTATTTATTTATTCATCGTTCAAATAAATAGAAAACAGTTACATGTTTACTACAATATATGCACATTTCCCAACAACGTATTGAGTGAGCCATGTGAAATGGGAAGAATTTGGATTGGGGGAAGCCATTTGGAAATGATCTCCGGAGTGGTACGAGATAGATGGGACTAGTGAGTAGTAAAGGGAAAGGAGTTTTCAAGAAATTTGACATGAAGAGAAATATATGTTTTAGAAGTGGACAGACCAAGACAAATATAGGCATTTTGTGTGGAAGAGTAACCAAGAAAAACACAAGGTGTGGAATGAGAGTCAAGTTTATGTTGAGAATAAGGACGAAGCCACAGATAACATAAGCAACCAAACACCCAAAGTTTAGTGTATTTGGGTGGAGACCCAAAGAGTTTTTCAAAAGGAGATAAAAGATGTAGTGTGGGTGTGGGAATACGGTTGATGAGTGACCTGCCGCCAAATGTAGTGTTAATTCGAGTTATTTCTGCACTTAAGAAGATTGTTTCCTAGGAAATTTAGTATTTTATATTATGTTTTCGGTATTGAGTACTTAGGATTAAATATTAGTAAAATGCGTGTTTTTAACACATTTTGTGAGTGTTGTGACCTATTAGGCCGTCATGGGCTTTAGGTAGTGCTAATATGTTAAATTGAGTGTGTAAGATGATGATTTATAAGCCCAATTAATGTGGGAGCAAAGGACAAGTGATGCACAAGCTTTCCGAAATGTCAAAGCATGAAACGAACCAAACAAGGTGAAATTCACCTATTGTGTTGCGCCATGCAAGGGCTTTGGCGCGAAATAGGTCAACTTGTTGCCCAAGTATGCCGGGGTTATTTTTTTCTGCACAATCAACTTTATACGAAGGCCTAGGACATGCCGAAGACCTAATTTGGGCTACCAACACTCATTTAAATAAGACCTTAGGGGTTTGATCTAACTAAGTCATCTTAGACACAATAAAAAAACCCTAGTAGTTTAGGAGTAGGATTAGATTAATTTTCTTTTGGCTTTTCTAAACTCTTTGTTTTTCCTCTTGGAATCGATTTCAATCCAAGAGTTCTTTTATATTGTTAAAGTATTTTAGTTTATTTCTTTTTTGCAATCGACATATTTCGTTTTCCCGATCAAGAAATTTACTACTATGTTCTCCATTCGATATCAATCTAGGATTATTCTAATCACTTTTCTCTTCCGATTTATTCATGTTCTTTACATGTTTATTTCAATTGAGATTAAGATTATGAATAACATGAGTGGCTAAATCCCTTAAAGGAGATTAAAGAGTGGATGAGGATGTGATTAACGAAGGATTTAGGGTTTCTTGAGAGGATTAGTTGGTATAGATTACGTGTTCTTAAACCCTAGGCTTGACAACCTTATGAAGTAATCATAGGTTAGACGAGATCAAGAGATAAGTTGAACTGAGAAAATCCTAGTTTATTCTGGTTGAGAAAGTGAGTTTAGGAGATAAGCGAGTATCAATTAATCAATTAATTAGCTTAAGGCTGGGAGGTAATAATTGGTTAATCGATAGCTAATCCACCCTAAAACCCTAATCTGAAGTTAATTACAAACCTTGAAATGAGTTAATCTTCCTGATTGGTTTTATTGATTTAAGTTTTTTCTTATTTTTATTGTTTATTTATGTAGTTATTTAATGTCTATTATTAATCCCCTTTTATGATTTGTTGTAATATAAGATTTAATTAATACCATTTAGACTTATTATTGTAAAAAGGTTTTTATAGATTTATTCTACCTTTCCTTGGGTATGATTTCTGAAGCAAAGGACTCCTCTCTCATTGATTGAGAAGTCTTCCATCGATCTATCTTCCACCCTTTTTAGGTGCGGCAACAACTCAATATCCAATGGTTGTTTTATTTTTATTTCTTCCTCCAAGGTTGGTTTAAATTGCAATTCAGTTAGGATGATTCCATCATCATAAAGGCTCAATTTTGCGAACATTGCCCTTAGTTCCATTTTTGCTTTTCTTCTTAGGGCGTCTGCTACAACGTTTGGCTTTCTTGGTTGGTATTCAATTATGCAATCATAGTCTTTAAGTAGCTCGATCCATCTCATTTACCTTAAGTTAAGTTCTTTTTGGGTTAGGAGATATTTTAAGCTCTTGTTATCTATGTAAATTGTGCACTTTTCTTCATAAAAATAATGTCTCCAAATTTTAAGTGCAAATACAACTGCAGCTAACTCTAGATCATGTGTAGGTTAGTTGCACTCATGAGTTTTAAGTTGCTTTGAAGCATAAGTGACCACTTTTCCATCTTGAATTAGAACACAACCAAGTCCCACATGTGATGTGTCACTATAAATAACATATTATTTTCCTGATTCAGGCTGGATTAGAATAGGTGCTTGAGTTAGAACCGATTTTAACTTCTTGAAACTATTTTGTTGTTCATCGGTCCATTTAAAGGTCGTGTTTTTCCTTAGCAATTTAGTTAAAGGGGCTGGTGTATTTGTTAATCCAAATGGTATGATTAAAAACTTGTAGTGCCCATAACGAGTTCTAAAGGTTGTTTTGGGTACATTCGCCTTTTTAACCTTCAGTTGATAATACCTCGATCTTACGTCTATTTTGGAAAATATAATGGCACCTCAGAATTGATCAAATAAGTCATCTAGCTTTGGTAAAAGGTATTTATTTTTCACAGTTAACTTATTTAGTCAACGGCAATCAATGCAAAGTCGAAGTGATCCATCCTTTTTTTCACGAACAGTACTGGTGCACCCCACGGAAAAATACTTAGCCTAATGAATCCATGATCTAGCAACTCTTAAAGTTGGATTATTAATTCTTTTAACTCCTTTGGCAGCATAGGATAAGGAGATATCGACACTGGTGTGGTTCTTGGCATTACCTCAATTCCAAACTCTACCTAGCGATCTGGAAGTAACCCTGGCAGTTCTTCGAAAAAAACGTCGGGAAATTCACTTAACAGTTTGGATGTTGTTTACTTTGGGTTCGGCACTTTTAACATAGGCTAAGAATGATTCGTAACCCTTGTTAACCAACTTTTCTACGACCATGGCTGAGATCACCTTGGACAAGTAATTTCTTCTATTTCCTACCATGACAATTTCTTTACCGTCTTTAGTTTTCAAGATTTCCCTTTTCAAGGCACAATCCAAGTTTACTTGGTGCTCCACTAACCAGTCCATCCCCAGAATAGGGTTCCCATAAGAAGCAAATAGGGTTCGCATATTACTACATGTAGGGTTTGCATAAATAACATATAGGGTTCACATGTATATTCATCCTAGGGTTCACATAAATATATTAAAATATCGTACACTAAATCATATAAGGTTCTGCATATGGGCTCGCATGTAGGGTTCGTTCATATCTACTACAGTTCGCCTAGTGGAGTTCGCATATATAACAATTTATATCAGGGTTCGCACATATGAGTTTCGCGTACGTGGGTTTGCGTACAGGGGGTTCACCTATAGAGGGTTCGCATTCAGGGGGTTTGCCTACAGGTTACTTACTTTCTAATACTTCAATTAATCATACATAATGATTTAAGTTTAGATCCTACACCTGTTTCAAAGACACAAAAAAAAAACTTAATTTGGATATGGATATCGACGATCTACTGGTAGGAGAGGGACGATTTTGAAAACCTTGAAATTTTTTTGTTGAAGATTTACTTGGCAATGGAGGAGAAGAGGAATAACTGTGGAAGTTTTTCTTGAAAAATTCTTTAGATAAAAATTCTAGGGTTTGAAAAGATTTTCTATTTATAAAACTCTTTTTCCCTAATTGAAATAGGTTTAGGAATTCATATAGAATTAGAATTGATTTAAATTAAGGACTAAAATAAAAATAAAAAACACTTTTTTGGGTTGGGCTAGTTTGGAAAATTTTACACTTTTATGGGGTAAAAATAAAAAAAAATAAAATATTTTGGCTAAAAGGTGTACAAGGGATTTCAAACTTGGGACTTAAGGGAAAGCGAAGGCTTTTTTTTTTTGTGTGAGAAAAAGAAAGATAAATTACATCAAATCAATTGCTTAAAAGCACCACTCTCTTTATCATTTTGCAATAACTCTAAAATTTCCTTAGGGGCCTCATTAAAGACCTGTAGACTTGATTTCCATGTCAGGCTAAGTTTAGCCAATCGATTTGCAACCAAGTTATATTCTCTCGATATGTGTCTGATCTTCCATTGTCCTTCATCTCTCATCAATCGTTGAGTCCTTCTGCGCACAGTAATACCTGGATTCTCCAATTTAGAATCAGACAAGACCTGGATTACCTCAAGGTTATCAGTCAGAATTATGGCCCGTCTGCATCCTTTATCTAGTCACTACACCAAAACAGACTTTTAGCGATGTTTTTAGTGGCGTTTTAATAAAAAATGCCGCAAATATTATACATTAGCGGCGTTTGAAAGAAAACGCCGCAAAAAAGTTGAGCAATAGCAGCGTTTTTGGCCCAAACGCCGCAAAAAGTTGAGCAATAGCGGCGTTTTTGGCCTAAACGCCGCTAAAGATCTGAGCATTAGCGGCGCTTTCGTAAAAATGCCGCTAAAGATCTAAGCATTAGCGGCGCTTTCTTAAAAACGCCGCTAAAGATCTGAGCATTAGCGGCGCTTTTATAAAAACGCCACAAAAGGTAAGCTTTAGTGGCGTTTTTTATAAAAGCGCCGCAAAAATATATTTTATTTTAGGGTTTAGAGTTTAGAATTTAAGATTTAATGTCTATAGTTTAGAGTTTTAGGGTTTATGATATAATGTTTATTATTTTGGTTTAAGGGTTTATGTTTTATAGTTTAGGGTTTTATAGTTTGGATTTGGGGTTTAAGATTTGGGGTTTAAGGTTTAAGGATACTGTTTGAAAACCGAAAAACATTTGGAATTTACTAAGGTTCATGCTATTTTGTACTACACCCATATTATTTAATATAAGAATATAAAATATATGTTTTGTACTACACTAACATTGGCCACATGAATTCCCAAAAATTTGGTCTGGGATTATGGTTTAAGGTTTGCGGTTTAGAGTTTAGGGTTCGAGTTTTATGGCCTAGGATTTATGGTTTGGGTTTTTGAGTTTGTGGTTTAGGGTTCAGTGTTTGTGTTTTAGGGTATAATATTTAGGGTCTAAGGTTTATGATTTAGGGATTAATCTTGGATTTTTTAGAATATAAATCAAAATAAGATAAATGTAAATTATTATTTTAAAAATATATATATCAAAATGGGTTAAATCCCAAAAGGATACATGAACAATGATTTAGTGTGCAATTGTATACATGAACTTTAATTTGATCCAGATCTTGTAAAATATTAACACAATTATTGATATAATTAACATCATTTTTTATTTATATATTGCATACATAAAAATTTATATTTATTCAATATAAAAATATATTGATGTGTTTATATTTTAAAATAATGTGTATGATTAAATCAAAATTAAAGTTTCAACTATACATTTAAATCACAATTAGAATTTCACATCTAGAATTACACATTAAACCAAAATTAATATATAATTCTGAGATGTATATATCTATATCAAAATTTAGGTGTGTACATATAATTAAATGTCATTTATATAAAAATCTAAACAACTAATGCAGACCATACTTAAAAAAATAATGTTGATGTAAAAAGAAAGAAAAAAAAATTCCTAAAAGAGTTGATAAATGTAATTAAATTTTTAAAATTTAATAATAAAAAATTAAAAAATTAAAAACTTAAAAACTTAAAAACTTAAAATTTAATTTTTTAGTTAAAAAGTTCAATACTCAAAATATAATAAAAATAAAAATTCAAAAAAATAATAATCTCAGCATAAAAATTTTAAAAGAAAAAACATAAAAATATATAAGTTAAAAATAAAAAAAATTAAAATTATATAATAGTAACGTTTTTGTAAAAAATGTCACAAAAAATAAAACTATAGTGACGTTTTTATTAAAAACGCCACAAAAAAAAAACTAGAAGTTGAGAAAGTGAAAATAAGCCAAATCCCTCCAGAAAACCCTAAAGACAAACCAAATTCCCTCCCTTTCTTTCTCTTTCCAAACTCAAATAAAAAAAAAAAAAGCAAGGGAAAAAGCGTAAGAAAATATCTAATGCCCCAAAAATGGCTCTCTAACCCTAACTTCTCATCTCTTCATTTTGTGCTTCTCTTTCTCCCCCACTGTTTCCCTGCTCGATAACACATGTTGATTCCATTTTATTAACGGCTTTCTAGGATTTTATTCGGGATTTTGTCGGAGCACTGAATACCTTCCTTTTCCTGGTATATTCCCCTCTTTGGCGTAACTTTTTCTTCTTCTTCTTCTTTTAAGTTTTTAAAGAAATGAATCGTGAGGAAAAATAGGAAAAAAGTTCAGCCGCCATTGAAGAGTTTATTCTTTCGGTACAAAAATAAACGGAAACAAATGGGTTCCAAGATTAGGCATCACGTTTTGCCGCATTTAATTTATCTCTCTCAATGTTAATTCAAATTCCGCATGGATTCAGTGGAGTTTACTTTTTCATTACTTATTTTAGCTTCCCTGTTTGTTTAATTTGCTTTCTGTTTCTCTCTTTTTCTCAGTTTGAAATCAAAGAGTTGCGGAGTGTAAGAACTATATAAACGAAGATGTTTGGTACGACTAACCGTAAGTCTTTCTTTTACCTTTTTTTATCTTTCTTGTTGAAATCTTATAGAGTTTTTGATTCGGTTCATCGAGCTGATGTCTGGATGAGTGTATAATTGCTACCATTCTTTAAAACTAGAAGCTCATGACTGCCAATTTTATTTAGGCATTGTATAATCTGAACTTTTATTGGTTTTAGCGTCGAAGATTAACTTAATCATCCAAAAAAAATTATAATATTAATGGTAATGGTAATATTCACTGAATATTAATTGGGCAGGCAAGCTCTACCTTTGGACAGAATACTAGTAGCTTTGGTCCAACTAGCATTTTCAATACACCTTCCACTGGGTTTAGTGGGAATATGTTTTCGAGCTCTCTGTCATTGGCTCCTAGCAACCCAACTGCTTTTGGCTCAACAACTGTAAGTCACTTGTGAAATCCTTACAATCATTCTTCTTTTTTTATCATGTTTATGATCCTTTGCTTGTGTTATTTGGTTATAGAGTTAAGCTGGAATGTTTGTTGCGTTGTCTTCAACTTTGGTCAAAGTGCTTTATTTCTGTACATTTTCATTGTGCTGTTGTGGAGATGCAGAATTATGTTCACTTTTATTTTATTTTATTTAATTGAGAGTTCAAAGTAATTGTAGTTTTTTTGTCTTCAAATATGTGTTATTTTATTGAATGAAGAGCCATAGTTGATATGTTCATACAGATAACTGTCGCATATCTAAAGGCAAGGGGTCATGTTGATTTGACTAAATATCCTTATGACTATTTGTTGATTATAATGTGTTTCAGATTTTTTATGAAAAAAATTGTGGGCAAAATTTTTTATGATTTTAGGAGTTTTTCTGGCTTTAATTTGCTATAATGCTCTCTAGTTTTATGCAAGAGTCTTTGCATAAATGTGCATGCTCTGTTACCTGTTTCTGAGCCTTAAGTTATTGGTTTGACCCATTGTTGCTGCAGCCCTCTTTTGCTTCACCTTTCCAGCCAGCTCAGACTTCTGGAGCTTTCAGCTTTAGTAATCTTGGTCAGACACAAATGAGTAAGAAAAGTTTTATCTTGAATATTATCATTGAATGTTTTGGGAGCGCTTTTTTTTGCGCTTCTGACCATAATGATTTTGCTGTCTTTATAGGTGGTGGATCAGGCATTTTTTGTCAGAGTAATGTTAGCCTACCGTATGTTTAATATCCATTGGGTTTTGGTTCTGTTTTCACTATCACTTATAAATATCCTTATACATACCTACAAGCATGTCCATATCTATTACTAGTAGAACCTGTGTATATCTGCATTCAAAAGTATGCCTGAACAAGTTCTTTCCATGGCCATCCATGTAGTCTGTGATTTTCTATTTTGTAATATTAATGGTAATGGTAATATTAATGGTAATGGTAATATTCACTGAATATTGTTTTCTATCCTTATTCCTTTTAAATTTTTATCAGTATCATTTTTATGATAATCTTTTTTCCACTATTGGGGCTTCACTCTACTGCATTTTTATCGTAACAAAATCCTATCCTGATTGTTCTGTGTCCTGTTGTTTAGCTTCTTAGCCTGCTCTTAGTTATAATATTTTAATTAGAAATACTTTTGTGCTTGTTATTGGTCAGTTGCTTGTGCTTTGCCTGTGATTTACATATATACTTGTAGTTTGTCATCAGAGTTTGTATTTTGTTAAATAAAAATAGTTAAATAAATAAATAAAAATGAAATTAAGAGATAAAAACTCAATGAGGTCCAAAGTGTGTTGCTTATATTACTAGTAATTGATTCATAGAGGCAATTAGTTTTAAATGATTATCAGGCCATCATTTGGCCTTACTTAGTAGTTTTACATCTACTGTGGTTTTAATTTGGTTTGTTCTTGCCAGTATCTGGACTTTCTGGAACAGCAGAAACAGCTCAAGATCAGGTCTCAGTAGGAATGGGGTTGCTAGCAGGGTCAACTGTCATGCTTCTCACTGTGATATGGGGTTCCTGTGTTGTTGTTGGTCGCTGTGATCTTCGTGACTCGGTTGCGGTTGATGGAACTATTACTAAAGGATTTCACCTAACAGGTGCACAACTCTGCTTTACATCATTCTTAGATAGTTTACTATGACTGGTTGCCAAGTTATTATCTTCTATACTTGGACTCAGGACTACTTTAGGGAATCCTACTCCTATACCCCATATTTGAATATGTCAAATACAAGTAGCAGACATGAGTACTTTAGAGAAAAAATGAGTTGAAGCAACATAGACTGTTATAGCAAGCATTATACAGTTACCAAATCTTTTTGACTGAGTTCTATATCAGTTATCCCCTTTGTTGTTGTTCAACTACCCAAGTTCTCAATTCAACTTCAGGAAGACACCTAGCAGTTTTGATTGCACTGATCATATCAGTATCAATGTTGCTTTCTTATTATGTTTATCAGGTAATAAAATTTAATACACATTGTGATATCTAAAAGCTTTACTTCTAAAAGCTTGTGATATCTAATTTGTTTTTAATATTTCTTTATTCTTTGGTATTTTCATTTATTTTGATTTAATTACAAATATTCTGGCTTGTTGAATAATGGATCGGTATTTGATAACTTAGCATATTTGTCTTCTTAATTAGAATTGTTTAATTACTCTAATAGTTATGTTGAATAGCATGATTGAGTAGAAGCTACACATTTAATTCATGTTATGTAGATATGTGATCTAGTCTAAATAAACTTTGTTTGGGTGTTTGTTGGCTAGAATTCAATTCTTTCAATTTTAAACCTATTGATAAATTAAATCCTAGACATTCGTTATTGGGTTATTTATCGATAACAGAAATAATCAATGGTGTTAATATTGGTTATTGAGAAGGTAAGAAGAGATTGGTTGCTAGGCGTTCGTTAGTAACTATAATCAATTTATGATAAATTTTATGATAAATTTTTCACAGTGCAAATAACAGAAATAATCAATGGTGTTAATATTGGTTGCTAGGCGTTCGTTAGTAACTATAACCCATGAATCAAAATCGAAATTTTGTCTTTAACTAGATTCTCATTATATTGATTTTCTTAAATTTTATTTTGCGATCTTTACTTTACATAGTTTTAAACTAGTTTTGTAAAGTAACCCTTGTATATTATCCACTTGAGCATATCAAGCTTCTTTTTGTCATAAGCTGTTTGTGACAGCAGTGCCTGAGCTTATTTTTGGTTTTCTTTCTCTTGCTTGTTATAGGCTGTGCTCAAGATGCTTGGCGAGATTGGAACAGTAGAGAACATTCCAGAGTTCATTGAAGGTGTCAAAAACAGGTGAATATTGTATATATAATTTTACTGTTAGTTCAAGCTAAAGGTTCAACATGCAGTGCTATATTTTCTTGTGATTGTTTTATTTATTTTTGCATATATATTCATTTCTTCAGGAAGCGGAAAATGTCTGGTTTTGGCCACTGTGTATACAAAAACTATGATCCAAGGGCAAAGGTGATAAAGAATTTGGCAGAGGAAGTTTTCTCTGCTCACTTTGAGAAACTAGATGAATGTATAAGATATATTTTAGATGTTGGACCAGTGACAATTGAGGTTTTATTCAATAGGGCCATGGGATTTCCACCAGAGTTTTTCACTGTGTTATTTGCAATCCCATGTTTAAAAAAGTTAATCCGATTAAAATGTAAAATAGGCTTTACTTTATTCAATAAGTTAGTGTGTTATTTGCAATCAGTTAGTGCCTAAAATAGGCTTTACTTTATTCAATCAGATTAAAATGTATATTGGAAATGAACATCTAATAGTATGTGGCGTTTTTATAATATTTTAATTTTTTTTTATTTTTCATGCTCTTTAGTGGCGCTTTTCTCAAAAACGCGTTAAAGGTCATGACCTTTAGCGGCGTTTTTTGTAAAAGAGCCGCTAAAAGTCATGACCTTTAGCGTGTTTGTGAAAAAGCGCCGCTAAAAATCATGACCTTTAGCGGCGTTTGTGGGAAAAGTGTCGCTAAAAGTCATGACCTTTAGCGGCGTTTTTTTTTCATAAACGCCGTTAAAGTTTGCGGCGTTTGTGTTAGCGGCATTTTTTGCGGCGCTTTTGAAAGCGCCGCAAATACTATTTGTGGCGCTTATAAACGCCGCTAAAGGCCTAAAAAAACGCCGCTAAAAATTTATTTTGCTATAGTGAGTAACAGAAGAATTCCATCAAGCATGTCCCATACTTCAGCCTTAAACGGAAAACAATTACCCAAGTAGTGATTAAAGCCCATAATCCAATTGCCAAAGTGATCTCGTAACACACCTTCGGTAGCCGTGTTGCCCGTATCTCTGGCTACAACACTATTAGTGCTAAGATAGACCCACGTATCATTAGAATGCGTGTCGTATCCCAAATTGGAAAAATTTTTCTTGCCTCCACTGAAATTTAATTGGAATTGACGAGCTCAACTAAGAGAGATTTTGACAACTTCAATTGCTAAGGCTTTAAGTATTAATTTTTGAAAAAATAAAATCTGAAATTAAACATAAATAAATACTTTTAAGTATTAATTCAAAATAAATTAATAGATTTTTTTTAAATGTATCCAAAATGTTTAATTTAGATTCAAACATTGAAATTTAAGGTTTAGAGAATATTAATAAAATTTATAGTATACAGGTTGACGCTGTGTATTAAGTAATTATTTTGATATTTTATCTATACTTAAATACTTATATTAAGAAAATGTTTAGGATTATGACACTATAATCGTAGTGTGTTTTTAATTTCTGTTGAATTTAGTCTTTAAAATTAGTTTTATTCTATTAAATTAATTCATATAAAAATTATATTCTCTATTTATATATGGAATATTACTACAATTAATCATTTCAATATTATTATTTGATGAGAAATTAATTGGTACATTATTAGTAGAGTTTTTAGACTTTGTAAGTAGAGTTAGGGAATTGACAAATATTTTATAGAAGTATAGTGTTAGGGGATTGACAAGTGTAATTTTGTTAAGGATACATGCTTGCTCAAAAATTTCTTAAATATTTATGTACTCTTAATTTATTTTTAATTTACTTGTGTAAAATGAATTCTTATGCAACTTTATATTAATTGAAATATGCTACTTGACAAATTTATTCAGAGTGTGACATAATTATCACTAATTTATATACTAAGAACATGATATAATTATGAATAAGAATATAGTTTACAATGATATTGATACACTATTAATATTTATTAATTTCCATAAGGTTAATATTTGCAAATAAGGAACTTAAGAAATTTATTTATTTAAATTTTCAAAAATATTTACTAATTAATTCCTATAATAATAGATGTTTTAATTCCTTAATAATAATGTTTTATTTAAATAATTTCACCTAATAAAGATTAAAGTGTTATAAAAAATAAATATTTAACAATAAAATACGTTATGCCCTTATTTGTCATTTTACACATACAAACTTTCAGCTAACAGTCAAGTTTTACCAAACATTTTTAAATAAATAGTTAATAGAATTAGTTGATAAAATAAATTAATAGAATTAATTAATTAAACCAATCTCTACAATCAGCAATCAGTTCTCAACTAATTGTCAAGTAAGTTATATATATAATAATAGGGAGATTGACTGGAATTATGGTAATTAGAATATTTTATTATATTACCTTTAATAGTTGGTAATGTTGACCGTAATTACAGGTTATATAAAAAAATATTTTATATTAAAATGTTTATAAATGGTTTACATATATAAATTGTTTGAATTTTTTTAGTTTTTTTTAATGAAAGTTGACTTTATTTTGTTCTAATGTTAATTGTGTGCTTATATAAATTGTATTTATTATTGCAGTTGCCATCATATTACTGCACCAAATGACAACATATAAACTGTGTCGCATGTTATTTTTTTTAATAGCATATTGTTATATGGTTTGTATAACAAATATATTTATTAAAATTTGATATGAAAATTAAAAATTGTTTTAGTTCAAATTATAATATATATAGTATCCCTAGTTCAAATTTCAAATTTTATTATAGCAATTTTTTATTAATTTATAAAAAATAAAAATACTCTAATAATCACATAACTTACTTCGCAAATAAAATAGTTTTTTGGTAACTCTCTAACTGAGTTAGGACCTAGTTAATGAGTGACACCAACTTAATAAGGAGCTCTGTAAATAGTATAGATAAGTCATTTTTAAAATACTAAGTTAAATAGGTTAAAATATGCTCTACTTTTTACACTTTTAGTATATTTGAAATTTTAGATTCTTAATTTTTATTTTCAAGAATCTAATCTTTTTATTTATTTTTTATATTTCAAAATCTAATTTTAATAGTTAACACCGTTAATATTTTCGTTGATGTGACATGATAATAAACCTGAATTCAATAGAAGAACCTTAATTGCGTTAATATTAAAACTTTCATTTTTAAATCTAAAAAGTAGAGAGATCAAAGCTCCATTTGATTTTTGAAAATATTTTCTATTTTTATTTTCCATTTCCATTTTCATAAAATAGTTTTTATTTTCTATTTTTAAAAAAAATTGAAAAATGGTTTGATAAATAGAAATAAAAATTACGTTCAGTAAGGAAATCATGTTTAGTAACTATTTTTGTCTAAAGAAATAAAATAAAATTTACTTGTATAGATTCGAATTAGAAAATCAAATTTAATATTATAAAAACAACGAAAAGAAATAATAGTTTTGCGTTTATATGGATTCAAATCAGGGTCAATTAATGTAAAGCTTAAAATTATTTTTTTTCATCATTTTCACTTTTACAAAGTATTTTTTAGTGAAAACAATATAAATAACTTTTTATTGTTTTCTAATTTTTACATATTTTCATTTTCCAATTTTTTTTTAAATTTTTAAACATATACGTTTTCTTTAATATTTCCATTTTTCAAGAAAATGAAAATAAAAAGTGTAACATACCAAAAAAATGGGTTAGAAGAAATTGAGTTAGTGAAATTAAGAGTGTTAACGTTCTGAGTTTAAGATTGTGGAATTTTGACAAATGAATTAATCTGGTTCAGTGGTTAAGTGTAGTGCTTGTGTGTGTGAGGTTTTAGGTTGAAATCATGTTTCTTAAATTTTTGTTATTTTTGCTTAAACCCTTATCCTTGAACATTTGGTTTATAAGTTATTTGTGTTCAATTAATTTTAAAACTTAGTAGTTTAGTGGTAAGATTTCAGCTTACTCTTTAATCTTGTGTTCGAGTTTTTGTTAAAGCATTAAGTAAAAAAATTATGATGTTTTTGTAAAGTAATTTTATTTTTTTATTAACATTTTAATTTAAAATTTCCCTATCCCCACGTTGCCCCATTTTGTTCCCATTATTTTAATCATTGATTTTCGTCACTTCCAGTAAAGGATTTTTTAATTTGTTTCTTTCTTTTCTATCTTTTTGAATATTTGCCTACTATTCATTTGACTTTTGGATTTTGTTACTTGATCCTATTGTTTTCACGAGGTTTGGTGGTGGTTCAACCCCTGTACTTTCGCGGATTTTAGTTTCGGGTAATTGAGAGTAAATGGGTTCTGTTGGTTTTTGTTAAGTTTATGATTGTAATATTCCTATCTTCTGTAAACGTGGGTTAATCTTGTGGGGTCTTTGTGGTTAGGTGTTGATCAAGAAGCTCGGGATTTCCCTCTTGCAACTTAGTTGTGTTAGGAAACTGTTGTGGATTTTTGGGTGAGTTTTTGGATGTTCGGAGGTTTAATTTTCGGTTTGTTAACGTGTTTGTTAGCATTTATGACCGAGTGCGTTACTTTAGAATTAGTAAATCGTTAATGAATTAACTGTATAAATGGTTATTTTAGGTTTTGGGAATATTTTGGTTGAATTCGCATAAGAAAATAACCAAGTATGTAACAAAAACCCGAAATTCTGCAAATGGCAAAAGTCGGAAACCATGGCTGTCGACGCCACATGACTGTGTGCCAAGCCGTGTGGTAGGCCGTGTAAGTCACACGGGCGTGTGTCAGGCTGTGTGGTAGGCCGTGTAACTCACTGTTTGGGAAATAGAATCACACGAGCCAGAGGCACAGGCATGTGTCCAAGCCGTGTAACTCACTATTTTGGAATTAGATTCATACGGGCCAGAGACACGAGTATGTGTCCAAGCCATGTGCGAGAATTTTTGGGTCTTGAGTCACACGGATGTGTGCTTGGCCGTGTGCTAGACCGTGTAACTCTCTGTTTTGGGTCACATGGTCGTGTGGTCACTGACATGAGCCACACAAACGTGTGCCAAGCCATGTGGGCAACACGGGCCAGACATCCAGGCCGTGTGAATCTACACGGGTGTGTGAGTCAAACTTCTAAAATTTTCCCTAGGGTTGTAACCTTTGTTTGGGTCGAACGTAGGCCTTCCGTAGGGTCCGTATGATCTGTTAGTGTATAATGTGCTTTTGTTTGGGATGTGTTTAAGGTATGTGATTTATTTAGGTATGATCTGTGTTCTGTTAATTTTGATGGTACGTTTCTGTGTTTCTTTGTTGGATGAGAACATGTGATATCTGCATATGTTGATTTGTTTGATACTGATTCTGATATATAACCATGCATGTGACTCCATGACAATCTAATATGATTCATTGAGATTTGATAAATCTGTTCTGCAATACGTGGATTCTCGTGCCTTCTATTTCTGTTATTATACGACATCATGTCCTACATGCTTATCATTCGATTCTGTATATGCATACCATGAAACATTGAATGGGGTTTGGGATTATGTGAAAGGAGGAAGTTTCTGACAATCTAATGATTTGTATTATCTAGTGGTTGATCCACAATTTCTGTCTGGCAGTTTTTCTGCAACATAGTGGCTTGACCTCATATATCTGATCTGGCAGTTTTAACTATAATTCTAGTGGCAATGTCCACAATTTATCTGTTGGTGTGATTTGGTTGGACGAGTTCTGGGCAACTCTATTTTGGTGTGTAGTGGAGTTGGGTAGGAAGGTTTCTGAAAAATCTGCATTATAATTTTTTGAAAAATACCGCATTGGCATAAACACACATTCTTTGTTCTGGATATATGATCGTTATGAAATTCTCTAAATTACTCTTATTTGTATATTGCGTTTTGTATGATCTCTATTTGAATTTAGTTATACATTGAGCTTTATAATTCACCCTTTCGTTTTATCTCTGACTATTCAGGTAACCTTTTGCTTAGGACCCAATGACGTGTGGAAGCTCAGATTGTTTTCGCACTTAATGTAAATATGGTGTAACAGCCCGGTTTAGACCCTAGTCGGAATAGTGGTTTCGAGACCACAAATTCGAGGTCAGAATAATATTTTAATATTATTTTTGGTGTTGATTATATGTGAAATAGCCTGTGTGTCAAATTGTGAGAAAGGACTTAATCGCATAAAGTGTAAAAGCTGTGTGCTGGTTGTTGAAGTATCTATGTGTTATGGCTTTTAAATGAAATGGCCTTATAAAGCAATTTAGCCATTATATAGTGAGTGGATGGTAGTTGGACAATTATAACCAACTATCATGTGTTATATTATGTTAATATTAAAGGATAAAATAGTAAAATGTATATTATGTTAATAATAATAAAACATAAAGAGAAAATGCATGGAGTTGTTCATCTTTTACACCAATTGTGGAAGAAAGAAAAGGGTTTTAAAAGCTTTTGAAATTTCGGCACTTGCTAAGCTCAATTGAGGTATGATTTTTGATCGATTTTTGATAATTTCTACGTTTTCGTAATCGTTGCTTTATGCTCTTCCAAACCCATGTTTAAATTTTGTGAATTGATGATGTCTTTGAAATGTACCATTGATGGACATGTGAGTTCTTGAATGTTTGATGGTGGAAAATGAAAGCTTAGTGTTGGGTTAACATAGTTTGTATTGGAAGTTTTGATGAAATTGAGTAATTTGGGTTAAATTGAGAAAAGTGTAAATTGAGGGACTAAAATGTGAAATAAATGAAATGTGTGGGCTTGTATGAACACAAGGAAAATTCGGCTAGGCTTGTGTGAGGAGAAATTATGTGAATTTGATGATTTTGTGAATTAGGGACTAAAGTGTTGAAATATGAAAATGTGAGGGCTATTTTGTAAAATGCCCCAAATATGTGTGTTTGGACTAAAATGAATGATTTGGTAATTGAATGGATTGAATTTGAATGTGTATAGACCAAGAGAGGAGAGGTTCGGATCGAGATCGAGGCAAAGATAAAGTGCTCGATTAATCGACCGTTTCGGTACTTCGACGCCCGAGGTAAGTTCGGATATAATACTAGTTGTTAAATTATATCTATATGATGAAAATCGAATGAATGCGCAATTTTTGAATTAGAAATGTTAAATATGAGGATGAGAAATGTGGCACTAAGTGTGCATATTTTGAAATCGAGACAGAGATGAGTAGCACTGTGTGTGTGCGGAGAAATAAAAGCTTTGGCTTTATCGATTGGCACTGTGTGTGCGATGTTGAATTAAGTTCGGTTTTGTATTTAGGCACTAAGTGTGTGATGTTAATTGACCTTCGGCTATGGTTAGACACTAAGTGTGCGATTAAATCGAAAAGTTAACGAAGTTTGATCAAATGAAGTATTGAGCTTTGAATAGCATGTGTGATCGATATCGAATTGTTGGCTAAGGTACGTACAGAACCTATGTGGTTGATGAAATCATGAACGGATTATTGGATAGATAAGTAAGCATATTAGCTATGGATAACATGGTATATGTGTATTTGTATGATGATCTATGTGATGTATTATATTTGTACTTGATGAATGTATTATTGAGTAGTTTGTGTTATATTACGAACTTACTAAGCTTTGGAAAGCTTATTGTGTTATTTGTTTCTCTGCTTTGCAGTGTCAATAAAGCTAGCTCGGATCCGGGGATCGTCAGCATTCTCTATCACACTATCGACAATCTATTTTGGTACTTTTTGAAAGATGTATATAGTTGAATTATGGCATGTATAAGCTAGTAGTTTTGAAACATGTTTGAGATGTGTAAATAGCCATGTGATGTGGCTAGATAAATGATGGTAATATGCATGTGTGGCTTTGATATATGATGCATACTTTGGTATAGCTTGTGGGTAAAGAAAATGTCTTATGAATGGTAATCTTAGTGATGGTATGATGCTAGTATGATTTAGTGAATTTGGGGATGAATCATGTTTGGTATTGAATGTGTTCAAGTTGTGTAATTTAGTTCCTAAATTGACATGTTTAGAAATGAGATTATATGAGATGATATGTTGATCACTTGACATGAAAATTGGTTGCCAATTTGTGTGTGGAAGTATGCTTAAATGTGCTTGCAGGTTTGACCCTTGTGTGGGTGGCAAATTGGCCTTGCAAATGGCCTGTTTTGCCTACACTGTTATGACACACGGGCGTGTCTAATGACCGTGGGGTAAGGTCAGTAGCTAGCTAGTTGTACACGGCCATGGCACACGGGTGTGCCTAGTCGCCGTGTGAATAAGTCAGTATGTGGCTTAAGGGCACACGACTTGAGCACACGGGCGTGCTTGGTGGCCGTGTGGAGAAGTCAGAATGCTTGCTCTGTTTTGGCACGGCTTAGACACATGGGGGTGTCGGTGGCCGTGTGTGGGGCACACGATGCAGTTACATCAAGCGTGTGACCTCAACAGACTTGGTGAAAATTTGAAATTTTGAAAACTTTCGTAAGTGTTCGGTTTAGTCTCGACCCTATTCTAGCATGTGTTTAAGGTCTTATAGACCTCAATAAGGGACCATATGGTTAATAATGAGTATAGTTGATGGATGAATGACTTAGTGTCGTGTAATGGTTGTGTAATGATTCGATTGATCGGTAATGCCTCTTAACCCTATTTCGGCGACGGTTTCGGGTTAGGGGTGTTACATATGGTGATTTTCGTAATTATTTGTTTTGGAATTTTAGGTTTGAACTCGTTTTGGGTTTTGTTTGATTCGCCGATAATTGATATTTCAAACGCAAAACTGCAAAATCACTTAAGTCGACAAGATGGATTTCGGTTTTCAAAACTAAAACTCCGAAAAAGGTTTTCCACCACAAATTAAGTAATTTTGTAAGTGTTTTTTTGTAAACGAACAAATCGCTTTTAATGACTGTTTCCATATTTGTATATTTCTAAACATATTTTGAAATCAGTTTTTCCACGAGTAAATATAACTCCTCCTGATTTGGCCATGACATCTAGGCCGAGTTTGGTGTAACACCCCAAACTCGGCCTAGACGTTATGGCCGAGTTACACCAAACCCGGCCTAGACGTTATGGCCGAATCTGGTGATGTCACAAGAAATGGGTTTTGGAAACTGTGTTGACTTGGTAAAACATCAATATTTGAGATTTACTAGAACCACAAATTAGTCAGTTTCATTACCAAAACGTATTTCAACGGAAGCCTTAATCATTATAGTTTGGAAACACAGTCGTGTTTTTAGGAAAACCGTTGTTTGCATAAAAACTGTCGTTTCAAATAAAACAATTTTACCAAAGCAATCAAATCGACATACAATCCAAAAATAAACAGTTAAAAACCAAATAATCTAGAGAGTCCCCAAAAATTACAACTCTCAAATAAGTCCAAAATTTAAAATAAACCAAAAGTACTAAGTTTAGCTGTTTTACGATATAGTGGTCACCTCTGTGTCTCCGCTACACCGATCCACCTAAATTTGTGGATTACCTGACAGAACAGACAAACAGATGTGAGTTTGCGTAAACTCAGTGTGTAACCCAGTAGAATTAGACAAGCAAATAAACAAAAACATTTCAGACAAACAAATGCAGAATTGGGCTTATGCCCATCTCAGATACAGTTACAGAAACAGATGTACAGATCAGATAACAGATTCAGATATGCAAAGTCCTACCCCCATCTTTTACACACCAACTCTGACCATCTCATCACACCATGTGGGGTTAAAAACACCCACCCATCCCTACACACCACATTATGCCGTTACGACATGTATCAGATATAGTGCAGCCAAGCTGCCAGAATATAGGCGATGACCGCCATTCAGAACACTTCCTCCACATATATATAAAACCCACCCCAAAACAGATGCAGACATCAAATACAGATTTATCAGTCTAAACATGCTAAACATGCTTTACACAAATAACAGATACACATATATCAGTATAATCAAGCATGCATTAGTATCCTAATCAGATCAGTCTAACAAAATTTCATAGCATACAAATAGGGGTTTAATTAGCCCTTACGGACCCTACGGTAGGTCCACAGTCAAACGGATTGACCCGCGTGACCCTAGGGAATATTTCAGAATTATGGGCCCACATGCTCGTGTGGGCCCACACGCCCAGATTGGCCTTGCCCGTGTGGCCCACACAGCCTGGCCCAAGAATTTACACGCCCGTGTGTCGTGCCCGTGTAGGCCCACATGCCCAACTTGGCCTAGCCCGTGTGGCCCACACGGCCACGCTCGAGCCACCACACGGCCGTGTCTTGCGCACGGCCGAGCCCACGTCGATCACACGGCCGTGTCTCGCACACGGCCATCCACACGCCCGTGTGTCGTCAACAGTGCAATTTTTCGGCGTTTGTCGAAGCCTCGTTTTCTGCGTTTCGGGTACACACCTGTTACGATTTTGATGCGAAACTAGCCTCGAGACCATCAGAACCCCAACACTCTAAATGATTGACTACGATTCCGCAAGAGTAGAGTCACGGTCTTCACGATTCGCTGCAAAATCGAGCAATGAAAACAAAAATAACGAGAACGAAGGTGTAACGGTCGATAAAAAGAAAAAGAAAACGAAATCGAAAGGGAGAATAGGAAAAAAAAACAACAGAGAGGAAGAGAACTAACATCAGAAATTTGGGGATTTTCCTTGGAAGTGAGAGGAAATTTCGAAAAAAGAGAAAATACCCAAAAGATATTCGCATATCCTTTAATTATCTCCACTAACCCACTACTCATAACTCCCTCAGAATTCCAGCTCCAACGAAACTCTATCAGTCAATCGAGCAAAATAAATAACATCCATATTTGCACCGAGATTCGAACACAGGACCTCTAACACACCACCACCCTTACCACTCAAATTAGTAGACTCATTCTGATATGGAATTATAGGCAATTAAATATAAGCCCACGGAACAAAGATAGGGCTAAATTCCAAAAATAACAAAAATTTCTAAAGGTAAGGCTCGAATTTGGGACCTCACACACACATCCAGAACACTTAACCACTAAAGCATATACACAATTGTGTCAGGTTTACACAAAAACATAAATATAAAATTCAGGGCGTTACAACTCTACCCCCTAAAAGAAATTTCGACCTCAAAATTTACCTGATCAAAACAGATGAGGATACTGCTGACGCATCGAGTCCTCAGATCCCCATTTGGCCTCCTCAGTACCATAATTCCGCCACAGAACCTTTACTAAAAGGATGGACTTCCTCCTCAGAACCTTAATATCACGACTCAGAATCTGAACCGGTTCCTCCTCAAAAGTCAAGTCCGGTCTAACCCCGATCTCCTCAACAGAAACAACATGGGATGGATCAGACCGGTATCGTATCAACATCGAGACGTGGAACACATCGTGGATACGGTCTAACTCTGGAATTAGCTCCAATTGATAAATGACTGGTCCCACCCGCTTCAGAATCCGATACGGCCCAATAAACCTAGGGCTCAGCTTGCCTTTATGACCGAATCACAGAACCTTCTTCTACGGAGAAACCTTAAGAAAGACGAGGTCCCCCACAGAATACTCAATATCACGCCTCTTCAGATCTGTATACAATTTATGTCTATCAGAAGCTACCTTCAGACAATCCCGAATCAGTCTAACTTTATCTTCGGTCTCCGAAACCAGCTCAGGACCCAAAACCCGATGTTTGCGCAACTCAGTCCAACATAGCGGTGTGCGACACTTACGACCATACAAAGCCTCATAAGGTGCAATCTGGATGCTAGACTAGAAGCTGTTATTGTAGACAAACTCAGCTAGCGGCAGATAATCCTCCCAACTACCTCAAAAATCAATCACACAACCCTGAAGCATATGCTCCAATATCTGAATCATTCTTTCATATTGACCATCGGTCTGAGGATGGAATGCAGTACTGAAGTCCAATCTCGAACCCAAAGCCTCATGCAATTTCTTCCAAAACCAAGAAGTGAAGCGAGAATCCCTATAAAAAATAATCGACACAGGAACCCTATGCAGTCTAACTATCTCAGAGACATAGAGCTTCGCTAACTTCTGCAGAGAATAGTTCGTCCGAACCAGAATGAAGTGATTAGACTTGGTCAATCGATCCACGATGACCCAAACAGAGTTCTTCTTAATGGGTGTCAAAGGCAACCCACTAACGAAGTCCATCGTCACACGTTCCTACTTCCATAAAGGAATCTTAACTGGCTGCAACAAACCCGAAGGCAACTGGTGCTCAGCCTTAACTTGCTGGCACGTCAGACAATGAGCAACGAAATTCATACCCTCTCGCTTTAACCTCGACCACCAGTACAATTCGCGGAGATCTTGATACATCTTATTACCACCGGGATGCATAGCATAATAGCTACTATGCGCCTCCCTCAGAATTGACTGCCTCAAATCTGAATCATTCGGCACATAAATCTGACCTTGAAAACATAGCACACCATCATTATTTAACCTAAAATTCAAAGTACTGCCACTCTCAATCTGACGAAACCACAAACCTAGAGACTTATCCCCTAACTGCCTATCTCGAATTTGATCAATCCAAGTCAGCTTAACTTGCAACTCGGCTAACATACTCCCATCACCAAACAGACTAAGATGAGCAAACATCGCCCTCAAATCAGTCATCGCTCTTCGACTGAAAGCATTGGCCGCCACATTGGCCTTAGCAAGATGGAACTCTATAGTGCAGTCATAATCTTTTAGCAGTTCAATCCAACAGCGCTACCTAAGGTTCAACTCCTTCTGAGTAAGGAGACACTTGAGGCTCTTGTGATCAGTGTAGATGATACACCTCTCACAATACAGATAGTGCCTCCAGATTTTCAACGCAAAGACTACAGCAGCCAACTCAAGATCATACGTTGAATAGTTTCTCTCATGAGTCTTAAGCTGCCGGGAAGCATAAGCCACAACCTTACCATCCTGCATCGGATCGCACCCTAAACCGACATGCGATGTTTTACTGTTTACCACAAACTCCTTATCGGATTCAAGCTGTATCAAAACATGAGCCTGAGTCAAAACAGACTTGAGCTTCTCGAAGCTCGATTATTGTGCATCAGTCCAAACAAGTGACACACCCTTACGCATAAGCTTAGTCAAGGGAGCTGCAATAAGAGAGAATCACTCAACAAACCGCCGGTAATATCCCACCAAACCCAAAAAGCTACGGATCTCAGATATGTTCTTAAGCTGCTTCCAATCAAGCACAAGCTCAATCTTTCGAGGATCAACTCGAATCCCCTCAGCAGAAACCACATGCCCCAAGAAGGTTACCTCTCGTAACCAGAACTCGCACTTACTCAACTTAGCGTAGAGCTACTTTTCTCGGAGAATCTGAAGCACTACTCTAAGATGCTCATCATGCTCATCCTCAGTCTTAGAGTAAACTATAATGTCGTCGATGAAGACCACGAATAATTGATCTAGATAAGGCTAAAACACTCGGTTCATCAGATCCATAAATGCGACCGGAGCATTTGTCAAACCAAAAGGCATAACTAGGAACTCGTAATGTCCATAACGAGTCCTAAATGCAGTCTTATGAACATCAGCTTCCTTAACCCTCAACTGATGATACCCAGATCAAAGACCAATCTTGGAGAACACTGAAGCCCCTCGGAACTGATCAAACAAGTCGTCGATCCTCGGAAGCAAATACTTATTCTTCACGGTCAACTTATTCAGCTACTGATAATCGACGCACATCCTCATGGAGACACACTAGGATGGATGAAACCACAGTCCAGAAGCTCTTGCAGTTGAGCCTTAAGCACAGTAAGCTCTTTCGGTGCCATACGGTAAGGAGTGATGGACACAGAAGCCTATCCGAAAGAAGCTCTATCCCAAGTTCAACCTCTCGATTCAGAGGTAAACCCGGTAACTTCTCAGGAAAAACATCCAAAAAATCTCTTACAGTTCTGGTATTCCCAACAGAAGAGTCCCTAGAACCAAAAACACTGACGTAAGCCAAGAATGCCTCACACCTTTTCCGAACCAGTTTCTCAGCCACAAGAGCGGAGATCACATTGGACAGATAATCTCGACGCTCGCCGATCACGACCACTTCCTTATCATCCCCAGTCCTCAGAACGACCCTCTTAGTCGTGCAGTCTAAACTAACTCGGTGCTTGACCAACCAATCCATGCCCAGAATTAAGTCGAACTCCCCAAATAGAAGCTCCATCAGATTTACTAGAAAAATAATCCCTTGCACCTCTAACGGAACATCCCTATAGAGTTTACTAACCCAGACAGACTACCCCAACGGACTCAGTACAGTGGTCTCACTAGAAGTTCTCTCAATAGTTACCCCCAAGTTTTCAGATACAAAGCTAGCTATATAGGAGTGTGTAGAACCTATGTCTATCAGAACAGTATAAGGTACATCAGAAATTAAAAATGTACCGGTTATAACATCTGGAGCATCTCTGTCCTCTCGGTGTCGAGCAGCATAAACAAGTGCAGGCTGCATCACCTCTGTCTAACTAGCACCTCTGCCCGGTGCTCTCTGTCCACGGCCCAAACCATTACCACCCCTAGCTACTCCACGACCCCTAGGTGGCTGCTGAACTGCCCTCTCAGGCTATACAAAACCCAGAGCTGAAGCTTGCATCTGATCTGCCCACTGTGGACAGTCTCTAATACGGTGCTCTAATGGCCCACACCTCAGACAAGCCCCAATCCTCCTCCAGAACTCGTCCAAATAGCGCCTACCACAGTCACTGCACGGCTGAATACCAGTAGGAGCAATAGACCCCAACTCTAGCTGGCCCATTAGACCTGGACTTTTTCTTAGGCCTCTACACAGAACTAGAGGGCTCCGAATCCCTCTTATTCTTGCCTCTCTCTGTGTCCCTATTCTGGCACTCCACGCGCTTAACATCCTTGGTGATCTTCGCCTTCTCTACCAGAATAGCAAACTCTCGATCCCTCTGTGAAGCTATCAGCACCCTCAAATTATCCCTTAAGCCATCCTCAAATCGGACGCACCTCTCATACTCAGACGCCATCATGCCTCGAGCGTAGCGGCTCAACCTTAGAAATTTGGCCTCATACTTGGCCACGGATCTATCCCTTTGCGTGAGATTCATAAAATCATGCCTACGAGTATCCACATAGCTCGTTCCTACATACTTACTCTGGAAGGTGGTCTTAAAGAAGTCCCTAGTCAGACGATCAGGCTGACCCTCCTCAACCGTTAACCACCACTGGTATGCCTTGTCACGAAGCAAGGAGATTGCACCCTTAAATTTCTTCTCGAGAGTGCAATCTAAGACGTTCATGATTCTCTCTGTGGCCTCTAACCAATACTTAGCCACACTAGGGGTGACTCCAGTGACACCCCTAAACAGCTCAGCACTATTAGACTGGAGTCGTTCAGTTACTGACCCTCAGCCTCCAGTTCCAGAATGGGGTCCAGTAACCCTCTCCAATATCCTTAACATGGCTTGGGATAGTGCGTCGTCCCCAGCCGAGCGACTTTGAGACCCAGTCTCAGTAATAGGCGATACTGGTGTCTCACTCGTATCCAAGTACGACATACTACCCAAAGAGGAAAACTCAGCTCGAGCTCCCCTACGGCCTCTAATACCACGTCCGCAAGCTCCACGAGTGCTCATCATAAATTCGAGTTTTAATCTATATTAAAAGTTTTATGCATCAGTTTCAGTATTTATTAGCAGATGTTTTATGCATAAATTTTCAGAAGTTCAGTTTTGTTTCAAAAAGTTTCAGTCTCTAACTATTCAGTTCAGTTTCAGAGAGTACTGGAACAGTGGAAATGTGCAAGTGTACACAATCGTAACAAGTAATAAAGTGACAAGTAAATGTCGAGTTATCGTACCCACGAGGATATAAAAAGAATTATTTATGAAAATGATTTTAAACACTTTGGTGAAGGGAAAATATTTGGATTTAATAAAAATTTAAAAACTAAAAAAACAAAGTAAAATAAAATAAAACAAAGTTCTAGTGCACGATTTTAAAAAGTGGTTTTAATCAAGATGATATAATTGTGTTGGATTAATCACATTTCTTACCTTAGAATTATTAAACTCGTGTTTATACTTGTTAAAACATGGCAACTTTCGGTAATTTGCTAACTTATGAACATACTTACAAATAAAAATCCATTCATCTCTTGTACATATTTCTATGCAAATTCGATCGATTAAACAGCAGACTTCTAAAAGTAAACATGTTATTGCACATACATGCTTATTAAGTTAAACAATCTCTCACATATTCCTATGTGATTCAACTGATTAATTCAACCTAATAAGCATATAAAAGATCATGCGAGTTAACAAAGTATTTTTACCTTGAAACACTTAATCACAAAAATCCTGCAAGTTATGCAAGGCATATGTATCTCCAAATACAATGCTAATTTAATCTTCAGCTACCTTAGAAGAATTAAACCTTAGAAGAATTAAACATGCACAGATTAAGTATTGTGTCCATTAATTACAATTCCAATGCATTTAAATAATTAATTCATTAGCTATCTAAACAATTAGAATGCTAGATAACTTAAACATGATTTTACTTAATCAAGCATTTTACCGAGGCCTTTTAACAGTATACACACAATTTTAATAATTTAATAGGACGAAATGCAATCAACCCAACACGAATTAAATTCAAGCTAAATTGATTAAATTAATCATTCCAAAAGCATAAATATTCATAAACATGTTTTTCAAAGCAACAACGAAAATTAAAAGAGATAGGGAACAAGAAGCAAATTCGGTGTTTCTCCGTGGTTTGACTGATTGCTCCGTTCTTCGTTCTTCGTTGGCCTCGGCTATCAAGGTGGCTTATGAACACTCCAATTGCTGCTCCAATGGCTGGAAAAATACCTATTTTTCAAGAGGATAAATCGGCACAAAGACACACAAAGGGAAAATGGAAAAAAATGGAAATTGAGAGAAAGTGAGAGAAGAGAATGTTGGATGCTTGAGGTGTGTTTTGAATGAGCAGGAAGGGGGTATATTTATAGCTGATCAAGGCTGCTAAAAATAGCAAATAGCAGCAGAAAAAGAGGGCTCCCTTGGCCGGCCACCTATGTGGCAAAGTTGATGGATTCAACTTTGCTAAAAATAGCATGGGGCAAATCTACAAAGCCATAATTTTTGGAGGGGTTTGAATGCAATTTTGAAAGGTCTTCAAGGGCTTCTTTGCAAGCTTAGTTAATCAGCTAATAAGCTAATTTGGGCCAGCAATGTGGACGGTTTAGGCTGCCCAATTAGTGGCTAGTTCGGTTCAACCGGTTTGGTTCAACTGATGCGGTTCAACTGGGCCTTTTTCATAATTAATTAAGATTAATTTATTTAACCCAAATTAAATTGGGAATAAATTAAAATTAATTATGTTATGATTAAATATTCATAATTGGACCTTCTTGGGCTGAAAATAAATTTGCCTCGATACTTTAAATTGCTTCTCGGGTTTATTCTTCGAGTAGTGTCTGCCGAGCCAATTTTCGCCTTTTGTGCGAATCTATCGAAAATAGTCAAAATAAGTCAAAATTAACTATAAAATTAATTAAAATCCATCATGTTCATATTTTTAGCACAATTTAATTATTTTATAATATTTAATTATTTTCCTACAAGAATTTAATCGAAACTGCATGAATTTGGATTAAAAAGGGCATGAAAAAGTGTATAAATTTTCGTGTTTCCACACCCCCAAACTTAATTCATTGCTCGTCCCGAGTAATGCACAAATTTGAAAAGAATTTTCTCTGAAACACCTTTGAAAAACTCCTTCAGAACAACTTTCTTCTCAAAATTATGAATTTAATATACTTATGCTAAAAAATAAGAAATTTGATAATTATGCTACTTAAGTATATATATCGTTCAAATTACCTCCAACAATTATTATACTATCAGAATTAGACTAAATGTTTCTTAATAAAGACATGTTAATCCCTGCCAATTTGATTTTAATTCCTTATTCAAAATTAAACTGCAATCATTAAGCTTAACTAATGTCTTCATATGTTGAACAGAGCAATTTCTCTCCACTAATGTAGGTAACATTGGAATTTTGAATCAATAGATCTTTAATACGGTTTATAACGTGGTGGGCTTAAGGGTAGGTACAAGATAGAAAAATTTTGGCTTAAAACCCTAGACTCAACTTAAAAATCGAACCTTGAATTCTCACCCTTGATACACCAACTTTTTCTCTTTCGACCATTTATTTTCAGTACATGTTTTTTTTAAATTCGATTTTTCAAGCTCACATTCGAGCACTTGCTTCATGTACTACAATTTTTTCGAGCAATTGATACTCCTTTTCAACTCCCCCAAACTTATTTTCAAACGATCTTCTGAATAGTACTGAGTCTAGTGTTTGGGACAATTTTAGAAGTAATGAAGAGAAAATTGATGGCTAAATATTGCATAGGTCCAAATAAAATTAGGCCATATAGTCTCAAAGTTGGGTTCCAAAGGATAATTTTATCAGCGTCGGCTTGAAAGGCTCAAACGGTCCAAAAAACAGTTCCCTAAATCATTTTCAACATTCCATGCTTCCTAGGATTTCGCCTTAAGAAATTACTAAGTCAATTCTAAAGACTTAAACTTTCTTGCATGCCTAATTTTTTCGTAGGGAATTAAAAATTTTATGGTACGAATTTACATGCTTTATTAAAAATACATTCATATCTTTATTAAGCTAACATAATAAATTATTGAAATAATAGAATTTTATTAATACTGAAGTTCAGCATACTTAACAAAATTTCAAATTATTGAACAAAATATATCCTAATCATAATTAAAAGAAAATTTTATTCTGAGTGGAATTAATTCAAATTTTCGGTCCCCCCTACTTAAAGTGAACAATGTCCTCATTGTTTAAAGTGAATAGATACTATACACCAGGTAGGATTTTTAGAAAAGAGGAGGTGAGTCAAATTGACTGCTTAAGTACCAAGCTCTCTCTAAAATCCAATCCTAGACATGTATATATCTATTGCCACACTTTAGCCTTTGGGACTTGTTCAGATTTTATTCATGATTCCTATCTCTTGTTTTATTGTGCAAAAATAAAAATTCCTAATTAACCTAATCCTAAAATATTAAATAACCTAGGAAAGAAAATGAAATAAAGTAAAGATCCCCCCTTTTTATTTATTTGTAGATCCTTCAGAATTTGACTCATCTTTTTCCTTCCTCAACATTGGAGTCCATGGTTCGAGTATAAAGTCTGGAAATTCAGGCACAAAAATAAACGGGTTATGAAATATATATTTTAAATGCATATCTGATTGAGTCATCTCGTATTTTTGAGGGTCCATGTGTTGCAGCATAGCCATTATACCAAACTGTTCACTTCGTAGAATGGTGCTAGATAAAGGGACTCTCAGTGTCGAACTTAGGAAATCTGTTAAGGGTGGTTTCAGTTTTGGGCAAGTGGGTGAGTAGCTGAGGGTAAGGTTTAGAGTTGAAGAGGGTGGCGGTTTTAAGGATAGTTTGGGTGCGGTAGTTGGTGACTTTGAATGAAAGTGTTTGGGGTGGTGATTCAGGGAGTTAAAGGCCGCAACATTAAGGGATTAAGTGAGATGCACAATTGGGCTACTTGGGAGTGGTGGTGGAGCAAGGCAAGGGCTATAGGTTTGTGTGGGAAAGGGTTGAATATTTCCCTTCTTAGTAGTGTCTTAAGCCCAATGGCAACTCCTTTTTGGATCCTAAGCTCCTATACTGAAAAAAAAACTCAAAGAAATTAGTGCTTGGGTTAAAAATTGACCCTTTATTTAACAAAACAAATACTTAAATTCTTTGGGCTACTTAGAAAAATATTTTTTTTTGAAAAATTACATTAATCTAAACTCCCAGGAAAGACTAGAGGGGTCACAGATGGTCCCGCTTAAGTCCCAATCTCCTAGACAGAGTTTTAATTAATGTAATGAAGCAAAGAAAATTTTATCTAAGTCTACCATTTTATTCAAATGAGAAAAAACTAAAAATATAAAATAACGATAGAGAAAGTGAATAGAACTCCCTCCATTTTATTCAGGATCGTCATTGGCTATGGTGGTGTCAAATGGCCATTTGTCATACCAACCATAACCATCTAGGAAGTAATCATATTCTTTCCCATCAAATCATCCAACATCTTATTAGGAAAGAAAATCCGTAATAATCTTTTCTGGTGGCCTTATTTAACTTCCTGTAATTCCTACAAATCCTCGAAGCCGTGACTCGGATATCTGCAATAATCCATCCGGCACCCTTCTTGTGCTTTTCTAAAACAACAAATGACTCTTCTTCTTGATTCTTGGTGAACTCAACTGAAATCATGATAGGTAAAAATGGAGATAAACCCAAACAATCATATTTCAAATGAGGAGGCAAAGTCTTCAGTTCCAATTTGGCTGGCTCTTCAATCAACACTTTTGGTTGTGTGTACTCCCGATATAATAACTCTAATGATTCTAGTGGAACTTCCTGAGTGAATCCCTTCGTTTTATCTTCTAACAAAGCCAAACATTCCTCGTCTTCATCATCCCTTGGCGAATCTGCTAGTAGAATACATTCTAACGGATTATTTATAGAATTGAGCTCCAGCTCTGTAGAAGCCAGTGATTCCATCTTGGAAATAGCAGAACAGTCTTCAACTATATTTGGGGATTTAGCAGTATCGAAGTCATTAAAAGTCACCTTGTCATCAAAAATTTCTTTCAACTGAGTATCTCGTTGCTGCTTCTGGAATCGTTGAGGATATGGCAATGGTGGAATCTTAGCTTTAACCAGACAACTCTTCTGTGGAAATTTTTCTGCATCTGATAAGGGTGTTAGATAATCTGAACTAACTGGTTTAGAGTTTACCTCTTCAAGAATCACTGAATCTGACTTCTGTGATACAGGAGTTTCAACACTTGGTTGAACTTCCTCTTTGTCTTGAGCTACAACAGGCTTATCTTCAACCTTGACAGTTTTGGGTTCCCATGTATTCCCATTTTGTAAAGTGACGATTTTGCAATGCTCTTTGCCCGTGCTTCTCAGATTTTCTGTATCACTTGGCCACATACCTTGGGGTCTGCTTTTGAGCTCATTGGCTAGCTGTCCCACTTGGTTTCCTAAATTCTTCAATGTTGCTGCTTGGCTTTGGATTAGTTCATCATTCTTCGCTATGTACACCTTCAGCAAATTATCAAGATTACTTAAAGATTCAGTTGGTGTGGGTTGTTGCACTTGTTGAGAATAATTTGATGGATAATTTGGTCGAAATGGCATAACAGAGTAGCTATGGTCTGCCCATTGATTACTCCATGGAGAAATTGGATGATTCTTCCATGAAGAGTTGTAAAAATTTGATTGTGGACCATTCTAATTCTGATTTCCTATGTAATAATTTGACTCTTGATTCGATGGGAAATTTTCAAAGAAATGGCCATCTCCACAGTATTCACAAGAAATATTCTCGAACTGGTTCGACTGCTCACCTGACAGATTACCATTGAAACCATTAACAGTTATGTTCTTAAGCATAGAAGACATAGAGGATACCTGGGCTGCTAAAGAAGCAAGTGTGTCGGCTTCATGTACTCCTGCTGCTCGTCTTTCTGAGGCTGCTCGGTTGGTTAGCCACTGATAGTTATTGTTGGCAATTCTTTCAATAATCTCATAAGCATCGTTATAAGACTTAGAAAGAAGGGCTCCGTTTGCCGGAGCATCCACCATCATTCTAGTATGAATATTGAGACCAATATAGAAAGTCTCCATTTGAACGCAATAAGGAAAGCCATGATGAGGGCACTTACGTAATAACTCCTTAAACCGCTCCCATGCCTCATATAAAGATTCCTCATCAAGTTGCTGAAATGAAGTGATTTCATTTCGAATCTTGGCAGTTAAAGATGAAGGGAAATATTTCATTAAGAAACGTTCAACCAACTCTTGCCATGTAGTTATGGAACCGGATGATAATGACTTCAACCACGCTCGTGCTCTATCTCTTAAGGAGTATGGAAATAATCTCAGTCTCAAGGCGTCTTGATCCTCGACTAGTTTAAATGAGTCACTCACTTCCATGAATAGCCGAAGATGAAGATGTGGATCTTCATTAGGAATCCCACTAAATTGACCCATATTTTGCAACATTTGGAACATGACCGGCTTCAGCTCGAATTGTTGTGCCTCAATTTCGGGTCTCTTAATACTCGGATTGAGCTCGTTGAATAGAGGAATGGCATATTGTTGAATGGCACAGTTTCTATCATCGGCAACAATGATCAGATTGTGAGTATTATAAGCGAATGTTCCTCCTGGATTTTGGTTTGGATTTTCAAAATTCATATCTTCCGTCCTTCTTTGGTTCGCTTGTCTTCTCCTTTGTCAGAAAGTCCTTTCAATTTCAGGGTTTACAGGAAGTAAGTCAATAATTTGACAAATACTCTGAAACAAACACAAAAAAATTGGAACTAAAATTAAACAGAAAAAAAGAGACCAAAATGCAAAATTAATAATTTCACAAATAATGTCTTTTAAAACAGTACCCGGCAACGGCGCCAAAAACTTGGAACGGTGGAAATGTGCAAGTGTACACAATCGTAACAAGTAATAAAGTGACAAGTAAATGTCGAGTTATTGTACCCACGGGGACTGTAAAAGAATTATTTATGAAAATGATTTTAAACACTTTGGTGAAGGGAAAATATTTGGATTTAATAAAAATTTAAAAACTAAAAAAAAAAACAAAGTAAAATAAAATAAAACAAAGTTCTAGTGCACGATTTTAAAAGCTGGTTTTAATCAAGATGATATAATTGTGTTGGATTAATCACATTTCTTACCTTAGAATTATTAAACTCGTGTTTATACTTGTTAAAACATGGCAACTCGGTAATTTGCTAACTTATGAACATACTTACAAATAAAAATCCATTCATCTCTTGTACATATTTCTATGCAAATTCGATCGATTAAACAGACTTCTAAAAGTAAACATGTTATTGCACATACATGCTTATTAAGTTAAACAATCTCTCACATATTCCTATGTGATTCAACTGATTAATTCAACCTAATAAGCATATAAAAGATCATGCGAGTTAACAAAGTATTTTTACCTTGAAACACTTAATCACAAAAATCCTGCAAGTTATGCAAGGCATATGTATCTCCAAATACAATGCTAATTTAATCTTCAGCTACCTTAGAAGAATTAAACATGCACAGATTAAGTATTGTGTCCATTAATTACAATTCCAATGCATTTAAATAATTAATTCATTAGCTATCTAAACAATTAGAATGCTAGATAACTTAAACATGATTTTACTTAATCAAGCATTTTACCGAGGCCTTTTAACAGTATAAACACAATTTTAATAATTTAATAGGACGAAATGCAATCAACCCAACACGAATTAAATTCAAGCTAAATTGATTAAATTAATCATTCCAAAAGCATAAATATTCATAAAAATGTTTGTCAAAGCAACAACGAAAATTAAAAGAGATAGGGAACAAGAAGCAAATCCGGTGTTTCTCCGTGGCTTGACTGATTGCTCCGTTCTTCGTTCTTCGTTGGCCTCGGCTATCAAGGTGGGTTATGAACACTCCAATTTCTGCTACAATGGCTGGAAAAATACCTCTTTTCCAAGAGGAGAAATCGGCACAAAGACACACAAAGGGAAAATGGAAAAAAATGGAAATTGAGAGAAAGTGAGAGAAGAGAATGTTGGATGCTTGAGGTGTGTTTTGAATGAGCAGCAAGGGGGTGTATTTATAGCTGATAAGGCTGCTAAAAATAGCAAATAGCAGCAGAAAAAGAGGCCTCCCTTGGCCGGCCACCTATGTGGCAAAGTTGATGGATTCAACTTTGCTAAAAATAGCATGGGGCAAATCTACAAAGCCATAATTTTTGGAGGGGTTTGAATGCAATTTTGTAAGGTCTTCAAGGGCTTCTTTGCAAGCTTAGTTAATCAGCTAATAAGCTAATTTGGGCCAGCAATGTGGACGGTTTGGGCTGCCCAATTAGTGGCTAGTTCAGTTCAACCGGTTTGGTTCAACTGATGCGGTTCAACTGGGCCTTTTTCATAATTAATTAAGATTAATTTATTTAACCCAAATTAAATTGGGAATAAATTAAAATTAATTATGTTATGATTAAATATTCATAATTGGACCTTCTTGGGCTGGAAATAAATTTGCCTCGATACTTTAAATTGCTTCTCGGGTTTATTCTTCGAGCAGTGTCTGCCGAGCCAATTTTCGCCCTTTGTGCGAATCTGTCGAAAATAGTCATAATTAACTATAAAATTAATAAAAATTCATCATGTTCATATTTTTAGCATAATTTAATTATTTTATAATATTTAATTATTTTCCTACAAGAATTTAATCGAAACTGCATGAATTTGGTTTAAAAAGGGCATGAAAAAGTGTATAAATTTTCGTGTTTCCAAGTACTAAATACAATACTTTCAGAGTTTTCTATCAAAATTTTAGAAATACTTACAGGATTGGCGCCGGAGACTCGGTGTACCATATATTTTCTCAATTATTCAAATCATTTTAAATCTCATACTTTTAAAACAAAATTTTCGAACCCAAAATTCACAGCCGAGTTTTGTAACTTGGCTCTGATACCACTAAATGTAACATCCCAAACCCGGCCTAGACGTTATGGCTGAATCTGGTGATGTCACAAGAAATGGGTTTTGGAAACCGTGTTGACTTGGTAAAACATCAATCTTTAAGATTTACTAGAACCATAAATTAGTCAATTTCATTACCAAAACTTATTTCAGTGGAAGCCTTAATTATTATAGTTTGGAATCGCAGTCGTGTTTTTAGGAAATCCGTTGTTTGCATAAAAATCGTCATTTCAAATAAAATTCGTGTTTTTAGAAGTTTTGGGTTCGAACTTTGAGGAGAAGGAATTTTTAGTTAATTATTAAATGAACCAGGGCGGTGAGTAGTTGGGCTTTTAAATAAAAATAGGGAAAAATGACATCAAAGAGTCTTGTGGTGGAGTGGCTAAGTGACGCCACTTAGGGTATAGGGAGGTGGCGTTATGGGCTAGCAAGGAGATCCTAGGTTCGAATCCTAGCTTAGTAATTTTTTTAAGAGTTTAATTTTGGCCTTCTAGAAGGTTGGAAGTGGTGTGGTAATGGGCTCTAAGGAAAGTGATCAAAAGAGAAAATTTAGGAAAAGGATTGGGAAGTTATCAGGGAGAAAAATGAGGAGATGAGATGGAAAGAGTTGGAGCCGATTGGGACTTTGGGGGGGAGGTAGGTAGAGTTTCGGTTTTGTGTATAAATAGGGGGTGTCGAATTCCCTCTGTGCTATTTCGGCAATTGGAATTCCCTTTGTGCTATTTCGGCAACTATAGTGCTCTGCCGAATTCTCCTTCACTTTTCATGTTCTAAACCTCGCCTCTTCCTTATGTGTTTTCTTTTCTTCTCTCCTAAAGCCTTAAATCGAATATCATTCTCTTCTTTCTCCATTGCTTGTGCCGTCCCACCTTCATCTCAATTGTTGGGGACCAAATATTCGTGACTTCAAAAGCCAAAAACCTTTGCTCTTGAAGCCAATTTCTTCATCGCCCCAAACCTTATGCCGAATACTCTAGTGACCAAACCTTTGTTGTGCTGTCATCATTCCTTTGATTTTTGGTGGATCGGATCTTGGAAAAATCAGAATCAAGCTTGGATCTACAAGTCTCTGCCAAAAAGCTATCCATACGTTTCGGCTTTTGGGTAAGTGTTCTTGATTTTGTGATAAGTTGGCTGAATAGTCTATAGTAAGGGAAAGGGTGACTCAAGTGGATACAAGTCACCTATTATTTTGTCTTTAACGATTAAGATTGATGCAGATCTAGGGGATATTTGTGAGTAGTAGCTAAGAAAGGGCTATTAGGACTGGTGGCACACGGTAAGGTTATGGTAAGGTTTCGGTTTTTGGTAATTATTGTGGTTAAGGGTGTGATTGATTGGAGGTTGGTATTGGTTGTAGGTTCAAGGCTGAGGATAGTGTAACACGACTCATTTACCAGGTGTGTACATACACTTCACACACGACAAATCGGCAAAAGCCGAAATACCGAAATACCAAAATGTCGAAAAGCCGAAAGGTTGGCACCGAAAACCACACTAGCGTGCAAACATTCGTGTGGGAACACTGATATGATTACCTGGACCAAGAGAGCGATCTCATGGTCTCGGACCACCGTTTGGCCAACCGGGCCAGAAGGGGCTAAATGGGCTTGCCGAGCTCATGGGCCCAATTCGGCAAGAGTTGATATGTGAAATTGAATGATGGATTGATATGGATGGTTGTATGATTTGATTATGATCGGGCCTAATGGACTACATATACATGATTGGGCTTAATGGGCTATATGGACATGATTGGGCTTAGTGGGCCTTATGGGATTTTAGAAATGCATGTTAGGGTTTTAATGGACTCTAGGTTTAGTTCTGATGAATTCTTAAGCAACATAAAACTCAACTTAATAATCAAACATTTCTATGGACAAGTCGCTAGGGTAGAGTGTGGCAATGGACATATGCATGTCTAGGATTGGATCTAAGGAGAGCTTGGTACTTAAGCGGTCCTAGTGACTGACCTCCTCTTCTCTGGAATCCTACCTGGTGCGTAGTGTCTGTTCACTTTAGCCGCGAGGACTTGTTGACGAGCCAAGGTTCGTAATTAAGACCCATACTATTAAGAATTACTGAAATACCCCTGTAGGGTAGAATTATCGAAATACCCTTGATTTGTGAAATGACTAAAATACCCCTATGCATTGAATGTAACATTTATGGATGTTACATGTACATTTGCTGCATTCATATGATATTCTGTTTAGGTTGCATATGGGGTGGGAATTATGGAACGGAGGAAGTATATGAGGATCGCATGGTTGCTTGACAACTGTGGATCCACCAATGGCTTTTTAAGCCTATTATATGATAAGCAGCTTTGCTGCAACGTTTGGTAGTACCGCAACCAGGCTACCCTTGATGTGTATCGGATGGGTGGGTCGATTTAGAAATCCCCACAAATGTGTTTCGGTTGGACGGAGACGATGTGTATCGGATGGATTATTTGGGGAGGGTTTGCATTGTAACACCCCTTACCCAGGTTCTATGCCGGGAACCGGGCCCGAGGCGTTACCGAACTCAAACCACTAGATCGCCACATAGGCTCAACGTAATTACTCTCTATAACCTCATTCTCGACTTACGAGGCCTCACTCATACACACGAGGGCTCTCGAGACTAATCCGGAACTTTTTCCAACCTTAAAATTTTACTCTTCAAAACAGGTCTTACACGCCCGTGCAAGATTAGACACTCCCGTGCATAGGCACACACGCCCATGTCCCCAGACCGTGCCTAAAAACCCAAGCATTCTGCCAAATACCCCACGGTTAAGGCACACGCCCATGTGGTTTGAGAACATGCCCGTGTACCCTATTACATGTCCGTGCCTTCCACCTGTGGTCGACACTGACTAAATCCACACGGCCTGGACACGCCTGTGGCCTTGGCCCGTGTGACAATTAAATTTCTAAGTGTCAAGTGCAGACTTAACACGGCCTTGGGACACGCCCATGTGCCAACCGTGTGTATCACACGGCCTAGAAAAACGGCCGTGTGACCAGCCCATGGTCTATTCTGACTTAAGACACTAAGGTACAGGAGACACACGTCCTAGACACACGCCCGCGTGTCTATCCATGTGGGCACTTAGAGGTTATCTTACCAAGCCTTTTACTACTCTTGTTTGCATACATTCATATATTTCTTCAAAACATTCTCAAATCATTAAGGAGATAGAGTCATTCATCCCATACACTAGGGAGAACTATTCCAATATAATTACAAACAACATAAGACATCATTTATGTCTATATACAATTGTCCCATAACTCATTTAGGCCAACACATTTGGCACATTAACAATGACTTAATCAACCCTATGTACTAGCCCTATACATGCCATGACTCATAAAGACTTGATACCTTATACCAAGTGTCTGCTCGATAGTGTGAAAACATCTCCGGCGGTCTCCAACCCGAGCTAGCTAAATTAACCTATAAGAGATGAGAAAGGAAGAGGAGTAAGCAATAATGCTTAGTAAGTTCATGTACAAATAAGAAGTAGTTACCGATATTCATTCACCAGGTATTATAATGAGTTTTTTTTGCAAACTCATGATTACCTACTCAATCATTCTTGAAGCTTACTCACTCTATCTCTTACCGCATTCTAACCGTGCCACAAGCCAATTGCTCATTTAATTATCATACAACCCTGCACTGATTACCACATGATCATATAAAACAACACATCAAGCATTTTCACTCAGCCACTTATACTACTAATTTCTCGGTGGTTTCGCACTTAGCCCACCATCAGTCTTTAGTAGGGTGGTATCGCAAATAGCCCACCAATTATTTATACTTGTGGTGGTATCGCACTTAGTCCACCAAATGATTTTATAAGCGATGGTATCGCACACAGCCCATCGATTAATAAATTACTAGGTGGTAACGCACACAGCCCACCGTTAATAACATAGTTGATGGTATCGCACACAGCCTATCGATTAATGATTAATCAGGTGGTAACGCACATAGCCCACCGTGAATAACATAGTTGATGGTATCACACACAGCCCATCGATTAATGATTAATCAGGTGGTAACGCACACAGCCCACCGTGAATAACATAGTGATGGTATCACAAACAGCCCATCACTAACCATCAATAAGATGATATCGCGATTAGCTCACCGTTATTATACGTTCATGGATAATTATCCACATGAAATTCTCTATTTTAAACATTCACCCAGGAACATCCTCACACGCTACTATACTTACTTAACCTTCTACGATACTCGTTTGCATTCACACAATGCATTAATAAATCTACCTCATGCAATTAAAGTGCATTAGTTACACATAACCCACTAGGGTTCATTATATACTGAATTCATCTCCATTCAATTCTAACACACACTTGTGCTTCTCATGGTACAACTACATACGTTCTCACCTTCAACTTACCCGTTGTGAAACACCCCAAACCCGACCCATACGTTATGACTAGATCTGACACATCACATGAGGAAAATGTGTTAAATCCTTATAATTCGTACTAAAATAGGTGTTATTTGGTTATGGTTAAAAAAAACAAGTTTGGATGTAAATATTTGATAAAATACAACTATTTTTGAGAGATTGATTGATGAGTCAAAAATCAAGGTAGTGTATGTTAAAACCGTGACTTTTAAAAATGTCGTTGTAATTTGAAAGAGAATTCGAGTTAAGTTATTTGTAAAAATTTGTTATAAAATCCATTAATTAATCAATTTTTAGAAAAACCTTTATTCATGTTTTAGAAAAATTCGCATTTGAAACAATTTAAGAAAATAATAAATACGTCCAAACATAAAGCAAATTAAAGTTTATCCTAGAGGCCTTATTACATTTTTAAATCCAAAATAGTAAAAGTAATGAAATAAAGCGGAAAAAATGAAAATTTACTAAAGTTCGTAAAACACCATTTCTAAGTATGGCCTCCACCGAGTCATCCATGGCCCAAGTCCACATCACTGAGCATTACCTGCAAGGGTTAAGGAAAAAGGGGTGAGTTACTAGAACTCAGTGCATAACCCCTTTACCGTCATCCACTGGGCCTGAATCCATATAGCAATAACTTGAGCCTAAGCCCATTTACATAGTAATAATTAAAATGAAGTATATGTATGCAACCCAACCCAACCATCCATCACACCCCCGACTAGCCAATCACACCTATGGGGATCAAGTCAACCCACCCTGCCGCTCACACCAATCGCTGCAGTCAAGCTGCTTTTCATAAATTTTTGTGGTCAAGCCACCGAAATTATAAGTAAACATTATAATGAATATTATGTGGCAATGCCACCGGGCTACACTGCTCTTCATACATTTTTCCCAACCCATGCGCTATGTAACATGCAACATACATAATCAAGCATAATATCCACATTTATATTCAACAAGAATTAATCCAATAATTTATTATGGTGAATCGGCATATTATAGAACTTTGTAACTCGGCCCACTAAGGCATTCTAGCAATTCGGCCCATAGGGGCATTTTCGTAAATCAGCCCATAGGGGCATTTTCGT
Source organism: Gossypium sturtianum (assembly GCA_025698515.1). Taxonomy (NCBI): domain Eukaryota; kingdom Viridiplantae; phylum Streptophyta; class Magnoliopsida; order Malvales; family Malvaceae; genus Gossypium; species Gossypium sturtianum. Next base: position 142,872,975 of record CM046955.1, on the reverse strand, counting down.
AAATCGGCCCATAGGGGCATTTTCGTAATTTTATCAATTTCAATACCGATTTTGACAAGTCTATAGAAATAATGTAATTTAAGCAAATTTCTCAATTTGAGCCATATTACGATTTTTAGCCATATAAATAATAACGATCTATTTTCCAACGTGATATCTAATCATGAATCTACGAGATTTCGGTGTGAGATTACACACCTGATTATGGTAAGAATTAATCCTTCTTGATTGTCAGCACCTAAATCACCATTACTCTCGATTAATCCAACAAACGAGATTTTATTAATCTAAATCTAAATCAAACGATCTATTGAAACGCTTACCCTTAGTATCGTGAACGACCACGATTGTCTATTTTCACCGGATGATGTTCCACAACCCGGTGGAAAATCCCGAACCGCCGATATCGCCCTTCGTTTGAACTTAGGAGTAGGAATTGCAAATCCACTCCTTTTGTCTCGTACTAACGCTTTTCCTTTCAAATCGCTACCACTTGCCTCCATTGAAAAGATCTCGGTTAGAAAGTACTATGATGAGAGAATGTATTTGTTTTGGAATAGGATTTGGCTTACCACTATTTCTGGAGAGCCAACGAGTAAAAAAATGAGTAATTTAACCCCTAACATAATCGATTAGTCAAACTTTCGATCCGAATAGCAACATAACCGAGCAATGAAATAGATCCAAATAAACTGTGATGAAACTCCTTACCTTAACGATGATGATTCCGATTTCCACCGATTGACTTATGGCTACGGATGAATCGACAAGGATGTAAGGTTCAGCTTTCCCACAATAACACTACACTAAGAGAAGAACATGATGTGAAAGAGTAGGAGAGATATGTTTCGATAAAGAAACAAGGTGAAATAACCGAATAGTGATGGACACACATATTCGGCTAGGAAGAAAAAGAAAATGAAAGGAAAAGAACGAAGCCACTTACCCGATTCAACCAAAGAAGAAATGCCCAACACTCAAGATGGAGAAGAGAGAAGATGATAAAGTTTCGGTTATTGATGAGAAAAGAATAAAGAAGATCGGCCAAACAAAGTTGTGTCGATTAAAGAGATAGGGAGAATGGTTGATGAAATGGTCAAAAGAAAAGAAGGGATGGAGAAAAAGAATGCTAGGTAATTTCGGCTAACAACAAAAGAAGATGAACCAAAAATGAGTTGAGGGTTACGGCAAAACAAAGGAAAAGAAAGATGAAAAAATGGCTAGTGTGTTTCGGCTATAACAAGAGAAAAAGAAGTGCACAATTTGGCTTTAGAGTTTCGGCAAGCAAAAGAAAAAAATTGGAAAAGAAAACACCAAGAAAATGCTAAAAGAAAATAAGCATTTCAAGCACTAAAACTAGCAAAATGACTAGGAAAATTCGGCTCCAAAGACCCCCTCCCAAAACCGTGCATCCTTTTGCCAAAAGGATCAAAATTGACCAAAAATTCTTTCCAAAACATCTTCCCCAAAATTGGCCAACATATCCCCCTTCTTACTCCTTTCTTTTACTTCTTTCCTTATTCTCCTCCTTACCTTATTTCCTTAGCCATCTTTCCATCAATAAAAAGTCTCCCTTACCATAATTAGAACCATGGCCGACACTTGGAAAGGAAGCACAAAAAGAAATCCAAAATTTGCACTAGGTGGGATTCGAACTCCACCCCTCAAGCCCATACATGCAACGCCACACCACTCCTCTACTAGCTTCACTTGTGCTAGAAAAATGCACACTTATTTCCTTAAATCTTGATGTCACATACCTTCTCTCCTTAAAGTGCTTAAACACAAAAATTTTACTAAGGCTCAATTCAATCCCAAGCCTTCATAGGACCCCTAAACATACAAAATTCACATTCTTAAGTAGCCTATCGTATGATATGATGCAGAACATAAAATTCTAAATTTCAGGATGTTACAATTCTACCCCCTTAAAGAAATTTCGGCCTCGAAATTTACCTGATTAGAAGAGATGAGGATATTACTGCCGTATCGTGTCCTCTGGCTCCCATGTAGGTTCCTCTAACCCGTGATTACGCCATAAAACTTTGACTAATGGAACCGACTTCTTTCTTAGCACCGTAATATCCCGATCTAAAATCTGCACTGGCTCCTCTTCAAAAGACAAGTCAGGTCTTAACTCAATTTCTTCCACGAGTACAACATAAGACGAATCCGAACGATAACGCCTTAACATAGAGACATGGAATACACTATGTATCTGTCCTAACTCTTGAGGTAACTCAAGCTGATAAGCCACTGGCCCAACACGCTTCAGTACACGGTATGGTCCGATGAATCTAGGACTCAACTTGCCTTTCCGCCCAAATCTTAAGATCTTTTTCCAAGGTGAGACCTTCAAAAAGACTTGATCACCCACAGAGAACTCTATCTCCTTCCGCTTCAGATCTGCGTACGATTTCTGTCTGTCCGAAGCTTCTTTTAACCGTGCCCAAATTACCTTAACTTTTTCTTCCTTCTCCAAGATCAACTCCGAACCCAATAACTGTCACTCCCCCAACTCAGTCCAACAAGTAGGAGTACGACACCTACGTCTGTACAACGCCTCGTAGGGTGCCATCTGGATGCTGGATTGATAGCTGTTGTTGTATGCAAACTCTACCAACGGTAGAAAATCTTCCCAACTACCCCTGAAATCGATCACACAGCCCCTTAACATGTCTTCTAGAATCTGGATTACTCTCTCCGACTGACCATCACTCTGCGGATGAAATGCCGTGCTGAAGTTTAGTCTTGTACCCAAAGCTTCATGTAAAGCCTTCCAAAATCGTGATGTAAACCTAGGATCCCTGTCTGATATAATCGACACTGGTACCCCATGCAACCTCACGACTTCTGCTATATACAACTTGGCCAACTTCTGCAACGTATAATCTGTATGAACAGGTAGGAAATGAGCAGTCTTCGTTAACCGATCCACTATGACCCAGACTGAATCTTTCTTAGTAGGTGTTAAGGGTAACCCACTAACAAAGTCCATTGTTATCCTTTCCCATTTCCATAATGGAATTTTCACCGGTTGTAGCAACCCTGACGGCAGTTGATGTTCCGCCCTCACCTGCTGACATGTCAAGCACTTACTCACGAAGTCAGTAACCTCCCGTTTCAACCCTGGCCACCAATACTGCTCACAGAGGTCTCGGTACATTTTATTTCCTCTGGGGTGCATAGCATATGGGCTACTATGCGCCTCACGCAGAATCATTTGTCTCAATTCTGAATCCCTGGGCATACAAACTCTTCCGCGGAAACACAATACTCCATCCCCATTCAATTCAAAATCCCCTATCTCACCACTTCCCACTTACTGAAGTCGAGAACCCAACACTTCATCTAATAACTACTTTTCCTTAATCTGACTTACCCACACAGGCTTCACCTGAATTTTGGCTAATAAGCTACCATCTTCATAAAGACTGAGATGAGCGAACATCGCTCTCAAATCTGATATCACCTTATGACTCAGCGCATCTGCCACTACATTAGCTTTTCCTGGATGATACTCGATTGAGAAGTCATAATCTTTCAACAATTCTATCCACCTCCGCTGTCTTAAGTTCAACTCCTTCCGGTAAGGAGGTACTTGAACTCTTATGATCCGTGTAAATAATCGACTTCTCCCCGCATGCATAGTGTCTCCAAATCTTCCGAGCAAACACCACTGCAGCTAACTCCAAATCATGAGTGGGATAGTTTACCTCATGCGGCCTTAATTGACGAGATGCATAAGCTACCACTTTTCCCCTTGCATCAACACACATCCTAAGCCCGTGTGTGACGCATCTCAATACACAATAAACTCTTTACAAGCCTCAGGTTGAATCAATACTGGCGCTTTTGTCAGAATCTTCTTCAATTTCTCAATGCTCTTTTGCTGCTTATCTGACCACACAAAAGGTGCTCCCTTACGCAACAGCTTAGTTAGAGGTGTAGCGATCAACGAAAACCCCTCAACGAATCGCCTGTAATACCCAGCCAAACCTAGAAAAATCTGAATTTCTGCCACTGACTTCGGTGGCTTCCAATCCAATACAGCTCGACCTTCCGGGGATCAACTCTAATTCCTTCGGCAGACACTACATGCCCCAAAAAGGTCACCTCTCTTAGCCAAAATTCACACTTACTGAATTTAGCATACAACTGCTTCTCCCTTAATATCTGCAATACTACCCGTAGATGCGAATCATACTCTTCTTCAGTCTTTGAGTACACCAGGATGTCATCTATGAACACAACCACAAACTGGTCTATATAGGGTTGGAAGACTCGATTCATCATGTCCATAAATGCAGCTGGTGCATTTATCAACCCGAACGGCAACACTAAGAACTCGTAATGTCCATAACGAGTTTGGAACGCAGTCTTATGAATATCCGCCTCCTTGACCTTTAACTGGTGATATCCCGACCTAAAATCTATCTTCGAGAAAACTGAAGCTCCACGCAGCTGATCGAACAGATCATCGATCCTTGGTAACGGGTACTTGTTCTTGATCGTCAACTTATTAAATTGTCTATAGTCGATGCACATACGCATCGACCCATCTTTTTTCTTAACGAACAAAATCGGCGCTCCCCACGGTGACACACTTGGTCGAATAAATCCACGATCCAACAACCCCTGAATTTGAGCTTTAAGCTCCGCTAACTCCTTCGGTGCCATTCTGTAAGGAGCAATAGACACCGGAACCGTTCCTGGCAACAGCTCAATGCCAAATTCCACTTCCCGATCCGGAAGTAATCCTGGAAGCTCCTCGGGAAAGACGTTTGAAAACTCTTTCACCGTTCTAACACTCTCAACCGACAACTCTTTGGCCTCCAAAGCACTGATAAAGGCTAAGAACGCTCCACACCCCTTTCGCACCAACTTTTCTGCCTTTAAAGCAGATACCACATTAGACAGATAGTTTCTTCTTTCGCCTATCATCATTACTTCCTTATCCTCTAAATTTCTTAGTACCATCTACTTTGCAGCACAGTCCAAATTCGCACGGTGTTTAACCAACCAATCCATGCCCAAAATAAGATCGAACTCGCCAAATAGCAATTCCATCAAATCCGCTAGAAATACTTCCCCTTGAATTTCTAAGGGCACATCCCTAAACAACTTATTTACTACCACCGACTGTCCTAAAGGGCTAATCACAATTGTTTCTCTAGCAGTAATCTCAGATCTAATATTCAAAGTTTCAGACACAGCACAAGCAATATACGAATGGGTGGATCCAATGTCTATCAAAGCGGTAAAAGGTACATCAGATATAAAGAACGTACCGGTTATGACGTCTGGTTCGTCGCCATCCTCTCAACGTCGACCGCATAGACCAAACTGGCCGTCCTCGCCTCCGTGTTACCCACATTACGGTACCTCTACCCGTGCACCTTGACCTCGTCCTACACCATTACCACCTCGACCTGGCCCACGGCCTCTCGGCGGCTGGGCCGGCGCCTCGATCACGCGCAAATCTACTATGAACTACCTAAGTTTGATCAGGCTTTCGAGGGCAATCCTTAAACCGGTGATCCTTGGAACCACATCTCAAACAACCACCGCTCTTCCAAAGATTCACCCGAGTGAAGTTTCCCACAATCCACGCAAGGTCATGAATCGATTAGTAGTAGCTTGAACTCTCACCCAGTGGCTCTCATTCCCGGGCCTTTTACGAAACCCTCTAGCGGGACACGAGTACCCGAGTCTCTCTTATTCCTGCCCCTATCCTTGTCTCGATTTTGTCGTTCTGAATGCTTTACTTCTTCAGGAATCTTAGCTTTTTCCACAAGTGTGGCAAAATTCCTCTCCTTCTGTGGGGCTATCAGAACCCGTAACTCATCACGCAATCCATCCTCAAAACGCACACAGCGTTCATGATCAGTCAGCACTATACCCCAGGCATACCGACTCAGACACAGAAATTTTGCCTCGTAAGCTGCCACAGATTTACCTCCTTGGACCAGATTCAAAAATTCCTTCCTTCGGGCATCTACATAGCTAGCCCCGACATACTTTCCTTGGAATGCTATCTTAAAGAATTCCCATGTAATACGATCAGCCTGAGTGCCTTCCCGAACAGTGAGCCACCACTAATACGCCTCGTCTCTTAGTAACGACACAACCCCCTTTAGTTTCTGCTCGGCGGTGCAATCTAGGTCGTCCATAATCCGCTCCACCGCCTTAAGCCAGTACTCCGCTACACCTGGGGCTACACCCGAAATACCCCTAAAAACTTTAGCCCCATTCGATCTGAGTCGTTCTGATATCGACCCACGAGCTGCCGACCCAGTTCTTGCCCCAGCAACCCTTTTTAGGACTCGTAACATCTCTCATTCGATCATGTGACCCAGCTTCAGTCACTGGTGACGCAGGGGCGTCCATTTCTGGCATATATCCCGATGCCTCAGATACAACTCTAGCACCTCGACCTCAACCACGGCCACGTCTACCGCGTCCACATCCTCTAGCGCTCGTGTTTGCTAAGTCGATTTAATCTAATTAAAAGTCTTATGAATCATTATACTATTCAATGTTTATTAAACAAATGTTTTATGAAGTATAGGAAGTAAAGTCGTTTTTGCAAAACATATCCTAAGGTCTCAATCTCTATAGTTTCAGCTCCTAAAGCTAAAAGTTCTAGAGTATTTCTACAGTCATACCACAATAATAAAAAAATGAAAACATAAACTTACTTGACTTGGTGCCGGATACCCGTGGTGCCATACTTCTTTTAGATCATGTATTTATAATTTAAAATTTTAAACAGCTTTGGAAAACGCTTTTGAACCCAAACCACAGTCGAGTTTTACAACCGAGCTCTGATACCATAAAATGTAACACCCCAAACCCGGCCCATACGTTATGACCAGATCTGACATGTCACATGAGGAAAACGTGTTAAATCCTTATGATTCATACTAAAATAGATGTTATTTGGTTATGGTTAAAAAAAAAACAAGTTTGGATGTAATTATTTGATAAAATACAACTATTTTTGAGAGATTGATTGATGAGTCAAAAATCAAGGTAGTGTATGTTAAAACCGTGACTTTTAAAAATGTCGTTGTAATTTGAAAGAGAATTCGAGTTAAGTTATTTGTAAAAATTTGTTATAAAATCCATTTATTAATCAATTTTTAGAAAAACCTTTATTCATGTTTTAGAAAAATTCCCATTTGAAACAATTTAAGAAAATAATAAATACGTCCAAGCATAAAGCAAATTAAAGTTTATCCTAGAGGCCTTATTACATTTTTAAATCCAAAATAGTAAAAGTAATGAAATAAAGCGGAAAAAATGAAAATTTACTAAAGTTCGTAAAACACCATTTCTAAGTATGGCCTCCACCGAGTCATCCATGGCCCAAGTCCACATCACTGATCATTACCTGCAAGGGTTAAGGAAAAAGGGTGAGTTACTAGAACTCAGTGCATAACCCCTTTACCGTCATCCACTGGGCCTGAATCCATATAGTAATAACTTGAGCCTAAGCCCATTTACATAGTAATAATTAAAATGAAGTATATGTATGCAACCCAACCCAACCATCCACCACACCCCCGGCCAGCCAATCACACCTGTGGGGATCAAGTCAACCCACCCCGCTGCTCACACCAATCGCTGCAGTCAAGCTGCTTTTCATAAAATTTTCGTGGTCAAGCCACCGAAATTATAAGTAAACATTATAATGAATATTATGTCGCAATGCCACCAGGCTACACTGCTCTTCATAAATTTTTCCCAACCCATGCGATATGTAACATGCAACATACATAATCAAGCATAATATCCACAAATATATTCAACAAGAATTAATCCAATAATTTATTATGGTGAATCGGCACATTATAGAACTTTGTAACTCGGCCCACTAAGGCGTTCTAGCAATTCGGCCCATAGGGGCATTTTTGTAAATCGGCCCATAGGGGCATTTTCGTAAATCAGCCCATAGGGGTATTTTCGTAAATCAGCCCATAGGGGCATTTTTGTGAATCGACCCATAAAGGCATTTTCGTAAATCGGTCCATAGGGGCATTTTCGTAATTTTATCAATTTCAATACCGATTTTGACAAGTCTATAGAAATAATATAATTTAAGCAAATTTCTCGATTTGAGCCATATTATGATTTTTAGCCGTATAAATAATAACGATCTATTTTCCAACGTGGTATCTAATCATGAATCTACGGGATTTCGGTGTGAGATTACACACCTGATTATGGTAAGAATTAATCCTTCTTGATCGTCAGCACCTAAATCACCATTACTCTCGATTAATCCAACAAACGAGATTTTATTAATCTAAATCTAAATCAAACGATCTATTGAAACACTTACCCTTAGTATCGTGAACGACCACGATTGTCTATTTTCACCGGATGATGGTCTACAACCCGGTGAAAAATCCCGAACCGCCGATACCGCCCTTCATTTGAACTTAGGAGTAGGAATTGCAAATCCACTCCTTTTGTCTCCTACTAACGCTTTTCCTTTCAAATCGTTACCACTTGCCTCCATTGAAAAGATCTCGGTTAGAAAGTACTATGATGAGAGAATGTATTTGTTTTGGAATAGGATTTTGCTTACCACTATTTTCAGAGAGCCAACGAGTAAAAAAAAAAACGAGTAATTTAGCCCCTAACATAATCGATTAGTCAAACTTTCGATCCGAATAGCAACATAACCGAGCAATGAAATAGATCCAAATAAACCGTGATGAAACTCCTTACCTTAACGATGATGATTCCGATTTCCACCGATTGACTTATGGCTACAGATGAATCGACAAGGATGTAAGGTTCGGCTTTCCCACTATAACACTACACTAAGAGAAGAACATGATGTGAAAGAGTAGGAGAGATATGCTTCGATAAAGAAACAAGGTGAAATAACCGAATAGTGATGGACACACATATCCGGCTAGGAAGAAAAAGAAAATGAAAGGAAAAGAACGAAGCCACTTACCCGATTCAACCAAAGAAAAAATGCCCAGCACTCAAGATGGAGAAGAGAGAAGATGATAAAGTTTCGGTTATTGATGAGAAAAGAATAAAGAAGATTCGGCCAAACAAAGTTGTGTCGATTAAAGAGATAGGGAGAATGGTTGATGAAATGGTCAAAAGAAAAGAAGGGATGGAGAAAAAGAATGCTAGGTAATTTCGGCTAACAACAAAAGAAGATGAACCAAAAATGAGTTGAGGGTTATGACAAAACAAAGGAAAAGAAAGATGAACAAATGGCTAGTGTGTTTCGGCTATAACAAGAGAAAAAGAAGTGCACAATTTGGCTTTAGAGTTTCGGCAAGCAAAAGAAAAAAATTGGAAAAGAAAGCACCAAGAAAATGCTAAAAGAAAATAAGCCTCTCAAGCACTAAAACTAGCAAAATGACTAGGAAATTTCAGCTCCCAAGACCCCCTCCCAAAACCGTGCATCCTTTTACCAAAAGGATCAAAATTGACCAAAAATTCTTTCCAAAACATCTTCCCCAAAATTGGCCAACATATCCCCCTTCTTACTCCTTTCTTTTACTTCTTTCCTTATTCTCCTCCTTACATTATTTCCTTAGCCATCTTTCCATCAATAAAAAGTCTCCCTTACCACAATTAGAACCATGGTCGACACTTGGAAAGGAAGCACAAAAATAAATCCAAAATTTACACTAGGTGGGATTCGAACTCCACCCCTCAAGCCCATACATGAAACGCCACACCACTCCTCTACTAGCTTCACTTGTGCTAGCAAAATGCACACTTATTTCCTTAAATCTTGATGTCACATACCTTCTCTCCTTAAAGTGCTTAAACAAAAAAATTTTACTAAGGCTCAATTCAATCCCAAGCCTTCATAAGACCCCTAAACATACAAAATTCACATGCTTAACTAGCCTATCACATGATATGATGCAAAACATAAAATTCTAAATTTCAGGATGTTACACGTTGAATCACTCAAATTGTTAAATGACTCTCTTGAGTCTCATACACATAGTGTCGCCTTGACACCATACCCCAATGGGGTATCACTTGCATTAACATGTCAATGCCATGTCCAAGACATGGTCTTATATGAATTCTTACACCGAGGTCATATTCCAATCTAGTCTCACACGGAACCTTAACTATCATCATTTCTTACTATTTACATCTCTTACTATTCTTAGGTTCAATTCACTTAACAACTTATCAAAAAGTACTTAATACATTCATTGCGTAATTATTCATTTCACACAACATTGGAATATTTAAAATAACTCATACGTAATTACCACATCTGCACATGAACTTACCTCGATGACGAAAAGGCCAAAAAGGACTTTTTGCCCACATTTCTCTTTTCTCCCGTTCTAGGTCCAAAACTCATTTTCTTTGATCTAGAAAAATGAAATTTAGTGATTTAATCACTTATAAATCATAATTCACCATAAACTACACTTTAGGCAAAATGACTATTTTGCCCCTACACTTTGGCAAAATTATAATTTTGCCCCTAGGCTCGTAAATAAATTTTCATCACATTTTCTTGTTAAACAAGCCTAGCTGAACATTTAATCCTCTTACAACTATCCACAATTCCAACTATTTCATGCCTTAATGAACAAAATACAACTTTTGCATTTTAGTCCCAATTAGGTGTTTCCATAACAACACCTTTCACAAAAGTTGTTTATCACCATCCTAACATTCATTTTCTTCCATAAAAACTCAGCTAACAATTTAAAATCTTACATGGCAAATCTCTAAACTTTCAACCATATTGCAAACTAGTCCCCTCTTTAGAAAGCTTAAGCTTCGGGGACTCTAAAAGTACATTTTTCTTTAAGAAATACCATCAAAATCACTTACTTGAGTGGAGAATTGTTTGCTGAAATTTTAAGCTTCAAAAACCCCTCCCATGGCTGCTATTTTCGATGAAGGAAGAGAAGAAATAAAAAAAAGATGATAGCTTTTCTTTTTGTCATATTTTATTCCTCTTTTCTCACCAAATTTGACTAAGCATTAAATGCTCTTGTCTCCCATACCACATGGCCGACCATCACACTCCAAAATGGCCTATTTGTACAGTCGGGACCTCCAATTTATAAACCATAGCTATTTGGCACCTCTAGCAAATAAAATAGAACTTTCGCACTTTATGCGATTTATTCCTTTATCACAATTTAGCCAGAATTCGCTAAAATTAAGGCACCAAAATTTTTATGCATCCTTGTAAACATGTTATAACACATAACATATCATGAAAATGATTTTCTCTAACCTCGAATTAGTGATTTCGAGATCACTGTTTTGACTAGCCCCTAAATCGTGCTGTTACAATTCTCCCCCCTTAGGGATTTTCGTCCCCGAAAATCTTATCAGGAGGAGTTACTACCAGCATTCTTAAAACGTTTCCATCTACTCTTCAAAATCACAAGTCCCCTTATCCTCAAGTTTCTCTTGCCAACAACTCTTAAGCTGTGATACACAAGGTCGAGTTGTAACTTGAGACCTAGGTTATTCTTCCTCTAGAGCATATACTATACCCAGTAATCCACTAATTTAGAATTCTGTACATGTCTAAACAATCGTTCGGATCTTTACTGATTGATTTACTACCATTTGAAGGACATTTCCCTTTCTTGGAAATTTTGTCAAACTAAATTTGAAATCTATAAGGTTTTATCTCACTTTCTCATTAAAGCATTCACCAACTGTAATAATCTTGACTTGTACGCTTTGACAACTCAGCTTTTAGTGGTCAACTACTTCTGACCATAGACTCAATCATATCGTGAAATGTACTCTATTGTCAAAACATTTATGTACATAGCTTCACTTTCTTATTCATGCATTAGTAGATATGCTACTACTAAATCTCATACCAAACTTCTGTATAAGTTTTGGATTCATCATCATTCAAATTCTATCTCGAGGAAACTTCAACAACGGTAATCTTATCCAACCTGGATTTATCAACTAAGGTCAATTGAGTAACCAACTCGTATTGCTTAACATGGGTCCTTCATCCAGACATCTGTACTATGTCTACTATCTGAGAAGTATTATCATAACTATACTTTCCATTATAATAGTTCCAACCGTTTCCACTTCTTCATTTCATAACGTTTAACTCACAACAAAGACACAAGAGTAATCGTCTCTGGATCAACAATCTGTCAACTCTCTTTCTCGATTCAGACTGAACTCAGTACTGGAACTTTCAATTAATAGTTCCTTCTATAGCTTTCAACTCAACCATCATGGTCAGGACATTTCAATGAGCATATCTTTGTATCATGCTCCCTACTCACGTACACACAAAATTTTATTCTCTTTATTGATTCATGCGTGAATATACACAAAACTTGAATCATAATTCAAGCACACTCTCATCTGAGTTTCTCTTGCTTTGCTAATCTAAAACCTTTACCACCGTCACCTCTCACGATAACAGGGACATCTTGATTGAATTCATTAACTCTATTCAGCTTACTCAAAAGCTCATCATACAACATGAAACTTGTGATTTCACTTCTTATACTACAATCATCACGAACTTCCTCCTCAAAGAACCCGTACAGGGTTACAATGATATAAAGAAATGTCGATTTCAATTGACTAAATCGACAACTGTTCTGTCTAATTTTCACTATCAGTTACCATTCTCACACAATCACAGGTTATGAAAAGAACAACTGCATCATCCCTAAAAGACAACATATATTTACACAAAATACTCAAAGAGATTATTATAATCCCTTCATGGCATCAACTAACCATGCACAACTACAGGCTTCGAGCTAACTTACTCAAACTTGCCATTTATTTATCACATATCGTGCCACACATCGCACTTGCTTCTTCGTGATTCATTCACGAATATCTGCATTCACTTCTTCTCATGACTTTAGTACTAACCTTATTTATACCTCTAGACTCATCATTTTGTCCCATTGATCACTGGGGATAATCAAAGGTGCAAATTCATCGTCATTCATGTAGGCACGAAACCAATGCCACACCCCCAAGGTGGTCTTATATGGAGTCACCTCTAAATGCCAATGCCATATCCCGGATAAGGTCTTATATGGACTTCCACATCAGGTATCGATGCCATATTCTGAATATGGTCTTACACGATTCTCATATTCATTACCGATGCCATATTCTGGATATGGTCTTATAGGAATCATAGCTTAGTGCCGAGGCCATGCCTCGAACATGGTCTTATACGGGACCTTATCTATTTCATATCTCAATGATAGCCTTTTCATTATAGTCCCCTAGGACTTCAACCCCATGTTCAACAATAATTACTCTATATAATAGAGTATCATGTATCAATGTAATACAAAGCATTCTCAAAATGCTAACAAAAGTACTGCATTAACCACATGTAAACTTACTCAATTTTACTCTCATAACATCTCATCATAATTCAACAGTGATAAGGAGGGTGAGGTCACAGAGCCCCTTAACTTGACTCTCGTGACTACATACATATGATTCACTATTCATTATTAATGAAACATCATCATAGTCACATAACTCGTCTCAAGTGAGTTTTCACGTTTATCACGTTACAATTATCTCTATCACTCATACTTTCGAACTGTGACCTTAATAACTCAAGTTTCACATTAATATCTACTTGAGTACTCAACATTTGACTCTAATTTCTCTTACCATCACTTATCAATTAAAGAATGTCTTACGGGTTTGAGTACGTCGTTTACCTGATTTCCATAGTCCAACTATGGTCTTACTCGTATCACAACATCATAGCCCAACTATTTCTTTACATGTCATCACGATGCCATAGCCTTGCTACGATCTTACACGAAATCTCATATCAATACCAATGTCATACCCCTGATACGGTCTTACATGGAACTCATGTCGTTGCTGATGCCATATCCCAAATATGGTCTTACACGATTCCATACCGAAGCCAGGTCCCAAACATGGTCTTACACAGGATCACTATTTGTCACCAATGCCATGTCCCAGACATGGTCTTATATGGGATCACATGTATCGCCATGGTCCAACCATGGTCTTATTCATCATTTTATCATTGAATGACCGTACCCATCCCTGCATTCTACTTAGTCAAACTTCCCAGTTTAACTCTCACACCATAATACTCGTAGTTTCATACAGAGTCACGAAATAAAACATTATACATCATCTATTTTAATAGTCGCACATGAGATTCAACTATGTGGACATATTGATCATACATCGTTCAAACAATCATACATACACATATACCTCATTCTCTGGGTAAATTTTCTCACTGTATGCACCTAACCCAATAGGTTGAGTATATAACACCTTATGCACATCCAGCCAATGCAGATAAACTTCTCATTTCATGCATTATCACATACATGTCATATACTTCTACTCATACCTCTTTGAATCCCATCATTGCATAAGAGCATTTTAACTTTCCCAATATCACTTACAACATTATTGGATTTAGCTCGATTGGGAACCATCACTGTTTTAACAAAACAATTTCATTAGAGCCGGGAAACATCACTCTATCACGGTCCACATATGGCATGTATAACTAGACTCTTACTCATGCTAGGTTAGTCCTAGAACCGACTAAACCATAGCTCTGATACCACTAAATGTAACACCCCTTACCCGGGTTCTACGCCGGGAATCAGGCCCGAGGTGTTACCGAACTCAAACCACTAGATCGCCATATAGGCTCAACGTAATTACTCTCTATAACCTCATTCTCGACTTACGAGGCCTCACTCATACACACGAGGGCTCTCGAGACTAATCCTGAACTTTTTCCAACCTTAAAATTTTTCTCTTCAAAACAGGTCTTACACGCCCGTGCAAGATTAGACACGCCCGTGCATAGGCACACACGCCCATGTCCCCAGACCGTGCCTAAAAACCCAAGGATTCTACCAAATGCCCCACGGTTAAGGCACATGCCCATGCGGTTTGAGAACACACCCGTGTACCCTATTACATGTCCGTGCCTTCCACCCGTGGTCGACACTGACTAAATCCACACGGCCTAGACACGCCCGTGGCCCTGGCCCGTGTGATAATTAAATTTCTAAGTGTCAAGGGCAGACTTCACACGGCCTTGGCACACGCCCATGTGCCAACCGTGTGTATCACACGACCTAGACAAATGGCCGTGTGACCAGCCCGTGGTCTATTCTGACTTAAGACACTAAGGTACATGAGACACACGTCATAGACACACACTCGTGTGTCTATCCATGTGGGCACTTAGAGGCTATCTTACCAAGCCTTTTACTACTCTTGTTTGCATCCATTCATATATTTCTTCAAAACATTCTCAAATCATTAAGGAGATAGAGTCATTCATCCCATACACTAGGGAGAACTATTCCAATATAATTACAAACAACATAAGCCATCATCTATGTCTATATACAATTGTCCCATAACTCATTTAGGCCAACACATTTGGCACATTAACAATGACTTAATCAACCCTTTGTACTAGCCCTATACATGCCATGACTCATAAAGACTTGATACCTTATACCAAGTGTCTACTCGATAGTGTGAAAACATCTCTGGCGGTCTCCAACCCGAGCTAGCTAAATTAACCTATAAGAGATGAGAAAGGAAGAGGAGTAAGCAATAATGCTTAGTAAGTTCATATACAAATAAGAAGTAGTTACTGATATTCATTCACCAGGTATTATAATGAGTTTTTCTCGCAAACTCATGATTACCTACTCAATCATTCTTGAAGCTTACTCACTCTATCTCTTACCGCATTCTAACCGTGCCACAAGCCAATTGCTCATTTAATTATCATAAAACCCTGCACTGATTACCACATGATCATATAAAACAACACATCAAGCATTTTCACTAAGCCACTTATACTACTAATTTCTCGGTGGTTTCACACTTAGCCTACCATCAGTCTTTAGTAGGGTGGTATCGCAAATAGCCCACCAATTATTTATACTTGTGGTGGTATCGCACTTAGCCCACCAAATGATTTTATAAGCGATGGTATCGCACCACATTTCATCGATTAATAAATTACTAGGTGGTAACGCACACAAATTTCACCGTTAATAACATAGTTGATGGTATCGCACTTGACCTATCGATTAATGATTAATCGGTGTGGTAACGCACACAGCCCACCGTGAATAACATAGTTGATGGTATTGCACACAGCCCATCGATTAATGATTAATCAGGTGGTAACGCACACAGCCCACCGTGAATAACATAGTGATGGTATCGCACACAGCCCATCACTAACCATCAATAAGATGATATCGCGCTTAGCTCACCGTTATTATACGTTCATGGATAATTATCCACATGAAATTCTCTATTTTAAACATTCACCCAGGAACATCCTCACACGCTACTATACTTATTTAACCTTCTACGATACTCGTTTGCATTCATACAATGCATTAATAAATCTATCTCATGCAATTAAAGTGCATTAGTTACACATAACCCACTAGGGTTCATTATATACTGAATTCATCTCCATTCAATTCTAACACACACTTGTGCTTCTCATGGTACAACCACATACGTTCTCACCTTTAACTTACCCGTTGAATCACTCAAATTGTTAAATGACTCTCTTGAGTCTCATACACATAGTGTCGCCTTGACACCATACCCCAATGGGGTGTCACTTGCATTAACATGTCAATGCCATGTCCAAGACATGGTTTTATACGAATTCTTACACCGAGGCCATATTCCAATCTAGTCTCACACGGAACCTTAACTATCATCATTTCTTACTATTTACATCTCTTACTATTCTTAGGTTCAATTCACTTAACAACTTATCCACAAGTACTTAATACATTCATTGCGTAATTATTCATTTCACACAACATTGGAATATTTAAAATAACTCATACGTAATTACCACATCTGCACATGAACTTACCTTGATGACGAAAAGGCCAAAAAGGACTTTTTGCCCACATTTCTCTTTTCTCCCGTTCTAGGTCCAAAACTCGTTTTCTTTGATCTAGAAAAATGAAATTTAGTGATTTAATCACTTATAAATCATAATTCACCATAAACTACACTTTAGGCAAAATGACTATTTTGCCCTTACACTTTGGCAAAATTATAATTTTACCCTTAGGCTCGTAAATAAATTTTAATTACATTTTCTTGTTAAACAAGCCTAGCTGAACATTTAATCCTCTTACAACTATCCACAATTCCAACTATTTCATGCCTTAATGAACAAAATACAACTTTTGCATTTTAGTCCCAATTAGGTGTTTCCATAACAACACCTTTCACAAAAGTTGTTTATCACCATCCTAACATTCATTTTCTTCCATAAAAAATCAGCTAACAACTTAAAATCTTACATGGCAAATCTCTAAACTTTCAACCATATTGCAAACTAGTCCCCTTTTTAGAAAGCTTAAGCTTCGGGGACTCCAAAAGTACAATTTTCTTCAAGAAATACCATCAAAATCACTTACTTGAGTGGAGAATTGTTTGCTGAAATTTTAAGATTCAAAAACCCCTCCCATGGCTGCTATTTTCGGTGGAGGAAGAGAAGAAATAAAAAAAAAGATGATAGCTTTTCTTTTTGTCATATTTTATTCTTCTTTTCTCACCAAATTTGACTAAGCATTAAATGGTCTTGTCTCCCATACCACATGGCCGGCCATCACACTCCAAAATGGCCTATTTGCACATTTGGGACCTCCAATTTATAAACCATAGCTATTTGGCACCTCTAGCAAATAAAATAGATCTTTCGCACTTTATGCGATTTAGTCCTTTATCACAATTTAGCCAGAATTCGCTAAAATTAAGGCACCAAAATTTTTATGCATCCTTATAAACATGTTATAACACATAACATATCATGAAAATGATTTTCTCTAACCTCGAATTAGTGATTCCGAGATCACTGTTCCGACTAGCCCCTAAATTGGGCTGTTACATGCATTGCATTGCATGTATGATACTATTATGTTATTATTATGATATGTATGCTATTTATTTGACGGGGGTCGTACACACTGAGTTTTCGAAAACTCACTCCCTCTTTTTTTTTCTCAGGTGATCCTCAGTAGGAAGTTCGAAAGATGGAGGGACTCAAAGCTAGCTAACTAGCAAGACGATTAGACTTGTTTTCCTTAATATCTAAATTATGGATTTTAAGTTGTTTATTTTAAGTTATTTCGAATTGTATAAGGCTTTCCCTCTAGTTATTATTCCATTACTTTCATTATGCATTGAAATTTTGAAACGGAACCTAGAGTTATTTCTTTTAAACGTATTTCAAGGTTTTTTTTTAAATAATTGTGTTTTAAGAACGAGCTTCCGCTGTCAAAGGAAATTTTTACATAGTAACAAGGAAATGGTTTTTGGCTACACCTCGTTTTGAAAGCAAACTGGATTTTACTTAACTTTTCTCTAGAAGGGTTTTTAATGAAAACAAGGTTTTCGCAAAACACTTCAATGTGACACGCCGGATTAGGGCCTAACTTCTAGGCCGGGTTTGGGGTGTTACAGGCGGTGCATTTACCTGTGGTTAGTGTAAAAATAGCGATGGAGGTGAGATTATATATTGTAGCGATATTGTAGCGTATGAAAAAAAATAAACTAAATGCACTGCACTGCACTGCACTGCACCGCACCGCACCGCACCGCACCGCACCGCACCGCACCGCACCGCACCGCACCGCACCCCACCAACCATCTAAAGCCACCCTCAATCGACTATCTTTGAATGTTAATTCTATGAAGATTAAGAATTCTATTAATTGTATCTTAAATCTTCCTTGTTTAAAATACACATATTCGATGTTAATATAGGTAGAAGATATAATATAAATTTTGAAATATATTGAAAAAATAAATTAAAAAAAGGGTTAATCTGACTAGCATTACAATAGATAATCAAGTAGAATTCTATTGTATATTAACTTTTCCTTCTTACTCTCTTTTCCACTCCACATGTTCCCTCCACTTTCCTTTTCTTCCCCTCTTTTCACTCCCTTCATATTTTCTCCCATTTGACTTGCCTATGTGGCCCCTTCCATTAAAGAGTGTCTATTCTTTTCATATTGTTTATCATCTTCCTCTCATCTCTTTCATTTTTCTCTCATGCTCCACCTTTAACCACCATTGCATTACCTAATCACCTCCCCTTCACCACTGTACCTCATTTTTTACTCTCTTCTTGCCACAGTTGAACCTCATTTACCGCCTTCATTGTCGCGTTGCTGCACCACCACCACTGCCGCCCACCGACTTCCTTCTTTCTTCATCCCCTCTTTATCTAATTGGTCATAACTGAATTTTAACATCTCTTCTTTTATTTTTTCTTAAATTATTAAATAATTTGCATACTCACTTTGTTCCTTTTTTTCCTTAGCCACCACTCCTTCATGTAACCAAAATTTCCCAATGAATCGTTAATCCTTCCAATCTGCCTGATTTAGTGTAAGTAACGATTTATTCATCTACTATCAATTCTTTCTTTTCTTTTCGCAAAATAAAAATACAGAATAATATATATTATGTTTCTTGAAGGATCTAATCCGAATCATTTGGATTTTCTCTAAAGCAAGTGAAACATTTGGATTTCCTTTCAAAAACGGTATTAGGGTAAATTTCTTATCCGATCCTATAAGATATTATCTTTGGTTTATGGTCGAATCTAATAAGTGTATCTTTGGTGTCGTACCATTATCATTTGATCAAATCAAGCAAGATCTGATTAAATCTACATTGTTGAAAGTAGAGTAGTGTTAAATATTGTGTGACCCAAATTCCTGTTAAAGAAATAATACAGTGGTAAAACTAAAGGATCTATGGTGGGCTTAAGCACAAGTAGAATCCATATAGAACTACACTTCCTCTATTTGACTTTGATTAGAATAAGGTTTTTCAACATCTAAATAGATGTAGTCGAAACTCCTCTTGTATCATTCAGTTTTCAACATTAGTGAATTTCTCCTCCTCTCTGCCCATGGTTTTTTCCCGAAAAGGTTTCCATGTAAAATCTGTGTATTTTATTTTTCTTCTCTTTCTGCTTTGTGATCGTTCTATATTGCCATTATCGATATTAGATTTAACAAACTAGTATCAGAGCTTTTCAAGTTGCTTATCTTGATCACAGTAATGGCGACAATGAAGTATGATATTCTGCTATTGCATCACAACACCAGATTCATGTTGTGGCAGGTAAAGATGCAGACAGTTCTTGCGTAGATGGATTTGGAGGATGCCCTGCTAGAGTTAGATAAGATACCTTCGACATTGACGGATGAAGAGAAGAGGCATAAAGATCAAAAGGCTTTAACACAATTACATCTACATCTGTCAAATGAAATTCTACGGGAAGTGTTGAAGGAGAAGACCGTCGCTGCATTATGGGCAAAGCTGCAGCAATTATGCATGTCAAAAACCCTAACTAGCAAGTTGCATATGAAGCAGTGTCTTTATACTCATCGTTTGGAGGAAGGTTTGTTTGTGCACGAACACTTAATTGTATTTAAAGAAATTCTCTTGAACCTAGAGACCATGGAGGTTCAATATGATAAAGAAGATTTAAGGTTAATTATACTATGTTCATTGCCCCCGTCTTATTCAACCTTTAGAGATACGATTTTGTATAGCCGTGAACCTCTCATAGTTAATATCCTACAAAGATCAAGTTAGGCCCGTGACGGGCATTGACAAAGAAATCGTGTTCAATATGAGTCAAGGTGGAGACTTGTGGAATGTGCCTCGTAATTTTGGACGAAACATAGTCGACGTTGCCACAAGGAAGAGCTGATGTCCCAATGAGGCGACATACAACGTGACAATGTTACGATGTGTTCCCACATAAATCGGGTCTTTTTTTTCTAGTTAAACTGTGAATATTTTCCACAATCGAACTCTGATTAATCTAAGAGTATTTCAGTCATATTAGGACTTTAATATTAGCCTATTTAAAGATTGTAACCCTGTTTTGAGAGTTAATAGAATATCTCTTAGGTGAAATTTGATGAAGAGTTTTGGGGAGAGTTTTTGAGAGAGCTTTGTATTTGGGTTTCGGGTTTTACTCTTTTAGGTTTATTTTCTCCATATTTTACTCTCGTTTGTTTACTCATTTAGTAAAAAGTTGAAGCCTCCGTTTGCTTGTAGTTTTTATCCTCTTAACGGCGGAGTTTTCCATGTAAAATTTGTGTTCGATCTTCTTTACCTTTTTTATTTTGTTGTTTATAGGGGTCGATCCCCAACATTACCTTTAATAGTTTGTATTATTGATATAATTACAGTTTATAAATAAAAAAATATTTTTTTTAAATGTTTATAAATGGTTTACATATATAAATTGTTTGATTTTATTTTTAGTTTTTTAATGGAAGTTGAATTTATTTTGTTTTAATGTTAATTGTTTACTTATATAAGTTGTATTTATTATTGCAGTTGCGGGCACCAAATCACATCATATAAACTGTCACATAGGATTTTTTTAACATCATATTGCTAATTATATATGATTTGTATAATAAATATATTTATTAAAGTTTCATATAAAAATTAAAAATTGATTTAGTTCAAATGGTACAAAAAAGTTTTATATATATGGTATTTCTAGTTAAAATTTCATTATAGAAATTTTTTTATTAATTTATAAAAATATAAAAAAAAAGAGTTACATAAATCATATAACTTACTTTGCAAATAAAATATTTATTTGGTATTTATTTGACTGAGTTAGGACCTAGTTAATGAGTGACACCAACTCAATAAAGAGTTCTATAAATAGTATAGATAAATCATTTTTAAAATATTAATTAAATAGGTTAAAATATGCTCTACTTCTTGCACTTTTAGTATATTTGAAATTTTAGCTTCTTTATTTTTATTTTTAAGAATCTAATCTTTTAATTTTTTTATATTTCAAAATCCAAGTCCAAACGTTAACACCGTTTAATATTTTCGTTGGTGTGACATTATAATAAACCTAAATTTAATAAGAGAACTTTAACTGTATTGATATTAGGACTTATATTTTTAAATCCGAAAAGTAGAGAGATCAAGGCTCTATTTGTTTTTTGAAAATATTATCTATTTTTATTTTTCATTTCCATTTTCATAAAATAGTTTTTATTTTCTATTTTTTTAAAATTGAAAAACTATTTGTGTAACACCCTAAACCCGGCCCAGACGTCTAGACCAAGTTCGGAGAGTTACATCACCAATACTAAAACTACTACTATCATAACGCAGTCGAAATGAATCATTCATTACATAATATCCATCACAACCATTAATTAAACACATAATCTTCACAAATACCATAACATCATAGAATACTGAAATCCCTAATAGTAATGCTTAAAAGAAAAATAAAAGCTTGACCGAGCTCCCGCGGCACCGACTCGATCAAGACTGGGAACCACCTGAAATCCAATCAATAACAAAATGAGTTGTGAACTCAGTGCGTAAAAGGAAGTTTATTCAATTAATGCTCGCTTATAAAGTAATTCCAAATTCAGAGATTCGATTCAATATAAAAGTAGTTTCAGTTCAGATTCAGAGCAGATGAGTTACATATGTATATGTGCAATTTCAGTTCATATATATGGTACAGATCAGATTCAGATGCAACATTCCTATTTTCGTCCGCTACATACTGTCTTCGGCCATCCCAACACACCATTATGGACATTCAATGCCCAACCAGCCCTACACACCTTTAGAGTGTTCATTGACACTTTTCCAGAGACGCAGCTTAGCTGCTAGATTAATATGCGACAAGCGCCAGAATCAGAGTAATACTCATTGTGGCATAGCCACAATTTCAGAACAGACTTCTTCCCCCTTCACAATATCCCAACACATGCCAATGCAGAACACAAATAGCCATAATATGTATTCAATCATTCTAATTCATTATACAATTAAATAAGATAGTTCAATATCAGTATTATAGTGCACATATTATTGTGTTGTTCACAGATCAGTGTCAGAGTATCAGACAGTTCTCATATTATAAAATTCAATCATTCGTACATTGAAGAGGCCAGTATCAGTGTTAAGTAACACTTTCAGTCTCGAAAACAGGTTTCAGGCCCTAATAACATGTCACACGGCCAGGTCACACGCCCATGTGCCTTGCCCGTGTGGTTTTGAAGCATAAACAGTGAGTTACACAGCCTGGACACATGCTCGTGTCCCTGGTCTGTGGCTTTGCGCCACAAACAGTGAGTTACACGGCCTGGGCACACGCTCGTGTCCCTAGCCGTGTGGGATCTTGTACCACAAATAGTGAGTTAAATGGCCTGGGCACACGCCCGTGTCCCTGGCCGTGCGAACTTTGCACTAATATGGCCACACACGACCATGTGTCTTGCTCGTGTGGCCCTAAATCGATAAACAGTGAGTTACACACCCAATCACACGGCCTATCACACGACCGTGTGGCGTCGACAACCACCATTTTCGGCGACCGAAACTTGCAAAAACTAAGGTTTTCGGTACGCACCTGGAGAAATTTCAAAGTAATAACAACGCAAAAGATCCTCGGAGCCTAACACAATCATACGGTAATACAATTTAGCTATTTAATTAGCAGAATTTCCAAACCACGTGCTTAATGCTTATGTCAAAAGTTTCGACACGAAACCTTCGACGGAAACAAACTCACCGAAACTTCAGCAACAACTTCGGAAGTTATCGAGTTGCTATTCCTTAATGCTAATATTCTCGCCTAATAGAAAACAATAATCATTTATCAGAGATTCTCGAACTCACAGAATACTCAATTCCTTGCAAGTCACGGAAACAAAAGTAATCCGCGAGAACGTTCACATTGACAGTTACTTACCCGATAACTTTCTGACCAGTAACTAACAACAAAATTTACGTTGATCCCGTATCTCCCACAATTCCAATTAGTAACAAAAATTTAAATCACAGCGAAAGTGAATCAAAAAGAAAATGGACGCGAAGAAGAAAAGAAGGGAAAAAAATAAAAACAAAAATAAAAAAAAGTAAAAGAAACTAACGTTTATTAAATTCCTAACTTCCAAGCAGATTTCTGGTATTTGGCAAAATTTTTCCTATTTGCCCCATTCAGGACTCGAACACGGAACCTAACAGAATACAAACAGATGCTTAACTAATGAACCAACATGCTCATTCTTGGCATAGTTTCACACTAAATTGAATTTAACCGGGTAATGTATGACTAAGGGTTGATTTTAAGATAACAAAACTTTTAATGACGCGACTCGAACTTCAGACCTTAAACACAAAAGCAAAGCACAAAACCAGAGATATAAAAATTTAATTACTATAGATTCTCACAATAAATTCCTAAAATTTCGGGGCGTTACAATTTGATAAATAAAAAAAGTATATTCAGTAATGAAAACATGTTTGGTAGCTATTTTTTTCTAAAGAAATAAAAAAAATTGCTTATATAGATTCGAGCTAGGGTACCGGATTTAATATTATAAAAATATAGAAAAGAAATAATATTTTTACGTTTGTATGAATTTAAACCAGGGTCAATTAATCTAAACTTAAAAATCATTTTTTTCATCATTTTCTCTTTTACAAAGCATTTTTAGTGAAAACAATAAAAATAAATTTTTATTGTTTTCTAATTTTTACATTTTTTCATTCTCCAAGAATTATTTTTAAAAATTTTAAACAAATACGTTTTCTTCAATGTTTCCATTTTTGAAGAAATTAAAAACAAAAAAGGACCTCTATTTCCTAAAACCAAATTCAACCTAAATTTTTTAAAGTACAAATAAGAGAACTAAATTCTAAATGGGTCTAAAAACAATAAAAAACTTGAAACATATTTTAATCAACTAAACATATTTTAAAATCTTATTAAACTTGTGACAAAAAGTCTTCTAGGCATCAAATTCAGGGTTCAAACCTTTGAATGTTTTCTTTTTGGACTAATATTTTCTTTTTTTTTTTAAATAATCTTATTATAGGTTCTGCTATTTTTTTTGACATAATGTCTAAAATTATCTAGAGCCCCTCCTCAACCTATAAATAGAAGGATAATGCACTTCAGCGCACTTGCATCCACGTCTTTCTGTACCCATACCAATCGAAGTAAGACTCAATCGACTATCTTTGAATGTTAATTCAACGAAGATTAAGAATTCTATTGTATCTTCACTCTTCCTTGTTTAGAATACATATATTCAATGTTAATATAGGTAGAAGATATAATATAAATTTTGAAATATATTGAAAAAATAAATTAAAAAAAAGGTCAATCTGAGTAATATTGCAATAGATAATCAAGTAGAATTCATGAATATAATCCCATAATAAGCAAATAACAAATCAAAGTACAACAAATAATGGGAATTGGGGAACTCCCATTTATACAAACAATTAACAAAGAAATGTGGTGAAAAAAAAAAGAGAACAAAACAATACTCAAAATCAAAAGAGACAAAGACGACCAAAAACACATCAAAACAAATCCAGTATGCAGCAGATTTCAAGGAGTAGCAGGAGGAGAAGGTGGTGGAGAGAGGAAAGGAATAGAGGGAATAGCAGTTGGGATTGAGGGCATGCTTGGCAGAGGTGGCAGTGTGGCCCTTGGTACACTTGGCAATGAGGGCAAAGCAGGCATGGTAGGAAGTGGTGGAAGCGCCCCAGGCCTTGGCATTGTTGGTATGGTTGGCTGTGGGAGATTAGGGATAGATGGCAATGGTGGGAGTGTTGCTGTAGACAAAGTTGGCATTGGAGGCAGCTGCTGAAGGTGACGAGCAGCTTGGCCAACGTTAATGCTTGGAAATGACAAAGCCATCAAAGAATGCTAAAGCAATGCAATTGAAATAACCCATTTTTGTTGAGAGATTTTGAAACAAATTACGCAGATGAAACAAAGTTCTTTATCTGAATAGTTATGAGTGAGGAAAACAAAGCATGATATTGGGGTTTATATATGCATTGGAGTAGTTGGTAATATTTGATCATATATGGTTGGAAACGAGAAAACTTGGTCAATGTCGAAGGTTTTGGTAGCTCATCTTCTCATGGGATATTGGAGTTTAAAATTGGTGAAATGCAGTAGTTGTGATTCGCATAATAGCTACCTCATGTAATCAAGTCAGCCTCTTAATTAAATTAATAATATGTAAAATAGTATATTTCAACAAATCTCCAAGTTAGTTAAGTGTCCGATACTAATATTTTAAATATTGATGGTGTAAATTAACCGCATAATACTTGTCAATTGAGATAATTTGCATCAGATCAAGTCAATTCGGTTGATGGTTGAATTAATTTCGTGTTTGAGCTTTTTGATTTTAAGTAATTTGAGTTTTGCAAATAAATTTTTTATGTAGGATCATTTCAAATTATTTGTTTGGTTCAAACCATTTCAAATTTGGGTTGTTTTCAAGCGTTAAATAATAATGTTGGGTAAAAATTAAGAGGTTTGCCTCAAGCTGAACTTACCATTAGCATTAGGCAGTCTACAAGCAAGCAAGAAATAGGAAATTATTCTCAACTCTTGTTTAAAATACATATATTGGGTGTTAATATAGGCAGAAGATATAATACATTGAAAAAATAAATTAAAAAAGATTAATCTGAGGAACATTGCAAGAGGTAATCAAGCAGATTTCATGAATATACTCCCATAACAAGCAAATAACAAATCAAAGTACAACAGATTATGGAAAATGGGAAACTCCCATTTCTACAAACAAATACTATCTGTGTTGAAGAACAAACAATACTCCAAATCAAAAGACGAAGACGACTAAAAACACCTTAAGCAAAATCCAGTATATATGTAGCCACATTTTATCTGTCAATAGACAGGGGAAGAAAGGGGTATTTCAAGGAGTAGAAGAAGGAGAAGGTGGTGGTGAAAGGAATGGAATTGAGGGAATTGCAGTTGGGATTGTGGGGATTGAAGGCATGCTTGGCAGAGGAGGCAGTGTGGTCGTTGGTATAGCAGGAAATGTAGGTAAAGCAGGCATGGTAGGAAGTGGAGGAAGCGCCCCAGGCCTTGGCATTGTTGGCTGCGGGAGATTAGGGATAGATGGCAATGGTGGGAGTGTAGTTGTAGGCAATGTTGGCATTGGTGGCAGCTGCTGAAGGTGACGAGCTGCTAGGCCAACATCAATGCTTGAAAACGACAAAGCCATCAAGAATGCTAAAGCAATGCAATTGAAATAACCCATTTTGTGGAGAGATTTTGAAACTAATTAAGCAAATGAAACAAAGTGTTTTATCTGAATAGTTACGAGTGAGGAAGAGAAAGCATGGTGTTGGGGTTTATATAGGCATTAGAGCAGTTGTTAATATTTGATCATTATATATGGTTGAAAAGGAGGAAACTTGGTCAATATTAAAGGTTTTGGTTGGTCATCTTCTCATGCATACCTGAGTTTAAAACAGGTGAAATGCAGTTGTGGTTGGCATGGAACCTACTCAAGTAATGAATTCACCTATTAGCTTCTAACTTCACATTCACGCCTTTAATATTTAATTAATTTTTTAAATATTATACTTTTAATTACATTAATTGGCGTAAAATAATATATTTTATTTAAATTTATTGAATATAATTCAAATATATTAATTTATCAATTCAAATATTATAATAAAAAAATTTCAAATAATAATTAAAACATTTTTAACATATTCAATATATAATATAATTTTACTTTTATGTGTAAAGTACTATTATTCAAAATAATAATTAATTAACATAATTAACTCTGATGTTAATTTTTTAAAAAGTTAAACTGGATCTTTTATTCAAAGAAAAAGCCGAAAGAAAGACTACAGATGAGTTCAAAATAAAACAGTAAAAGCACGATCCAAAACAAATAGGAAAGCAGGCTTAGATCCAGTAAACACGTAGGAAGCTCTAGAGACTTCTGTTGTCTCAGCTGTTATAATTAATTAACTGCACTCCTGATAATCAATGCACTTTTCTTGGGAAGCCACAAAGCATATCATCAATGTCGTCCATCAAGCTTCCATTAGAAACAAACCCTTTCTCTATGCCAAACAGATAACTTTTCACTGATTCACCTCTCCATTTCCTTTCTGACTCGCATGGGTCTTACAACATTCTATTTCAACTCGCCGATACCACCCATCTCCAGTCTTTATTAACCTCCTCGGCCGCGAAAGGGGCAAAAGCACTCACTAGATAAGTATTATCCCTTCCCTTTATTCCCTCTGTGGGTAAATCGAAAAAAAAACAAGTACCAAAACCTGAGCATAGCTTTTTCGAGTCTTTTATGTAGATTTCTAACTCAAATCTATCTTCCTCTTGTGCTTGTAGCTTTTGTATCACTGATCGAGCATCGCCTTCGATTTCTACCACTAACAGTCCTAGATCCAACCCTAGCAGGATCGCCTGGAGGCACACCATCGCTTCAGCAACAAAAACATACAGTATGTGCGCATGCCTGGTTGTTTTTGAGCAAATAATCTCTGCCTTATCATTTCTAACCACTAACCCGAAACATGATTCCTTCCTTTGCCTGTTGAATGCAGCATCAAAATTGATTTTGACAGATGACCCCTTTGGAGCAGTCCATCCACCCGGGTTTATAACTCGACCAGGTAAGTTTTTGTTCACTCCATCCAGTTCTTTAAGATAGTTCAGCACGAATTCCGCAACTTGAGGGCCTGGTCTGCATTCACCTTCATGAATAAATTTGTTCCTTGACATCCATAACGCCCATATTGTGCATGCTATTAGTCTGCATTGATACATTGAGTTAGATTCAAAAACATCTTTAATCCAATCATTGAAATCAGTATTTGCTGTTGCTGTAGATCATGTGACATGTAACTTTTCCCATGTTTCCTTTGCTATAGGACACTCACGAAATACATGTTCTCTCGTTTCCACACCATTTTGGCATCTTCGACAAGTAGTGGGTCCCATTAATCTTTTGTAGTGTAGATTGCAAAACGTAGGCAGAAAATTACGAGAAATCCTCTAGTTTGTATTTTTTATTTTTGGAGATAGTTCTAGGTTCCATAGTTTCTTGTAAAATGGTCTGTAAACATTTAGCCTAGGAGACTGTAAATCTTGTAACAATAATTTATGTCCACTATGGAACGTGTACTCCCCCGTAGGCTCTCCTCACCATGTAATGTGATCTTTGTGCCACTTCATCGACAATGGGATGCATAAAATCCTGCCAGCGTCTACGGCAGTAAGATCAGCAACTGTATTTAGACTCGAATTCACAACCCTATTCTAAATTTTGTATGGGCAAAAGTTAGGATAATGAAAAGGTCCAAAAGAGTATCACGTGGACTAAATTAAAATATAAAATTAATAATGAAATAAAATTTCTCTAAACTGAATTTCTTTATTTTAATGTACGGGATAATGGCAAGAAATACCTTGTACTTTAACAAATTTGTTAGTGTGATATCTGTAGTTTTAATTTGTCCGATTTGGTATCTATCCTTTTGTTCTGTTTAACTTTTTAGTACTTTGATCTAACGGTGTTATTTTTTTTGTCAAAAAATGACATATAACCATTGAAAGGAAGCCACATGGTAATGTGGAATTGGTCTAAAAAAACGAAATAGGCAAGAAGGAAGGACTTGCAAATAAAAATTTCTTTTTTGATAAAAAAACCCTTTTATCCGAATAAAAAGTTTTTTTTCCGTTATTATTTATGTACTTTTCCTTTTATTTTTTCATTATTTATTCTTTACCTTACACAAGAAAACTTTCTTGATCTCCCTTTTATTTATTCACACTTTTTTAAAAGATTAGAGATATGATTAATAAAATTAAATTTTACTTGTATATTTATTTCAGACATTCACACTTTTTTAAAAGATTAGAGATATGATTAATAAAATTAAATTTTACTTGTATATTTATTTCAGACAATATTTTCTTATATTTTTTATAGCTCAAAAGGTACCAATAGAATTAAAACATTAATACACTTATCATATTTTTAAATAAAAATAATTTTAATACTTTTCAATTTTATATAATTTAGAAAAAAAAATAATCTTTAGTGAATCTAGACAAATGGTTGTCCATATTCATTTTGGACTTGACTTTTAAATAGTTTTTTCTAAGGCTAAAGGGTCAAAAAAGCCATCAGTAAAAAATCAAAAAATCAATTGAATCCTTATGAAAAGATGCACCCAATTGAGTCCTCAATGACTCGGAGAAAATTATTTTGCCCTTCTCATTAATGAAAACAATCTATTGACCAATTTGATCATTAATTGCGATGATGTGGCTGACGAAAGCCACCAAAAGCTATCATGTGGCAGTATGTTAATTGGCATGTCATGCCACCTCAGCAAACTTAAAAAAGTATAACAATATTTTAAAAATAATAACTTTTAAAATTTTTGTTGACATGGCATGTCACATTAGCATATTATCACATGGCAGTTGTTGGTGGCTTCTATCAACCATGTCGTCACAATTAATGGTCAAACCAGTCAACTAAAAGTTTCCATTAATGGGAGGGACCAATTGATTTTCTTTTTTGAGTCATTGAGTGCTAAAATTGATTTTTCATAAGGGCTCAATTGATTTTTTTATTAACAGTTTTTTTTCTCTTTAGCCTTTTATTAATTTTTAAATTTTTTAACATTTTAAATTTTATTTAATACTTTTATAAACTTTAATAGTATTTTATAAATTTATAAAAAAATATTTTTTTTAAAAAAGTATTTTTTTAAAATTAAAAAATTAAGTCTAAAATGAATGGTTGTTTAGATTCATTCTAGTAAAATTTTTTAAATAGTTTTTAAATAAAAATTATTTAAAAAAATTTATTAGAATGAACTTGGACAATCATTTGAGAGTTGATGTAGAGCGCTAACGTAGCATTGTCACATCAACAACTATTGTTGATGTGGAGCACCACGTTCGCATTGTAATAATACAAGATGGAAAACATTGGTTGAAAGGCTTAATTGATGTAATTTGAGAGTTTAAAGACTTAATTGAGTATATTTTTCGCGGAGGGAATTAATCAATTTTTCACCAAAGTTCAAAAGCTTATGTACTCTTTTAGCCTTTTCCTTTTCTAATCTATCAAGACACAAAATTTAATTATTATTTTAAAATTGATTTTACTTCTAATTAATAGATTAATTAAAAAATTCTTGAAATTCCCCTAGGATTTCACTTTAGTATGGTTGAAAAGAAGAAAGCTTAGTCAATATTAAAGGGTATTTGGTGGGTCATCTTTTAATGGATATCGGAGCTTATACTAGAGAACTACAGTTGTTGTGGTTGGCATGGAAGCTACCCCATCTTTTAATGGATATTGGAGCTTATATCTTAAAAACCTCTACTTAAAACAACCCACCATGTCAGCAAGCTTCAACTAATTGCCTATTATCTACCTTTAATGTTAGTTTTATTTTGTAAATTTGTAATATTATCTATTGTCTCTCGTATGCCCTTTTAATTGGTATCAGAGTGTCAGTGTAACGTTATCTAAAGAAATAATATCGTAGTATTCATTGTAAGTTCTTATTCCTTATTTTCAGTTCCGTTTATTTCATACTTGTTTATCTTAAAACCCATACATTTGTTATTCTGTCTTATTATAGCCTGTTTATGTTTGGGTGAGACTATTAGCTTTTTAAAGATAAAATTTGCAATCATGCTATGTATCTTGATTTTAAAAATGAGAATAATATTTCAGCTCTTAGTAAGGGTTTTAATAGTTTAATAGATATTACTTCTATATATTTTCATAAGTTATATAATAAAGTTAGCAAAATAGAACAACAAATAAATAATTTAGGAGAAGTTACAGAATCAGATTTGAACAACGAATCTAAAGAAACCTTATCTGAAGTTAATAATAAATAAGAACAAGTTTTTATTAATAAAAATATAGAACAAAAAATAGATTTAAGACCTTTATATTATGGAAATAGTAACATAATATTAACTTTGTTAGAAGAATCGTCTACCAAAAACAAAAGACAAAAGACGGAAAAATAGAAAAGGAGATATATTTATCAACAAAAATATGATTTCCAATCCTATAAACAACTTATAGAACATTAGAAGAATAAATTTGCTAAGACATGTGATAAAAATGAAAGAATAGAATATCTAAAACTAATAGAACAACTTTATGAAAAACATAAAGATTTGTTTACATTATTTAATTATCATTATATGTTAAACTATGATATTACAAACAGTAGTAGTAGTTCTAATAATTTTGATAATTTTATAAACTTAGAAGACATAAATGTTACAAGTTATAAATCTGATAAAAAAATACTTCAACAGATGAAGAAGAAAATATAGAAATATTAGAACCAATGGATACTGATCAAACAGACTATAATCCTCATGGAAAAAGAAAAATAGAGCCAGATCTTCAAAAAGATAATTATTTAAGATCTTTTCATAAAAACTATTAACAAGTTGAAAATACAACTAGAATTTTTGGTAATCAAATCGAAAATATTGCTACTAATGAAATAAAATCTGAAAATTTAGGAGAATTATCTACTCAACCAGTCCTACATAGAATAGATAATCTAAACAAAATAAATGTTGTCCAAGGAGGAATATATTTAGATCTAACTAATATTCCTATAGCAGACTATGAAAAACTCATAGATGGTTGGGCACAATCTATGACTATAGTTGTTAACAATGTGTGGTCAAAAGAAAAAAATTTAAACTACTTTGTTGGAACATTTCAAGGAGATGCTTTACAATTTTTAAGAAGATGGGAAGAATCAGAAAAAGGAAAATAACAGAAAGGACAGTTAATCAACCAGATTGAAACTCCCAAAGATTTATTAAAAGGGTTTAACTTTTATTCTAAAAACAGAATTTTGTGGATATACTGATAAAAAAGATTAAGATTGTCTGTCTAGTTATGTATTGTCAAAAATTAAATTATGTGACATCAGATACCTAGAAAAATTTTCTAAATTCTTTTTCATGAATATCAAAAACTAAAAAATGAAAATAAAAATTTGTGAAAAAATCAATATTTCCATAAATTACCATGACCATGGGATAAGATTTGTATAAAAAAAATACGATTCTTATTTAGAAAAGCATAGTAAAATAGCTGGTGTAGAATCAGAAAGTATAGATTCTATAGGAAATAGAATTAATTTTACAAAAAAAAAGAATAACTATGCATTGTTTACAAAGTAAGGCCTCTAAACAAATTAAGCATAAATTAAGTAATAAGCATTCTACAAATATTCTAGAAAATGAATGGGAATTTAGATGTAAATCAGTACGTCCGAATACTTATAAAAAACATAAAAAGAAAAATAGAAGATATAAGCTAGTTAGATGGAAACTGGGAAATAAGAAAAATTTTGGTTATGATAAAAAGAAAATATTTCTTAGAAGAAAGACTGTTAAAAATCCTAAAAAAACAAAAATGTAAGTGTTTTATATGTGATGAAGAAGGAAAAAGTGCAAGAAAAATGATTAAAACACTTGAAGAACAAGATTTAGAAATATGTTCAGGAGAAGAAATAAATTCTGAGGAAATATTATACGAATTAATATTAGAAACGGATTCTGATACAAATGAAGAAGAATATATATTTATGTTTAATATAGGAAGCAGTTCTAATAATCAGTTAGAAGAAATTCCTAAGAATGAACAAAATATAAAATTAGGGAATATAATCGGAGAAAAAAGGACTTTTTTGATGAAATGATAAAAAAAATTAATAAA
This sequence comes from Gossypium sturtianum, assembly GCA_025698515.1. NCBI lineage: Eukaryota > Viridiplantae > Streptophyta > Magnoliopsida > Malvales > Malvaceae > Gossypium > Gossypium sturtianum. Next base: position 142,839,256 of record CM046955.1, on the reverse strand, counting down.
AATTATATTTCTAAAGAAGAAATTTATAAAATATCTAAATATAAGATATTGTGTCAAAGACATAGAAAAAATAAGTGGTAATATATGTAATAGGCCAATTTAGCCCGGGCCCATACAAAAAATAATAAACCCAAAATAATAAAACAAAGTCCAAGTCCAGTCCAAAATATATCATTTGACCCGATCGAAATGACTCATTACTTGAAAAGATTGAAGGTCCATCTACAAGCTTGACGTATATGGGAACACAATCTTCAAGGATATGCAATCTTAGATATGATATGCAAATCTTAGATATGATATGCAATCTTAGAAGATATGGTATGCAATCTTAGAAGATATGATTTTGTAATCTTAGAGATTTAATTTGTAGATACCTTTTAATCTTAGCCGTTGATGTAATTGATCTGTACCGTTGGATTTGGGGAGGCTCAACTATAAATAGAGGCCTCTCCTTTCATTGTAAAACACACTTGAGTATGGAGTAATAAAAATTCTTGAGAGCATTCACTCAAATTTGTTTCTCTTTTGCATTCATATTTTTGTGGCTTGTTCTTATTTTGTTATTTGCTCATCTTCGTTTCTTTTTGAGTTGCTTCCGTTCGAGTTAGATTTTGGTGGAGGAATTTTGCTGAATCCTCATATTGCGGGAGTTAGGTTGACTTATGTATTTTTTTAATTTTTTTATTTATCCATTTAATTGCTTAATCATTATTTATTCATTTATTTTAATTATTTTAAACTTGTTTTTCTTTTTTTTTCCTATTTACGTTAAATTGTTTTATCATATATATTATTATTTTTTTATATACATGAATTTAATCTTATGAATAAATTTTTTTCCTTAATTTTTTTTCATAGATTCTTTTAAAATTGCTATTATCTAGTCTATATTTTTTATTTTGATTGTTCATTTTTTTTTTAATTTTTTTTTCCATTATCTTTGTTTACCTTAACATTATTATTATTGCTTGTCATTCTTTTACTTAATTGTTTATGTTAGTGCTAATTGTTAATATGACTGTAACTTTAGTAAATTGCACTTTTTGTAATAACTTGATGTTACTTTTTTCAAATCTTTGTTTAAAAATATCTATCTCCTTTAATTACCATATTTTATCCAAAAGTTTTTCTTAAATAAGGCAATGTTTTGTGTTTAGAAATTCGGGAAATAGTGCCCTTGTAACACCCCCAAACCCGGCCCACGAGCCTTGACCGGATCTGGTTATGTCAACATGGGAAGACGGTTGAAAATCTTTTTGACTTTTGGATAAAATATGAAAATTGTTAACTTTTGAAAACCATGTCCATTTAAAATTATAATTAAAACTTTGTTATTATACAATGCCCATATTAAAACTTTATTAAACAGATATATATATATATATATATATATATATATAATTTGAATAAATAAGTTGCTAAAATAAAGTTATCTTCACTTAGTAATCTAATTTGAACAAGCCATAAATAATAATAAAATAATACCAAAATAATAAAAATAAGGCCCTTATTACAACCCAATATTTAAACCCAATACTTAATATTAAAAACATAAAATAATCAAAATAATCTCCTTACTGCATGGCCACCTTTGTATCCTCCAACCCGGTCCATTAATCATGAATCACACGAAATGGTTGAGAAAAATAGGGTGAGTCCACCGACTCGATGCATAATCATTACACATGCTTCCCACACGTATGGGCTTGGCCCATATCCACACTGAATCATACGGGTAAATATGCAATTCTGAAACCCAACCCAACCTAGGTCCATCCGTTACACCAACCTTAGCGGACTCCTGCTCAAGGCCGTGGCTATTCCACCGATCACAACCGAGTGATCCCACAAATCCTACCTTGGCGGACTGCTGCACATGGCGTGGTGAGCCACCGATCACATCGTGATCCCAACATTAATCCGTCTCACGGTGATGCACTCGACTATCAACCGCCGAGATGGGCACCTAGCCAACATCTCCCTTGATGAAGCACACACGACTAACCATCAAGCGCTAATGTAGCACGAGGTGACATTAGACCACGTACATAATATGTACTCCCGTCCTTCCTTGCTCAAATCCGATCCCCATGCACATATGTCAATATATCGTGTCAAATCAACATATAGAGTGAGTATAATAGCATGCTCATTACCATATCAAACAGGCACCATAAATAATTTAATATCATAAAACACTAACACATTAACCTGTTACCCCCAAACATGGGTATCCACCACTTTAGCCTTTATTGTCGGGCTATCACATATCATACACAAATATATGTATATAACAATACACAAAATAGGGAAACAGTCGATAATTACGCACCTTATTAGCACTGATCTACTAAATCCACGAAACCCAAAGTCTAGACGATTTGCACTCCTACAATTTGTGAACTCCTTCTCAATGCCGATTTGGTCCTTTGCCAAATCACAAAGGCTTGCTCCTTGAAGTTGTCGAAATCCCAAAAGTCTCCAAATCCCGAAAGATCACCTCTTGGTTCACCACTAGACTAAAGGGGTTAGATTTTGGTTTCGACTAACCAAAGATAAAAGAAAGAAGAATAACGTTAAAGAGTTCCTTACCATACCATCCGAACTGATCGAATCGCTTGCACCCAAAGTCTCCTTGAACACTGAGAGATTTGGCTTTTAGGGAATGACAAAAAGAGTAGTTTTCGGGAAAAGATGATAATACAAAAGAACAAGAAAGAAGAATAACTAGACTACCACCTTCGGCTTTGAAGTTCAGTGAATGATTCGGCTCCAACAAAAGATACAATCGGCACCAAAAGAGGGAGATTCGGTTTCAAGGTTTCAAGAAAAGAGAAAAGGTAGAGAGGACTACAATATTCGGCAAGAGGCACTAGAGAAAAAAAACAATTAAAATTCAACACTTAATCCCCTAAATGACCAAATTCAAACACCACCCAAAAGACCCTTGGCCGCCCACGTGCTTCCTTTTAATCATATCCCAAATTCCTCTCCTAATTTATCTCTTAACCACTCACTTGAACTAAATAAAATAATCCTTATTTATCTCTTATCAACATTCAAAATAAACAAAATAAAAACTACCTTTTATCCATTATCACCTCTTCAATTAAAATACAAAATAAAAACTAATAATAATCCATTCTTCCAAATTAATTTAAAATCAAAATATTAAGCTTATCATATTGGAGTCCACATGCTTTGCCCAACTCTCCCCTTTGTTGTTGCCGTCAAAAGCAAAATTAAAAGGCTCAAAATATTGCTTCTCTTGTGTCTTGAACCCATGACTGCACTAAGCCCCTTTAAGCTTTAACGCCCCATGCCATTCTGCGAGCATTTTTTGTGACATAAACTCGCCACATATTCTTTTAAGACCTCATTCCTTATTTCCCCCTTGTCTTAACGCCAAAACTAAAATAAAACACACCAGCGCTTCCTCATGGCTCGAACTTGGGTCCCTTCGCCAAGACCCTTAAGTGGCGCCCCAAGCCACTCCACCAACCCGTCTTTCTTGTCCACCAATGCCCACAAAATCCTTTAAACCCTCCTTAACTCTCAGCCCTTCCTTTTTAACGCCAACCCGTAAAAATAAAACACCTTCTTTGCCACCCCGATTCGAACATGAGACCCTTAGCACCTTGAGGCGTCACCTTCCTAAAGCCCCAAGTAGCGCCTCCATGCCACTCCACCAGAGCAATTCTTGTGTCTTAACCTTCCAAGTATTTCTTTTAAGACCTCTAAAGCCAAGCTCCCCTCTAATTAACACTTAAAACAAAAATTTTCCTTATAGCTCGGGCCTTCTCTTAGCTTATAACTAGCACCTAAAATACCTCTATCAATACCGTAATGACCACACTTAAGCAAAATAAATTAAAAGAAATTTTACCCCTATTCCAGGATGTTACAATTCTACCCCCTTAAAATAATTTCGTCCTCGAAATTACTTGGTTAGACTAACTGATCGTACATCTAAATTCACCACACTATGATATAGCTGCAAGACTCACACCTTAAAGAGCTATCCACCTTTTCTAAGCACGCTTTTCTAAGTCCATACTCAAGGTTCCAAATACTTTACTAACAACGAGAAAACAACCCGACTTAACCACAAGCAAGGCAATGAGGGTATTCTAGGAATAAAGAACGCGTGCACAATGGTCAAATCGCACATCTTCTTCCTCGCGACGTCATTCACGTAAACCAACCTTGGTCGCCTTGCGTGCGCACCTTGACCTCTCTTTTGGTGCTTCACGACCTCGGCTCGAACCATTTCCGCCATGGTTCGGACCGCGACCTCTTGTCACTTGTCGCGACCATCTCTACCCTACAGTACATAACCTTGGCCTAAAGTCCGAGTCTGTTCGGATCCCGAGGACAATCCTTAATCAAATGAGTCTTAGACTTACACCAAGCATTCTCGATCCCGATTCGGCACTCACCAACATGGTACCTTCCACACCGAGCACATGGGCGGTCGGATTTTCTGTGAGTGCGGCTTAGCAACACGAACGAAATTTTCAACCCTCGGTCTTTTAAAAACCCTCGGATGATTCGGATGCTCCAAAACTCCCCTATCCGGTTCCTATCCTTATCTCATTACGCGCTTACCGAGTTCTTAATTCCCTCGGCTACCTTAGCTTTTTCGACTAACACCGCGAACTCCGGTTCTGGTGAGGAGCTATCAACGATCTCGTGTCGTCCCTTAATCCGTCCTCAAACCGGACACATCGTTCATGTTCTCAGCAACCACTCCTCGAGCATATCGGCTTAACCTTAGGAATTCGGCCTCGTATTCCGCTACGGTCTTGTTCCCTTGAACCAGCCCTAGAAACGCCTTCCTCTGCGCATCAATATAATGAGTTCCAACATACTTCTTCAGTACGCCGTCTTGACATACTCCCAAGTGAGATCCTCGGTAGTGGCACTATCCCGAATCATTAGCCACCATTGATATGCCTCGTCGCGGCGGCGCCACCATTCCTTTCACTTTCTCCTCGGGACTCGGATCGAGCTCATCCATAATTCGCTCGGTTGCTTCCAACCAATATTCACCGTCTTGGGTGCCACGCCGATCGCCCGAAACACCTCACTCCATTAGCTCTGAGTCGCTCGGTCATGACTTCCTTGCTCTCGATTTCCACCCGCCCGACCACTATCTCCAAAACTCGCGGCCACGACTGCGATATCGCGTCATCCCCGTGCGCTCTTGCCGCTCATTACCAAAGGCTGGTGGTGGAGGTGGTACCTCATTCTCGGACCCCTGACCCGATCTAACGGGTTCCGACACGGCCCGATACGCCTCGACCACGTCCACGGCGACCACGTCCTCTAGAACTCATTTCTAGCGCCTCGATTTAGTCCGATTTAAGAAATTTTATGCATTAGAAATTTTGTTCCACTATTTATCCACGAGCAAATTTTATGAAAGAAGGGTATTCAGAAGTAGTTCTTTCGATCACACAGGGGTTCAGTTCGAGTTTTACTACTCTAATTCAGAGAATCACTTTCACATTCATCAATAGAGACACCTTCATTTCTCAATGAAGACACATTCATTCATCATCAAAACACATTCATTCCTCAGCAGTGGCACATTCAGTGGTATCTACCACACACATTCACTATTCGGACCTTTCTGCCCGTTTCTACCCCAGGGGTATTTCCGTCATTAACCAGCGCGATTCAAAAACTTTAATAGACCAGGACATTTTGAAATTTCCACAACTTGGAGGTATTTACGAAAATTTGTCAAATTAGAATACAAAGAAAAATTTTTAAAACCAGGGGTATTTTAGTAATTTTCAACATAGGGGTATTCTTCTTCTTCTTCTTTTTTTTTTTTTTTTTTTTTTTTTTTAGAAATTTTAAAACTAAGGGTTTTAAAACAGTGAGGCAAATCCCTTTCGGGTTTTAATAATGGGTTTAGCCTATGAACAAGTCCTCTTGGTTAAGGTGAGCCGTAGCTACGCACTGGTAGGATTCCAGTGAAGAGGAGGTGAGTCACACGAGGATGCCAAGTACCAAGCTCTTAGGATCCACTCCTAGACATGCGCACAATGGTTGCCACACCTTAACTCGGCGACTTAATCACAGGTTTGTTTAGTAGCTTTAAGTTTTATGCATATGTTTGAGTAGACTAGTCCTAGGGTTCAATAGATCCTAGTTCACTAATCTACGAGCCCAACTAAGCCCATAACAGTTCATATAACAAGCTACTTCACAAGTCCAAGTACTTACACAGCGGACTCGGGTAGGAGAGGTACAGTGCCATGCCGAAAAACTCAAAATATTTCTTAAAAGCCCATATTTTTTTTAAAAAAGCCCATTTTGAAACGTTTTTGGGCCCAAAACCCTCAAAGCCGAGTTTTGAACCGGGCTCTGATACCAAACTGTAACACCCCCAAACCCGGCCCACGAGCCTTGACCGGATCTGGTTATGTCACTGCGGAAAGACGGTTGAAAATCTTTTTGACTTTTGGATAAAATATGAAAATTGTTAACTTTTGAAAACCATGTCCATTTAAAATTATAATTAAAACTTTGTTATTATACAATGCCCATATTAAAACTTTATTAAATGAGATATATATATATATATATATATATATAATTTGAATAAATAAGTTGCTAAAATAAAGTTATCTTCACTTAGTAATCTAATTTGAACAAGCCATAAATAATAATAAAATAATACCAAAATAATAAAAATAAGGCCCTTATTACAACCCAATATTTAAACCCAATACTTAATATTAAAAACATAAAATAATCAAAATAATCTCCTTACGCATGGCCACCTTTGTATCCCTCCAACCCGGTCCATTAATCACGAATCACACGAAATGGTTGAGAAAAATAGGGTGAGTCCACCGACTCGAGTGCATAATCATTACACATGCTTCCCACACGTATGGGCTTGGCCCATATCCACACAGATCATACAGGTAAATATGCAATTCTGAAACCCAACCCAACCTAGGTCCATCCGTTACACCAACCTTAGCGGACTCCTGCTCAAGGCCGTGGCTATTCCACCGATCACAACCGAGTGATCCCACAAATCCTACCTTGGCGGACTGCCAGCACATGGCCGTGGTGAGCCACCGATCACATCGTGATCCCAACATTAATCCGTCTCTGGTGATGCACTCGACTATCAACCGCCGAGATGGGCACCTAGCCAACATCTCCTTGATGAAGCACACACACTAACCATCAAGCGCTAATGTAGCACGAGGCTGACATTAGACCACGTACATAATATGTACTCCCCGTCCTTCCTTGCTCAAATCCGATCCCCATGCACATATGTCAATATATCGTGTCAAATCAACATATAGAGTGAGTATAATAGCATGCTCATTACCATATCAAACAGGCACCATAAATAATTTAATATCATAAAACACTAACCTGTTAACCGGTTACCCCAAACATGGGTATCCACCACTTTAGCCTTTATTGTCGGCTATCACATATCATACACAAATATATGTATATAACAATACACAAAATAGGGGAAACAGTGCGATAATTACGCACCTTATTAGCACAGTCTACTAAATCCTGAAACCCAAAGTCTAGACGATTTGCACTCCTACAATTTCTGAACTCCCTTCTCAATGCCGATTTGGTCCTTTGCCAAATCACAAAGGCTTGCTCCTTGAAGTTGTCGAAATCCCAAAAGTCTCCAAATCCCGAAAGATCACCTCTTGGTTCAGCCACTAGACTAAAAGGGGTTAGATTTTGGTTTCGACTAACCAAAGATAAAAGAAAGAAGAATAACGTTAAAGAGTTCCTTACCATACCATCCGAACTGATCGAATCGCTTGCACCCAAAGTCTCCTTGAACACTGAGAGATTTGGCTTTTAGGGAATGACAAAAAGAGTAGTTTTCGGGAAAAGATGATAATACAAAAGAACAAGAAAGAAGAATAACTAGACTACCACCTTCTTTTTGAAGTTCAGTGAATGATTCGGCTCCAACAAAAGATACAATCGGCACCAAAAGAGGGAGATTCGGTTTCAAGGTTTCAAGAAAAGAGAAAAGGTAGAGAGGACTACAATATTCGGCAAGAGGCACTAGAGAAAAAAACAATTAAAATTCAACACTTAATCCCCTAAATGACCGAAATTCAAACACCACCCAAAAGACCCTTGGCCGGCCACTGCTTCCTTTTTAATCATATCCCAAATTCCTCTCCTAATTTATCTCTTAACCACTCACTTGAACTAAATAAAATAATCCTTATTTATCTCTTATCAACATTCAAAATAAACAAAATAAAAACTACCTTTTATCCATTATCACCTCTTCAATTAAAATACAAAATAAAAACTAATAATAATCCATTCTTCCAAATTAAATTTAAAATCAAAATATTAAGCTTATCATATTGGAGTCCACATGCTGCCCAACTCTCCCCTCTATTTTGTTTGCCGTCAAAAGCAAAATTAAAAGGCTCAAAATATTGCTTCTCTTGTGTCTTGAACCCATGACCTGCACCAAGCCCCTTTAAGCTTTAACGCCCCATGCCATTCTCGCGAGCATTTTTGTGACATAAACTCGCCACATATTCTTTTAAGACCTCATTCCTTATTTCCCCCTTGTCTTAACGCCAAAACTAAAATAAAACACACCAGCGCTTCCCTCATGGCTCGAACTTGGGTCCCTTCGCCAAGACCCTTAAGTGGCGCCCCAAGCCACTCCACCAACCCGTCTTTCTTGTCCACCAATGCCCACAAAATCCTTTAAACCCTCCTTAACTCAGCCCCTTCCTTTTAACGCCAACCCCTAAAAATAAAACACCTTGCTTGCCACCCCGATTCGAACATGAGACCCCTTAGCACCTTGAGGCGTCACCTTCCTAAAGCCCCAAGTAGCGCCTCCATGCCACTCCACCAGAGCAATTCTTGTGTCTTAACCTTCCAAGTATTTCTTTTAAGACCTCTAAAGCCAAGCTCCTCTAATTAACACTTAAAACAAAAATTTTCCTTATAGCTCGGGCCTTCTCTTAGCTTATAACTAGCACCTAAAATACCTCTATCAATACCGTAATGACCACACTTAAGCAAAATAAATTAAAAGAAATTTTACCCCTATTCCAGGATGTTACAGCCCTAACGTGCTGGGTTTCGATTTTCCGTTTGACTAAATAATTAAATATCCTTTTAATGAATTTTGTAAATCATGAGATGATTTTGGTTACGAGGGTTTAAAACATCATGTCCTAACGTCTTTGGATGTGATGTTTGTATTCTTCGAAACAAAAGAATCTCAAGTTCCAACTCAAATTGTTCAAGTTTTTAAAGAAATCATGTTTTCAAATCTTTTCGAATTTTCGACATTAGGACAATAACTAATCAATCCGGTACCAATTTTGGGCGTTACGAGGGTGCTAATCCTTCCTCGTACGTAACCGAATCCCGAACCCGTTTTCTCGAATTTCGTAGACCAAAATAATTGTTTTAATAAATCAAAATGGTTTTTTATTAAAATGATCAATTTCAAGGTGACCCGATCACACCTCGAAAAAGATTGGTGGCGACTCCATCTTTGTTTTTAAAGTCGATCCCCGTTTTTTCAAAATAAAAAAAATGGTTTCGACAATATAGTTGCCAAAGACACTAGAGGTGAATTAACATAAATCTCACTATTTAATAAAAATAAAATTAAGAGGATTAAAAAGAAATATTCCCAAGTTAGATATATACATTTAGGAATTATAATGATAACTATAAGAGTTTTGTTTAGAAAATGTCATGATATACCAATAATAGTAGTTTTATTAGATAAAAGATTTAAAAATTCAATAAAAGCACTTATTGGAGGAATTCAATCAAATTTACATGCAAGAGTAATAGGATTTAAAGTTAAACCAAATTACTTTATATCTATTACAGATCCTTTGATAGAAGAATGTTTATGTTTTAGAATTTAGACAAAAAATTCTAAAATTAATGATTTAGTAGAAGATTTAGAAATCAGTTGGACTTTTATTAATTAATATACTAATACAGCGGAAGTAGAAATCAAAGGAATTAATAATAAAATTATTGAACTCTTTGAACCTAATAAAATTACTACTGAAATACAACCAAGATTGTTACATTTAAGAGATTTATCAATACCAAGAGATTGAATGATAGATAGGATAAGTAGTGCAAGTACTTCTAAACCTGTAAGTACAATAGAATGTGTCGTCCGATGATAAATTATATTTTAAAAATACAACTATAACAAATACTGTAACACGATAAAACCCGGTCTAGAAGTTTTGATCGAATCTTAGAGGTTACATTGGCCACCAAAAGTGGCGGAAACAAAAAAATTTAATTCAAATCAAGAAAACCTTTTTATTTGTTAAGTTTGAAACAATATTAAATCAGCGTTAAATATTCAGAAATAAAATCCTCAGTTTCTAAAGTTTAGTCAAAATAACACCTTACGAAAGTCTAGCATAAAAACTTGTATCACAGTTTATATAATCGTTTTACAAACTGACTTAAAATTAACCATACAAAACTTATGAGATTTTACTTAAACCAAATCAAACCATATTTTTCTAGGACCTCCGGTATGCCGAGTCCAACTCTAAAACACGAAAAGTACCTGAAAGGAAAGACACTACAAAGATGAGCTACGCGAGCTTAGTGTGAATCCGAAACATGAACAGATGGCAAAAGACGGAGTGACGCAATAAATATTTTAGACAAGCATGTGCATAAAAATATCACTTACGAAAGTCTCAATCGGTATGTCAAATACAATATCAAACTACAGAAATGATTTTCCAGTCATACGCAATAATTATATCATATTACATGACATTAACTATATTGTTAATAATCAGAAGTTCACACAGACAAAGTGTTCTGACATACAGACGTATATTCAGATGAGAATAGATGCACAAGTCAAAATGTTCTGTACAAAAGTATCGTAGTTAAAACTCCTAAGTCTGTCTACTTTCTCTTCATAGCCAGATCCCAAAATTTTCATACTATATAAACAATACACATTATGCAGACAATATACAGAAACGAAAATTAACATTTCCAGTTGAACAGATTTAGGTTTGATCACACTTGTATTCTAATATTCAGTTACGACAACAATAAAGAACTCATACTTATTCATCACATAAACGAGCAATAAAATTAAAGCCCATAAACGCACATATATACACAAACCAAACTAACCCGAGTCCCAAACACACTTATCGAGGCTTAACCGAGGGTTGGATTACATAAAAATATAAATTAGATAGTTTATGATTCAAAACAAAAAATTTGCAAAATAAGGTCACATGGCCGTGTGCCCCAGCCGTGTGGAAGTGCCCAGGTCGTGTAGGGGTCTACACGCCCGTTTGAAGGCCACACATGCCCGTGTGGAGGGGACATACGCCCGTCTGAGCGACCTGTGTACTGTTCAAAAATGCTAAAAATAAAGAATAGAAGCGACACGGCCGTGTGGAGATCTCACACGCCCGTGTGGGTACACACGCCCGTGTGGTCAGGTCGTGTAGAACCAAAAACCATCGAAAATCCTAAATTTCCAATTGCACATGGTCGTGTGGACCGCCCGTGTGGTGACTCGTGTAGTCACGAAACCACACCGAAACATCCTGAAATTCGTGTCTTTGACACCGAAACAGTCCTCATCCCTTGGAAATCCGAAAATATACTGAAATATGCTGAATATCATGCAATCCATCAACAACTTTAACACATAAAAACAATAGTTTCGGAAACACACCTTAAATCGGAATTGCAAACAACCAAGATTAACCGTTTTCCTCTACAAAACTATTCTGACTCACATCCGATTACGCGAAACACACAAGAGTAATATCCATTGACGGAATGATAACTTCCTTTAAAAATAACTTCCTCTTTTTAAAAATAACTTCCTTTAAAAAGAGGAGCAATGGGGAAGAAGAAAAAGAAAAAGAAAAATCAAGAATGTGAACTTTAATTTTCTCTTTAAAAATAACTTTCTCTTTTTTAAAATAAAATAAAATAACATAAAAACAAATAAATATAAAAAACAATCACATGGATTCGAACACGATACCTAGAGATATACTAACACACAACTAACCACCAAACCAACAGGCCTATTCTGACATTAAAACGAAAAATTGAACCCAAACATTCAACCTGTAACATCCTGAATTTTTGGGCCTATGCGTTTAATGGGTGGATATGTTTAATGTGTTAATTTAAGTGTTAGGGGTCCAAATTGGGCTCAGGCTTAGGTAGAGGCCTTGATTAAAATTATCTGTTTGGGCATTATAGGGTTTAAAAGGTAGTATCTATGTTTAAAATACCAAAGTGGGCTTGTGGCCCAATCTTAGGAGGTGACGCCACACAAGGGAGTAAGGGGCCCAAATTTAAGTTTCATGGAGCCCAATTCTTTTAATTTAAGTTAGCTAAATTTTGGGCATTAGGATTAGGTGGAGTGGATGGCAACAAGACTAAAATTTAGGGGTTTTAATGTTTAAAATATGTGGATAATAAGCAGATAAAGGCTATTATTTAAGAATTTATTTTATGTGGATAATAAGCGGATAAAGGCTAAAATTTAGGGATTTTAATGATTAAAATATGTGGATAATATGCTGATAAAGGAGGGAGGAGTTAGAGATAATTAAGTCTCTTTTAGATGAGCTAGTAGATTAAGATAAATGAGAAAAGATAGGACTTATCTGCAAGGTTAGGTAAGTGCCAAAATTTCTATAAATAGGGGAATATCTCTTCAATTTCTGGCATTTGGGTTTTTCTCTCATTCTTTTCTCTTCTTCTCTCTGAGTAAAAGCCGAAAACTCCTAAAGTTCCATCTTCTTCTTCATTCTCTTCAAAAAAGCCAAATCTCTAAGCCTATTCCCTCATCTTCACTTTGATTCAAAAGCCAAACTCTTTCCATTCTTTTTCTTCCTAGCCGAAATCTTCATGTCTCTTCCTTGTTTTCTTTTCTTCTTCTCTTTCTGTCGAAACTTAAACTCTTCACTCAAGTATTTTAAAAGCCAAAGACACATCAGCCTTCTCTTGTTCATACTTTTTCCGAGATTTTCCTAAAAGCCGAAATCCCTAGATCTCATCTCCTGTGATTGCCGAATTACTTACATGGTGCCTACTTGTGCCGAAAATCAAGGAACTTTAGTGGAGTCAATCGCATAGATCTCTAAGTTATAGAATCGTGTTACTTTCAGTGATTTCAAGGTAAGGGATCTATTAGTTTTAACGTGTAATTTGGGATTTATTAACCTTGGCCGATTGTTGAAGGGGCTAAATCTTTGTGTGTTTTTCCAAATTTTTGAGCAAGGCTTTACATTGAGGATAATAGATCCGGATAGCAAGGACATCGACTAAGAATATTGGATTTCGCGATATCGTGTGTAATACTTCCCACCATCTAGATCGATTATTAATGTATGCTCATAAGTTTATATGTTGTGATAAATACCGATATCTCGGTTTAATGTTGGAAACCCAAAAGGGTGAAGCAAATCACCAGTCGATTGAATGTTTGACTTTATATGATAAAAGCATATTGATTTTATGGATCGCATGGGTTGGGTTGATGAAAGGAGAAAGTTATACGTTATATGTGTAGCGCTTATACCGTGATCTGTTATATGTTGTAGCGGCTAATGCCGTGATTCATTATAAGGGCTTCGGCCATAATATGTTGATGAGCAAAGATGATCGCCATCTTGGCGTGTAGCGGTGTGGGTCGATTGTAGAAATCCCCAATGGTGTGAATGGCATTTACGCAGGCGAGTAGCGGATGGAAACCTAGGCAAATGGGTTGGGCCTTGCATATTATTTGTTATTTTTTTAAATGGAATTATTAATCTGCTTTATGGGCCTAAGGCCAAAATCTAGTGGTGCATGAGGTTGCTGCCGAGTCTCGCGACTCACCCTATTAATTAACCTTTCGGTGATACCTAGTGCTTGGGACCGGCCGGAGAGGAACGCAAGGTGGCCATGCAAAAGACCAACTGGATCCAGCAAAAAGTCTCAAGTTAATACTTTATATTTTTAATTAATGGATTTTAAATCTCGTTGTAATAGGGCTATGGGCCACTAGTTTATGTTTTGTTTTATTTTGGGCTTTAATTACTTTTAGTTATTTAAATTCTTATTGAACTAATGTATCTATTTAAATTTGGGTTTTAATTTATAAAGGCATATTTTATTTAAACTATCAACTATTAAATTTCTCTCGAATAAGAAGATAAACTTTAGAAAAATATTTTTCTCAAAAATACGGCATGTTCTTCCAAAATTTTCTTAGTGACATACCGATCCTATTGTGGTGTTTGGGCGGGGTTTGGGTTATTACTGATTGGTATCGAGCCCTGTTCAAAACTTCGGCTTTGGGGGTTTTTTTGGGCTCAAAACGTTTTCTAAAGTTGGGTTTTGAAACATGCATATTTATACAGTGTCCTGTTAGCTCAAAGATGGCACTGCGTCTCGCCCCAAGTCCGCTGTAAGTATTCTGAACCATTGTGTGATATAATATATGTGGGCTTGATGGGCTTTATGGGACGTAGATTAGTTAGATTAGAACTTGATGGACTTTAGGCCTAGCTGAAACAACTCTTAAAATCTCATAAGACTTAACTTCACTAAACAAACCCGTGAACGAGCCATAAGACTAGGGTGTGGTAACAGTACATACGCATGTCTAGGATTGGATCCTAAGAGCACAGTATTTAAGCGGTCCTAGTGACTCACCTCCTCTTCACTGGAATCCTACCTGGTGCGTAGTGACTGTTCACCTTAGCCAAGTTAGGGTGTGGCAATGGGCATACGCATGTCTAGGAGTGGATTCAGGGAGAGCTTGGTACTTAAGCAGTCCTAGCGACTCACCTCCTCTTCACTAGAATCCTACCTGTGCGTAGTGATTTGCTCACCCTAGTTACGAGGACTTGTTGATGGGCTAAACCTTATAATTAAAACCCGAAAGGGACAAGCCACCCTAGTTTGAAAAAAAAAAATTCTCAAGTTTTGCAAAATTTTCAAAATACGTTTGATTTGTGAAAACTACCAACCAGCCATGAATTTGTAAAATACCTATGTTTTGAAAATTTACCCGAAAATCTCATGTTTATAAGAGTAACCCGGACCATGAAACTAGATTTTTCCCCAAAGTACCCTGTTTGAAAAGGAAAAAAAAACAACAACAACAACATCGAAATATCCCTGGTTAGAAAAAAATTACCAACCTACCCTCGTTTTGTCAAATGACCAAAATACCCCTGGTTTGTACAATTACCAAATTACCCCTGATTTGCAAAATTACTAAATTACCCCTGATTGCAAAATTACCGAAATACCCCCGAATTTCAAAATTACCGAAATACCCCCGAATTTCAAAGTTACCGAAATACCCCCGGATTACAAAATTACCAAAATACCCTTATTTCACAAAATACCAAGAAACTCTATTTTGGAAAATTACGAAAATACCCTTGTAGGATAAAATGACAAAAATACCCCTGGGTAGTGAAACAATGAAAACACCTTTATTTGATGAATGTAAGTTTATGGATGATTCTTTGTATGTTAATTGAGTGTATGTGTTTCCTAGAACTAGAGGGTACGAACATGAGACTAAATTATGAATGCGAATTCGAAAGAACTACCCTTAAAACTGCTATTCATAAGATTGTTCGTGGTTAATCAGTGGAAAGAATTAATGATTCATAAAATTCTTAATCAGATAAACGTCGATCGAAATTATGAGTACAAGGGGACGAGGACGCTCTAGATGTGAATACCGGTGCGTACTCTACCATAGAATACTAAGTGTTTATTTTGGGTTTAGTATTGGAGTGCGCAACGGAAGCATGGTAGTGAGACTTAGGTAGTACGATTAATAGTTAGTTGGAAATTTCGAGGACGAAATTTCTTTAAGAGGGTAGAACTGTAACATCCTGAATTTTTGGGCCTATGCGTTTAATGGGTGGATATGTTTAATATGTTAATTTAAGTGTTAGGGGTCCAAATTGGGCTCAGGCTTAGGTAGAGGCCTTGATTAAAATTATCTGTTTGGGCATTATAGGGTTTAAAAGGTAGTATCTATGTTTAAAATACCAAAGTGGGCTTGTGGCCCAATCTTAGGAGGTGACGCCACACAAGGGAGTAAGGGGCCCAAATTTAAGTTTCATGGAGCCCAATTCTTTTAATTTAAGTTAGCTAAATTTTGGGCATTAGGATTAGGTGGAGTGGATGGCAACAAGGCTAAAATTTAGGGGTTTTAATGTTTAAAATATGTGGATAATAAGCAGATAAAGGCTATTATTTAAGAATTTATTTTATGTGGATAATAAGCAGATAAAGGCTAAAATTTAGGGATTTTAATGATTAAAATATGTGGATAATATGCTGATAAAGGAGGGAGGAGTTAGAGATAATTAAGTCTCTTTTAGATGAGCTAGTAGATTAAGATAAATGAGAAAAGATAGGACTTATCTGCAAGGTTAGGTAAGTGCCAAAATTTCTATAAATAGGGGGAATATCTCTTCAATTTCGGCATTTGGGTTTTTCTCTCATTCTTTTCTCTTCTTCTCTGAGTAAAAGCCGAAAACTCCTAAAGTTCCATCTTCTTCTTCATTCTCTCAAAGCCAAATCTCTAAGCCTATTCCCTCATCTTCACTTTGATTCAAAAGCCGAAACTCTTTCCATTCTTTTTCTTCCTAGCCGAAATCTTCATGTCTCTTCCTTGTTTTCTTTTCTTCTTCTCTTTTCCTGTCAGAAACCAAAACTCTTCACTCAAGTATTTTAAAAGCCAAAGACACATCAGCCTTCTCTTGTTCATACTTTTTCTGGGATTTTCCTAAAAGCCGAAATCCCTAGATCTCATCTCCTGTGATTGCCAAATTACTTCTGTGGTGCCTACTTGTGCCGAAATCTGAAGGGAACTTTAGTGGAGTCAATCACATAGATCTCTAAGTTATAGAATCGTGTTACTTTCGGGATTTCAAGGTAAGGGATCTATTAGTTTTAACATGTAATTTGGGATTTATTAACCTTGGCCGATTGTTGAAGGGGCTAAATCTTTGTGTGTTTTTCTGGCTTTTGAGCAAGGCTTTACATTGAGGATAATAGATCCGGATAGCAAGGACATCGACTAAGAATATTGGATTTCGCGATATCAGGTGTGTAATACTTCCCCACCATCTAGATCTGATTATTAATGTATGCTCATAAGTTTATATGTTGTGATAAATACTGATATCTCGGTTTAATGTTGGAAACCCGAAAAAGGTGAAGCAAATCACCAGGTCAGTGAATGTTTGACTTTATATGATAAAAGCATATTGATTTTATGACTGCATGGGTTGGGTTGATGAAAGGAGGAAGTTATACGTTATGTAACATCCCCAAACCCGGCCCATTCACTACGACCGAATCTGGATATGTCACTGGGAAAGACGGTTGAAAATCTTTGACTATAGAATTAAACTTGAAAATTTATTATCTTTGGAAAATTATGTCCACAAAAATTTAATACACAATATAAGCTTGTTGAAAACTTCCGAATTAAAACATTATTATAAGTTGCTATAATATGAATCTTTTGCGAAAATATTACTAAGTGTAGTGTAAACTTCAACATTAATAAATAGAGTACTTTAAATCAAAGAGGCCCTTATTACATCCAATAAATGCCCAAACTGATAATATAACATAATTAAATAAAGTAAAACATCTTCTGTATGAAAATCTCTTTCTGCATGGGCCACCTTGTATCCACTCCAACCCGTCCACTAATCACGACTCTCCTGCGATGATGGATAAATAATTGGGTGAGTCACAATGACTCAGTGTGTAAGTTAACCACTGAAATCCACCCACATGCTTAGCCACATAATATCCCAATTATCAAATGCAACAAGTAATGTATATATATCATTTTAACAATTACCACAATCTGGGCTTGGCCCACATTCAAATCATACTCAAATACTGGGCTAGGCCCATTTCTCAATAAACCACATATCAACTGGGCTTGGCCCATTTCCACGTATGTTCCCAAAACATACCTATCCACATGTCATATTGGGCTTGGCCCATTTCCATATTATCACAAAAATAATGCAACATGATTCCCCACCCATCCTAGGGTCCATCCGCTACACACCCCCTTATCCAGCCTACCACACACCAGGGGACTATCGAGTCACCCTCTCCTTTTCCCTCCAAAAAGGCAACCAATGCCATCCACGATGTAGCGTATAGCTAACATCAAACCACGATGGAGCACACAGCAATCCATCAAGCCACGATATGGCATAAAGCCCATATCAATCAAGGTAACCACGCGAACTAAATCGCAAAGATCCACAACGCGACCTCGATCAATACCAATCCACGATGTAGCACAAAGTCGACATCAACCACGTACTCAAGTACACCCGCACCTTCTTTTCATAACCCACCCATGCACATGTAACATAATATAATGCGAGGATGATGCATGTGCATGCTATTCACAATCATAGGCATACTTACATATTAAAAATCAATCATCACATATTAGCCAATTTGCTACTAACTTTGGTCATCATCATACCCTTTAGGGGTATATATGGCACACTCCTTCTTGCACTTGTTAGTAAAACATATAACACATAAAACCCGGAAACAATTGGGTTAGTTACACACCTTATCACTAGGAGTTCTAGACTCTCGATCCTCGACGCTATCGTCTAGCGAAACTACGACTTTACGCTTAACGTTTCTTCTTTGTTGGCCCACACCACAGTGGCCAATCTCGAGCAGCGAAACGGATCTCTTCTTGAACTTTGGGATGGGGACTTTCCCTTGCCCACCTTGACTGGTACTCGAACCCACGTCCATCGTAATCACTTAATTAGAACCCTTTGGTTAAACACCATAATACAAAATCTCAAGCGAACAACTACAATTTAACTACTTACCGAAACGATCTTAAATCTCAAAGGCTCCTCTGTACTTTTGTCGACTTGCCCCTTGATGAGTCCAAACAATTCAAGACCTTCCTTTAGACTCCTTGGTGCTGGCTACAAGCTCTGAATGTCGACAGCACTACACCTCACCAGTTCGGCTTCAAACTTGATAAAGTAGGAGAGTGATGGAGGGCTAAGGATTTCGGCTATCAAGGGGCTAAAAGAAAATAAAAGAAATACTTGGCTACAAGGCCAAAGGAGAAATCGGCACACCAAGAGGGAGAGGCAAAAGACTTGAAGAACAACTAGCACTCTACCCTCCCCTATTTATAGCATTCGGCCAACCCCCCTTGAAGTCTCCAAAATTTGGCCAACACCTCACTAATTTAATTCCACTTAAACACTTCACTAATAATCCAATAATAATTCTTTTAATCTTCATAATATCCTTGATTATCTCCTAAAAAAAACTCATATCATCCTCCAATAAAAAAAATGCTCATATTATCCCATTATTATTTAATAAAAATAAATAATAATAATTCCACTTAATCTAATTAATAATAATAATCCATCAGCCACCATTATCTCTATTTACTAATCTTAACTAATTAAAAATACTCTTACAATTATCAAAAACCAAAACCCACCCTTATCACTCCAAATTAATTCCAACACCACCAAAACCTCTTTTATTCTAATTCAAATTCCCTTCTTATTCTATACCTTTATCAACTAAAAAAATAAAAGAATAATCTAATAATTCTCCTTCAAATTAATTAAAACCAAAATTAATCTTAATCTTTATCCATTTGAAGCCCCTCCCCATGTGTCTGTCCAATACCCCCAATCGGCGACAACAAAAATAAAACCAATCCACCTACAAATTTCTGTGATTCGAACACAGGACACAGGGAAACCTCTTTAAGTAGCGCCCGTGCCACTTGGGCCACCTTGATTTTTATGCTAAAAGCCCCCAATAATTATTCTTAACACCTACCTTCTTCACCCATCACCAAAAAGCAAAACAAAAACGCCCAAATGCGGCTCCACCCCTCGAACCCGTGCTCTCTTCTCCTCCAGCGCCTAAGTAGCGCCTAAGAGCCACTCTGCCACCGGACTTCCATGTCCATCAAACCTACCCATTTAATTTTAAGGCCTACTTAGCCCAGTCCCCTTGACGCAAAAAATAAAACAAGAAATTGCTGCTTTTGCTTGGACTCGAACCCAAGCCCCATAGGCGCCACCTTCCAAAGCCCCCAAGCGTGCATAACCACTCTGCCAATGCCTTTCATGTGCCTAAAACGCCCAATTAATTCTTTTAAAACCTCTAAAGCCCAGCTCCATTCCTTAACCCCAAAAATTAAAATTTTCCTAAGCCTTTCCCCTTCAATCCGAGCATTCTTAAACTTCTAAACCACATCCAAAAACACCCAAAACCCTTCCAACACTCGAATTATATCCGAATTACCTAGCCCCTAAACCAGGGTGTTACAATTCTACCCTCCTTAAAATAATTTCGTCCTCGAAATTACTTACTACCATGCAATGAAGTTTCCGAGAGTAGTTCTTTCGAGCAATCAAGTTTCCTTCCCTACCCAGGGGTAATTTCGTCATTTTCCTATAGGGGTATTTTTTTAGAAATTTTAAAACTAAGGGTTTTAAAACAGTGAGGCAAATCCCTTTCGGGTTTTAATAATTGGTTTAGCCTATGAACAAGTCCTCTTGGTCAAGGTGAACCGTAGCTACGCACTGCAGGTTCCATTCAGAAGAGGAGGTGAGTCACGAGGATCGCTTAAGTACCGTGCTCTTCCGGATCCACTCCTAGACATGCGCACAATGGTTGCCACACCTTAACTCTCGGCGACTTAATCACGGTGTTTGTTTAGTAGCTTTAAGTTTTATGCATATGTTTGAGTAGACTAGTCCTAAGGTTCAACAGTCCTAGTTCACTAATCTACGAGCCCAACAAAGCCCATAATAGTTCATATAACAAATTACTTCAAAAGTCCAAGTACTTACACAGTGGACTCGGGTTGAAGGTACAGTGCCATGCCGAATAACTCAAAATAATTTCCTAAAAGCCCATATTTTTTAAAAAGCCCATTTTGAAACGTTTTTGGGCCCAAAACCCTCAAAGCCGAGTTTTGAACCGGGCTCGATACAAAATCAGAACATCCCCAAACCCGGCCCATTCACTACGACCGAATCTGGATATGTCACTGGGAAAGACGGTTGAAAATCTTTGACTATAGAATTAAACTTGAAAATTTATTATCTTTGGAAAATTATGTCCACAAAAATTTAATACACAATATAAGCTTGTTGAAAACTTCCGAATTAAAACATTATTATAAGTTGCTATAATATGAATCTTTTATAAAATATTACTAAGTGTAGTGTAAACTTCAACATTAATAAATAGAGTACTTTAAATCAAAGAGGCCCTTATTACATCCAATAAATGCCCAAACTGATAATATAACATAATTAAATAAAGTAAAACATCTTCTGTATGAAAATCTCTTTCTGCATGGGCCACCTTGTATCCACTCCAACCCGTCCACTAATCACGACTCTCCTGCGATGATGGATAAATAATTGGGTGAGTCACAATGACTCGAAGTGTAAGTTAACCACTTTGAAATCCACCCACATGCTTAGCCACATAATATCCCAATTATCAAATGCAACAAGTAATGTATATATATCATTTTAACAATTACTACAATGGCTTTGGCCCACATTCAAATCATACTCAAATATCGGCTAGGCCCATTTCTCAATAAACCACATATCAACTGGGCTTGGCCCATTTCCACGTATGTTCCCAAAACATACCTATCCACATGTCATATTGGGCTTGGCCCATTTCCATATTATCACAAAAATAATGCAACATGATTCCCCACCCATCCTAGGGTCCATCCGCTACACACCCCTTTATCCAAATTTACTACACACACTGGGGACTATCGAGTCACCCTCTCCTTTTCCCTCCAAAAAGGCAACCAATGCCATCCACGATGTAGCGTATAGCTAACATCAAACCACGATGGAGCACACAAAGAATCCATCAAGCCACGATATGGCATAAAGCCCATATCAATCAAGGTAACCACGCCGAACTAAATCGCAAAGATCCACAACGCGACCTCGATCGGCGCCAATCCACGATGTAGCACAAAGTGACATCAACCACGTACTCAAGTACACCCGCACCTTCTTTTTCATAACCCACCCATGCACATGTAACATAATATAATGCGAGGATGATGCATGTGCATGCTATTCACAATCATAGGCATACTTACATATTAAAAATCAATCATCACATATTAGCCAATTTGCTACTAACTCTGTCATCATCATACCCTTTAGGGGTATATATGGCACACTCCTTACTGCACTTGTTAGTAAAACATATAACACATAAAACCCGGAAACAGTGGGTTAGTTACACACCTTATCACTAGGAGTTCTAGACTCTCGATCCTCGACGCTATCGTCTAGCGAAACTACGGCTTTCTACGCTAACGTTTCTTCTTGTTGGCCCACACCGTGGCCAATCTCGAACAAAGCAGAAACGGATCTCTTCTTGAACTTTGGGATGGGGACTTTCCTTGCCCACCTTGGTCGGTACTCGAACCCACGTCCATCGTAATCACTTAATTAGAACCCTTTGGTTAAACACCATAATACAAAATCTCAAGCGAACAACTACAATTTAACTACTTACCGAAACGATCTTAAATCTCAAAGGCTCCTCTGTACTTTTGTCGACTTGCCCCTTGATGAGTCCAAACAATTCAAGACCTTCCTTTAGACTCCTTGGTGCTGGCTACAAGCTCCGAATGTCGACAAAGACTACACCTCACCAGCTCGGCTTCAAACTTGATAAAGTAGGAGAGTGATGGAGGGCTAAGGATTTCGGCTATCAAGGGGCTAAAAGAAAATAAAAGAAATACTTGGCTACAAGGCCAAAGGAGAAATCGGCACACCAAGAGGGAGAGGCAAAAGACTTGAAGAACAACTAGCACTCTACCCTCCCCTATTTATAGCATTCGCCAACCCCCTTGAAGTCTCCAAAATTTGGCCAACACCTCACTAATTTAATTCCACTTAAACACTTCACTAATAATCCAATAATAATTCTTTTAATCTTCATAATATCCTTGATTATCTCCTAAAAAAAACTCATATCATCCTCCAATAAAAAAATGCTCATATTATCCCATTATTATTTAATAAAAATAAATAATAATAATTCCACTTAATCTAATTAATAATAATAATCCATCACCACCATTATCTCTATTTACTAATCTTAACTAATTAAAAATACTCTTACAATTATCAAAACCAAAACCCACCCTTATCACTCCAAATTAATTCCAACACCACCAAAACCTCTTTTATTCTAATTCAAATTCCTTCTTATTCTATACCTTTATCAACTAAAAAAATAAAAGAATAATATAATAATTCTCCTTCAAATTAATTAAAACCAAAATTAATCTTAATCTTTATCCATTTGAAGCCCCTCCCCATGTGTTTGTCCAATACCCCCAATCGGCGAAGAACAAAAATAAAACCAATCCACCTACACATTTCTGAGATTCGAACACAGGGACCTGGGAACCTCGCTGCTAAGTAGCGCCCGAGTGCCACTTGGGCCACCTTGATTTTATGCTAAAAGCCCCAATAATTATTCTTAACACCTACCTTCTTCACCCATCACCAAAAAGCAAAACAAAAACGCCCAAATGCGGCTCCAAATTTCGAACCCGTGCTCTCTTCTCCCTCCAAATACTAAGTAGCGCCTAAGAGCCACTCGCCACTTTGGACTTCCATGTCCATCAAACCTACCCATTTAATTTTAAGGCCTACTTAGCCCAGTCCCCTTGACGCAAAAAAATAAAACAAGAAATTGCTCTTTGCTTGGACTCGAACCCAAGCCCCATAGGCGCCACCTTCCAAAGCCCCCAAGCAAATGCATAACCACTCTGCCAATGCCTTTCATGTGCCTAAAACGCCCAATTAATTCTTTTAAAACCTCTAAAGCCCAGCTCCATTCCTTAACCCCAAAAATTAAAATTTTCCTAAGCCTTTCCCCTTCAATCCGAGCATTCTTAAACTTCTAAACCACATCCAAAAACACCCAAAACCCTTCCAACACTCGAATTATATCCGAATTACCTAGCCCCTAAACCAGGGTGTTACAATTCTACCCTCCTTAAAATAATTTCGTCCTCGAAATTACTTACTACCATGCAATGAAGTTTCCGAGAGTAGTTCTTTCGAGCAATCAAGTTTCCTTCCCTACCTGTGGGGTAATTTCGTCATTTTCCTATAGGGGTATTTTTTTAGAAATTTTAAAACTAAGGGTTTTAAAACAGTGAGGCAAATCCCTTTCGGGTTTTAATAATTGGTTTAGCCTATGAACAAGTCCTCTTGGTCAAGGTGAACCGTAGCTACGCACTGGTAGGATTCCAGCGAAGAGGAGGTGAGTCACGAGGACCGCTAAGTACCGTGCTCTTCCTGATCCACTCCTAGACATGCGCACAATGGTTGCCACACCTTAACTCGGCGACTTAATCACGAGTTTGTTTAGTAGCTTTAAGTTTTATGCATATGTTTGAGTAGACTAGTCCTAAGGTTCAACAGTCCTAGTTCACTAATCTACGAGCCCAACAAAGCCCATAACAGTTCATATAACAAATTACTTCAAAAGTCCAAGTACTTACCCGTGGACTCGGGTTGAAGGTACAGTGCCATGCCGAATAACACAAAAATAATTTCCTAAAAGCCCATATTTTTTTAAAAAGCCCATTTTGAAACGTTTTTGGGCCCAAAACCCTCAAAGCCGAGTTTTGAACCGGGCTCTGATACCAAACTGTAACATCCCCAAACCCGGCCCATTCACTACGACCGAATCTGGATATGTCACTGGGAAAGACGGTTGAAAATCTTTGACTATAGAATTAAACTTGAAAATTTATTATCTTTGGAAAATTATGTCCACAAAAATTTAATACACAATATAAGCTTGTTGAAAACTTCCGAATTAAAACATTATTATAAGTTGCTATAATATGAATCTTTTGCGAAAATATTACTAAGTGTAGTGTAAACTTCAACATTAATAAATAGAGTACTTTAAATCAAAGAGGCCCTTATTACATCCAATAAATGCCCAAACTGATAATATAACATAATTAAATAAAGTAAAACATCTTCTGTATGAAAATCTCTTTCTGCATGGGCCACCTTGTATCCACTCCAACCCGTCCACTAATCACGACTCTCCTGCGATGATGGATAAATAATTGGGTGAGTCACAATGACTCAGTGTGTAAGTTAACCACTGAAATCCACCCACATGCTTAGCCACATAATATCCCAATTATCAAATGCAACAAGTAATGTATATATATCATTTTAACAATTACCACAATGGGGCTTGGCCCACATTCAAATCATACTCAAATACTGGGCTAGGCCCATTTCTCAATAAACCACATATCAACTGGGCTTGGCCCATTTCCACGTATGTTCCCAAAACATACCTATCCACATGTCATATTGGGCTTGGCCCATTTCCATATTATCACAAAAATAATGCAACATGATTCCCCACCCATCCTAGGGTCCATCCGCTACACACCCCCTTATCCAAATTTACCACACACTGGGGGACTATCGAGTCACCCTCTCCTTTTCCCTCCAAAAGGCAACCAATGCCATCCACGATGTAGCGTATAGCTAACATCAAACCACGATGGAGCACACAGCAATCCATCAAGCCACGATATGGCATAAAGCCCATATCAATCAAGGTAACCACGCGAACTAAATCGCAAAGATCCACAACGCGACCTCAGTCAGCGCCAATCCACGATGTAGCACAAAGTCGACATCAACCACGTACTCAAGTACACCCGTACCTTCTTTTCATAACCCACCCATGCACATGTAACATAATATAATGCGAGGATGATGCATGTGCATGCTATTCACAATCATAGGCATACTTACATATTAAAAATCAATCATCACATATTAGCCAATTTGCTACTAACTCATCATCATCATACCCTTTAGGGGTATATATGGCACACTCCTTCTGCACTTGTTAGTAAAACATATAACACATAAAACCCGGAAACTTGATGGGTTAGTTACACACCTTATCACTAGGAGTTCTAGACTCTCGATCCTCGGCGCTATCGTCTAGCGAAACTACGACTTTACGCCTAACGTTTCTTCTGTTGGCCCACACCCTGGTGGCCAATCTCGAACAGCAGAAACGGATCTCTTCTTGAACTTTGGGATGGGGACTTTCCCTTGCCCACCTTGACTGGTACTCGAACCCACGTCCATCGTAATCACTTAATTAGAACCCTTTGGTTAAACACCATAATACAAAATCTCAAGCGAACAACTACAATTTAACTACTTACCGAAACGATCTTAAATCTCAAAGGCTCCTCTGTACTTTTGTCGACTTGCCCCTTGATGAGTCCAAACAATTCAAGACCTTTCTTTAGACTCCTTGGTGCTGGCTACAAGCTCTGAATGTCGACAAACACTACACCTCACCAGATTCGGCTTCAAACTTGATAAAGTAGGAGAGTGATGGAGGGCTAAGGATTTCGGCTATCAAGGGGCTAAAAGAAAATAAAAGAAATACTTGGCTACAAGGCCAAAGGAGAAATCGGCACACCAAGAGGGAGAGGCAAAAGACTTGAAGAACAACTAGCACTCTACCCTCCCCTATTTATAGCATTCGGCCAACCCCCCTTGAAGTCTCCAAAATTTGGCCAACACCTCACTAATTTAATTCCACTTAAACACTTCACTAATAATCCAATAATAATTCTTTTAATCTTCATAATATCCTTGATTATCTCCTAAAAAAAACTCATATCATCCTCCAATAAAAAAAATGCTCATATTATCCCATTATTATTTAATAAAAATAAATAATAATAATTCCATAATCTAATTAATAATAATAATCCATCAGCCACCATTATCTCTATTTACTAATCTTAACTAATTAAAAATACTCTTACAATTATCAAAACCAAAACCCACCCTTATCACTCCAAAAGAATTCCAACACCACCAAAACCTCTTTTATTCTAATTCAAATTCCCTTCTTATTCTATACCTTTATCAACTAAAAAAAAAAAAAGAATAATCTAATAATTCTCCTTCAGTAGAATTAAAACCAAAATTAATCTTAATCTTTATCCATTTGAAGCCCCTCCCATGTGTTGTCCAATACCCCCAATCGGCAACAACAAAAATAAAACCAATCCACCTCACAATTTCAGTGATTCGAACACAGGACACAGGGAACCTCACTAAGTAGCGCCCGAGCCACTTGGGCCACCTTGATTTTATGCTAAAAGCCCCCAATAATTATTCTTAACACCTACCTTCTTCACCCATCACCAAAAAGCAAAACAAAAACGCCCAAATGCGGCTCCAAATTTCGAACCCGTGCTCTCTTCTCCCTCCAAAGTGCCTAAGTAGCGCCTAAGAGCCACTCTGCCATTGGACTTCCATGTCCATCAAACCTACCCATTTAATTTTAAGGCCTACTTAGCCCAAATTTCTTGACGCAAAAATAAAACAAGAAATTGCTGCCGCTTGGACTCGAACCCAAGCCCCATAGGCGCCACCTTCCAAAGCCCCCAAGCAGCGCATAACCACTCTGCCAATGCCTTTCATGTGCCTAAAACGCCCAATTAATTCTTTTAAAACCTCTAAAGCCCAGCTCCATTCCTTAACCCCAAAAATTAAAATTTTCCTAAGCCTTTCCCCTTCAATCCGAGCATTCTTAAACTTCTAAACCACATCCAAAAACACCCAAAACCCTTCCAACACTCGAATTATATCCGAATTACCTAGCCCCTAAACCAGGGTGTTACACGTTATATGTGTAGCGGTTTATACCGTGATCTGTTATATGTTGTAGCGGCTAATGCCGTGATCTGTTATAAGGGCTTCGGGCATAATATGTTGATGAGCAGCATGACTGCCATCTTGGCGTGTAGCGGTGTGGGTCGATTGTAGAAATCCCCAATGGTGTGAATGGCTGGTACGGGGGCGTGTAGCGGATGGAAACCTAGGCAAATGGGTTGGGCCTTGCATATTATTTGTTATTTTTTTTAAATGGAATTATTAATCTGTTTTATGGGCCTAAGGCCAAAATCTAGTGGTGCATGAGGTTGCACACCGAGTCTCGCGACTCACCCTATTAATTAACCTTTCGGGTGATACCTAGTGCTTGGACCGGGCCGAGAGGAACGCAAGGTGGCCATGCAAAAGACCAACTGGATCCAGCAAAAAGTCTCAAGTTAATACTTTATATTTTTAATTAATGGATTTTAAATCTCGTTGCAATAAGGCTATGGGCCAGTAGTTTATGTTTTGTTTTATTTTGGGCTTTAATTACTTTTAGTTATTTAAATTCTTATTGAACTAATGTATCTATTTAAATTTGGGTTTTTAATTTATAAAGGCATATTTTATTTAAACTATCAACTATTAAATTTCTCTCGAATAAGAAGATAAACTTTAGAAAAATATTTTTTTGAAAATACGACATGTTCTTCCAAAATTTTCTTAGTGACATACCAGATCCGGTCGTGGTGTTTGGGCCGGGTTTGGGGTGTTACACAACCTACTCATTGACCTTAACCACAAACCTTAAAACTTTTAACCCCAAATTTCGGGATGTTACAAATACAAATGATAATTTGGTTTTACCTTTAAATACTCAAATAGAGGAAGATGAGGAAAATCTAAGTAGAAGTTCTCTATCTTCAACACTGATAGGAATTGAAACAGTTCATATTCCTATTTTTTTCACAGAACCAAGTAGAAACTTTGTATCTTTTAAAAACACCAGAATGGAAGAAATACGAACTTCAATAATAATCCAACAAACGAAACTTGGAACAAGTGATGTAATTACATTTTCAAATTTCCAATTCAGGAAATATTACACATATATTGAAATTACATTTCAATTTAGAGATTATAAAACATATTCTTTACATGTTTTGTTAGATACTGGAGCTACAATTAGTAGTTGCAGAAAGAATGCAATTTCTTTAGAAAAATGAGAACTTATGAAACATCCAATGAAAACCATAGGAATAGATGGTAATGAAACCATAATTTAATATAAAGCTAGAAATGTACCTATCTACATAAATAATGTAAGTTTGTGATACCTAAAATATTATGCTTTCTAAAGATGCATGATTATTAGGTAATAATTTTATATATCAACATTTACCATTTTCTATTGATAAAAATTTAATTATGTTATCTGTAGAAATACCATTGGTAGAAAGTTATAAATTTGTTTGTGATAAAAACTTTACACCACCAAGAAAAGAACAAATTAAACAACTTGAAACAAGTCATTGGTTGTTTAAAATGTTAGATAATAATTTTGGTGAAGAACCATCAAAATTATGACAAAATAGCCCTAGATATTGTGATATTAAATTAAAAAATCCCAATAAAATTATTATAGTCAAACCAATGATCTAAACGAAACAAGATATAGATGAATTTGACATACAAATTAAAGAATTATTAGAAAAAAGATTAATAGAAAAAAAGTTAATAATCCACATTCTAGTTCAGCCTTTATGGTTAGAAATCATGTCGAAATAAAAAGAGGAAAAGCTAGAATGGTTATTAATTATAAAAGATTAAATAAAAAATTATTTTTGATGGTTATTTTATTCCAAGAAAGGATGTTTTAATTAATCAAGCTAAATAAGCAAAATATTTTAGTAAATTTGACTGTAAATCTGGATTTTGGCAAATCTTTCAAAATATTTTAGTAAATCAAATTGACAGCTTTTAGTGCACCTAATGGACATTATCAATGGAAAGTAATACTATTTGGATTATGTAATGCACCACAAATCTTTCAAAGATGGATGGATTTTATATTTAATAAATATAAAAAATTTTGTGTAGTTTATATAGATGATATTTTGATATTTTAAGACACATTAGAATTACATAGAAAACATTAAAATATCATTTCTCAAGAATTCATAAAACATGGAATCATACTAAGTCCTAAGAAAATAGAGCTAGAAAAAACAGAAATAGAATTCTTAGGATTAAAATTATCTACAGATGGTCTTAAACTACAAGATCATATTATAGTAAAAATAAAAGAATTTCCTGAAAAAATTGAAGATAAAAAGAAACTTCAACAATTTTTAGGAATTATTAATTATGGAAGAAATTTCTTTCCTAACTTATCAAAAAAAATAGGTAGGTTATATGAAAAGTTAAAAAAGGATAAACTTTTTATCTAGTTTAAAATAGACTCGAAAATCATAGGAAATTTAAAATCTGAAATTAATCAAATTCCAAAATTTTATTTACCTAAACAATGTGATAAATTAATTTGTGAAACAAATGCTTCACAAAATCATTGGGGTTATATTTTAAAAGCTAGAACAATAAATAACAAATAATTAATGTGTGGATATAGTTCGGGAAAATTTAAACCAAATGAAATTAATTATGTCATATATGAAAAAGAATTATTAGCAATAAAGAAAGGAATAAAAAACTTTCTTATATATTTAGCACCTGAAAATTTTATCATAAAAACTGATAATCAGGCAGTAAAACATTTCCTTACTGTTTATCAATTTTTATGATAAATTTTTCAGGTACTAAATATATAAGAAAGTTTTTTTATTCCTTTATTTATTGCTAATAATTCTTCTTCATATATGATATAATTAATTTCATTTTGTTTAAATTTTCCCGAACTATATCCACGTATTAATTCTTCGTTATTTATTGTTCTAGCTTTTAAAATATAACCCCAATGATTTTGTGAAGCGTCTGTTTCTAAAATTAATTTATCACCTTGTTTAGGTAAATAAACTTTTGGAATTTGATTGATTTTAGATTTTATATTTTTTATTGTTTCCGAGTCTGTTTTAGATCAGATAAAGGGTTTATCCTTTTTTTAATTTTTCATATAACCTACCTATTTTTTCAGATAAGTTAGGAAAGAAATTGCTTCCATAATTAATAATTCCTAAAAATTGTTGAAGTTGCTTTTTATCTTCAATTTTTTTCAGGAAATTCTTTTATTTTTACTATAATATGGTTTTGTAGTTTAAGACCATCTGCAGATAATTTTAATCTTAAGAATTTTATTTCTGTTTTTTTTTCTAGCTCGAGCTCTATTTTCTTAAGACTTAGTATGATTCCATGTTTTATGAATTCTTGAGAAATGATATTTAAATGTTTTTTATGTAATTCTAATGTGTCTGAAAATATCATCTATATAAACTACTGATAAACCATAAATGTAACATATTTTAATTCCATGCTTGGCATATTTTTGGATGATTTATGATGAGAATTAGTGAATTTGATGCTCCTAATCCCTTAAATTCATGTTTCTATACTTAGGAGAGCATTTGGGAGAAAAAGTGTAACATCCTAAAAATTTAGTATCGATATGTTGCATGTTTTTGGTGCTTAGCTTGTGAATGATTCAATTTGTGTGTTTAATATCGTTTTGAGAAGGCTCGGGATTTATTCGGAATTAGAATAAATTTTAGTAAGGAGTACTTTATTAAAATGGAACAAGTTACCTTGATGCTTAAGGTAATTAAGTGTCAAAAACTAGCATAAGATGAGCTAGTAGTAAAGTGGAGTTGGCGCCATAAGTGTTACTTGAGGGAAGAGGTTCGAATCCTTTGGAATGCATTTTGTGACTTTTATTTTTACACCCTTCTAGCATGTGTCGGTCAAGCCTTATTTTTGGTAAGGTTGGACTATTTTTTTTATGGCAAGGTGGCTAATGGTTAAGGTAAGCATGGAACTTGGGGAAAGAAATCCTAAACTTATGGAATGTAGGGGGAACACAAGGCACTTCTTAAGGGATGTGTTTTGGAAAGTTGGAATGGCCAAGCTTGTCCATGGACTTGGACGGTTTTGTGGACTAGGGGGGTGGCCGAATTTTTGAGGCAGACTTTGGTAAGGATGTGTAGTTAGTGTGTAATCTCATTTGGTCATTTTTGTTCTCCCAAAACACCTTTTCTTTTCATCTTTTTCTCTCATAGCCGAATGTGCTTGATGCTTTGGGTAAACATCTTTGTTTTTCTTCTTTTTTTTGTCTTCTCCTTTTGACCATTTGGTCATATTTTGCCAACCTCTCAAGTGCTTCATTTGTGCTTCTCTCCTAGTGCCGAAAACATCAAATACAAAAGCCATTTCTTTTTCTTCCTTCTTCCCCATTGCCGAATGCACCATTGTCCCAAACCCTTCTCCTTGCTCTTATCTTACCTTTGAAAACCGAATCATAAATCTCTCACCCTTATTCTCTTTCTTTCTCCATTTTTCTCATCCTTTAAACATATTTCTTCCTTCATATTTCTTCCATGGCTGAATGTTAGAGACCACCTCCATAGCCGAAATTATTTTTCCCTTACCATTAAATCATAGCCAAATTTTCTTTTCCTCATAGATTTTATTCTCAATCATTTTTCTATTCAAACTTTGGACCATCGGTAAGAATCATCTTCTTTGTTTTCTTTTTGCTAATTGGTCACCTTGGCCGAATCTAGAGGTTGGCTTAGAAGAGCCTTTAAATCGATAATCGTTCATTTTCTTAGACGATTTCCTTTCGTTTTTCTTTTAGTGAAATAGTGGAGAGCCGAATCATCATCTCTTCGAAGTCATCTTGAAGTCATTCGAATTTGGATCATATACTTTCAAGGGATTCTTTTGGAATCACTTAGAATTTTAAGGTAAGCCGAATTCGCCTTTTTTAAACCAATAGTCTTAGATTCTGATATATATATTTATATATATATTGTTAGGACTAATAATCTTTTGACAATGGAGGCAAACAAGATAGGGTCGAAAAGGGTGGTGAATAGTGTTCTAAAGAGGGGCGGACTCGCTAATCCCTCAAGATTCAAGCGAAGGGCTGTTTCGGCAATCTGGGATTTTCCACCGGGTTGTGGACGACCCTCATCCGAGGAGAATTGACTATTCAAAGTTGTTCGTAGTTTGGAGCCTTTAGCTGTTCGGGATTTTCCATTAGGTTGTGAACCGTCAACCGGGGAAAACCGACAAATAGTTGTTGTTCAAGATTCTGAGGGTAAAGATCTAGATCGCTTATCTTTAGTATAGACTTATAATAAGTATTAGTGTTCTAATCAAACATGACATTTATTTAGGTATCGACGAGCGGGAAAGTATAATTCTCACCGTAATCAGGTGTGTAATTTCACACTTATCTCATGGGTTAGATGTTATATCGTAAGATTAGAATAAAATTCGTAAAGTTGGTAAAATCGGAAAAAATACGGTATATTAACACTTTTTGTGTAAGTGCATGAAATCGGTGTTAAAGTCGCGAAAATTACGGAATCGCCCTTAATGGGCTAATTTGTTAAAAAGTAATTTTTGGGCCTCATGTGATTAATGGACAAACTTGCTAGATTGATTAATGGGCCAATTTGCTAGATTGATTAATGGACAAATTTGCTAGATTGCTTAATGGGCCAAATTGCTAGATTGCTTAAGGAGCCGTTTTGATAAATTACCATATGGGCACAAATTGAGAAATGGGCCAATTTGTAGTATGGGCCTTATGTTGAAATTATCATATGTAAATTGTTAAGCTTTGTTTATGTATACATGATTGCATGGGTTGGGATTAAATTGAAGAGAAGTTCTGGTGGTTCTACCATAATCTAGTTCGGGTGGCTCTGCCACAAATTCTAGTTCGGGTGGCTCAGCCACAAATTCTAGTTCGGGTGGCTCAGCCACAAACATTTTAAATGGCTTAATGCCTACGTTTGGTGTGTTGGCGGGGTGGGTTGACTTGATCTTCACAGGTGTGCTGGTTGGTACGGGTGGTGTGTAGCGGATGGAAATTTAGGCTTGGTTGGGAATTTCATTGCACATGCATTTTTTTTAATTACTATATTGTTAAATTCGTTAATGGGCTCAAGCCCAATAAATTGCTTTGATGATATGGCCCAGTGGATTTGGTAAGTGGGTTACACACTGAGTTCTAAGTAACTCACCCTGTTTTCTTACCCTTCTCAGGTAATAATAATTGATGGAGGCTTGGGCCGAGGATGACTTCGTGGAGGCCATACTTCAAATGATGGTTTTTATGAACTTTAAAACTACTCTTTAGTATTTTACTTAATTACTATTTTAGCGATGTAATAAGGCCTCTAGTATTATTTTTATGGATTTTATTTCGTGGATGGATTTTAATATGTTTTAGATACTTAAAGTGGACTATTTTAAGTTTATAAATGTTTTCTTTAAATTACGTATAAAAATGGGGTTTCTTAAATATCACTATCTCGTAAAAATCTCGGTGAAAACTCTTTTATAAATTTTGTTTCCAAATTCCTTTTTGAGCTCTTTTAAATTTCTTAAAAAGTTGACCAATTATTTCTCTGAGATCAAATTTTAAACTCCTATGTTTCAAAATCATAGATTTCAAATAAATTTTAGTTTTTGATAAACTCCATCTCCAAATTAGTTTTTTTGAAGACCTGTTTTCCTTAAAACATTAGATGATCAAATGTATGTACGATTTGTGTAGCATACCAAGTCTGGTCTTAATGCTTAGACCGGGTTTGGGGTGTTACAAAAAGGCGTAAAAAATGGGCCAAAATCGGAGTTTTCAGGATCCACATGGGCTGGGTACATGCCCATGTGCCAGCCCGTGTCAATTTCGCACCCTGCTTCCCTGTTACGCGGAAAAACCTAATTTTTAGGGTTTCTGAGCATTCTAAAGTCTATAAATACACACTAGAAGAGGACTTAAAGGAGGACGCAGATTAGATCAAAGAAATTACTCGAAGGAAGCCGTTGGAATCATCTCGGAAGCAAGATCCACTCCAAGATTGAAGATCTCCATCAAGTTCTTTAGAATTTTTTGGGTTCTTTATGTCTTGTTGTTTTCTTAATTCTAAGATGTTTTCCTTTTACGTTATGAACTAAACTCCCTAAATACCTAGGGAGGATAAAACCTAAGATGAATCTTATTATTTAATTATCTGAATTACATGATAAATACTTGTTCTTGTTCTTAATTATGTGTTCTTAATTCTTTCAGGATATTAATTCAAGATTGGATGTGCTTATTCAGTGGAGCAAAAGTCCCTGTTTAAGAGTAGATCTAGCATAATTAAGCGGTGTTGATTGCAACCCTAAAAATAGGACGACATAAATCTGCCAGATTAGAGTCAAATCTAATAAGGGAATCCATAGATCGAGTTAATGAGACGATAGGGGTTTTAATTAGAAAGAGATTTCAATTAATCAACCTAGAGTCAGTTGTTCTTAGTCTCGAAAGATATATTAACATAAATCAGGGATTTCTACGGATCAAGTCAAGTGAATAAATCGTTTAATTCAGAGTCAGAATAATAAGTGAAGTCTAGGTGGATTCTTCCCTGGGTATTGTCTTTATTCATTGGTTTATTTCGATTACTTTCTTCACTCTCTGTTGCGTTCATAGTTAATTAGTTAGTTAAAATTTAGATTAAAACGAATCCCTTTAATTATTAGGCTAAATAATAGAAAGATAGTTATTACTAGTAATTTTAGTCCTTGAGGATACGATATTCCGGACTCATCAAAGCTATAATACTGTTCGATAGGTGCGCTTGCCTTTGTCGAAATATTAGTTAGTTTCAAGCCCATCAACTACAAAAATTTTTTTATATTTATTAAATATAGAATCCATCCATCTTTGAAAGATTTGTGGTGCATTACATAATCCAAATGACATTAATTTCGGTTGATAATGTCTATTAGGTGCACTAAAAGCTGTTAAAGGCTTGGACTCTTCTGTTAGCATGATTTTTCAGAATCCAGATTTACAGTCAAATTTATTAAAATATTTTCTTTGATTAATTAAAACATCCTTTCTTGGAATAAAATAACCATAAAAATAATATTTTGATTTAATATTTTATAATTAATAACCATTCTAGTTTTTCCCCTTCTTTATTTCGGCATGATTTCTAACCATAAAGGCTGGACTAGAATGTGGATTATTAGTTTTTTTCTATTAATCTTTTTTTCTAATAATTATTTAATTTACATGTCAAATTCATCTATATCTTGTTTAGTATAGATCATTGGTCTGACTCTAATAATTTTATTAGGATTTTCTAATTTAATATCACAATATCTAGGGCTATTTTTCTATAATTTTAATGGTTCTTTACCAAAATTATTATCTAATATTTTAAACAACCAATGACTTGTTTCAAGTTTTTTAATTTGTTCTTTTCTTGGTGGTGTAAAGTTTTTATCACAAACAAATTTATGACTTTCTACCAATGGTATTTCTGTAAAAGTTTTTTTTTTCTATAAATAACATAATTAAATTTTTATTAATAGAAAATGATAAATGTTGATATATAAAATTATTACCTAATAATCATGCATCTCTGAAAAGCATAATATTTTAGGTATCACAAATCTTACATTATTTATGTAGATTGGTACGTTTCTAGCTTTATATTGAATTATGGTTTCATTACCATCTATTCTTATGGCTTTTATTGGATATTTCATAGGTTCTCATTTTTTTAAAGGAATGTCATTCTTTCTGCAACTACTAGTTGTAGCTCCAGTATCTAATAAAGCATATAAAGAATATGTTTTATATTCTCTAAATTGAAATATAATTTCAATATATGTGTAATATTTCCTAGATTGAAAATTTGAAAATGTAATTACATCACTTGTTCCAAGTTTCATTTGTTGGATTATTATTGAAGTTTGTATTTCTTCCATTCTAGTGTTTTAGAAGATACAAAGTTTCTACTTGGTTCTGTGGGAAAAATAGGAATATAAACTGTTTTCATTCCTATCGGTGTTGAAGATATTGAATTTCTACTTAGATTTTCCTCATCTATTTGAGTATTTTAGGGTAAAACTAAATTATCATTTGTATTTGTCATAGCTGTATTTTTAAAATATAATTTATCATCGGACGACATATATTCTATTGTACTTATGGGTTTAGAAGTACTTGCACTACTTATCCTATCTATCATCCAATCTCTTGGTATTGATAAATCTCTTAAATGTAATAATTTTGGTTGTATTTCAATAGTGATTTTATTACGTTCAAAGAGTTAAATAATTTTATTATTAATTTCTTTGATTTCTACTTCTGTTGTATTAGTATATTCATTAATAGAAGTCCAACTGATTACTAAATCATTAATTTCAATTTTTTTGTCTGAATTCTAAGACAAACATTCTTCTATCAAAAGACCTGTAATAGATATAAAGTAATTTGGTTTAACTTTAAATCTTATTACTCTTGCATGTAAATTTGATTGAATTCCTCCAATAAGTGCTTTTATTGGATTTTCAAATCTTTTATCTAATAAAACTGCTATTATTGGTATATCATGACCTTTTTTAAACAAAGCTCTTATAGTTATCATTATAATTCCTAAATGTATATATCTAACTTGGGGATATATATTTTTTTAATCCTCTTAATTTTATCTTTATTAAATAGTGAGATTTCTGTTAATCCACCTTTAGTGTCTTTGGCAACTGTATTACCACTTATTTTTTTATATGACTTTGACACCATATCTTATATTTAGATATTTTATAAATTTTTTCTTTAGAAATATTGTAACACCCCAAACTCGGCCCATAAGTTTCGACCAGATCTGGTATGCTACGGGTTGTACGTTAAAAACTTTTGCTAAGTTGGTTTTAGTAAATCATAAGTTATTAGGCAAAATTCGAATAAACCAGTGACTTTTGAAAAGAAAACCTTGTATTATTATTATTTTGAATAATAAAACCTTTGACAAAGTTCCATAAGTTGCAAATATTAAAAACTAAGTAGTGAGTATAAACTATGGGGCCTTATTACATAAATGTTTCCAAAATTAAAAACTTAAGGAAAAACCGAAATAATCTATAGGAATAAAAACTTAATGGCCCCTCGAGTCTGTCTCGACTCCCATGTCCACGATTTACTGCTCATCTGAAAGAGTAGAGAAAAAAATAGGGTGAGTCACCAAGACTCAATGTGTAAATCCCGAAAACACATCAAAGGCTTGGCCCACAAACACATTATGGCCTTGGCCCGTATACAAGGGTAACTATATATGCATCATGGCCCATCCCAGCCTAGAAATCCATCCTCTACACACCAACCCGTACCAACCATCACACCTTGGGGATTTCTACAATCAACCCTCCAACCGCTACACACCATATCGACAATTTGTCTTTCGCTTTGTCTTAAAGACCGATCATCAGTAGACCTATGTGGCAAAGCCACCGATCGCCATGCAACCTTAATAATACATCGTAGTATTTCGACAAATGAGTGCTTTGTCATTAAGAAAGACCGATCACTATGTGACCTATGTGGCAAAGCCACCGATCGCTATCGACCTTCTTCCCCTTCATCATATCAATCCCATCCCATGCATACATTCATGCAGAATCAAAACAATATACTACCTAAAAGTTCACAGCCTATCACATACATCGATACACATAGAGAAGTTTCTATGATTACGTACCTGGCATCCCTTGCTTACCCTTTTTGGGTAATCCGACTGTCTATACAGCCTTTTTCCGGCTTTTAGCCCATAACATATATTTAGTACAGATTACTATACAACCTTTTTTCGACTTTTAGCCCATAATATATACTTAGTACAGATTACTATACAGCCTTTTTCCGGCTTTTAGCCCATAACATATATTTAGTACAGATTACTAGTGTGTTAGAGATCTACACACCTGATTACTGTTAGAACGAGACCCTCTAAGTCGACGCTATCCGTAGCCAACACCACCGCTATCTGCCTTGAAATCCTGAAAAGTGATATGAGATTCAAGAACTAATGTTTCCGGCTTTTAGATCTAAGAGATCTTACTAGAGAAGATTCGGCTACTCCCAAAGGATTCCGGCTTTTTGCAAAAAATCAGGAAGAGAAGATGATTCGAAGAAATCTATAGAGATTCAGCTTTTAGAAGAAAGAAGAGAAAAGAATAATAGAGTTTTCGGCTTTCGGCTTTTTAGAAGAAAGAAGAGAAGAGAATAATGGAGTTTTCGGCTTTTAGAAAAAAGAAGAGAATAATAGAGTTTTCGGCTTTTAGAAGAAAGAAATGAAAAGAATAATGGAGTTTTCGGCTTTCGGCTTTTAGAAGAAAGAAGAGAATAATGGAGTTTTTGGCTTTTAAAAGAAAGAAGAGAATAATGGAGTTTTCGGCTTTTAGAAGAAAGAAGGGAAAGGAATAATGGGGTTTTCGGCTTTTAGAAGAAAAAAGAGAAAGAAAAGGTAAAAACCCTAAATGCCGAAAAATAGAGAAGAGAACCCTCCCTATTTATAGAAATTTCGGCACTTACCTATGAAAAACCGAAAGTGCCCTTCCTGATAACTAAAAATTAATCAAATAAAAAGGGAAAATTCGGCACCCCCTTTGCCATAAAGAAACCGATTTCTTCACTTCTCTAGGTGATGGAATTTCGGCCAACTCCTAGCCTTGTAGATAGCTCCTATCTTTTCTCCTTTTTTTTCCTTCCATATTATCAACTATATTATCTACATTATCCCATTCACATAAATCCTCCTATTTTTGAGCCTTGTTGCCATCCACTCTACCTAACCCTAAAGCCAAAATTTAGCTAACTTAAATTAAAAGAGTTGGGCTCCATGTAACTTAAATTTGGGCCCCTTACTCCCTTGTGTGGCGTCACCTCCTTGCTCCCTAAGTGGCGCCACTGACCACTGGGCCACTAGCCCATTTTGATATTTTAAACTCAGATACCACCTTTTAAACCCTATAGTGCCCAAACCAAAAAAAATTAACTAAGGCTTCAGCCCAATCCTGAGCCCAATTTGGACCCTTAATGCTCAAATTAACTCATTACACATATTCACCCATTAATTGTATAGGCCCAAAAATTCAGGATGTTACAGTTCTACCCCCTTAAAGAAATTTCGTCCTCAAAATTTCCAACTAACTATTAATCATACTACCCAAGTCTCACCACTATGCTTTCGCTGCGAACTCTAATTCTAAAGCCAAAAAAAACACTTAGGATAATATGATAAAGTATGCACCGGTATTCGCATCTGGAGCGTCCTCGTCCCCTTGTACTCATTCTTCCGATTGACGTTTATCTGATTAGAAATTTTATGAATTAATAGTTTTCTTCCACTGATTAACCACGAACAGTCTTATGAACGGTAGTTTAAGAGTAGTTCTTTCGAATTCGCAACTATAACTACAATTCAGTCTCAAGTTTACATCTTCTAGTTCTAGAAAGCACATACATTCAACCATCAACCACCACATACAAGTAGCATTCACGAACTTACGTTCATCACCTAAGGGTATTTTCATCATTTCACTACCCAGGGGTATTTTCGTAATTTATCCTACAGGGGTATTTTTGTAATTTTCCAAAATAGAGTTTCTTGGTGATTTTGTGAAATAAGGGTATTTTGGTAATTTTGTAATCTGGGGGTATTTCGGTAATTTTGCAATCCGGGGGTATTTCAGTAATTTTACAAATCATGGATATTTTGGTTATTTATAAATCAGGGGTAATTTAGTAGTTTTACAAAATAGGATGGCTGGTCCCTTTCGGGTTTTAGTTATAAATTTTGGCCTGTCAACAAATCCTCGTGGCTAGGGTGAACAGTCACTACGCACTAGGTAGGGTTCCAGCGAAGAGGAGGTGAGTCACTAGGACTGCTTAAGTACCAGGTCTTCCGGATCCAATCCTAGACATGCGTATGCCTGTTGCCACACCCTATTTCGGCGACTTGTTCACAGGTTTGTTTGGTTGGATTAAATCTTATGAATTTAGAGAGTTGTTTAAACTAAGCCTAAAGTCCGTCAATGTCTAATATACTAGCCTACGTCCATCAAGCCCATCAAGCCCAACATACATATCACATCCAAAAGTTCAGAATACTTACCTGCGTGGATTGGGTGCCGGTAGACTCGAAGGCCATTTCTCAACCCAAACTTTTCCAAATTCTTATCAACTTTAAAATAGTGCTAGACCCATTTCACAGCTCGAGTTTTGAATTGGGCTCTGATACCAAAATGTAACACCCCAAACCCGACCCATAAGTTTCGACCAGATCTGGTATGCTACGGGTTGTACGTTGAAAACTTTTGCTAAGTTGGTTTTAGTAAATCATAAGTTATTAGGCAAAATTCGAATAAACAAGTGACTTTTGAAAAGAAAACCTTGTATTATTATTATTATTTTGAATAATAAAACCTTTGACAAAGTTCCATAAGTTGCAAATATTAAAAACTAAGTAGTGAGTATAAACTATGGGGCCTTATTACATAAATTTTTCCAAAATTAAAAACTTAAGGAAAAACCGAAATAATCTATAGGAATAAAACTTGATGGCCCCTCGAGTCTATCTCGGCTCCCATGTCCACGATCTACTGCTCATCTGAAAGAGTAGAGAAAAAAATAGGGTGAGTCACCAAGACTCAATGTGTAAATCCCGAAAACACATCAAAGGCTTGGCCCACAAACACATTATGGCCTTGGCCCGTATACAAGGGTAACTATATATGCATCATGGCCCATCCCAGCCTAGAAATCCATCCTCTCACACCAACCCGTACCAGCCATCACACCTTAGGGATTTCTACAATCAACCCTGTAACACCCCAAACCCGGCCCATGCGTTTCGACCAGATCTGGTATGCTACTAGTTGTACATTAAAAACTTTTGTCTTGTTGGTTTTGGAAGTCGTAAATTAAATAGACATTATTTAAGTAAATAAGCGGCATTTTAAAAATAAAACCTTGTATTAAGTATAATTAAACCTTTGACATAATCTCATAAGTTGCAGAACATTAAAACTACTTAGTTGGATAAAACTATGGGGCCTTATTACATTGATAATTCCAAAGTAAAAATAAAATAATACTTAAAGAAATCCCCAAAAAAAAATAATTTATAGAAATAAAGCTTGATGGCCCCTCGAGTCCGTCTCGGCTCCCATGTCCACGATCTACTACTCATCTGGAAGAGTAGAGAAAACGAAAGCGTGAGTCACTAAGACTCAGTGTATAAATCTCAAAACACACAACGACCTGAGCCCACAAACACATTATGGGCCCTGGCCCATGCATAAATGTATCAATCATAATCACATGATAAACAATAAATAATGAAAAACCCAACCCATCCTAGGTTTCCATCCTCTACACACCATCCCGTACCAACCATCACACCTTGGGGATTTCTACAATCAACCCTCCATCCGCTACACACCAAAGCAGATAGTAATCGCCTATTCCTATTAATTAGGAATCATTTAACGTGGCATCACCACCGATCACTATGTGACCTTTCATTTAAATTATGTGGGATTTCTACCACCGATCACCAAGTGACCGATCATGCACTTCCCCTTCAATATCATCATTCCCACCCCATGCATACATACATAAAGAAAACATCATACGAGACTTATATACTTTTCGATACACATAGGGAGTTCTATGTTTACGTGCACAGCATCTTTGCCTAACCCTTTTAGGGTTCCATTCGACTGTCTACACAGCCTCATTCTGGCTTTTTAGCCCATAACATATATAAATAAACATACATACAGGTTTATTAGTAGTGTGTTAGAGATCTACACACCTGATTAATGTCGATACCCTTGCTACAACTTTGCTCAAAAAGTCGAAAGATGCTGAAACTAGGGCCTCTCCTATATTCGGCCATGGTTAGTGTTCTACCCAATTTTATATATTTGAATAACAAATCTTCTTACCTTAAAATCCCGAAATTGGAGACTTATGATTTTCGGCTTTTAGATCTAGTCGACTAAGCTTCCTTCAAATCCCGAATTGCCGCCCATCATAAAACCATTAAACTATTAGCTTTTGGCTTTTGCCTTTCAAAAACCGGGAATAGATCATGAGAACTAATCAAAAATCAACACTTACCTTAGCATAGGAGATTCAACTAGCACTAGAGAGAGGATTCGGCAATGCCCATGGAAGATTTAAATGCCTGAAGTATAGAACTAATTCTCAAATAGGATGAATAGAAGAAAAGACTATGGATGCTTCGGCTTCCTAGAGAAATCGGCACAAGAAGGAAAAAGTGGAGAAGAGTTTCAGCTTTTAAAGAAATTGGAGAAAATAAATTGGAGAGGGAGAGGCTAGGGAATTTCGGCACAATGGGAGAGAAATTTAGGGTTTTCAGTGTCAGAATCAAGGAGCTAGCCCCCCTATTTATAGATATTTTGGCCCCTACTGCTAAAAACTGAAAACGCCATTAAAATTCAAGCTAAAAGAGAGGAGAAATTTGACATCCTCCTTGCCATGCAGTAGCCGAATTTTACACTCCTCTAGGTGGTGGATTTTCGGCCAACACTTCCCTTGAAGATAAGCTCCTAACTTTTCTCCTTTTTATCTACGATATTATCACTTAAAAATCCACATAAATTCTCCTATTTTATAGCCTTGTAGCTGTCCACCTCTACTAATCCCTAATGCTAAATTTAACTCACTT
The DNA here is from genome assembly GCA_025698515.1 of Gossypium sturtianum. Classification (NCBI taxonomy): domain Eukaryota; kingdom Viridiplantae; phylum Streptophyta; class Magnoliopsida; order Malvales; family Malvaceae; genus Gossypium; species Gossypium sturtianum. The sequence continues at coordinate 142,795,677 of CM046955.1, read as the reverse complement.
AAATTAAAATATTTGGGCCTCATTAAACTTAATACTTGAGCCCCTAATTCCTTGTGTGTGGCGTCACCCTCTCTTCATTTAAAGTGCCGAATTTGGCCTAAAACATGGGCTCCTTGCGACCCAAAACTTGTTCCTTTTAATCATTAATGATGCCACTTTAATCTGGGCCTTTTGCCTAATTCTAAGCCCAAATTTAGACCCTATCAATTAAATTAACATAGTAAACCTATCCATACACTAAATGTATAGGCAGTAAATTTAGGATGTTACAGTTCTACCCCCTTAAAGAAATTTCGGCATCGAAATTTCCAACTAACTATTAATCGTACTACCCAAGTCTCACCACTATGCTTTTGCTGTGCACTTCGATTCTAAAGCCAAAAGAAACACTTAGTATACTATGGTAGAGTACGCACCAGTGTTAGCATCTAGAGCGTCCTCGTCCCCTTAGCGACGTGCTGCATAGACCAAGGCTGGCCGCCTCGCCTCAGCATAACCTGCATCTCCACAACCATGTCTGTGCCATTGCCACCATTGCCTTGACCACGGCCCCTTGGTGGTTGTTGACCTCCTCTACCCGTGGGTGCATTCTCTTGACTGTGGACCCTTCATCGCCCCATTCTTGCGCGACGATTTTCTAACTTGGTGGTCCGTAGATCCACACCTAAAGCACTTCCCACTGCCCGCCCAACACTCACCTTTATGGAATTTACCACTTCGAGCACACATCTGTGTCTGACTAGCAGCAGGTCTCTCATCCTGTCTCGGCCCGTCCGACCTGGGTCTTTTCTGAGCTTGCCCAGCTGCCTCTGACGATCCAAAATTCCTCTTATTTCCACCCCTATCTCTATCTCGATTTAGTTTTTTGGTCCGCTTTACTTCCTCGGCTATCTTAGCCTTTTCTACTAGGACAGCAAATTCCCTCTCCCGCTGTAGGGCTATTAAAACACGCAAATCATCCCTCAGACCATCTTCGAACCTAACACAATGTTCATGCTCCGTGGCTACCATCCCACGAGCATAACGGCTAAGCGTAAAATTCACTTCATACGCGACCAGCGACCTACTCCCCTGCACTGCATTCGAAATGCTCTGCGTTGCACATCCACATAACTCGATTCAATGTACTTATTCAAACGCTGTTTTAAAGAAATCCCAAGTGATACGGTCAGCCACTGTACCATCCTTCACCGTAAGCCACCATTGATAGGCTTCATCCTCGGGAGGATACAACCCCTTTCAACTTCTCCTCCTCCGTGAAATCCAAATCATCCATTATTCGTTCTACCGCCTCCAACCAATACTCAGCTGAACTTGGGGCTACCCCAAAAATTCCCCTAAACACTTCTGCCCCATTGGCCCTAAGCCGCTCCGGCACAGATTTCCGGGCTCCTGTGCCCATACCTACCCCAGCAACCCTCTCTACAACCCTTAACATTGCCTGAGATACCGCGTCATCTCCGGCAGTCTGGTCCTGAAATTCCTCCTCCGCCGCTGACATCTCGTTACCAGATCCATGGCAAGATCCTACTGGTTCAGACACGGTCATTCTAACCCTACCACAACCACGTGGCAGACGTCCTCGACCCCTTGTACTCATTTTACCGATTCGCGTTTATCTGTTTAGAAATTTTTTGAATTATTAGTTTTCTTCCGCTGATTAACCACGAACAGTTTTATGAACAATAGTTTAAGAGTAGTTCTTTCGAATTCGCATTCACAATACAGTCTCAAGTTTGTAACCTCTAACTAAAATAAAACACATACATCATACAAATAACATCCAAGCACTTACATTCTTCACGTAAAGGTGTTTTCATTGATTCACTACCCAGGGGTATTTTCGTAATTTTATACTACAGGGGTATTTTCATAACTTTTCATAATAAAGTTCCTTGTTGATTTCGTGAAGTAAGGGTATTCTGGTAATTTTACAATCCAGGGGTATTTTGGTAATTTTGAAATCTGGGGCATTTCGGTAATTTTGTGATCCGGGGGTATTTCGGTAATTTACAAACCAGGAATATTTTGATTTTTTTTTAAAATAGGGGCACTTTGGAAAATCTAGTTACTCTTGTAAACATAGGGTTTTGGGTAAATTTTTCATAGTTTGTGAACATTTTCAAATCAAGTGTATCTTTTTGGAAATGTACAAAACTTAGGGGGTTTTTGTTTGCCAAAATAGGGTGGTTGGTCCCTTTCGGGTTTAATTATGGGTTCAAATTTATGAACAAGTCCTCATAGCTAGGGTGAACAGTCACTACGCACTGGTATGATTCCAAATGAAGAGGAGGTGAGTCACTTGGACCGCTTAAATACCAAGCTCTTCCTGATCTATTCCTAGACATGCATATGCTGTTGCGGTGCATTAGTCTTGCGACTTCGTTCTGAGTTTTGTTTAGTGAAATTAAGTCTTATGGATTTGAAGAGTTGTTTGTCTAAGCCTAGAGTCCATCAAGTTATAACCTAGATAGTCTACGTCCCATAAGGCCCATTAAGCCCACATTTATATCACAATCGGGAGTTCGAATACTTACAGGTGGATTGGGTGCTGGTAGACTCGGAGGCCATATCTTCATCCAAAACATTTTTTTCAACTTTTTAAAACAGTACTAGACCCATTTCACAGCCCGAGTTTTGAACCTAGGCTCTGATACCAAAATGTAACACCCCAAACCGGGCCCATGCGTTTCGACCAGATCTGGTATGCTACTAGTTGTACAATGAAAACTTTTGTCTTGTTGGTTTTGGAAGTCGTAAATTAAATAGACATTATTTAAGTAAATAAGCGGCATTTTAAAAATAAAACCTTGTATTAAGTATAATTAAACCTTTGACATAATCTCATAAGTTGCAGAACATTAAAACTACTTAGTTGGATAAAACTATGGGGCCTTATTACATTGATAATTCTAAAGTAAAAATAAAATAATACTTAAAGAAATCCCAAAAAAATAATTTATAGAAACAAAGCTTGATGGCCCTCGAGTCCGTCTCTCGCCCCATGTCCACGATCTACCGCTCATCCGGAAGAGTAGAGAAAGGAAAGCGTGAGTCACCAAGTGTAACACCACGGTTTAGAAATTTTGTGCATATGGGGTATAAATCAAGTGTTAGTAGGTTTTGGGAGTGCTTGGTTGAGTTTTTTAGGCTCTAAGAATGTTGGGATGAGAAGGGAAGGCTTTGGAAAATTTAGATTTTTAGGGTAAAAAGGAATTGGGCCTAGGAGAATTGAGCCCAATGGGCCTTAGGCGTAGTAGCGTTTAAATTTTTGGAGAACAAGAGACCGGCATTAATGCAAGTTAGACTTATTAGGTAAGTTATTTTGGAAGGTTAGAAGGCTTCTATGAAGTCCCGGATCAAATATTAGCTTTGGGGAAATTTTGATTTTAGGTGGAAAAAACCACGAAGTTGGCGGTAGGCCTTAAGAATAAAATGTGGGGAAAAATGACACAAGTGGAGTGTGTGGTGGAGTGGCAAAGTGACGCCACATAAGAGACAAGGGGGTGACGCCACAAGGGAAGGAAGGAGGTCCAAGGTTCAAGTCTTGGCTTTTGCATTTTGGTTTTCTTTTTACTTGGACCTCAGAATTTGGCTATAGTTTATATTTAGTTGCGCATGGTTTAAGACACAAGAGGAGCTTGTGGCTAAGTGGCTAGCAGCGTGGATTATGTTGCAAGGGAGCACGGGTTCGAATCTCATGAGAAGCAAGGGAGTATTTATTTTATGCGGTGCGGACGGGAAGAGTTTCAGTTGAATTTAAACTCTCTCGTGAAGGGATCCCACATCGGAAAGATACAAAGAAGGAAGGTGAAGTGCTAGCTATATAAGGAGCATCCTAGGAGGAGAGTAAACACATCTTGGAGGGCGTTTGGGCACGGGGAGTGGTCGGAGCGGATTAACACCAGAGTCCTATCGTGTGTAACTCTCTCTACTCTAGTCGTAGAGCGGCAAATGCCGGTGCCGATCACGGCAATAGTAGCCACACGAGCGTCGCGGCGCGCACGTGTGGGGCTTCGACGCGATAGTTGAGGCCATCGGTAGTATTCTTGTGGGTTGGGGCCGCTGCAGCGCGATGGGCGAAGGGGGCCCAATGGGCCGTGGGCCCAATATAGTAAAATGTATGATGGTGTAGTATATAGTGAACTAGACTAGGTGAATCTCATAAACGTGGCTAGATTTGTGTTAGGTGGACCACACGAGCGTGTGGGCCCGAATGGGCCGAAATTGGGCTTTAGGCCCAATAGTCCATTCGACCGAGAAATGGTAGTTGGGTCACTCGGGCGACATCGGGCCTTTAGAAAGGCCATTCCAGGTACGAAATTACCGATATACCCTTGGTGGGTAAATTACGAAAATGCCCTTAGTAGGTAAAATTACGATTTTACCCTTAAAGGTTGATTAGCAAGGTAGGGGCGTGTTAGTTTTCTTTGTGCTATAGTTTTTGTCTTGGCCGAATGGCCTAAGTGTTCATTGTTTTTATGCCAAGGCCGATTGTAGGGAAGAAGAGCACATGTTTGGGAACCTTTTGTAAGTCCGTTAGTCTGCGGGTGCAGAAGCAGAAGTAGCGTTTCGGGTTTTGGTATCATTTAGGTGCGTAATCATCGCACTTTTTCTCGGTTTGATTGCTAACGTTTAAACCTGTGTGTTAGGGGTGGTAGCCATTTATAATGGCTTAAGTGATGAGTACCTGGTGATGGTAAGATTGTTTGTGATGTATAATTGTATATGTGTGTATTTATATACCTATGTGATACAATGACTTAACATGAAGCATCTATATATTTGCATGAGGTGGGGTTTGATTCGATGAAGGAGGAAGTGTACACGAGGTGTACGTGGTCTAATGATAGCTCCGGCTACATTAGCGCTTGAGGGTTAGCTTTGTGCTACCTCAAGGGAGGTGTTGGCTAGGTGCCCATCTCGGCGGTTGATTGCTATGTGCATCACCGTAGACAGATTACGATATTTGGATCACTTTGGTTGATCGGTGGCTCACCACTACGGCCTCGGCAATGAGAATGCCGAGGTAAGATTTATGGATCACGATGTGATCGGTGGCTCACCCACGGCTTTGTGCAAACAGTCCGCCGAGGTAACATATGTGGGATCACTCGGTTGTGATCGGTGGATTAGCCACGGCCTTAGGCAGGGAGTCTGCTAAGGTTGGTGTCACGGTTGGATAGTAGGTTGGGCTGAGATGCATTCTTGCATGATTTGTTTCGATGGCTGTGTGGGTATGGGCCAAGCCCATACGGATGGAAATATGTGTTGTGATTATGCACTGAGTCAGTGGACTCACTCTTTTCATTAACCATTTCAGGTGATGCGTAGCTGGACCGGGATCGGAGAGGACAAGGTGGCCCATGCCGAAGATGATGATTTAATATTTTATGCTTGGTTTTGATATAAGTACTTTATTTGAATTGTTGGGTTGTAATAAAGGCCATTTTATGTTTTTGGTATTACTTTAACTATGGTTTATTTAAATTAAATTGCTACGTGAAAATAATTTATGGTTTGCAACCTATTTATTCAAATTGGATATTATAAACTAAAGTTTTAAAAATGAATGAGTTTTATAGCAAAGTTTATTCCAAAGATATGTTTTCCAAAATTCAAAGAAACTACGATGTTTTATTTTAAGATTTTCAACCGTCTTTTCCAAAGTGACATAACCAGATTCGGTCGTAGCGAATGGGCCGGGTTTGGGGATGTTACAGTTTGGTATCAGAGCCAAGTTCAAAACTCGGCTTTGAGGGTTTTGGGCCCAAAAACGTTTCAAAATGGGTTTTTATGAAAGGTTTTCGTGTTAGGTGGCATGGCACTGTATTCTCAGACCGAAGTCCACCAGTAAGTACCCCTTACTATTGCTTGTGAGTTATTGATGTGATCGGATGATTGCAATAGTGGATTACTTTAGAATCAAAACTTTGATTGCTCGAAAGAACGACTTCCGAAACTGCTCATAAAATTTGCTCGTGGATTAAACAAAGGAACAAAATTTCTAATGTATAAAACTTTTAATCGAGTTAAATCGCGACGCTAGATATGAGTTCTAGGGGCGTGGTCGTACTTCTTGTGGACGTGGTAGAGGCGCTTTTGGTGATTTGCTTGTTTTGTTGCTCGTAAAGTATGTTAGCTCTTGGAGATCGTGAGTGCGCAGCGATGATAGCGTAGTGGAGAGAATTGGACTATTAGTTTAGACAAGTAATTTCGAGGACGAAATTATTTTAAGGAGGGTAGAATTGTAACACCACTGGTTTAGGGGTTTTGTGCATATGGGGTATAAATCAAGTGTTAGTAGGTTTTTGGGAGTGCTTGGTTGAGTTTTAGAGGCTCTAAGAATGTTGGGATGAGAAGGGAAGGCTTTGGAAAATTTAGATTTTTAGGGTAAAAAGGAATTGGGCCTAGGAGAATTGAGCCCAATGGGCCTTAGGCGTAGTAGCGTTTAAATTTTTGGAGAACAAGAGACCGCATTAATGCAAGTTAGACTTATTAGGTAAGTTATTTTGGAAGGTTAGAAGGCTTCTATGAAGTCCCGGATCAAATATTAGCTTTGGGGAAATTTTGATTTTAGGTGGAAAAAACCTGGAAGTTGGCGGTAGGCCTTAAGAATAAAATGTGGGGAAAAATGACACAAGTGGAGTGTGTGGTGGAGTGGCAAAGTGACGCCACATAAGAGACAAGGGGTGACGCCACAAGGGAAGGAAGGAGGTCCAAGGTTCAAGTCTTGGCTTTTGCATTTTGGTTTTCTTTTACTTGGACCTCGAAATTTGGCTATAGTTTATATTTAGTTGCGCATGGTTTAAGACACAAGAGGAGCTTGTGGCTAAGTGGCTAGCAGCGTGGATTATGTTGCAAGGGAGCCTGGTTCGAATCTCATGAGAAGCAAGGGAGTATTTATTTTGCTGATGCTGGACGGGAAGAGTTTCATTGAATTTAAACTCTCATCGACGAAGGGATCCCACATCGGAAAGATACAAAGAAGGAAGGTGAAGTGCTAGCTATATAAGGAGCATCCTAGGAGGAGAGTAAACACATCTTGGAGGCGTTTGGGCACGGGAGTGGTCGGAGCGCGGATTAACACCAGTCCTATCGGTGTGTAACTCTCTCTACTCTAGGCAGAGGCGGCAAATGCCGGTGCCAATCACGGCAATAGTAGCCACACGAGCGTGCGAGCGCGCGCGTGTGGGGCTTCGACGCGATAGTTGAGGCCATCGTGTAGTATTCTTGTGGGTTGGGGTTTTGCTTGGGCGCGATGGGCGAAGGGGGGCCCAATGGGCCGTGGGCCCAATATAGTAAAATGTATGATGGTGTAGTATATAGTGAACTAGACTAGGTGAATCTCATAAACGTGGCTAGATTTGTGTTAGGTGGACCACACGAGCGTGTGGGGGCCCGATGGGCCGAAATTGGGCTTTAGGCCCAATAGTCCATTTCGACCGAGAAATGGTAGTTGGGTCACTCGGGCGACACTGGGCCTTTAGAAAGGCCATTCCAGTGCGAATTACCGATATACCCTTGGTGGGTAAATTACGAAAATGCCCTTAGTAGGTAAAATTACGATTTTACCCTTAAAGGTTGATTAGCAAGGTAGGGGCGTGTTAGTTTTCTTTGTGCTATAGTTTTTGTCTTGGCCGAATGGCCTAAGTGTTCATTGTTTTTATGCCAAGGCCGATTGTAGGGAAGAAGAGCACATCATTGGGAACCTTTTGTAAGTCCGTTAGTCTGCGCGGTGCGTAAGGTAAGTAGCGTTTGGGTTTTGGTATCATTTAGGTGCGTAATCATCGCACTTTTTCTCGGTTTGATTGCTAACGTTTAAACCTCATGTGTTAGGGGTGGTAGCCATTTATAATGGCTTAAGTGATGAGTACCGTGATGGTAAGATTGTTTGTGATGTATAATTGTATATGTGTGTATTTATATACCTATGTGATACAATGACTTAACATGAAGCATCTATATATTTGCATGAGGTGGGGTTTGATTCGATGAAGGAGGAAGTGTACACGAGGTGTACGTGGTCTAATGATAGCTCCGGCTACATTAGCGCTTGAGGGTTAGCTTTGCTACCTCTCAGGGAGGTGTTGGCTAGGTGCCCATCTCGGCGGTTGATTGCTATGTGCATCACCGTGTAGACAGATTACGATATTTGGATCACTTTGGTTGATCGGTGGCTCGACCACGGCCTCGAGCAAAATGAGAATGCCGAGGTAAGATTTATGGATCACGATGTGATCGGTGGCTCACCACGGCCTTGTGTAGCAGTGTCCGCCGAGGTAACATATGTGGGATCACTTTCGGTTGTGATCGGTGGATTAGCCACGGCCTTAGGCAGGGAGTCTGCTAAGGTTGGTGTCACGGTTGGATAGTAGGTTGGGCGAGATGCATTCTTGCATGATTTGTTTCGATGGTTTGTGTGGGTATGGGCCAAGCCCATACGGATGGAAATATGTGTTGTGATTATGCACCGAGTCGACTCACTCTTTTCATTAACCATTTCAGGTGATGCGTAGCTGGACCGGGATCGGAGAGGACAAGGTGGCCCATGCCGAAGATGATGATTTAATATTTTATGCTTGGTTTTGATATAAGTACTTTATTTGAATTGTTGGGTTGTAATAAAGGCCATTTTATGTTTTTGGTATTACTTTAACTATGGTTTATTTAAATTAAATTGCTACGTGAAAATAATTTATGGTTTGCAACCTATTTATTCAAATTGGATATTATAAACTAAAGTTTTAAAAATGAATGAGTTTTATAGCAAAGTTTATTCCAAAGATATGTTTTCCAAAATTTAGCAAACTACGATGTTTTATTTTAAGATTTTCAACCGTCTTTTCCCAGTGACATAACCAGATTCGGTCGTAGCGAATGGGCCGGGTTTGGGGATGTTACACCAAGACTCAGTGTATAAATCTCAAAACACACAACGACCTGAGCCCACAAACACATTATGGGCCCTGGCCCATGCATAAAGGTATCAATCATAATCACATGATAAACAATAAATAATGAAAAACCCAACCCATCCTAGGTTTCCATCCTCTACACACCATCCCGTACCAACCATCACACCTTGGGGATTTCTACAATCAACCCTCCATCCGCTACACACCAAAACGACAGCCGTACTGCCTATTCCTATTAATTAGGAATCATTTAACGTGGCATCGCCACCGATCACTATGTGACCTTTCATTTAAATTATGTGGGATTTCTACCACCGATCACCAAGTGACCTATCATGCACTTCCCCTTCAATATCATCATTCCCACCCCATGCATACATACATAAAGAAAACATCATACGCACTTATATACTTTTCGATACACATAGGGAGTTCTATGTTTACGTGCACTGCATCTTTGCCTAACCCTTTTAGGGTTCCATTCGACTGTCTACACAACCTCATTCCGGCTTTTTAGCCCATAACATATATAAATAAACATACATACAGTTTATTAGTAGTGTGTTAGAGATCTACACACCTGATTAATGTCGATACCCTTGCTACAACTTTGCTCAAAAAGTCGAAAAGATGCGAAACTAGGGCCTCTCCTATATTCGGCCATGGTTAGTGTTCTACCCAATTTTATATATTTGAATAACAAATCTTCTTACCTTAAAATCCCAAAATTGGAGACTTATGATTTTCACTTTTTAGATCTAGTCGACTAAGCTTCCTTCAAATCTGAATTGCCGCCCATCATAAAACCTTTAAACTATTAGCTTTTGGCTTTTGCCTTTCAAAACCGGGAATAGATCATGAGAACTAATAAAAATTAACACTTACCTTAGCATAGGAGATTCGGCTAGCACTAGAGAGAGGATTCGACAATGCCCATGGAAGATTTAAATGCCGAAAGTATAGAACTAATTCTCAAATAGGATGAATAGAAGAAAAGACTATGGATGCTTCGGCTTCCTAGAGAAATCGGCACAAGAAGGAAAAAGTGGAGAAGAGTTTCGGCTTTTAAAGAAATTGGAGAAAAGAAATTGGAGAGGGAGAGGCTAGGGAATTTCGGCACAATGGGAGAGAAATTTAGGGTTTTCAATGTCAGAATCAAGGAGCTAGCCCCCCTATTTATAGATATTTTGGCCCCTACTGCTAAAAACCGAAAACGCCCTTAAAATTCAAGCTAAAAGAGAGGGGAAATTCGACACCCTCCTTGCCATGCAGTAGCCGAATTTTACACTCCTCTAGGTGGTGGATTTTTGGCCAACACTTCCCTTGAAGATAAGCTCCTAACTTTTCTCCTTTTTATCTACGATATTATCACTTAAAATTCCACATAAATTCACCTATTTTATAGCCTTGTAGCCGTCCACCTCTACTAATCCCTAATGCCAAATTTAACTCACTTAAATTAAAATATTTGGGCCTCATTAAACTTAATACTTGGGCCCCTAATTCCTTGTGTGTTGCGTCACCCTCTCTTCATTTAAAGTGCCGAATTTGGCCTAAAACATGGGCTCCTTGCACCCAAAACTTGTTCCTTTTAATCAAGTTAATGATGCCACTTTAATCTGGGCCTTTTGCCTAATTCTAAGCCCAAATTTAGACCCCTATCAATTAAATTAACATAGTAAACCTATCCCTACACTAAATGTATAGGCCCGTAAATTTAGGATGTTACAAACCCTCCAACCGCTACACACCATATCGACAGCTGTGCTGCCTGTCTTAAAGACCGATCGCTGTGTGACCTATGTGGCAAAGCCACCGATCGCCATGCGACCTTAATAATACATCGTAGTATTTCGACAGCTGAGCTGCATGTCATAAAGACCGATCACTATGTGACCTATGTGGCAAAGCCACCGATCGCTATGCGACCTTCTTCCCCTTCATCATATCAATCCCATCCCATGCATACATTCATGCAGAATCAAAACAATATACTACCTAAAAGTTCACAGTCTATCACATACATCGATACACATAGAGAAGTTTCTATGATTACGTACCTAGCATCCCTTGCCTACCCTTTTTGGGTAATCCGACTGCCTATACAGCCTTTTTTCGGCTTTTAGCCCATAACATATATTTAGTACAGATTACTATACAACCTTTTTCTGGCTTTTAGCCCATAACATATACTTAGTACAGATTACTATACACCTTTTTTCGCTTTTAGCCCATAACATATATTTAGTACAGTTACTAGTGTGTTAGAGATCTACACACCGATTCTCATTAGAACGAGACCCTCTAAGTCGACGCTATCTCAGAGCCAACACCACCGCTATCTCATTTGAAATACCGAAAAGTGATATGAGATTCAGAACTAGTGTTTCCGGCTTTTAGATCTAAGAGATCTTACTAGAGAAGATTCGGCTACTCTCGAGGATTCCGGCTTTTGCGAAAAATCGGGAAGAAGATGATTCAAGAAATCTATAGAGATTCGGCTTTTAGAAGAAAGAAGAGAAAAGAATAATGGAGTTTTCGGCTTTTAGAAGAAAGAAGAGAATAATGGAGTTTTCGGCTTTTAGAAGAAAGAAGGGAAAGGAATAATGGAGTTTTCGGCTTTTGGCTTTTAGAAGAAAGAAGAGAATAATGGAGTTTTTGGCTTTTAAAAGAAAGAAGAGGATAATGGAGTTTTCGGCTTTTAGAAGAAAGAAGGGAAAGGAATAATGGGGTTTTCGACTTTTAGAAGAAAGAAGAGAAAGAAAAGGTGGAAACCCTAAATGCCGAAAAATAAAGAAGAGAACCCTCCCTATTTATAGAAATTTTGGCACTTACCTATGAAAAAACGAAAGTGCCCTTCCCGATAACTAAAAATTAATCAAATAAAAAGGAAAATTCGCACCCCTTTGCCATAAAGAAACCGATTTCTTCACTTCTCTAGGTGATGGAATTTCGGCCAACTCCTAGCCTTGTAGATAGCTCCTATCTTTTCTCCTTTTTTTTCCTTCCATGTTATCAACTATATTATCTACATTATCCCTGTAACACCCTAAAATTCAAGTATCGATTTATTGCATGTTTTGGTGTTTAGATTATGAAGGAAAATTTTCTTATTTCTTTTCGTGCCTATTATAGTCCTGAAGAAGAGTATAGAATTATTCGGGTATGGAATAATTTTTAGTTTGAGAATATATTGAAGTGGAGCAAGTGGCATTGACACTTAAGTTAAATTAAGTGTTAAAAAGTAGCATAAGATGAGTAAATGGCAAGGTGGTGTTGGCGCATGAGATATTGCATGAGGGGAGTGGTTCGAATCCCTTGTATAGCATTTAGACAACTTTTATTTTTACACTTGTATAGCAAGTGTCGGCCAAGCAATAGATATGGTAAGGTTGGACTTTTCATTTTTGGTAAGTAGACTAAAGGAATAAGGAAATAGCTAACTTATAGTATGGAATCAAGAAAATTTTGAAAGATAAGGGGACATAAGGCATGTATCAAGGAAAAGGTTTTGGAAACTAATTCATGGCCATTTGACCAATGAATTTGGACGGCAATATGGCTAGGGGAAGGTTACTGAATTTTGCTAGTAGCTTGGTAAGGTTTAGGAGTTTGCTTTTGGTCATTTTAGTTTTTGTGCAAAATTTTGCATTCCTCTTCTCAACTTTTCCCTTTGGCCGAAATTGATCTTTTGGTAAGCCTTGATTATTTTGACCATTTGGTCATTTTTGCTTTTCACTTTAGTGTTCAATTTTGTGCCTTTCTCATAGTGCCGATTCTACCAACACCAAAAAGCCATTCTTTACTTTTCTTCTCCCCATTGCCGAATATACATTGCTCCCAAAACTCATCTCTTCTTTCTTTCTTTCTCTTTTATTCTCTTTGAAAATTGAAACAACATCATCATCATTCTTCTCTCATCTTTTATTCTTGATACTCATACTTTCTCTATTATTTTCTCTCATGGCCGAATGTTGATGTACCTATAGCCGAATCTTTTTTCTATTTTTTTTGGTCATATAGCCGAATCCTCCATCTTGCACAAACATCTTTCTCAATCGTCTCTTTCCAACCATGGACAATAGGTAAGAATTCTTTTTAGTTCATGTTAGTTAATAGTTGTCATGGCCGAATCTTGATAAGTGGTATAAAGGCTTTCTTAGATCGAAATAAACGTTCATTCTATTAACGTTTTTATTTGTTATACTTTAGTGCGATAACGGAAGATCAGAAATAAAGTGTTCGTAAGTAACATAGAACGTTGGAATCGATTTAAGGTGTTAAGGGACCGTTTTGGTTGACTCTCATTTTTGGAACAAGGATCTTTGTGGTAAGCAAATTTCACCCTTAAACCCTTAGTCATATTTCGATGTAATATTAGATTGGATTAACGATCTTTTGTCTTTGAAGACAATCAAAATAGGGAAGAAAAGGGCGGTGAATAGTGTTCGGAAGAGGGGTGGTTCCGTTATTTCCCCTAAGTTTAAGTGAAGGACTGTTTCAGCAATCTGGGATTTCCCACCGGGTTGTGGACGTTCATCCGAGGAGAATCAACTGTTCGAGGTCGTTCGTACTCCCGAACCATTATTTGTTCGTGGATTTGATTCGGTTAACGAACCATCAATCGGGGAGAAACCGCAAGTAGAAGTAGTTCAAAACCCGAGGTAAAATTTTAGATCGTTATTTTTAGATCGGTTTCATTAATAAATTATAGTGTTCTAATTATCGTGATACGTATAGGTGTTGACGAGTGGGAAAGTCTAGTTCTCACTATAACCAGGTGTGTAACTTCACACTTATCTTTCGGGTTAGATATTAAACCGTAAGAAATTTGATAAATCGTAAAAATGGCCAAATCGAAAATGTTGTAGTAATTAGTACTTTTGTGTAAATGCATGAAAACTGCTAGATCGATAAATTGGGCCATAAAACTGCTAGATCGATAAATTGGGCCATAAAACTGCTAGATCGATAAATTGGGCCATAAAACTGCTAGATCGATAAATTGGGCCATAAAACTGCTAGATCGATAAATTGGGCCATAAAACTGCTAAATCGATAAATATGGGCCAAAGTTTGCTAGATCGCTAATGGGCCAAAAACCCTCTAGTTCGAGATATGGGCCAAAGTTTAATACTATATTGTTAATAGGCCCAAATGAAAGGTGTTATTAAAGACTCATTTGTGTTATGGGTTACTTGATAAAATTTTTATGATTTAAAGTTTGTTATTCATACATAAATGCATGGGATGGGATTTGATGAAGAGAAGAAAGGCCTATGGCCACGTATCTAGTTCGGTGGCTCTGCCACAAATTTTGGCTTAATGCCTCTAGTTCGGTGACTATGTCACAATCTAGTTCGGTAGTGCACTACAATATTATTTAAAAGGCTAAATGCCTACGATTGGTGTGTTTGGCGGGGTGGGTTGACTTGATCCCCACAGGTGTGCTGGTTGGTACGGGGGTGTGTAGCGGATGGAAATTAGGCTTGGTTGGGAAATTCATTTTACATGCATTTTATATATTTTATTTCATTTTATATTGTTAAAATTTGTAATTGGGCTCAAGCCCAAATTAATGCCTTGATGGTCCAGCCCAATAATGGTGGTAAGTGAGTTACACACTGAGTTCTTTGTAACTCACCCCGCTTTATTATCCATCTCGTAATGGAAATTGATGTGGACTTGGGCCGGGATGACTTGGTGGAGGCCATACTACGAGCTTGGGTTTTATAAACTATGAACTTTATTTAAGTTACTTATTTTAATTACTATTTTGGGTATGATGTAATAAGGCCTCTAATTATGTTTTTATGGATTTTTATGTGTGGATGGATTTAATTTTATTTTAAGACTCTTAATATGGGCTTATGTTAAATCTATAAAGTTTTCTTAAAAATATTGTGTTTTATAACAATTTTTGGACACCTAAATTACTTTTCAATTTCTTTCAAATTCTTTTAAAACTACGTTAAGGTTTTGACTAATATATATATAAGATTTCAAACAAGTATTTTTCTTAATTCATAATCATTGTACTTAGTTTTTATTAAACCTTATTTCTAAAGGTTTTGCATTACTGCTTTACTTAAATCATTAGAGAATTTTGGATGTTCGTTCGATGTGACAAACCAAATCTCGCCTTAACGCATAGACTGGTTTGGGGTGTTACATTTAATGGTATCGAGCCGCTTTAAAACTCGCAGTGGTTTGGGTTCAACAAAGATATTTGTTTGAGAAACAACTCAAATTTCTAGATTTATTGATTTAAAGGTAGTATGGCACCATGAGCATCCCGCGCCAAGTCAAGTAAGTATCTGTATATTGATTGTTTATTATCATTGTGATATGATCATAAGAAACACTCTAGAACTTCTAGTTTTAGGTGTTGAAACTGTAGAGATTGAGACAATAAGGATATGATTGCGGAAAGAACTCTATCTCTTTTATATCATAAAACATCGTTAATAAACATCAAAACAAAGATTCGATTCATAAAACTCATAATCGATTAAATCAGTCACTATGAGCACTAGAGGACGTGGTCGTGGACGTGGTAGACGTGGCCGTGGTAGAGGACGAGGTGTTAGAGGCGCAACTGAAGCGCCGGATCATATGACGGAAATGGATGCACCTGCGTCACTCGAAAGTGAGACGGGATCACATGATCATATGGAAGAAGATAATGTGGTGACGCGAGCAATGCCGCGAGTCCTTTAAAGGGTCAGCTGGAGCTAGAACCGCCAATGGCTCCGTGGGTCGATATCGGAATGATTGAAATCAAGTGGTGCCGAGGTTTTCGAGGTGTCTCAGTGTAGCTCCAAATGTCGCTGAATATTGGCTTGAGGCAGTGGAGGAGCGAATTATGGACGATCTTGAGTGCACGGTGGAACAAAAACTAAGGGGCGGTGTCCTTGTTAAGGGACGAAGCATACCAATGGTGGCTTCTCATCCGAGAAGGCACTAAAGTCGCATTAGTTAATTGGGAATTCTTTAAAGTTTCCTTCCAAGGGAAATATGTAGGAACGAAGTTATGTTGATGCCGTAAGGAAGGAATTCTCGAATCTGGTCCAAGGGAATAAGACAAAGGCGAAGATATGAAGTCGAAGTTTTTGCGCTTGAGTCGCTATGCTCGAACAATAGTGGCAACGGATCATGAGCGTTGTGTACGCTTTGAGGATGGCTTGAACGATGAATTGCGGGTTTTAATAGCCCCACAACAAGTTAGAACTTTTGCCACGCTTGTGGAAAAGGCCAAGATAGCCAAGAGGCTAATAACTCTAACGTCGAATCGGGAACGAGCTAGAGGCAAGAGAGATATGAAGTATTCGGGTTCTTCAAGAAGGTTTCAAGAGGCCTCGGAATGATGAACCACTCAAGGTAGAACACCAGAATCGTGAATCGTAGTCGAGATTGTGCCGATTGTGGGAAAAGGCATTCGAGAGTCTTTGGAAGAAAACGGGTGCTTGCTATAAATGCGGTCGATGGATCATCAATATAGGAATTGCCCTCGCCGAATGGATACAACTCGTGAAGCTCGTAATACCGATGCACCACCGCAAGAGGAATTCAAAGAACCACCTAGAGGTCGTGGACCAGTGTCGTGGTGGTAATGGGGCCGGGCGTGGTCAAGGTGCAATGCTGGTCGAGGCAATGGTCCTAGAGGCAACACGGATGCAAGACAACCGGGATTGGTATATGCGCTTAGACGCCGTGAGGATGGCAATGCACTGATGTAATAACTGCACGTTCTTCATTTTTGATGTACCGTTATTGCTTTGATAGATATTGGTTCTACCCATTCAGTATGTTGCTAGCACCATATCCGGAAACTTGAATTTAGACTCTGAAATTTCCGATAGTGAGATGAAGGTAATTAGTCCTTTAGGACAGTCGGTATTGGTAAATAAACTGTTTAGAGATGTGCCCTTAGAAATTCAAGGAGAAATATTTTTGGCGAATTTGATGGAATTGCCTTTTGGCGAGTTCGATATCATTTTGGGCATGGATTGGTTGGTTAAGCACCGCGAAATTGGATTGTCTTTGGCGGATGTCAATAAGGACGGTGGAGGATAAAGAAATAATTATGATAGGCGAGCGAAGGAATTACTTGGCAAATGTGGTATCTGCACTTAAGGCAGAAAAGTTGGTGCGAAAAGGGTATGGAGCATTTTTAGCATTTATTAGTGCTTTCGATGCCAAAGAGTTGTCAGTGGAAGATGTGAGAACAGTGAAGGAATTTCCAGATGTATTTCCTGAAGAACTTCCCGGTGTACCTCCAGATCGGGAAGTGGAATTTGGTATTGAGCTTTTGCCCTGAACGGCTCTAGTGTCCATTGCTCCTTATAGAATGGCACCGAAGGAGTTGTCGAGCTTAAAGCTCAAATTCAAGAATTGCTAGATCGGGCTTTATTCGACCGAGTGTGTCTCCGTGGGGAGCACCGGTTTTGTTTGTTAAGAAGAAAGATGGGTCAATGCGTATGTCTATTGACTACGAGCAATTGAATAAATTGACGATCAAGAATCGGTATCCTCTCGCCAAGAATTGACGACTGTTTGATCAATTGAAGGAGCTTCGCTTTTCTCAAAATTGATTTGAGATCGGGTTATCACCACTTTAAGGTGAAAGAAGCGGATATTCACAAGACGGCTTTCCGAACTCGTTATGGACATTATGAGTTTTTGGTGATGCCGTTTGGGTTGACCAATGCACCACCGCATTTATGGATATGATGAACCGGGTCTTTCAACCATATTTAGACCGGTTTGTGGTGGTATTCATAGATGACATTCGGTATATTCAAGGAATGAAGAGGAGCATGACTCGCATTTGCGAATTGTATTGCGCTTACTTCGAGATAATCAATCAGATGCCAAATTCAAGAAATGTGAATTCGTTAAGGGAAGTGACTTTCTTGGTCATGTGGTATCACCAAAGGAATAAGGGTGGATCCTCGGAAGATTGAGGTCAGATTGGATTGGAAACCACCAAAGTCGATGAGTGAGATTCGGAGTTTCTTGGGTTTGGTCGGTTACTATAGACGCTTTGTTGAGGGGTTTTCGTTGATTGTCGCACTCTAACTAAGCCATTATGGAAGGGAGTACCATATATATGGACCGATAAACAAAGAAGAAAGTTTCGAGAAATTGAAGAAGATTTTAACGAAGCGCCAAGATCTTCGATTCAACTCGAGGTCGGAAAGGAGTTTATAGTTTCTGCGCGATCGTCACACACACGGGCTTAGGATGTGTATTGATGCAAAGTGGGAAAGTGGTGGCTTATGCTTCTCGTCACCGAGACAAAGACGGGTAAACTACCCTACTCATGACTTGGAGTTAGTCAGCAGAGTGTTTGCTCTAAAGATTTGGAGGCATTACCTCTACGGTGAAAAGTCTATCATCTATACGGATCACAAGAGTCTTAAGTATCTTCTTACTCGTAAGAATTAAACTTGAGACAACGAAGATGGGTGGAGTCATTAAAGGACTATGATTTCTCAATCGAGTATCATCTGGAAAACCTAATGTGGTAGCAGACGCGCGTTAAGTCGTAAGGTGGTATCTGATTTGAGAACAATGTTTGCCCATTTGAGTTTGTACGAGGATGGTAGTCTGATAGCGGAACTTCAGGTGAAGCCTCTGTGGTTAGAGCAAATCAAGGAAAAATAGATATCAGATAAGAAATTGGGACTGTTAATTCAACAAGTTGAAAATGGTGGAATAGAGGATTTTAGCATAAACGCGGAAGGTGTGTTATGTTTTTGTGGGAGAATTTGTATGCCTAAGGACTCAGATCTGAGACAAATGATTCTATGGGAGGCGCATAGTAGCCCTTATGCTATGCACCCCGAAGGAAATAAGATGTATCGGGATCTTTGTGAACAATATTGGTGGCCAGGGTTGAAGCGTGAGATTTCTGAATTTGTGGAAAAATGTTTAACTTGTCGCCAAGTGAAGGCGGAGCATCAATTGCCGTCGTGGATTATTACAACCGGTAAAGATTCCTCTTTGGAAATGGGAGCGGATAACAATGGATTTTGTTAGTGGGTTACCTTTAACACCCACTAAGAAAAACTCCGCTTGGGTAATTGTTGATCGTTTGACGAAGACCGCTCATTTTCTACCGCTTAAGACGGATTACTCGTTACGTGGTTGGCTAAGTCGCATGTATCCGAAATCGTGAGGTTGCATGGGGTACCGTGTCTCATTATATCGAGATAGGGATCCTAGGTTTACGCCATGGTTTTGGAAAGCTTTGCATGAAGCTTTGGGAACAAAGCTAAACTTCAATGACGGCTTTTCATCCTCGCATGTGATGGTCAATCGAAAAGAGTAATTCGATTCGAAAGACATGTTAAGGGATGTATAATCGACTTCAAAGGTAGTTGGGAGGATTTTCTACCGCTAAGCGTAATTTGCTTACAACAATAGCTATAAGTCTAGCATTCGGATGGCACCCTACGAGGCATTATATGGTCGTAGGTGTCGTTCTCCTAGTTGTTGGACCGAATTGGGCGAACGATGATGTTAGGTCCCGAAATGATCTCTCGAACGGAAGAAAAGTAAAAGCTATTCGAGCACGCGGTTAAAGGAAGCTTCGGATAGACAAAAGTCGTATGCGGTCCGAGCGTAGAAGTATCGAGTATCTTTGTGGGGATCAAGTTTTCTTGAAGGTCTCACATTGGAAGAAGATTTTCAGGTTTGGGAAGAAGGGCAAGTTGAGTCCTAGATACATTGGACCATATCGTGGTGAAGCGTGTTGGTCCAAAGGGCCTATCGGGATCGAATTACCTCCGGAGTTGAGTCGATTCATAATGTTTTTCATGTTTCCATGCCGAGGCGCTATAGATCGGATCCTTCGCACATAGTACCGGTAGAAGAAGTGGAGTTGAAGTCAGACTTGTCTTTTGAGGAAGAACCAGTGGAAATCCTAGACCGAGATGCTAAGGTGCTAAGAAAGAAAACCGTGCCGTTGGTCAAGGTTTTATGGCGAAATCACGGAGTGGAGAAAGCTACGTGGGAGCCCTGAAGATGCACTTCGCAACAATACCCTCACCTTTTTCAACTGTAAATTTCGAGGACGAAATTTTTTAAGGAGGGTAGAGTTGTAACACCCTAAAATTCAAGTATTGATTTATTGCATGTTTTGGTGTTTAGATTATGAAGGAAAATTTTCTTATTTCTTTTCGTACCTATTATAGTCCTGAAGAAGAGTATAGAATTATTCGGGTATGGAATAATTTTTAGTTTGAGAATTTATTGAAGTGGAGCAAGTGGCATTGACACTTAAGTTAAATTAAGTGTTAAAAAGTAGCATAAGATGAGTAAATGGCAAGGTGGTGTTGGCGCATGAGATATTGCATGAGGGGAGTGGTTCAATCCCTTGTATAGCATTTAGAAAACTTTTATTTTTGCACTTGTATAGCAAGTGTCGGCCAAGCAATAGATATGGTAAGGTTGGACTTTTCATTTTTGGTAAGTAGACTAAAGGAATAAGGAAATAGCTAACTTATAGTATGGAATCAAGAAAATTTTGAAAGATAAGGGGACATAAGGCATGTATCAAGGAAAAGGTTTTGAAACTAATTCATGGCCATTTGACCAATGAATTTGGACTACAATATGGCTAGGGGAAGGTTACCGAATTTTGCTAGTAGCTTGGTAAGGTTTAGGAGTTTGCTTTTGGTCATTTTAGTTTTTGTGCAAAATTTTGCATTCCTCTTCTCAACTTTTCCCTTTGGCCGAAATTGATCTTTTGGTAAGCCTTGATTATTTTGACCATTTGGTCATTTTTGCTTTTCACTTTAGTGTTCAATTTTGTGCCTTTCTCATAGTGCCGATTCTACCAACACCAAAAAGCCATTCTTTACTTTTCTTCTCCCCATTGCTGAATATACATTGCTCCCAAAACTCATCTCTTCTTTCTTTCTTTCTCTTTTATTCTCTTTGAAAATTGAAACAACATCATCATCATTCTTCTCTCATCTTTTATTCTTGATACTCATACTTTCTCTATTATTTTCTCTCATGGCCGAATGTTGATGTACCTATAGCCGAATCTTTTTTCTATTTTTTTGGTCATATAGCCGAATCCTCCATCTTGCACAAACATCTTTCTCAATCGTCTCTTTCCAACCGTGGACAATAGGTAAGAATTCTTTTTAGTTCATGTTAGTTAATAGTTGTCATGGCGAATCTTGATAAGGGGTATAAAGGCTTTCTTAGATCGAAATAAACGCTCATTCTATTAACGCTTTTATTTGTTATACTTTAGTGCGATAACGGAAGATCGTAAATCAAGTGTTCGTAAGTAACATAGAACGTTGGAATCGATTTAAGGTGTTAAGGGAACGCTTTGGTTGACTCTCATTTTTGGAACAAGGATCTTTGTGGTAAGCAAATTTCACCCTTAAACCCTTAGTCATATTTCGATGTAATATTAGATTGATTAACGATCTTTTGTCTTTGAAGACAATCAAAATAGGGAAGAAAAGGGCGGTGAATAGTGTTCGGAAGAGGGTGGTTCCGTTATTCCCTAAGTTTAAGCGAAGGATCGCTTTCAAAGAAATCCGGGATTTCCACCGGGTTGTGGACGTTCATCCGAGGAGAATCAACTGCTCGAGGTCGTTCGTACTCCCGAACCATTATTTGTTCGTGGATTTGATTCGGTTAACGAACCATCAATCGGGGAGAAACCGCAAGTAGAAGTAGTTCGAAAACCCGAGGGTAAAATTTTAGATCGTTATTTTTAGATCGGTTTCATTAATAAATTATAGTGTTCTAATTATCGTGATACGTATAGGTGTTGACGAGCGGGAAAGTCTAGTTCTCACTATAACCAGGTGTGTAACTTCATACTTATCTTTCGGGTTAGATATTAAACCGTAAGAAATTTGATAAATCGTAAAAATGGCCAAATCGAAAATGTTGTAGTAATTAGTACTTTTGTGTAAATGCATGAAAACTGCTAGATCGATAAATTGGGCCATAAAACTGCTAGATCGATAAATTGGGCCATAAAACTGCTAGATCGATAAATTGGGCCATAAAACTGCTAGATCGATAAATTGGGCCATAAAACTGCTAGATCGATAAATATGGGCCAAAGTTTGCTAGATCGCTAATGGGCCAAAACCCTCTAGTTCGAGATATGGGCCAAAGTTTAATACTATATTGTTAATAGGCCCAAATGAAAGGTGTTATTAAAGACTCATTTGTGTTATGGGTTACTTGATAAAATTTTTATGATTTAAAGTTTGTTATTCATACATAAATGCATGGGATGGGATTTGATGAAGAGAAGAAAGGCCTATGGCCACGTATCTAGTTCGGTGGCTCTCCACAAATTTTGGCTTAATGCCTCTAGTTCGGTGACTATGTCACAATCTAGTTCGGTGAGTGCACTACAATATTATTTAAAAGGCTAAATGCCTACGATTGGTGTGTTTGGCGGGGTGGGTTGACTTGATCCCCACAAAGTGTCTTTGGTTGGTACGGGGTGTGTAGCGGATGGAAATTAGGCTTGGTTGGGAAATTCATTTTACATGCATTTTATATATTTTATTTCATTTTATATTGTTAAAATTTGTAATTGGGCTCAAGCCCAAATTAATGCCTTGATGGTCCGGCCCAATAATGGTGGTAAGTGAGTTACACACCGAGTTCTTTGTAACTCACCCCGCTTTATTATCCATCTCAAGTAATGGAAATTGATGTGGACTTGGGCCGGGATGACTTGGTGGAGGCCATACTACGAGCTTGGGTTTTATAAACTATGAACTTTATTTAAGTTACTTATTTTAATTACTATTTTGGGTATGATGTAATAAGGCCTCTAATTATGTTTTTATGGATTTTTATGTGTGGATGGATTTAATTTTATTTTAAGACTCTTAATATGGGCTTATGTTAAATCTATAAAGTTTTCTTAAAAATATTGTGTTTTATAACAATTTTTGGACACCTAAATTACTTTTCAATTTCTTTCAAATTCTTTTAAAACTACGTTAAGGTTTTGACTAATATATATATAAGATTTCAAACAAGTATTTTTCTTAATTCATAATCATTGTACTTAGTTTTTATTAAACCTTATTTCTAAAGGTTTTGCATTACTGTTTTACTTAAATCATTAGAGAATTTTGGATGTTCGTTCAGTGTGACAAACCAAATCTCGTCTTAACGCATAGACCTGGTTTGGGGTGTTACAATCCCATTCACATAAATCCTCCTATTTTTGAGCCTTGTTGCCGTCCACTCTACCTAACCCTAATGCCGAAATTTAGCTAACTTAAATTAAAAGAGTTGGGCTCCATGTAACTTAAATTTGGGCCCCTTACTCCCTTGTGTGGCGTCACCTCCTTGCTCCCTAAGTGGCGCCACTGACCACTGGGCCACAAGCCCATTTTGATATTTTAAACTCAGATACCACCTTTTAAACCCTATAGTGCCCCCAAAAAAAATTAACTAAGGCTTCAGCCCAATCCTGAGCCCAATTTGGACCCCTAATGCTCAAATTAACTCATTACACATATTAACCCATTAAATGCATAGGCCCAAAAATTCAGGATGTTACAAATATAATTTTTATTAATTTTTTCTATCATTTCATCAGAAAAGTTTTTTATTCTCCGATTATATTTTCTAATTTTATATCTTGTTGTTCATTCTTAGAAATTTCTTCTAACCGATTATTAGAATTGCTTCCTATATTAGATATAAATATATATTCTTCTTCATCTGTATCAGAATCTGTTTCTGATATTAATTTGTATAATATTTCCTTAGGATTTATTTCTTCTTCTGAACATATTTCTAAATCTTATTCTTGAAGTGTTTTAATTATTTTTCTTGTACTTTTTCCTTTATTAGGACAATTTGGTGCTATATGTCCTTCTTCATCACATATAAAACACTTACATTTTTGTTTTTTAGGGTCTTTTGAAATTTTTCTTCTAATAAATCTTTTCTTTTTATTATAACCAAAATTTTTCTTATTTCCTGGTTTCCATCTAACTAGCTTATATATTCTATTTTTCTTTTTATGTTTTTTATAAGTATTCGGATGTACTGATTTACATCCAAATTCCTATTCATTTTTTAGAATTTTTGTACGATGCCTATTACTTAATTTATGCTTAACTTGTTTAGAGGCATTACTTTGTAAACAATGCATAGTTATTCTTTCTTTTGCAAAAATTAATTCTAGTTTCTATAGAATCTATACTTTCTGATTCTACACCAGCTATTTTACTATACTTTTCTAAATAAGAATCGTACTTTTTTATACAAATCTCATCCCATGGTAGTGGTAATTTATGGAAATATTAGTTTTTCCATAAATTTATATTTTCATTTTTTAGTTTTTGATATTCAAGAAGAAATATTTTAGAAAATTCTTCTAGGTATCTGATGTCACATAATTTAATTTTTGACAATACATAACTAGAAAAACAATCTTGATCTTTTTTTTATCAGTATATCCACAAAATTCTATTTTTAGAATAAAAGTTAACCCTTTTAATATATCTTTGGGAGTTTAAATTTGGTTGATTAATTGTCTTTTCTGTTCTTTTTTTCTTTTTTTGATTCTTCCCATCTTCTTAGGAATTGTAAAACATCTCCTTGAAATGTTCCAAAAAAGTAGTTTAAAATTTTTTCTTTGACCACATCTTGTTAACAACTATAGTCATAGATTGTGCCCAATCATCTATGGTTTTTTCATAGTTTGCTGTAGGAATATTAGTTAGATCTAAATATACTTCTCATTAGGCAACATTTCTATTGTTTAGATCATATATTCTATGTGGGACTGGTTGAGTAGATGATTCTCCTAAATTTTTAGATTTTATTTCATTAGTAGCAATGTTTCCGGTTTGATTACCAAAAATTCAAGTTGTGTTTTCAACTTGTTTATAGTTTTTATGAAAAGATCTTAAATAATCATCTTTCTGAAGATCTGGCTCTATTTTTCTTTTTTCATGAGGATTATAATCTGTTTGATCAGTATACATTGGTTCTGGTATTTCTATATTTTCTTTTTCATCTGTTGAAGTATTTTCTTCATCAGATTTGTAACTTGTAACATTTATGTCTTCTAAGTTTATAGAATTATTAGAACTACTACTACTGTCTGTAGTGTCATAGTTTAACATATAATGATTGTAGTAGCCCATTATTGCCCGGGCCATTGCAAATAAAACAAACCAGAATAAAAACACAAAAATAAAAAATGATAAAACCCAATGTCCAAACACAGTCCCATTACAACCAATAGCCAAAACACTAAAACAAGCCCAATACTAACCCATTACCCATAGCCCAATTACACCCAAAACAGACCCAAACTCACACGGCCCAAAAGGGCCCTAAACCTAATCAGAAACTAAGGGTTTCTGAAACCCTAGGTTTCCTCGTGTGCATAGCGCCCCGACACCAGCCTTTTTCCTCGTGCCGCAATCAGCAGTGGACAAACGCTCCCACCGACGTGCTTTTCGCCGTTGACCTGCACAAAAAGGAAAGAACACAGCAAAATGGAATGAAAATGGCAGCAAGATTTTGTATTTATTTTCCGATTCTATTTTTGGGTTATAAATAACCCCAAAGAAATCTGTAAGAAAAATACACACGAATATACAGATACATACAGAGATTAATGAAAAACAGCAGAGGTGATTTTTTTATTCTATTTCGTTTATTTTTTCCCTTTCGATCTATGCTATTTTTTTTGTACATATGATGTAAAAATAATAATAACAAATATGGAGACTACCTTCGATTCGGCTTCAAAACGGGGAAATTTGACCTTCCGACCGCCGTGTGTGGCGGCGCGTGTGGCGGCACATGTGGCGGAGCCTAGGCCGGATTCTGGCCTCAGGCCTCAGGCCAGAGAGAACTTTTGGGGGCCTCTGATTTGTTTTTTTTAAGGGGTGTTAAAAATGATTTTTTTGATTGATTTTTTAGTTTATATAGGTTATCTATACGACGCCATTTTTGGGGTCACCTTTAAAGGCCAAAACGACATCGTTTAAAGGGCCAGGATCCGCACGTTGACCTGGAATCCGGGGAGGATCCACGTGTTTTTCATAAAAGGGCAATTTGCCTCTTTGGCCCTTCCGCAATTTCATTTTGTTCAATTTGATTTTTTTTATTTTTAATTCAGCCCCGAAAGTTTGTTGTTGTTTCAATTCGGTCTCTCAGGCACTTAAAGGCCAATGTCAGAACGGCGTCGTTTAGGAGATAAGGCATAATTGCCTAATGAGTTCCTACAGTGTGACGCGCGTTTTGATTTAGTCCTTTTACATTTACTTTTATTTCTATTTAATCCCTGTTTCTTTGTTTATTTTTAAACCCTTTTCTTATTTTTTATTTTATTTTATTTTTAAATTATTTTAACATTATATTAAATTATTTCATAATATTAAAAATTCTATATTATTATTATTTTTTACTATTTGTATATTAATTTATTAATAGTATAAAGTTTTATGTATTGTTTATTTTAAATACGTTACTATTTTTATATATATTGAATTATTACTATTTATTATTTATACTAGGTCATTTTATTTAGTTTAATATTATTTATATATTACATATTATTTTATAATTTATATATTAGTTATCAAATTATACCTTTTAAAATTTTTTGTATATTATATGTTATTATATTATATGTAGTTTTTATGATTATTGTATTATAAATATATTTTTTTATTTAAAGTTATATATACTATTTACTTATAACTGTCTTTATCATATATTATCATTTTTATTTATATATATACTAAATTATTAAATCATATATTTATTATAAGTATCCCTATATTTTTTATACTCTGAGTTTTTTTTTTAAAACATATTGTTTATACATATTAATAGTTTTAAAAATTATCATATTTTTTTATTTTGTTTAGTTATAATATTTATTCAGTGTTTAAATACATTATTCATTTATTTGCTTTTCTATTTGATCTTGTTTGAAGAGTTTAATGTTCATTTCTTGAATTTTCATATTTAATATAGATTTTAATTATTTTATATCCTGTATTTATTTATTCATGCTCTTTTATTTGCTTATTATTGCTTTAGCATAGTCATTTCGTTTCATATATTATTTGCTATGTTACCTTATTCTTTCGTTAATTGCCTATATTGGTATTAATCATTAATATGACTTGTAATTATAGTGAATTGCTATTTGATATTTATATTTTGTAATGTATCAATGTAAAATCGGATTTATATCATTTTTATAAAAAATACATTTTGTAAAATTGTCATATTTTATTTAAAGTTTTTCTTAAAAAAAATACGGTGATACATAATATTTGAAGGCTTCGAGAAAAATTGTGCCCTAGCTCACTAGGTTTCGAATTTTCTCGTTGAACTTAAAATATTAAGTCTCCCTTTTCTTTAAAATTGAAATCCATAAACTTCAAATCAAAACTTATTCTCGGAAACTCAAAATGTTGAATCCTAACTTATTGGATATGATGTTTTGCGTCTCGAGATAAGAATTTTCTACAAATAAAGGCAAACTTAGTTTTGAAATTTTGAGATGTTACATCCTAACTTATTGGGTGTGGCATTTTATTTCATTGAGATAAGCAAGCCTTAGCTTTCTTTCGAATAAAAAGATCATATTTTAAAATTTTCAAATTTTCGACATTAGGACAATAACTAATCAATTCGGTACCAATTTTGGGCGTTACGAGGGTGCTAATCCTTCCTCGTACGTAACCGACTTCCGAACCCATTTTCTTGAATTTCATAGGCCAAAATCAATGTTTTGAAATAAAATGTTTTATAAGGTGATCCGATCACACCTAAGCAAAAAGGGATTGGTGGCGACTCCATTTTCGTTTTTAAAGTCGATCCCTATTTTTAAAAAAAAATAAAAAAATGGTTTCGACAGCTTGGCGACTCCACTGGGGACACTAAGAAGACAGTCAAGCTGTAAAGTTGATTATTTTCTGTCCTAATTTTGAAAATTTTGATTTGAAAAATCATGTTTCTTTTATTGCATTTGGTTGGTCTTGTAAAATATTTCTGCATTGCATTACATGACCGTTGTGGTCACACCCTTTTAAGTGGGAGTGAGAAGCTACTCCTTCGTGAGGTTTTCACCTCCGTGCATGACAGTGGATCGCTTTCGGGATACATCCGTACCTATGTCTTCGTGAGATTTTCATCTTCGTGCAGCCATAGGGAAATGTATTCCCCTGAACTGAACTTGGTCCGTATGAGCCTATAATGGGTGAGGATCGAAGAATCTGCTGGTTCAGGTACCTCAAATTTAGAGCTAAACCACATGTAGAAAACCTAAGGGCTTACCCTAGGTAGAACTATACCAAAACCCTAGTGGACACCCAGATAGGTGCCCTATTTTGTTATTTATTTCTCTTGTACTAACGTGTTCTCTTTTGTTTTGATTGCACTGCATTCCCATCATAGAAACAAGGTGTTGATTCAAATTTGATTGCTAAATAGAAGAGTTTATCATGAGAAAATAGATTTCTTGATAAAGTGGATTAAAATACGGTCGTTCGAATATGATCCAAGCAAACACAACGAGAGAAGACTGATAGTCCGTGAAGGAATACAATACTTTATTGCCCAAGGATTCAAGCTGACAAAGACTATTCGAGAATCACCACGTCTCGGCTTTCTTGAAGAGGCTAACAAGCATTGCGAGGATAAGTGAGTAAGGAGTCGCGGCCCAAGCAAAAAGGAGCTAGTGGAGGCATCTATTAGAAGTTTGCAAGATTTAACCTTTGCGAAGAAGGGGATTGATGCTTTTGCTTGGAATATGAGGGCAAGGCCGCATATGTAATCCTTTTTATGTAAAGGAATTTATTTTCTAGAAAAGTTGTTCTAATGAAATTGAATTCAGAATCAACACCTCTCTTTCTTTTTGCATTCATTTCATGCATTTGCATTACATCGCATCATATGCATTTAAATTTATAGAAGGACCCTAATTAGTTGAAATTATCAAAGAGAGATAAAGAATAAAAGGTTAATTTGGAAACTAAACACCGTTGTGGTATACGCGCTAAAAAAAAGAAAGAAAAAACATGGATCAAAGACTCGAATAGTTCCAAAGAGACATGCAAGACTAGCTGCAAGAGCAGTTGGCAAAAATCCAACAAGATATGAGGGAACAAATGATGGAAGCCCAAAGGAATATGGTGGCTCAAATGATTCAGCTACTGAATGGGGCAATGGACAAGGGAAAAGGTCCCATGACTAATGCTGGAGAAGATAATGAGGATTACCCTCCGGGTTTTACCCCACCGCATGCACAACCTGAAGCATATCCTCAAAGGCCATCTATTACAATTAGGCCTCAACAAGGTCAAGCTGATGCTGGGGTACCCATGAATTTCCAAGTTGGCTCAGGATCTGACCCATGAGATAACCCTGCTGATCCTGTTATCCCTAATTTAGATATAGCAGAGATGGAACTAGGGAACGAAGTTTCCAAGACCTTGCATACTTGGGAGTGTTTTGAATAATGGGACTGTGGAAGAGATCCCTATATTTTTAGAGCTAATCTAAAGTAATATTAAAAACACACTTGTTGCCTTAAGCTTAGAGGCAATAAGAATCCTTTTGCGAAATAGGCTTGTGTCCAGAATTTTTATTTCAATAAAATGCATCTTTTTGAGCAAATATTCTTTTATTTTCACTATTTCATACTGTACAAACAATTGTTTTTTTTATTCTTTAGACTTTCTTTCAAGTACTCTTTTATTCTTTATGACCATACAAATAATCATTCTTTGAATCATTTATTCTTTCGAATCTTCCTTCGAACCTACAATAGGTCTCTAGATATCAACGATATGAGCAACACTGCTACTGACTCAGAGTCTCCTTTCGAGTGATATATGTGTTTAGAGGGATCTCAAGACTTGGAAGATGGTAGAGATTGTAACCTATCTTCTGATTTGTTAAGGATGGTAGAACATGATGAAAAATAGATCCTACCTTACATAGGGTCAATGGACATTGCGAACCTAGGAAAGGGGTGAAGATCGAAGCCCAGTTCACCACAGAAATAAGGCAAGACATCATTGAGTTATTTTCAAGAATTCAAAGATGTTTTTGCATGATCATATCAAGACACGCCTGGGAAAATCTTAAAAGAGGTCCATAAGAGTGTTTAAAGAACATGATAATGGTTCTACAAAAGCCAGGCTAATCATAAGGTTCGGGTACTATTGGTTCACCATAAAAGGGATATTGCTTCGATTATGTTGTAAAGGCCAAATTGAGGAAGACAAGACTTATGTACCTCATCTATTTCTTCATGATTTTTTTATATGTGGGAATGGATATTATGGGGCCGATCTCGTCAAAAGCTTCTAGTCGACATCGATTCATTGTCGTGGTCGCTGCGTTTACTTCACTAGAGGGTGGAAGTAGCTTCATATGCCAATGTTACAAAGTCGATAGTCATCAAATTCCAAAAAAAAAGAGAGATCAAGCGCCGACAAAGAATTCCAAAAAGGATAATGTCAAAAGTTTGTAGTCTGTTCAAAGATCAGACGCCATATCATAGAGCAACAAAGGCAACTAAAAAGAAAAAAAACAAAAAAACAAAATAAGGATTGTAGGAAGGATGACCGAGACTTGTAAAGATTGGCATAAGAAGCTACCATTTATTCTCTATGCTTATCAAACGTCAACCAGGACTTTTGCTGGGGCAACACTTTTCCCATTGGTTTATGGAATAGAAGTAGTCTTGCCCATGAAAATTGAGATTCCTTTGCTCTAAGGTTTGATTGAGTCAAGAATTGGATGAAGTAGAATGTCTTCAGTAAACTTGGCTGAAGAAAAGGGTTTGAAAGTATTCATCATAGTCAAATGTACCAAAAATGGATGATGCTGATTTATGTCGAAAAAGGTCTACCCAAGAGAATGTCATGATGAGGACCTAGTATTGAAAGATTTTTCTTCTACAAAACGATTTCAGAGGAAAGCAAATGCCAAACTGGGAAGGACCTTATGTTGTAAAGAAGGCCTATTCTGGAGGAACATTGATATTGACCGAGATGGATGCCAAAGACTTGCCCAATCCGATAGATTCAGGTTCAGTCAAGAAGTATTTTACCTGAAAGGAAAAAGGCCAAGGTGAAAACCCGCAAAGGGCGCATTGAGATCAAATTCCAAAAAAAAAAAAAGAAAAGAAAAGAAAAAAGAAAGAAAGAAAAAGAGGAGAGGCCAAGGCGAAAACCCGCAAAGGGTGCTTTGAGACCAAAGGGGTTTTGAGCTGAAAACCCGAAAAGGGCGGCTCAAATTTTGATCAAAGATAGGGCATGTGGTAGTCTTGCTATGCCTGAATTAACAACAAGGAAGTATGTTACGTCTTGGGGCATTGACAAAGTACTCCAGATCCTCTAAATACGTATTGAGCTCAAAATGGTCCTCAAGAAGTTTGTACAGAGACGCTCAGGCTGCGATATCTGGGGCACCTAGCTTCTATCTTACCCATTTTGAATTTGCTATCTTTGATTACTTTATTCTTTTCAAGATACACCCCAATCGATTTTCTTTTATGACCTTGGCTATCTTTGAATACTTTATTCTTTTCAAAGATACACCCCAATCAATTTGCTTTTATTGCCTTGGTTATCTTTGATTAACTTATTTGTTTTGAGCTATGCTCCTGATTAATTTATTTCTCGTCCATTGTTGTGTTCTTTTTCAAGCATTTTATATTGAAATAACGATTAATGGACTAATAATACTTTTATAAAAGGAGTTTTGCATATTACTCTGGAAGCTCCTAAATAATATGAGAATCTGAAACAGGACTATTGTTTAGAACTCACCAAGCCTAAGGGTTGGAAATATTGAAAGATGATTATCTCTTCGGATTTTTATTGGATAAGACATTTCGTCGATGATACCATTTTGAAAAATGACGAGCAATGTCAACCCAAGTGTAAAAGGGGATCATTCTCAGGAAAATAAAAATGATACCCTGCATTTATACATCTAGTCATTACACCTAGGGAATGGTGTAATAGATCAAATTGATTGAAGATGATACAAATTCCAGACCTCTGAGTGGTAACAGGATGGATGAAAGAAATCAAATATTATTCCCCTGAAGTTGCAGTGGGAGGTACAAGCTTTATGTCCCAAAAGGTACAGTGGAAGGGACTCAAATTACAATGGGGCAAGCTTTGCTGAGCGGCATATGATTGTTTCTTTGGGTTTTCACAAAGATACCAATGAACGAGAAAGCATGGTAACGCATCGTTGATAGAACCTTGATGAACTATGAGAAATGACAACCCAAACATTAAAAAGGGATCATTCTCATGCATTTATATATCATTCATACACTTCCAATTAGAAGCATTTGATTCATTCCGATCATTGTATCCTAATCGTTATACATTAAGAAAAAAAATAGAGAGAGAAGGAGATCATTCTCATAACATTCTGCATTCATGCAAATGTCATCCCTAATATCATTTAGTTAGGAGCATTAGATTCATTCTGATCATTGCATCCTAATCATTATACAAATGGGATCATTCTCATGACATTCTGCATTCATGCAAATGTCGTCCATAATACATTTAGTTAGGAGCATTAGATTCATTCTGATTTTAGCATCCTAATCATTTGGCATAAACATAAGCATATAAAATCGAGTCTACAGGATATGTCCCCCAGAGGACGGTGTAGCAACATAGGTGAATTCACCAGTCCTATCTCCCTGATCAGCAGTGGAATAGGTCGAAGATTATAGATCTTGTCACCCTAAGCAGTAGTGGAACAAGATCGAACGACAAATCTTATCTTCTGAAGTTGCAGCGAAGCAGATTGAAGCCACCAACCTTATCTCCCAGAATATGCAGTGGAGTAGGCTGAAGATTATAATCTTATCTCCCTGAAGTTGCAGTGGAACGGACTGAAGACAGTTAATCCTATCTCCCTGAAGTTGCAGTGGAACGGATTAAAATAATGAATCCTATACCTCTGAAGTTGCAGTAGGTCGGATTGAATTTACTATAGAAAGTCTCATCTCCCTGAAGTTGCAACAGAGTAGACTGAAGACAATAGATCTTATCTTCCTGAAGTTGTAGGAAGCAGATCGAAGACACTTTCAGCCTTGTCTCCCTGAATTTGCAGCGGAGTAGACTGAAGACAACAGATCTTACTTTCTTAAAGTTGCATGAAGCAGATCGAAGACATCAGATCTTGTCTCCCTGAGTTTGTAGTGGAGCAGATCAAAGATAGCAGATCTAGCATTCCTGAAGTTGCAAGAAGCAGATCGAAGATATCAGATCTTGTCTCTTTGAGATAGCAATGGAGCAAATCGAAGACGGCGAATCTTATGTAACATCCTGAAATTGGGCCTAGCATAATTGGGCCTATTGGGCCCGAGCGTAGAAGCCTTTTATAATTTTTGAGAATATGAGAATGGCATAATTGTAAGTTGGACTTAATGGGTAAGTCAATTTGGAAGGTTAAGGGGTTTCTATGAAGTCCCGGGGTCAAGTTAAGCCATAGGTAAATTTTTGTGTTTAAGCACTTTAAGGAGAGAAGGTAAGTGGCATCAAGACTTAAGGAAATAAGTGTGTATTTTGCTAGCATAAATGAGCATATGGCAAGAAGGTTATGGCGTCAAGTGAAGAGCATGGAGGGAAGAGGTTCGAATCCCACCTAGTGAAAATTATTTTGACTAATTTTTGTACTTCTTCCCAAAGTGTCGGCCATGGAGGTAATTATGGTAAGGGAGAATTTTTAATTATGGAAAGATGGCTAAAGAAATATGGTATGGAGGAAAACAAGGGAAAATGAAGGAAAGAAATCAAAGAAAATGGATAAGGAAGGGAACATGTTGGCCGAATGCTAGGAGTTGCCTTGGGGAGGAATTTTTGGTCAACATTCATCTTTTGGTAAAGATGATACACGGTTTTGGAGAGGGGGATTGGAGAGCCAAATTTTCTTAGAGTCATTTTAGAAGTTTGGTGCATGAGAGGCATTTTCTTTGGTTTGAACATTTTGTGTTTCTTTTCTAATCTTTTTCTTTTGTCTTGCCGAAACACTAAAGTCATTTTGGTACTTTCTTTTACATTTTCTTTTCCCCTTGTTTTGGCCGAAACCTCCTAGTCTATTTGTTCATCATTCTCCCTTGTTTTGTCGTAACCCTCGATTCATTTGGTTCATCTTCTTTTGATTGTTAACTGAAACTATTTAGCATTCTTTTCTCTCCATCCTTTCTTTTCTTTTTGACACTTCTTCAACCATTTCACTATTTCTTTTCGTTCTTTTCTTTCGTTTTGGGCACTCTCTTCTTGATCGAATCGGTAAGTGACCTTATTCTCCTCTTTTCACTTTCATTTTTTTTTCTAGCCGAATAAGTGTCTATAACTATTCGGTTGTGTATCTTGCTTCTAAACCGAAATGGTGTTTCCTCCTACTCCTTCACATTTTAATCATCCTCTTTTTCGTAGTGTGCTAAGTGGGTGGCCGAATATCATCCTAGCCGATTCAATTCTAGCCTTAAGTCAATCGGAGGAAATCGGATTCAATATCGTTAAGGTAAGGAGTTTCTTTATGGATTATTTGATATCACTCATTATTCGATTAGTTGCTAAACGGAATAATAGTTTGGACTAAATGGTTATTATAGGGTCTAAATCGTTCATTCTTATTCACTCGTGGATCCTTCGGAAATAGTGGTAAGCCTACTCCTATCACTAAAACAACTACTTTCTCTCATAGTAGTTTTCTAATCAAGATTTTTCCTATGGAGGCAAGTGGAACCGATTTGAAAGGAAAGGCGTTAGTAGGAGACAAAAGGAGTGGATTTGCAATTCCTACTCCTAAGTTCAAACGAAGGGAGGTATCGGCGATTTGAGATTTCCCACCGGGTTGTGGACCATCATCCGGTGAAAATAGACAAATCGTGGTCGTTCACGATACTAAGAGTACGCATTTCAATAGATCGTTTGATTTAGATTTAGATTAACAAAATCTCGTTTGTTGGATTAATCGAGTGTAATGGTGATTTAGGTACCGACGATCAAGAAGGATTAATCCTTACCGTAATCAGGTGTGTAATCTCACACCGAAATCCCTTAAATCTGTGATTTATCATCATGTTAGAAAATCGATCGATGTTGCCTAAGAACTTAATAACGGTATTATGGTATAAATCGAGTGATATGCTTAAATAACATTATTACAATAAACTTGTCAAAGTCGGTATTAAAATTTATAAAATTACAAAAATGCCCCTATGAGCCGATTTACTAAAATGCCCTTATGGGTCGATTTACGAAAATGCCCTTATGGGCCGATTTACGAAAATGCCCCTCTGGGCCAAATTACGAAAATGCCCCTATGGGTCGAATTGCTAGAATGCTTTAGTGGATCGAATTACAAAGATCTATAGTTGGCCAATTTATTGTAATAAATTGTTAGATTAATGATTGTTGTACATATATATGGATATTATGTTTAATTATGTATGATGCATGTTACATATTGCATGGGTTGGGAAAAATGATAAAGAGAAGTGTAGCCTGGTGGCATTGCCACAAAAATGTTTATTATTATGTTTCATTATGATTTCCGTGGCATGGCCACAAATAAAATATTATAAATGGCAACTTGCTTGCGAATTGGTGTGAACGGCAGGGTGGGTTGACTTGATCCCCATAGGTGTGATTGGCTGGTCGGGGGTGTGATGGATGGATGGGTTGGGTTGCATACATTGCATATATATATTCTGTTATGTAAATGGGCTTAGACAAGATGATGCTAAATGGGTTCAGGCCCAGTGGACAAAGGTAAGGGGATTATACACTGAGTTCTAGTAACTCACCCTTTTTCCGTAACCTCTGCAGGTAATGCTCAGTGAGGTGGACTTGGGCCATGGATGACTCGGAGGAGGCCATACTTTAGAATGGTGTTTTGAACTTTAGTAAATTTTTTTTTTCGTTTATTTCGTTACTTTTACTATTTTGGATTTTAAAGTTGTAATAAGGTCTCTGAACTATTTTTATTTTGCTTTATGTTTGGGATGTTTCTATTATTTCACTTAAATTATTTTAAAAAGGGGATTTTTCTAAAATCATAAAAAAACGGTTTCCAAAGTTGATTAACAAATGGATTTCATACATACACTTGTACAAATAATTTAACTTGGAATTTCTTTCAAATTATCAATGATATTTACAAAAGTCACAGTATTAATATCACAAATTTGAATATCGATTCTTCAAATAAACCTCTTGAGAGTAGTAGTATTTTTATCGAATATTTTTCAAACTGGTTTTCCAAATAATACTTATTTTAGTACGAATTACAAGTTCTTAAATTCGTTTTATTCATGTGACATGTCAGATCTGGTCGTAACGCATGGGTCGGGTTTGGGGTGTTAAATTTTATGGTATCCGAGCCCGATTGCAAAACTCAGCTGTGGTTTGGGTTCAAAAGCGTTTCCAAAGTTGTTAAAAATTTTGATCTAAAGTAAGTATGGCACCACGGGTATCCGACACCAAGTCAAGTAAGTTTATGTTTTCATTTTATGATTATTGTGGTATGATTGCAGAAATACTCTAGAACTTTTAGCTTTAGGAGCTGAAACTATAGAGATTTAGACCTTAGGATACGTTTTGCAAAAAACGACTTTACTTTCTATACTCCATAAAATATTGTTTAATAAACACTGAATAAGCATACTGATTCATAAGACTCTTAATCAGATTAAATCGACGTTAGTAAACATGACCGCTAGAGGACAGGGACGAGGTACACGCGACCGTGGTAGAGGCCGAGTTGCTAGGGTTGGATCCTCAGCATCGGGGCTTATGCCCGAAAGGGAGGCGTCGACATCGCCAGTGGCTGAGCCAGGGGTTTTTGACGGAGCTGGAACGGATATGCTGACCCAACTAGTTAGGGAGGTATTGGAAGAGGTTAAAGGAATTCGGGAAGCTCTTCGAGTTGGCTGCATGGATTGCAAGACGAAAATAGAACGTGCTTCTCTAGGGTCGCAGTCTCGTTCTATGAAGCATACAAAGGCATGTCCGAAGTTACCGGCTTGTGATTATTGCAAAAGGCGTCATCCGGGTGAATGCTGGAGGAGGTCAGGAGCATGCGTAAGATGCGGATCTAACGAGCATAGGGCTCGAGATTGTTTCATCACCATTAGATCAGGTATGTTGTGGTTGGATAAGGTATGTGATTATAGAAAATTTGTGAATGTGTGATAAGTACCTGTTAGCTTCTATGGTCGGATATCTGGTTGAATAAAGAGAATCTTTTTTCTAGATTAGGTTAGAAGTGTATTAGTGTTTTGGGAATCAGAGTGCGCAGCGGTAGCGTGGTAGAGTATTTTGTGCTAAACCATTGAGAGATAGCTGGAAATTTCGAGGATGAAATTTCTCTAAGGAGGGTAGATTTGTAACATCCTGAAATTGGGCCTAGCAGAATTGGCCTATTGGGCCCAAGCGTAGAAGCCTTTTAGAATTTTTGAGAATATGAGAATGGCATAATTGTAAGTTGGACTTAATGGGTAAGTCAATTTGGAAGGTTAAGGGGTTTCTATAAAGTCCCGGGGTCAAGTTAAGCCATAGGTAAATTTTTGTGTTTAAGCACTTTAAGGAGAGAAGGTAAGTGGCATCAAGATTTAAGGAAATAAGTGTGTATTTTTCTAGCATAAATGAGCATATGGCAAGAAGGTTATGGCGTCAAGTGAAGAGCATGGAGGGAAGAGGTTCGAATCCCACCTAGTGCAAATTATTTTGACTAATTTTTGTGCTTCTTCCCAAAGTGTTGGCCATGGAGGTAATTATGGTAAGGGAGACTTTTTAATTATGGAAAGATGGCTAAAGAAATATGGTATGGAGGAAAACAAGGGAAAATGAAGGAAAGAAATCAAAGAAAAGGGATAAGGAAGGGAACATGTTAGCCGAATGCTAAGAGTTGCCTTGGGGAGGGATTTTTGGTCAACATTCATCTTTTGGTAAAGATGATACACGGTTTTGGAGAGGGGGATTGGAGAGCCAAATTTTCTTAGAGTCATTTTAGAAGTTTGGTGCATGAGAGGCATTTTCTTTGGTTTGAACATTTTGTGTTTCTTTTCTAATCTTTTTCTTTTGTCTTGCTGAAACACTAAAGTCATTTTGGTACTTTCTTTTCCAATTTCTTTTCCCCTTGTTTTGGCCGAAACCTCCTAGTCCATTTGTTCATCATTCTCCCTTGTTTTGTGATAAACCGAAATAGTAACATATTTTAATCCCACATTTAGTATGCTTTTGGATGATTTATCCATTGATTTATGTAAAAAGGTGCTCTTAATCCTTTCTTTTCATGTCTTATACTCAGGAAAGCACCCAAGGATAAAAAGAACGAGAAACGGGCTCAAAACGGACCAAAATGGGCTAAAGAGGAAATCGACACGGCCTGGACTTGGACCCACACGGCCGTGCCAAGTCAATCATCTAGAACACGGTCTAACCCCAACTCACACGGCCGTGTCTCATTAAAGAAATCCGAACACGGCCTGGCCACGATTCACATGGGAGTGCGCCATGGCCGTGCCTCTGCCGTGGAGAAGAGAAATTTCATTCGGGAAAGGATACTTAGGGAGAAAGAAATGTATTTCAAAAGCCTATAAATACACCCTAAGTATGACCTAAAAGGGGGGTCCAAAGCCATCGTCTAGGGGCGTCGTGATAGGCCAGAGAAGGCAGATTTGTGGGGATTCACTCAGTGATAGCCAGTTGATCCATCTCAAGAAGCCAGAATTATACTCAATGTAACACCCCAAACCCGGCCCAAACACTACAATCGGATTTGGTATGTCAATCAGGAGATTTTTGTAAAAGATGTCAAAATTTGGGCAAAACTTAATAACTTGGTAAGTTTAAGTAAGATTTAAAGTTCATTTGTTGTTTTCGTGAATTAAAAACCAAAACCTTAATACATGCCTTACTTTAATTAAAATTTAAATGTTTATCAGTAATAAAAGCCCAAACTAAAACCCAAAACAGAGTATAATAGTCTAGTGGCCCGTGGCCTTATTACAACGAGATTTAAAACTCATTAAATAAAAATATAAAATAATAAATTAAAGCCTTTTTGCCGAATCCAAATGTTCTTTTGCATGGCCACCTTGCTCTCCTCTCGGCCTCGGTCCGATGCACTAAGTGCTACACAAATTTGTTAAAAATAATAGGGTGAGTCACGAGACTCGAGTGTGCAACCCTCGTGCACCATCGATGGGCCTTAGCCCACGATCGAATATAGAACATAATATAAGAGATAACATACACAAAAAAACCCAACCCAATCCTAGGTTTCCATCCGCTACACACCACCCTTACCTGCCAATCACACTATTGGGGATTTCTACAATCAACCCACACCGCTACACACCATCGATGGTAGTCATCTTTGCAGATTAGTCGCTCATCGTCGAGTTGTTGTGACAGAGTCACCAGGTGAAATGGCGTAAGCCACCGAAAATGCGAGTTGTGACAGAGTCACCAGGTGAAATGGCATAAGCCACGAGCAATGATCACTTCCCCTTTTTATCAATCACCCAACCCCGAGCATACATAGAAACCGACATGCAAAACATATCTTTTTAACAGAAACATTCACTGAAGAATGGCAGAAATCACTAACCTGATATTTATCCTTTACCCTTATCGGGTTTTCAAACCTTATGCCGGGATTTCGGCATTTAACAAAGTATAACAGATTTATACTTATATATATATATACATAATAACATTCAATCTAATGGTGTGAGAAGTTACACACCTGATTAAGGTCGATACCCTTGCTAAACCGATCTACAACTTTGCTCGAAAAGCCGAAAAGATGTGACAATAGGGCCTCTCCTATAATCGGCCATGGTTAGTGTTTTACCCGATCTTACACACTAAAATCAATAGATTCCCTTACCTTGAAATCCCGAAAGTACCACGATTCAAGTATTACCGAACTTATGACTTAGAGATCTACGCGATTGACTCCTCTTCGCATCCTGAAATGCGAAAAATAAGAGAGAAATAAGAGATTAGTTTCTAAATAGCCATTCGGCTAGGGACTTTTAAAAGTCAAAAAAAAAACATTGAAATCCCGAAATCAACACTTACCTATTGCTTCCTTCAAAATTCGGCACAAACAAGCTCCACTAAAGAAGATTCGACAACTTTAGGAGGTGAGATCTTAGTGATTTCGGCTTTTAGAAGAACAAAGAATTGGAAAAATAAAAGCAAGGAAAGGGTAGAGAGATTCGGCCAAAAGAAAAGAATAGCGGGGTTTCTAATTTGAGACTTCAAGAGCTTTGTTTTCTGTCAGAAAAAGAAAAGAGAGAAGAGCAAGAATGGAGTAGGAATTTCGACAGAGAAAAGAGAAGAATAATGAGAACTTGCTAGCAATTTCGGCACATACACCTTAAGCCAAAACCGAATGCCCCTTTCTTTTCAAATTCTTCAAAGTTTCGGCTAGCATTAAACACTTAAAGATGGCTCCTATCTTGGATCTATTATCTCTTCAAAAATAGCCTTTATCAGCTTATTATCCACACAATAAAATCCCTAAAATTTAGCCTTGTGCCGTCCCCCCTTGCTCATTTAAATGCCGAATTTTAGCCCTAAAACTTGGGCTTCAAGCAACCATAATTTGGGCCTTCCTCATGCACAAGTGACGCCAACTCCTCTTCCTCCTAGTAGCACCATTTCCTCTGGGCCACAAGCCCAAAATGCTTATTAAACTACTAAAACTTCAATTTAAACCCTAGAGTGTCTGGACAAAATATTTAAAACAAGGCCTCAAATTTAATTTGAGCCTCATTTGTACCTCAAACTCTCAAATTAATATTTTAAGCACACAAAATGTACAAGCCCATAAATTCAGGATGTTACATTTCTACCCCCTTAAAATTAATTTCGGCCTCAAAATTTACTTGATCCAAAAGAGATGGGGATATTGTTGTTGCATAACATCCTCTGGCTGCCACGTTGCCTCTTCTGCGCCGTGATTTCGCCACAAAACTTTGACCAAAGGGACGGACTTCCTTCTTAACACTTTTACATCTCGATCCAAGATTTGCACTGGTTCCTCCTCAAAGGATAAATCTGGCCTTACTTCAATCTCTTCCACCGGTACCACATGCGATGGATCAGAACGATAACGTCTTAGCATCGAGACATGAAATACGTCATGTATCTGTTCCAACTCTGAAGGCAACTCCAAACGATAAGCCACTGGCCCCACACGTTCCAATACCCGATAAGGGCCAATAAACTGGGGACTTAGCTTACCCTTCCGTCCAAACCTCATTACCTTCTTCCACGGAGATACCTTCAAGAAGACTTGGTCTCCTACTGCAAATTCCATCTCCTTTCGCTTTAGATCCGTATAAGACTTCTACCGATCAGACGCTTCCTTCAACCGAGCCCGTATTAACTTAACTTTCTCCTCCATTTCCAAGACTAGCTCTGGACCCAACACCTGATGTTCACCCAACTCCGTCCAACAAGTGGGGTTACGACATTTCCTTCCATATAACGCCAGTGCGGTGCCATCCCGAATACTAGCTTGATAACTATTATTGTATGCGAATTCAGCCAAGGGTAAATACTCCTCCCAACTACCCCTAAAATCGATGATGCAGCCCCTTAGCATATCCTCCAAGATCTGAATTACCCTCTCAGACTAACCATCAGTCTGTGGGTGAAAAGCGGTACTAAAGTCTAACCTGGTTCCCATTGCCTGACGAAGAGCCTTCCAGAATCGTGACGTGAACCTAGGGTCCCTATCGGATATGATTGACACCGGTACACCATGTAGTCGCACGACCTCAGCCACGTACAACTTAGCCAACTTTTGCAGAGAATAGTCAACATGAACCGGTATGAAGTGAGCAGACTTCGTGAGTCGATCCACAATCACCCAAATTGAATCCTTCTTAGTGGGCGTAAGGGGTAACCCACTAAGAAAATCCATCGTGATTCTCTCCCATTTCCACTGCCGAATCTTCACCGGTTGCAACAACCCCGAAGGAAACTGGTGTTCCGCTTTCACCTGTTGGCACGTCAAGCACTTACCCACGAATTCCGTTACCTCTCGCTTTAGACCTGGCCACCAAAATTGCTCTCGCAAATCTCGGTACATCTTAACCCCTCCAGGATGCATAGCGTAAGGACTACTATGCGCCTCCTGAAGAATCATCTGCCTTAACTCCACATCCTTTGGCATACAAACTTTCTTACGAAAACACAGAATTCCATCACCATTCAAACTATAGTCCTCTCCTTCACCATTCTGCACTTGCCGGATTCGAGCACCTAAAACATCATCCAAAAGTTGCTTCTCCTTGATCTGTCTTGTCCACATAGGTCTTACTTGAAGTTTAGCTACCAAACTACCATCCTCATACAAACTAAGATGAGCGAACATCGCCCTTAGTTCAGATACTACCTTACGGCTTAACGCATCTGCCACCACATTCGCCTTACCCAGATGGTATTCGATCGAGCAATCATAGTCCTTCAGGAGCTCGATCCACCTACGTTGTCTTAAATTTAACTCCTTCTGGGTAAGGAGATACTTTAGACTTTTATGGTCGGTT
This sequence comes from Gossypium sturtianum, assembly GCA_025698515.1. Classification (NCBI taxonomy): domain Eukaryota; kingdom Viridiplantae; phylum Streptophyta; class Magnoliopsida; order Malvales; family Malvaceae; genus Gossypium; species Gossypium sturtianum. The sequence goes on along the minus strand of CM046955.1, from coordinate 142,753,134 downwards.
TAAATTACCGACTTCTCCCGGTACAGGTAGTGCCTCCAAATCTTGAGCAAACACTACCGCCGCCAATTCCAAATCATGCGTAGGGTAGTTCAACTCATGCGGTCTCAAGCATGCCGAGACGCATATGCAACAACTTTTCCATCTTGCATCAACACACACCCTAACCCCGTGTGACGCATCACAATAAACGGTAAACTCCTTTCCCGCCTCTGGCTAAATTAACACTGGGTGCTTCCGTCGAAACTTCTTCACTTCTCAAAGCTCTCCTGTTGTTTGTCACCATACAAACAATACTCCTTCCTTAACAACTTAGTTAAAGGTGCCGCTATTGCGAGAACCCTCAACAAACCTCCTGTAATACCACGCCAATCCCAAGAAACTTGGATTTTTGCCACGGACTTGGTGGCTTCCAATCTAATACTGACTTCTATCTTCCGAGGGTCTACCCTAATCCCCTCCACGGAAACTACATGCCCTAAGAAAGTCACTTCCTTCAGCCAGAACTCACACTTACTGAACTTTGCGTACAGCTGCTGCTCCCTCAAAATTTGCAACACCACACGAAGGTGTGCATCATGCTCCTCCTCGGACTTGGAGTAAACCAAAATATCATCGATGAACACTACCACGAATCGATCAAGGTATGGTTGAAACACCCGGTTCATCATATCCATAAATGCTGCTGGCGCGTTCGTCAAACCGAACGGCATTACCAAGAATTCATAATGACCGTAACGTGTTCGAAACGCCGTCTTATGAATGTCCCCTTCCTTCACCTTTAACTGATGATAACCCGACCTTAGATCAATCTTCGAAAAGACCGAAGCTCCTTTAAGCTGATCGAATGTGTCGCCGCGATTCTTGGCAATGGGTACTTGTTCTTAATCGTCAACTTATTCAGTTGACGATAGTCCACGCACATACGCATGGATCCATCCTTCTTTTTCACAAATAGGACCGGCGCTCCCCATGGAGACACACTCGGTCAAATAAATCCTCGATCCAAAAGCTCCTGGATCTGAGCTTTGAGTTCCACCAACTCCTTCAGTGCCATTCGATAAGAGCAATAGATACCGGAGCCGTGCACCAAAAGTAGCTCTATTCCAAACTCCACCTCGCGATCCGGGGGTAATCCTGGCAACTCCTTCGGAAAGACATCCGCGAAATCCTTGACTGTTCGAACCTCATCGACTTAGCATCCAACGCACTAATAAAAGCTAAGAATGCGCTGCATCCTTTCCAAATCATCTTAACAGCCTTCAATGCCGATACTACGTTGGACAAATAGTTCCTTCTTTCTCCTAACACAACCACCTCCCCGCCTTCCCGGTATTCAACACCACACGCTTGGTCTCACAATCCAACTTGGCACGATGCTTAATCAACCAATCCATTCCTAAAATAAGATCAAACTCTCCAAATGGCAATTCCATTAAATCTCCCTAAAACACTACCCCTTGAGTTTCTAACGGTACATCCTTAAATAGCTTGTCCACTACCCTAGATTGTCCTGGGGACTAACCACGATCATCTTCCTAGTGGTTGTTTCATGTCTATACTTAGGGTCTCGAGATCTCAACATGCAACATAGGAGTGTGTTGACCCAATATCAATCAAGGCAAGAAATGGTTTATCAAAATCGAAACATACCGGTTATAACATCCGGCGTCACCATCCTCCCGTCAGTGGTTGCATAAACTAGACCCGATCGCTTCGCGCATCTATATTACTGCACCTCTACCAGGTGCTCCACGACCCCGACCGAATCCATTTCCACCTCTGGCTGCGCCATGACCCCTCGGTCCCTGCTGATCACCTCTCCTAGCCTGATTAGAACCTCGTCCACCGGGCCGCACTGATCCTTCTCGTGGGCGACCCTTAATCATATGCTCCGTGGATCCACACCTGAAACATCCACCAGTTCTTCTTCTAATCTCCCCAGAATGTGCTTTCCCGCACCAATTACATAATCAATTCTGGTTCCCCCCAGCAAGTGTTGGAGCACGAGCTGGCCCATTAGACCTAGGCCTTTTCTGCGAATTCCCAGATGCCCCTGCCGGCCCAAAATTTCTCTTATTCCTTCCCCGCTCCTTATCTCTTTCTTGTCTTTCAGTCCGTTTTACCTCCTCAGCTATCTTAACCTTCTCCACCAGAACGGCAAAATCTCTCTCTCTCTGCGGTGCTATCAAAACCCTTAACTCATTCTGTAATCCATCCTCGAACCGAACACAATGTTCATACTCGGTTGCTACCATTCCTCGAGCGTATCGGCTCAAGCGCAGGAACTTCGCCTCATATTCAGCCACAGATTTACTTCCCTGTACCAAATTCAGAAATGCCTTCCTCTGTGCATCCACATAGCTGGCCCCAACATACTTTCCTTGGAATGACTCCTTAAAGAAATCCCAATCAATCCGGTCTGCAGTAGTACCTTCCTTTACCGTGAGCCACCACTGGTAAGCCTCGTCTCGAAGAAGAGACACGACCCCCTTCAATGTTTCCTCCCCCGTGAAATCTAAATCGTCTATTATGCGCTCAGTTGCTTCCATCCAATACTCAGCTGTGTTAGGGGCTACGCCAGAAACTCCCCTAAACACTTCTGCCCCATTGGCCCTAAGCCGCTCCGGCACAGATTTTTGGGCTCCTGTGCCCATGCCTACTCCAGCAACCCTCTTTAAAACCCTCAACATCGCCTGAGATACAGCATCATCTCCGGGCGCCTCATCTCAAAATTCTCCTTCTACAGCCGGCAGATCTGGCATCTCGTTTCCTGACCCGTGGCCAGACCCTACCGGCTCTGACACGGTCCTCCTACCCCTACCGTGTCCACGCGGTGAATGTCCTCTACCCCTTGTACTCATTCTTTCGATCGACGTGTATCTGATTAAGAATTTTATGAATCATTAATTCTTTCCACTGATTAACCACGAACAATCTTATGAATAGCAGTTTTAAGGGTAGTTCTTTCGAATTTGCATTCATAATTTAGTCTCTTGTTCGTACCCTCTAGTTCTAGGAAACACATACACTCAATTAACATACAAAGAATCATCCATGAACTTACATTCATCAAATAAAGGTGTTTTCATTGTTTCACTACCTAGGGGTATTTTCGTCATTTTATCCTATAGGGGTATTTTCATAATTTTCCAAAATAGGGTTCCTTGGTGATTTTGTGAAATAAGGCTATTTTGATAATTTTGCAACCCGGGGGTATTTCGGTAATTTTGACATACGGGGGTATTTCGGTAATTCTGACCTCCAGGGTTTTTTTTTAAACAGGGGTGTCTTGGAGAATTTGATTTCAGTGGAATAATAATAGTGTTCAGGTGTTTGTGGGTTTGTTGTCGTGTGTTGTGTGAGTTTTTCTTTGCTAAGGAAAATTTCGTTGACTTTGTAAATCGGGGTGTGTTTGCAAATCATGAGTATCTTGGTATTTGTTTTCGAAGTAAGGGTGTTTTAGCAATTTGTAAAAATAAGGTGGCTGGTCCCTTCCGGGTTTTAATTATAAGGTTTAGCTTGTCAACAAGTCCTCATGATTAGGGTGAACAGTCACTACGCACCAGGTAGGATTCCAGCGAAGAGGAGGTGAGTCCCTAGGACTGCTTAAATACCAAGCTCTCCCTGAATCCACTCCTAGACATGCGTATGCCCGTTGCCACACCCTAACTCGGCTAAGGTGAACAGTCACTACGCACCAGGTAGGATTCCAGCGAAGAGGAGGTGAGTCACTAGGACTGCTTAAATACCGGACTCTTAGGATCCAATCCTGAACATGCGTATGCTGTTACCACACCCTAGTCTTGCGGCTCGTTCACGGGTTTGTTTAGTGAAGTTAAGTCTTATGAGATTTTAGGAGTTGTTTCAGCTAGGCCTAGAGTCCATCAAGTTCTAATCTAACTAATCTACGTCCCATAAAGCCCATCAAGCCCACATACATATAACACACAATGAGTTCAGAATACTTACCTGGCGGACTTGGGCCGGAGACGCAAGTGCCATGCCGAGCTAACAAACCTGTTATGCATGTTTCAAAAACCCATCTTTAGAAAACGTTTTGAGCCCAAAAACCCCAAAGCTGAGTTTTGAACCGGGCTCTGATACCAACTTGTAACACCCCAAACCCGACCCAAACACTACAACCAGATTTGGTATGTCACTCAGGAGATTTTTGTAAAAGATGTCGAAATTTGGGCAAAACTTAATAACTTGATAAGTTTAAGTAAGATTTAAAGTTCATTTGTTGTTTTCGTGAATTAAAAACCAAAACCTTAATACATGCCTTACTTTAATTAAAATTTAAATGTCTATCAGTAATAAAAGCCCAAACTAAAACCCAAAACAGAGTATAATAGTCTAGTGGCCCGTGGCCTTATTACAACAAGATTTAAAACCCATTAAATAAAAATATAAAATAATAAATTAAAGCCTTTTTGCCGAATCCAAATGTTTTTTTGCATGGCCACCTTGCTCTCCTCTCTCCCTCGGTCCGATGCACTAAGTGCTACCCAAATTTGTTAAAAATAATAGGGTGAGTCGCGAGACTCGATGTGCAACCTCGTGCACCATCGACCGGGCCTTAGCCCACAGATCGAGAATATAGAACATAATATAAGAGATAACATACACAAAAAAACCCAACCCAATCCTAGGTTTCCATCCGCTACACACCACCCTTACCTGCCAATCACACTATTGGGGATTTCTACAATCAACCCACACCGCTACACACCATCGATGGCGGTCATGCTGCAGCTTAGTCGCTCATCGTCGAGTTGTGACAGAGTCACGAGCTAAAATGGCGTAAGCCACCAGAAGCGAGTTGTGACAGAGTCACCAGTGAAATGGCATAAGCCACCGAATGCATCACTTCCCCTTTTATCAATCACCCAACCCCGAGCATACATAGAAATTGACATGCAAAACATATCTTTTTAACAGAAACATTCACTGAAGAATGGCAGAAATCACTAACCTGATATTTATCCTTTACCCTTATCGGGTTTTCAAACATTATGCCGGGATTTCGGCATTTAACAGAGTATAACAGATTTATACTTATATATATATATACATAATAGCATTCAATCTAATGGTGTGAGAAGTTACACACCTGATTAAGGTCGATACCCTTGCTAAACCGATCTACAACTTTGCTCGAAAAGCCGAAAAGATGTGACAATAGGGCCTCTCCTATAATCGGCCATGGTTAGTGTTTTACCTGATCTTACACACTAAAATCAATAGATTCCCTTACCTTGAAATCCCGAAAGTACCACGATTCAAGTATTACCGAACTTATGACTTAGAGATCTACGCGATTGACTCCTCTTCTGATCCCGAATGCCAGAAAATAAGAGAGAAATAAGAGATTAGTTTCTAAATAGCCATTCGGCTAGGGACTTTGAAAAGTAAAAAAAAAAACATTGAAATCCCGAAATCAACACTTACCTATTGCTTCCTTCAAAATTCGGCACAAACAAGCTCCACTAAAGAAGATTCTACAACTTTAGGAGGTGAGATCTTAGTGATTTCGGCTTTTAGAAGAACAAAGAATTGGAAAAATAAAAGCAAGGAATGGGTAGAGAGATTCGGCCAAAAGAAAAGAATAGCAGGTTTTCTACAATTGAGACTTCAAGAGCTTTGTTTTCTCGTCGAAAAAGAAAAGAGAGAAGAGCAAGAATTGAGTAGGAATTTCGACAGAGAGAAAGAGAAGAATAATGAGAACTTGCTAGCAATTTCGGCACATACACCTTAAGCCAAAACCGAATGCCCCTTTCTTTTCAAATTCTTCAAAGTTTCGGCTAGCATTAAACACTTAAAGATGGATCCTATCTTGGATCTATTATCTCCTCAAAAATAGCCTTTATCAGCTTATTATCCACACAATAAAATCCCTAAAATTTAGCCTTGTGCCGTCCCCCCTTGCTCATTTAAAGGCCGAATTTTAGCCCTAAAACTTGGGCTTCAAGCAACCATAATTTGGGCCTTCCTCATGCACAAGTGACGCCAACTCCTCTTCCTCCTAGTAGCACCATTTCCTCTGGGCCACAAGCCCAAAATGCTTATTAAACTACTAAAACTTCAATTTAAATTCCTAGAGTGTCTGGACAAAATATTTAAAACAAGGCCTCAACCCAATTTGAGCCTCATTTGTACCTCAAACTCTCAAATTAATATTTTAAGCACAAAAAATGTACAAGCCCATAAATTCAGGATGTTACACTCAAGACGGAGGATCTCTCCTACAATTCTTTCAGGGGGTTTTAGGGATTTCTTATGTTTTGTTTTATCTTTTCTCTTGAGATGTTTTCCATTATTGTTATGAACTAAACCCTTCGGATGCAGAAGGATGAAACCTATGATGAATCTTGTTATTATTTTCTCAATTATATGATAAATACTTAGCTTGTTCTTAATTATGTGAGCTTAATCCAAATTTAATGTGCTTAGGTGGAGGAGGAATAGACCCTGCCTAAGAGTAGATCCAACATAATTAAGCGGAGTTGATCGCACGCCTAGAGATAGGGTGACGAGATTTTGCCGGATTAGGGTGAAACCTAATATGGGAATCCATAGATCGATATACTGCTATTCTAGGGGGTTATTATAAGAGAACGAGAGTTCCACTAATTAACCTAGGGTTAGACATTATTCGCCTCGAGAGAGGGTTTAATATACGTTAGGGAGTCTTACAGATCAAACTAAGTGAATAAATCGTATGGTTCAGTGTTAGATAACAAGTGAAGTCTAGGTCGATTCTTCCTGAGGGTATCATCTAAATCAACTGAGTTTTTCCCAAGTTATTTTCCAAATTTATTCTTCTTTGTCTTAGAGTCTTTAGTTTAGTAGTTAATTAATTTAGATTAGATAAACAATCTCTCTTTATTTTTAGGGTTAAATAATAAAAAGAAAGTTAATATTAGTACTTTTAGTTCCTTTGGGTTCGATAATCCGGTCTTGCCTAAACTATACTACTGTTCGATAGGTGCATTTGCCTCAATCGTTGTCAGAGTTAGTTTTCAGGTTCGATCATTCTTTTTATAAATTTTAAAACTCTGATTCACAGCGATCAAGTTTTTGGCACCGTTGCCGGGGAACTAAAATATTAAGAAAGCTCTATTTTTATTACTTTAGCCATTATTTTTATTTTTTGCAATTTATTTTTATTTTTAGTTTTAATTTTAAATTTGCTAAATTTTCTTTCTTTCTTTTCCTAGCAGGTACCTCTAGTTTATGACTAGAAGGAACCCGAGAGGACCTTTAGTATACGATGTGGTGATATTGGCGCTACTGTTCGCAGAATCGTAGAGAAATTAGGCGAGCCCTAAATTACACGGAAGAAGAGCGAGAAGACAGATCCAATCCTACTGAAGGGATGGACGAAAATAACCCACCACCACATGATGTGGGAGAAAATAATGCTTCTCGTACTATGTATGATTATGCTAAACCTCATTTAACAGGAGCCGAATCTAGTATTGTTAGGCACGCTATAGTCGCTAATAATTTTGAATTAAAGCCTAACACTATACAAATGATTCAACAGCTTTGTTCAATTTGATGGTTTGCGGGATTTAAGATCCAAATACTCATATAGCTAACTTTTTATAGTTCTATGATACCTTCAAAATAAATGGCGTTTACGATGATGCCATACGACTTGATTATTTCCCTTTTTATTAAGGAATAAAGCTAAATGATGGTTAAACTTCGTTACCACGAGGGTCAATCACTACATGGGATCAAATGACCAAAATTTTTTTATTAAAATATTTCCCACCGCCCAAACGCCCAAATTACGCAATGATATATCTTCTTTTTGTGCAGATGGATTTAGAGACATTTTACGATGCATGGGAAAGATATAAGGATCTCTTGAGAAGGTGTCCGCACCATGGTTTACCCTTGTGGCTCCAAGTCCAAACTTTCTATAACGGTGTAAACCCCTCAACGAGACAACTAATCGACTCAAATTGCGGTGGAACTCGAATAATAAAGCTCCCGGCGACCCTCACGAATTTATAGAAGAGATGTCATTGAATAACTATCAGTGGCAAGTTATAAGAACAAGGCCAGCAAAAACAGCCGGAGTTTACAACCTCGACGCAGTAACCATGCTATCAAATCAGGTAACAATGATGAATAAGAAGCTTGATAGTTTGTGTTCTTCACAGGTACATCCAATCATGCAGTGCGACGCAAGTGGAACTATGGCGAATCCTGAGTACCCACCCTACCAACCGTGCACAGAAAGCAAACAGATGAACTATATAGGTAACAATTTCAGATCTAATAATAACCCATATAGTAATAATTATAATCCAGGTTGGAGGAACAACCCAAATTTTTCATGGGGAGGTCAAGGAAATCAAGGAAATCAAAGACAACAACCTCCTCAAAATTTCCAAAATCAGCCCTATCCACAGGAAAAGAAGCCGAATCTTGAAGAGATGTTGAGAAAACTCATAGCTTCCACAGAGACCCGTTTCCGGAGGACTGAGACAACACTTGATGACCAACAAACATCGATCAAAGTGATAGAGAAACAAGTTGGAGAACTCACTAAGTCAGTTGGACAACTTACTGAAATGGTGTCTGAAATTCGATCAGTGATTTTCTCTAAAGCAACAGAACAGGTAAAGACAGTTACACTTAGAAGTGGAAAGGAGTTAGTTGAACCAAAGAAAAAAAATACTACATGAAGATGACAAAGCAAAGGATATGAGAGTTGGGGATGTAACTCCAATACACAAAGAAAGTAAACCACCAATCCCATATCCAGTATAGATTAAAGAAAAAGAACGATTAGACGCCCAATACGGTAAGTTTCTTGAACTGTTTAAACAGATACATATTAACTTACCTTTTGTTGAAGCCATTTCACAGATGCCGACGTACGCAAAATTCTGAAAGGAACTCCTAATGAATAAAAGGAAGCTTGAAGAAGTATCCATGGTGGAGCTTAATGAAGAATGTTCAGCCATCCTCCAAAACAAGCTACCAACCAAATTAAAAGACCCAGGAAGTTTTACTATTCCTTGTTTAATTAGTAGTTTAAATATTAAGAAAGCATTACCTGATCTAGGTGCCAGTGATTAATTTAATGCCTTATAAAATGTTTAAACAACTAGATCTTGGGAACCAAAACCCACTAGGATGAGTATTCAGCTTAGTGATAGATCTATTAAATACCCTAGAGGAGTTATCGAGGATGTCTTGGTAAAAATCGATAAATTTATTTTCCCCGTTGATTTTGTTGTGCTTGACATGGATGAGGACATTGAGGTTCCCTTAATTCTAGGGCGCCTTTTTTAGCTCTCGCTGTAGGTCATATCGATGTAGGTGATGGTAAACTTGCATTAAGGATAGGCGATGAGGAAATTATTTTTCAAATTTATGATGCCATGAGATATTCTAGAGAACAAGATGATTCTGTTATTTTATTGACACCACCGATCATATCATTCAAAACTCATTACAGAAATTCTACATGATGACACGATGGAACTATGTCACACTCAAGAAGAGGGGGAAGAAGATGAAGTCCACGAGCTAAATTCAAAAATATCGTCATCAAGACAAACGGAAAAAGAAAGCATTGAATTCGATGACGATTTAAAACAAAAATCCTCTGTTGATGAACCACCTAAATTAGAATTAAAGCAACTGCCAAAACATTTAGAGTATGCATTCCTTGGGGAAAATTATACGTTACCAGTAATTATCTCTTCAGAGCTAGAACCTCAGGAAAAAGAGGAGTTGATACAGGTACTAAGAGAACATAAAAAAGCCATAGCTTGGAAAATCTCTGACATTAAGGGAATAAGCCCAACATTTTGCACCCACAAAATTTTAATGGAAGACGAGTACAAGCCATGCGTGCAACCACAAAGACAATTAAATCCCAATGTAAAAGAAGTCGTGAAAGCCGAGGTAATTAAACTTCTAGATGTTGGAATAATTTATCCTATTTCTGACAGCAAGTGGGTGAGTCCTGTGCAGGTTGTCCCAAAGAAAGGAGGCATGACCGTGTAGAAGCTAACGAAAAGAATGAACTAATTCCTACCGGGACAATCCACAAAGTTGGAGAGTTTGCATAGATTACGTGAAGTCGAATGACGCCACTAGAAAAGATCACTTCCCTCTACCCTTCATTGATCAAATGCTAGAAAGGTTATCAGGACATATGTACTATTGCTTCCTAGATGGACTCTCCGGTTATTTCCAAATCCCAATAGCACCTGAATATCAAGAGAAGACAACGTTCACATGCCCATATGGTACGTTTGCTTATCGAAGAATGCCTTTTAGATTATGTAACGCTCCTGCTACCTTTCAACGTTGCATGTTGGCAATATTTGATGAACTTGTAGAAGATATTATGGAGGTATTCAGGGACGATTTCTCAGTATACGGTAATTCTTTCCATCTTTGCCTTAAAAATTTAAAACGAGTCTTGATGAGATGTGAGGAAACAAACCTTGTTTTAAATTGGGAGAAATGTCACTTTATGGTACAAGAGGGAATTGTATTAGGACATAAAATTTCTAGTAAAGGGATTGAGGTAGATAAAGCAAAGATTGAAACCATAGAAAAATTACCTCCTCCTAGTTCAGTTAAGGCCATTAGAAGTTTTTTAGGACACGCAGGATTTTATAGAAGATTCATTAAGGATTTTTCTAAAATAGCTAAGCCTTTAACAAAATTAATAGAAAAAGATGTTCCTTTCAATTTTGATCTGGAATGTTTAGACGCATTCAATATCCTTAAGGATAAACTAATAAATGCTCCGATTATAATTGCACCTGATTGTAATCTACCCTTTGAACTAATGTGTGATGCAAGTGATTTCGCAGTAGGTACAGTTCTGGGACAACGAAGAGGCAAGCATTTTCAGCCAATCTATTATGCTAGCAGGACTTTGACACCCGCACAAGAAAACTACACCACCACGGAGAAAGAACTGCTAGCTGTATTTTTTGCTTTTGACAAATTTAGACAGTATTTATTATTATCTAAAGTTGTCGTTTTCACTGACCACTCAGCTCTTCGTTATCTATTAACTAAACCTGATGCGAAACCACGACTCATAATATGGATTTTACTTTTATAAGAATTTGATTTGGAAATACAGGATAAGAAAGGAGCTGAGAACCTTGCAACTGATCACTCTCTAGACTCGAAAACCCCCATATCGAAGAACTAAATGAAGGAGAGATAAACGATTCATTCCCAGAAGAACAACTCTTTTCGATAACTCATTCTGAGGTACCATGGTTTGCGGATATTGCAAATTATTTAGCCACTAACATCTTGCCAAAAAAATTAACACATCACCAAAAGAAGCGATTCTTTGCTAATGCAAAAAATTATTTTTGGGAAGATCCCTTTCTTTTCTGAATATGTACAGATCAGGTAATTCGAAGATGCGTTACAAGGACAGAAGCAAGTAAGATTATAGAACATTGCCATTCAGGACCTTCAGGAGGACACTACAGTGGCATTAAGACAGTACATAAGATACTCGAATCAGGTTTTTATTGGCCCACTCTATTCAAGGATACCAACAGGTATGTCGCTTTATGTGATAAATGTCAAAGAACAGGTAATGTCTCTAAACGTGATGAAATGCCTCAAACATATATGCTATCATGTGAAATATTTGATGTATGGGGTATTGATTTTATGGGGCCATTCCCTAGTTCATTCGAACATAAATACATCCTAGTGGCAGTTGATTACATGTCAAAATGGGTGGAAGCCGAAACTCTACCTACTAATGATGCTAGAGTAGTAGTTAAGTTCCTCAAGAAACTGTTCTCTCAATTTGGAACGCCTAGAGCTATCATTAGTGATAGGGGCACTCATTTCTGTAATACTCAATTTGATAAAGTCTTAAAAAAGTATGGAGTACACCACAGGATAGCTACCCCATATCACCCTCAAACCAGTGGGCAAGTTGAAGTAGCAAACAGAGAACTTAAGTGCATTCTAGAAAAAACGGTTGAATTAAACAGAAAAGATTAGGCATTGAAAGTAGATGATGCCTTATGGGCCTATAGAACAGTATTTAAAACCCCTCTAGGGACATCCCCATACAAACTTGTATACGGGAAAAGCTGTCATCTACCATTCGAGTTAGAACACAAAGCTTTTTGGGCCATAAATTTTTTAAATTTTGATCTTAGAATAGTAGGAAAGAAAAGAATGATGCAGATGAATGAGCTAGACAAATAGAGAGCTGAGGCCTACGAGAACTCGAAACTATACAAAGAAGCAACAAAGCGACGCCACGATGCTCGTCTAAAGAAATCGAAACAATTCGAGGTAGGGGACTTGGTCCTACTGTACAACTCAAGGCTTAAACTATTTTCTGGAAAGCTAAAATCAAGATGGTCAGGCCCATTCATGATCAAAACAATTTTTCCATACGGTACAATCGAGGTAACTCACCCCACTAAGGGCACATTCAAGGTAAATGTTCACCGACTAAAAATTTATAATGGTGCAGATTTTAGATATATGAGAGAGGAGCTTCTGCTCCAGGAACCTTCTTTTAGAACCGAAAACAGGGAAAGTCTAGCTTAAGACTATAAACAAGCGCTTCTCGGGAGGCAACCCGAGCACTAACTTCCCTAACATTATACTTTTAACTGTTTAGCATCTAACTTCATACTAATTAATCTAATAAAGTGCAGGTTTTGGACCACACGGCCTTACACACGGGCATGCCCGTGGCCGTGCGGAAGCCAGGGGATAAACTATAGGCGTGCCAGCGGCCGTGCACGACAAAGAAGAATCTTTTTCCTCAACACGGGCTAAGATAATATCCCACGCCCGTGCCGACTACCCGTGCGAGGTTACTGACTTATTAAGCACGGACTAAACACGGCCGTGCCTACTAACTGTGTGAGGCTACTGACTTGTTAAGCATGGGAGAAACAGGCCCGTGCCACCCAACCGTGTGAGGTTACTGACTTATCAAGCATGGGCGTGTCATAAGCAACACGGCCGTGGCAAATCCACCTGAACGCGCCTAAAATTCGAAATCCCGAAAAACACGGGCACTTTAAAACAGAGCACGAGCGTGGCGATTTCCCGTGTCCCCTCCCTTATTTAACCAAATTAAACCGTCACTTTCCCAAAACCAACCCTAAAATATGTTTTCAACACCCCTCCTCCCAAAATCCGGCCACACCCATATTTCCCACCTTACTAAAACCTCCTCAACTCTCATTTCATCCCCAAAAACCTTACAAAAACCGTCTGCATGCCCTCACCACTGCCGAGCTGCCGAAATGCCACGCCCCTGCCACCACCGTGGTCGTGTTGCAAACTCGCGCCACCGCCGTGCTCCGCCCGTGCTCAAAAGCTTTACACCATCAAAATCCCTGGTTCCCTTTTTCTTGACTTAAAACTTGATAAACATTATGTCACTTTGCTTCATTATTCATCTTTTGTTTAGTTTTAGTATAAAAGAATGATTTCTATTTAGGAACTTGTCTCAAAAATATTTATCGTGATGAATTGGTTGCTATTTGTTAGAGTTCATGTTCATTTTAGGAATAAATTCTTGCATCTTAGAACTAATAAGACTGATACATTTCTTTGCTTGAAAATATTCACTGCTGTCAAATAATTTCTGATGATTAACATGCTTAAGATTCTAACTGTTCAAATTTTGCTCGATTTAGCGTAGAATATTATGGATATATTATTGTTGAGAATCGATTAAAAGAACTTGCTTTATATTTGATTACTAATTTCAGGTACCATGTCATCATCACGACCCAAACGATCCACAGCCGCCCCAACCAAGAAACGGAAGGGGCTCGAATCATCTTCAGCAGGTGCCTCTTCCGAGATACGACACAAATTCCTCCAATTTTCTCAGGAAGCTCAGAAAGAGCGTTACAACACCTTCCGGCAATGACCCCTTGGCACCGGTAGGTGCATTGACTGGGACACTGTGGAACAGGTCAGGCTAGTAGCCGACATTCGGGCCCTCATCTCGACCGAGCCATGGGAGAAATTTTTCTCTATAATCGAGCCCACATATTTGGAACTCACTCTCGAGTTCTGCACCACTTTTACCTTACAAACAGTGATGGCCCAATATGACGACCCAGGCACAGTCCAATTCCGGTTAGGGGCACGATGCGTCGATCGAGCGAAACCACCTGTTGGGCACAAAGACTCGGACTCTATATGGAGGAGTTTATAGCAGATAATCCACTCTCTGAGTTGGACCGTCAACTCCACTGCACCCCCCTTTACTGCTGGCGCAGCTTAGTACCCACCACGAATGTCTACGACCCCAGTCGCTTAAAGGCGACAACCCTTGGCCCACCCCTATGGTACATTCACGCCATTCTCGCTCATACCATCACAGGACGACGTGAGAGCACAGGTGTGGTAAACAAGCACGATGTCTACTGCTTATCGTGCATGTCAGAAGGGTACGTTTTCGACCTGGCATACTTCATCGCCTGTGCAATTCAACATCAGACAGAGCCACACAGGAAAGGGATTTTATCGATGGGCCCATACATAACACGGTTGGCTCGACACTTCGGCCTCCTTAATACCGACGACCAGATATCATCCCTCACGATGATTGGATAGATGGCACCTCAAGGCATCCAGACGATGCTACACATGAGGATGATTAAACATCATCGAGGGACCGACCCACCTCAATACCGATTAGTGACAGCCATAGACGAGGGGGAGCCCAAGGACATTACTGATGATGTCCCACCACCATCACAGGAGGCACCGATTTTGAGCCAGCGGCAATCCCATGCAGCAACTTCATTGGCGGATATCTCTGCACGCCTAGACCAGTATTACGTTGACAACACTCGACGATTTGATAGGTTGGAGGCCACCCTCCAACAGATATGCCAGCACCTCCATATCTCATCGCCGCCTCAACCACCCAGCGACTCAGCTGATGATGAGGAACTTTGAGTCCTTACATTTTTTTGTTTTATTTTTTTTATATTTAGTTCCATTGTTTTAATTTTAATTATTTTTTTGACTTTTATATTTCATAACTTTATTCATGTTTTTATTGGCTATCTAACCATAGAATCCTGCTAACAAACACTTGCCTAAATCTGCCCCACGACATCTAACTGATGACTTCGCAGAACAAACAGAATTAATTTATCACTCAAGGAACGAAACATCGTTTCTACACAGTCATCTCAATAAGTCAAGTTTCCACACCATCATACAAGGATGCCATCCGAAAATTCAGGGAGTTTCACTTCTTCCCATATCTTATGATTTTATAATGATATTATCTATCTTTGTACATTGAGGGCAATGTACATCTTAAGTGTGGGGGGGTGAATCTTCAACGTAGTACCAAACTTTTTTTTCATTATTCTCAAAATCCCTGAATTTAGTCTTGTTTGAAAGTAATTTCCTCATATTACTAATTAGGATGAAATTTTTTATGATTTATGATTTTTATTGATATGTTTTAGATTAAGTCATTGATAATTGTGCATTGATAATTAAATTCTAAGAATACTAGAGAATCAAGCATAAAAAGTCTATTTTTCTGAATTAAAAATTTTCTAGGTTGTCAAATTGAGTTTAAATATTACTTTGAAGTTTGAAATTTACGAGTTTGACGTCAAAAATACCCATAATTTTTGTGAGATTTTGAGCCTTATAGAGCATATATTCTTTTTCTTGCTCACTTTATTAATTATGAGTATGTCAACACTGATTTGTTATTCTAGAACTTGCATCGATTATACATGTCGAGACCACACTTTTGATTTGATATATAGAGATGATAAAGGCACCTAGGTTTTAACCCACTAACTCCATTAAAAGCCTACCTTCACAAATTAACCCCCAGTGAACCCCTTTTAATCCTAACAACCCTATTTATTGACTCACCCACTAATATTAACCCAAAACCCTTTGTAATTGTTATCACCATTCTTTCTAACTACCCCTATATCGAGATTGGATCTGATTAGTTGCCTAATTATGAATTTAGTAATTTATCCTTTATTATGTATTTATTATGTACTTAAAAAAATGACGAAGTATATTCATTATTAGTTATGTGATTAAACGAGCTTATACATTTATTTAAATTCCAAATATCGAAGAAGAAGCTCGTATTATTAGTATTATTAGTTTTCAATTGATGTAATTATTATTATTAGTTCATTAGTTCTTAGTTAGGTAATTTGTCAATTCAATCTCGATTCTAACCCTCTAATTCAGCCTTATTCCACACCTTAACCCTAGCCCCGTTACAACCCTAACAAAGACCTTTTGATTTGTGTTTCATCTTATATTTCAGTGGTGGAGATTTGATTTTCATGCAAGCCTATGGGATTAACTTTTCATGTTCGACTTTTGAGTGCCTAAATTTTGAACCTTAAACACTTTGAGTGATTTGAGTGAATCTCTAGTGAGGATGTCAATCCTTGTCGATTTTGAATTAAAGGTAATTATTTAGATAAGGGGAGACACCTATATTTTCGAGCTACAAATTCTATAACTTAGATTGTTTGAATTTTTAGAACTCTTTGAGTTGAATTATCCATGTATAAATTATCTATGAATTATGATAAAACATTGTTGATAGAAATTATGAATTATAGAAAGTCCATTTTAATTGTAAGTTGAGAATTTTGCTTGAGGACAAGCAAAAGCTTAAGTGTGGGGGTATTTGATAAACCGAAATAGTAACATATTTTAATCCCACATTTAGTATGCTTTTGGATGATTTATCCCTTGATTTATGTAAAAAGGTGCTCTTAATCCTTTCTTTTCATGTCTTATACTCAAGAAAGCACCCAAGGATAAAAAGAACGAGAAACGGGCTCAAAATGGACGAAAATGGGCTAAAGAGGAAATCGACACGGCCTGGACTTGGACCCACACGGCCATGCCAAGTCAATCATCTAGAACACGGTCTAACCCCAACTCACATGGCCGTATCTCATTAAAGAAATCCGAACACGGCCTGGCCACGATTCACACGGGCGTGCGCCATAGCCGTGCCTCTGCCGTGGAGAAGAGCAATTTCATTTGGGAAAGGATACTTAGGGAGAAAGAAACATATTTCAAAAGCCTATAAATACACCCTAAGTATGACCTAAAAGGGGGGCCCAAAGCCATCGTCTAGGAGCGTCGTGCTAGGCCAGAGAAGGCAGATTTGTGGGGATTCACTCAGGGATAGCCAGTTGATCCATCTCAAGAAGCCAGAATTATACTCAAGACAGAGGATCTCTCCTATAATTCCTTCAGGGGGTTTTAGGGATTTCTTATGTTTTGTTTTATCTTTTCTCTTGAGATGTTTTCCATTATTGTTATGAACTAAACCCGTCGGATACCCGAAGGGGATGAAACCTATGATGAATCTTGTTATTATTTTCTGAATTATATGATAAATACTTAGCTTGTTCTTAATTATGTGAGCTTAATCCAAATTTAATGTGCTTAGGTGGAGGAGGAATAGACCCTGCCTAAGAGTAGATCCAACATAATTAAGAAGAGTTGATCGCACGTGATCGCTGTGAATCAGAGTTTTAAAATTTATAAAAGAATGATCGAACCTGGAAACTAACTCTGACAACGATTGAGGCAAGTGCACCTATCAAACAATAGTATAGCTTAGGCAAGACCGGATTATCGAACCCAAAGGAACTAAAAGTACTAATACTAACTTTCTTTTTATTATTTAGCCTAAAAATAAAGAGAGATTGTTTATCTAATCTAAATTAATTAACTACTAAACTAAAGACTCTAAGAAAAAGAAGAATGAATTTGGAAAATAACTTGGGAAAAACTCATTTGATTTAGACGATACCCTAGGAAGAATCCACCTAGACTTCACTTGTTATCTAACACTGAACCATATGATTTATTCACTTAGTTTGATCCGTAAGACTCCCTAATGTATATTAAACCCTCTCTCGAGGTGAATAACGTCTAACCCTAGGTTAATTAGTGGAACTCTCGTTCTCTTATAATAACCCCCTAGAATAGCAGTAAATCAATCTGTGGACTCCCATATTAGGTTTCACCCTAATCCGGCAAAATCTCGTCACCCTATCTCTAGGCGTGCGATCAACTCCTCTTAATTATGTTGGATCTACTCTTAGGCAGGGTCTATTCCTCCTCCACCTAAGCACATTAAATTTGGATTAAGCTCACATAATTAAGAACAAACTAAGTTATTATCATATAATTCAAATAATCAAATAACAAGATTCATCATAGGTTTCATCCCCTTCGGGTATCCGAAGGTTTAGTTCATAACAATAGAGGAAAACATCTCAAGAGAAAAGATAAAAAAAACATAAGAAATCCCTAAAACCCCCTGAAGGAATTGAAGAGGAGATCCTCCGTCTTGAGTAGAATTCCGGCTTCTCGAGATGAATCAACTGGCTATCCCCGAGTGAATCCCCACAAATTTGCCTTCTCTGGCCTAGCACGACGCCCCTAGACGATGGCTTTGGCCTCCCCTCTTCAGGTCATACTTAGGGTGTATTTATAGGCTTTTGAAATACGTTTCTTTCTCCCTAAGTATCCTTTCCCGAATGAAATTACTCTTCTCCACGGCAGAGGCACGGCCATGGCGCATGCCCGTGTAAATCGTGGCCAGGCCGTGTTCGGATTTCTTTAATGAGACACGACCGTGTGAGTTGGGGTTAGACCGTGTTCTAGATGATTGACTTGGCACGGCCGTGTGGGTCCAAGTCCAGGCCGTGTCGATTTCCTCATTGGTCCGTTTTGGTCCATTTTGAGCCCGTTTCTCGTTCTTTTTATCCTTGGGTGCTTTCCTAAGTATAAGACGTGAAAAGAAAGGATTAAGAGCACCTTTTTACATAAATCAACGGATAATTCATCCAAAAGCATACTAAATGTGGGCTTAAAATATGTTACTATTTCGGTTTATCAAATACCCCCACACTTAAGCTTTTGCTTGTCCTCAAGCAAAATTCTCAACTTACAATTAAAACGAACTTCCTATAATTCATAATAGTCATTGATAGTGTCTCATCATAATTCATAGATAATTTATACAAGGATAATTCAATTCAAAGTGTCCTAAAAATTCAAACATTATAAGTCATAGATTTTGTAATTCGAAAACATAGGCGTCTCCCCTTATCTAGATAATTAGCCTTAATTTGAAATCGACAAGGATTGACATCCTCACAAAAGATTCACTCAAATCACTCAAAGTGTTTAAGGTTCAGAATTTAGGCACTCAAAAGTCAAACATGAAGAGTTAGTCACATAGGCTTGCATGAAAATCAAATCTCCACCACTGAAATATGAGATGAAACACAAATCAAAAGGTCTTTGTTAGGGTTGTAACGGCGCTAGGGTTAAGGTGTGGAATAAGGCTAAATTAGAGGGTTAGAATCGAGATTGAATTGAAAAATTACCTAACTAAGAACTAATGAACTACTAATAATAAGTACATCAATTGAAAACTAATAATACTAATAATGCGAGCTTCTTCTTTGATATTTGGAATTTAAGCGTATAAGCTCATTTAATCACAACTAGTGATGAATAATGAATATACTCTTGATGATTTTTTTTAGGAACAATCATAAATACATAACAAAAGATAAATTACTGAAATACAAACATAGTTAGGCTATTAATTAAATCAGATCTCGATATAAGGGTAGTCAAAAGGAATGGTGATAACAAAAATAAAGGGGTTATGGGTGAATATTAGCGGTTATGTCAATAAATAGGGTTGTTAGGATTAAAAGGAGTTCACTAGGGGTTAATTATGAAGGTAGGCTTTTTTATGGAGTAAGTGGGTTAAATTCTAGGTGACTTTATCATCTCTGTGTTTCAAAAAAAAATGTGGTCTCGACATGCATAATCGATGCAAGTTCTAGAATAACAAATCAGTGTTGACATACTCATAATCAATAAAGTGAGCAAGAAAAATAATGTATGCTCTATAAGGCTCAAAAACTCACAAAAATTATGGGTATTTTTATGTCAACCTCGTAAAATTCAAACTTCAAAGTAATATTTAAACTTAGTTTGACAACCTAGAAAAATTTTTTAATTTCTGAAAAATAGACTTATCATGCTTGATTCTCTAGTATTCTTCAAATTTAATTATCAATGCACAATTATCAATGAATTAATCTAAAACATATCAATAAAAATCATAAATCATCAGAAATTTCATCCTAATTAGTAATATGAGTAATTTACTTTCAAGCAAGACTAAACTCAGGATTTTGAGAACAATGAAAAAAGTTTGGCACCTAATTTCAGAAATTTGAGAATAATGAAAAAAGTCAGGCCACCTTTTTAGGTTGTTCACCCCCCACACTTAAGATGTACATTGCCCTCAATGTACAAAGTTAGATAATATAATTGTAATGTTCAGATCAGAAGATACGGGGATAAGTAAAACTCCCTGAATTTTCGGATGATTCCTTGAGAGTAGATTGTGCCTTTCGTGGTGGCGATGGGCCGTCTGGATGACGAACCTGCGCTAGGTGAAGAAATTGAGAAGCTCATGCAGGATTAGCCAAGAAATCTAAAGAAACCTTAATAATATACTAATAATATAATTAAAGACAAGAAAGATAAAGAGAAGGAGACTAAGAAGGAAAATAAACTAAGTTTAAAAGATAAAGGGGCTTGAGAATCCTTATGGTAGATGGTTCGAGAGGTGGGTGTGACTTTGAAGGTGACGGAGTTGTTGGTGATGGTGGAAGTGGCGTGATTCCCAAGCAGCCTTAAGAACCTAAAAACAAGAAACTAAGACAAAATAAACTAAATTAAGTAGAAGAGAAGTAAAGATAAAGAAAATAAAGGAGAAGATAAAAATAAAAGAACAGATAATTGGTCTCAAAGACCCTTGGCTTGTTGTTTGGATGAAGCTATCGGCATGAACTCAGGTGAATCAGTCTCCTTTGAGGAGATTGGCCTTTTAATCTTCTTTGCCATGGATATGATTTTGTTGTAGATTAAGAGTCTGAGGATTTATTAGGAAAATGAAAAAAAAAACAAGAGGGAGAAAAGAAAGAAAGGAAGAAGAAGAAGAGTAGGTGAGGAGAGAAAGGAGAGGGGCATGGTATTTAAATAGAATCTCAAGTCTGGCAATTTACCACGCCCGTGGGTTGAGGGTGTGTCTATTCACACGGCCGCATCGCACGGCCGTGTTCCTAGGCGTGTTGGTTCCCCATGCTCGTGTCTAGCCTGTGTTCGACAAGTCAGTATGTTGGCACGGTTTTAAGGCACGGGCGTGTTCTACCCGTGGTTGGAAAGTCAGTAGCTTCACACGGTTATGGCGCACGACCGTGCCCCTTTGTTGGTGCCCGTGGTGTAGTGGTTGGATCCGTGACGTTGAAAAGTGGTTGGGATTGATTCGCATGGCCTCTACTATGTCAGTACAAGGATTCTTATGGTCCACACGGCCACGACCATGGCCGTGTACAAGGCCGTGTGTCCTGGAATTCTGCACCCCTTGTTAGTTTAAAGCTAGGTGTAAAGAAGAGAAGAAAAAGAAAAATAAATTTAAAGCAAGATGAAAAAATAAATTGTGTTAGTGCTCAAGGTTGCCTCCCGAGAAGCGCTGCTTATAGTCTTAAGCTAGACTCTCCTCTCGCTTGCTTTGTCGTGGGTGGTTTGAGGAGTTGGAAGTCCTTCCTCATGCTATCATTTGTGTCTTTGTGAAAAAATTTAAGTCGAGATGTGTTTATAGTAAAAGTGCCAAAAATAAGATTACTTACCTCGACTGTTCCATGTGGGAAAACACTGGTTACCCTAAAAGATATTTCTTTGTTTGTGCTAGGGTCCGGAGGAGATATTCGAGGATCTGCCTGATCTAACAGTACCTGGTCCCCTATTTTAAAGTGGTTTGTTGTTCCTATTAACTCTTTTGGGGGCTCCTTCGGTTTTATCTTGTGTGGTTCCGGTTCTTCGTCGTGTATCCCTAATTTCTCCTTGAAGTGTGCTTTCCACTCGTCTAGATCATCGAACTGAATCCCTTGATCTTCATGAACTACTTCCTTGTTGGCTTGGGGTTTAGGATCGGGTTCAATTGTATTCTTTGGTGGTGCTTCCTTAAAATAAGGGTTAACCGAATGGTTATCAGTAGAATTTACGTTTTCACCTTGATTACTCGATGTTCTAGCCGAGTCGAGAGCCTTGATGGTGACTGCCTCATTACCTACGCAAAGTATGAGTTCTCCCGCATCAACATCAATTTTAGTCTGGCAGCTGCTAAAAGGGTCTTCCTAAAATTAGGGGATCGAATTATCCTCATCCATGTCTAAGACAACAAAATCTACTCGGGAAAACGAATCATCAATTTTTATGAAAACATCTTCGATAATACCCTAGGAATTCTAACAGCTTTATCACCTAATTGAATGCTCATCCTAGTTTGTTTGGGTTTCCCTTGACCTAATTGTTTAAACAATTTATAAGGCATGACATTTATGCTTGCCCCTAAATCAAATAACGCATTATTAACAATTAGTCTACCAATTAAACATGGAATTGTAAAACTCACTCGGATCTTTTAGCTTTTGTGGTAGTCTATTTTGGAGAATTGCTTTGAGCACTTTGCGTTAAGTTCCACATGTGACGACTCGCCTAACTTCCGCTTGTTTGTCACAAGCTCTTTTAAAATTTCCTAGAATCGGCATCTCGAAAGAGCTTCAAGTAATGGTAAGTTAATATGTAATTTCTTTAAAAGTTTAAGAAACTTACCTAATGTTCTTCAGTGTCGTCTCTTCTTAATGCCTCAGGGTAAGGTACGCGAGGTTGGTACTCCTTGATTACCGGTTTTGGCTTGTCTTGTGCTACCTCAACTTTACCTTTTTCTACCTCGTTTCCTTGTGTTGGACTGGGTTCGTCTACTTCTTCGCTTTCTTGAGCTATTATGGCTTGGATTTGCTCCTTTGGATTAATTTCTGTATTACTCGGTAGACGCCCTTGCGGTCGTTCGGATAATAGCCTTGCAATTTTTTCGACTGACTGGGTAATTTCCCCAATTGCCTTTGTAAGTCCTCCAACTTGGTTCTTGATCTTTTTGATCGATGTTTGTTGAGTGTCGAGTGTTACCTCAGTTTTTTGGAGACGGGCTTCTGTGGATGCTAAGAATTTGTTCAGCGTCTCTTCAAGGTTCGGCTTCTTTTCCTGTGGAAATGGCTGATTTTGGAAATTTTGAAGAGGTTGTTGTCTTTGATTTCCTTGATTTCCTTGTCCTCCCCACGAAATATTTGGGTGGTTCCTCCAACCTGGATTATAATTATTACTATATGGGTTATTATTAGATCTGAAATTGTTACCGATATAGTTCATCTGTTCGCTCTCTGGTTGGTATGGTGGGTACTAAGAATTCGCCACGGTTCCACTTGCATCGCACTACATGACTGGATGTACCTGCGAAGAACACAAACTATCAAGCTTCTTATTCATCATCTCTACCTGATTTGATAGCATGGTTACTGCGTCGAGGTTGTAAACTCTGGCTATTTTTGTTGGCCTTGTTCTTGTAACTTGCCACTGATAGTTATTCAGCGACATCTCTTCTATAAATTCGTAGGCTACTTCAGGAGTTTTATTATTCAGAGTTCCACCGGCGGCTGAGTCGATTAGTTGCCTCGTTGAGGGGTTTACACCGTTATAGAAAGTTTGGACTTGGAGCCACAAGGGTAAACCATGGTGCGGACACCTTCTCAAGAGATCCTTATATCTCTCCCATGCATCGTATAATGTCTCTAAATCCATCTGCACAAAAGAAGATATATCATTGCGTAATTTGGCCGTTTTGGCCGGTGGGAAATATTTTAATAAAATTTTTTGGTCATTTGATCCCATGTAGTGATTGACCCTCGTGGTAACGAGTTTAACCACTGCTTAGCTTTATTCCCTTCTTGAAAAGGGAAATAATCAAGTCGTATGGCATCATCAGAAACGCCATTTATTTTGAAGGTATCATAGAACTCTAAAAAGTTAGCTATATGAGTATTTGGATCTTCGTCCTGCAAACCATCAAATTGAACAAACTGTTGAATCATTTGTATAGTGTTAGGTTTTAATTCAAAATTATTAGCAGCTATAGCAGGCCTAACAATACTAGAATCGGCTCCTGTTAAATGAGGTTTAGCATAATCATACATAGTACGAGGAGCATTATTTTCTCCCACATCATGTGGTGGTGGGTTATTTTCATCCATCCCTTCAGTAGGATTGGATCTGTCTTCTCGCTCTTCTTCCGTGTAATTTAGGGCTCGCCTAATTTCTCTGCGATTCCTGCGAACGGTAACGTCAATATCACTGTCGTATACTAAAGGTCCTCTCGGGTTCCTTCTAGTCATAAACTAGAGGTACCTGCGAGGAAAAGAAAGAAAGAAAGTTTAGCAAATTTAAAATTAAAACTAAAATAAAAATAAATTGCGAAAAAAAAAATAATGGCTAAAGTAATAAAAATAGAGTTTTCTTGATATTTTAGTTCCCCGGCAACGGCGCCAAAAACTTGATCGCTGTAAATCAGAGTTTTAAAATTTATAGAAGAATGATCGAACCTGGAAACTAACTCTAACAATGATTTAGGCAAGTGCACCTATTGAACAGTAGTATAGCTTAGGCAAGACCGGATTATCGAACCCAAAGGAACTAAAAGTACTAATACTAACTTTCTTTTTATTATTTAGCCTAAAATAAGTGAAGTTGTTTATTGATCTTAATTAATTAACTACTAAACTAAATACTCTAAGACAAAGAAGAATGAATTTGGAAAATAACTTGGGAAAAACTCAGTTGATTTAGACGATACCCTAGGAAGAATCCACCTAGACTTCTCTTGTTATCTAACACTGAACCATATGATTTATTCACTTAGTTTGATCCGTAAGACTCTCTAATGTATATTAAACCCTCTCTCGAGGCGAATAACGTCTAACCCTAGGTTAGTTAGTGGAACTCTCGTTCTCTTATAATAACCCCCTAGAATAGCAATGAAATCGATCCAGGACTCCCATATCGTGTTTCACCCTAATCCGCAAAAATCTTGTCACCCTATCTCTAGGCGTGCGATCAACTCCCCTTAATTATGTTGGATCTACTCTTGGCGGTGGTCTATTCCTCCTCCACCTAAGCACATTAAATTTGGATTAAGCTCACATAATTAAGAACAAACTAAGTTATTATCATATAATTCAAAAATCAAATAACAAGATTCATCATAGGTTTCATCTCTTTCGTATCCGAAGGTTTAGTTCATAACAATAGAGGAAAACATTTCAAGAGAAAAGATAAAACAAAAAAAGAAATCCCTAAAACCCCTCAAGGAATTGAAGAGGAGATCCTCGCCTTGAGTAGAATTTCGACTTCTCGAGATGAATCAACTGGCTATCCCCGAGTGAATCCCCATAAATCGCTTCTTCTCTGGCCTAGCACGACGCCCTAGACGATGGCTTTGGGCTCCTCTTCAGTCATAGTTAGGGTGTATTTATAGGCTTTTGAAATACGTTTCTTTCTCCCTAAGTATCCTTTCCCAAATGAAATTGCTCTTCTCCACGGCAGAGGCACGGCCATGGCGCACGCCCGTGTAAATCGTGGCCAGGCCGTGTTCGGATTTCTTTAATGAGACACAACCGTGTTAGTCGGGGTTAGACCGTGTTCTAGATGATTGACTTGGCACGGCCGTGTGGGTCTAAGTCCAGGCCGTGTCGATTTCTTCATTGGTCCGTTTTGGCCCGTTTTGAGCTCGTTTCTCGTTCTTTTTATCCTTGGGTGCTTTCCTGAGTATAAGACATGAAAATAAAGGATTAAGAGCACCTTTTTACATAAATAAAAGGATAATTCATCCAAAAGCATACTAAATTTGGGCCTAAAATATGTTACTTTTTCGGTTTATCACCGGTTTTGGCTTGTCTTGTGCTACCTCCACTTTATCTTTTTCTACCTTGTTTCCTTGTGTTGGACGGGTTCGTCTACTTCTTTGCTTTCTTGAGCTGTTATGGCTTGGATTTGCTCATTTGGATTAATTTCAAGATTACTTCGGTGAGACGCCCTTGCGGTCGTTCGGATAATAGCTTTGCAATTTCTCCGACCGATCGGGTAATTCCCCGATTGCCTTTGTAAGTCCTCCGACTTGGTTCTCGATCTTTTGATCGATGTTTGTTGAGTGTCGAGTGTTACCTCGCTTGAGACGGGCTTACGTGGGATGCTATGAATTTGTTTAACGTCTCTTCAAGATTCGGCTTCTTTTCCTGTGGATAGGCTGATTTTGGAAATTTTGAGGAGGTTGTTGTCTTTGATTTCCTTGATTTCCTTGTCCTCCCATGAAAAATTTGGGTGGTTCCCCCAACCTGGATTATAATTATTACTATACGGGTTATTATTAGATCTGAAATTGTTACCTATATAGTTCATCTGTTCGCTCAATGGTTGGTATGGTCGGTACTCAGAATTCTCCACGGTTCCACTTGTGTCGCACTGCATCACTGGATGTACCTGCGAGGAACACAAACTATCAATCTTCTTGTTCATCAACTCTACCTGATTTGATAGCATGGTTACTGCGTCGAGGTTGTAAACTCCGGCTGTTTTTGTTGGCCTTGTTCTTGTAACTTGCCACAGATAGTTATTCAGCGACATCTCTTCTATAAATTCGTAGGCTACTTCAGGAGTTCTATTATTCAAGGTTCCACCGATGGCCGAGTCGATTAGTTGCCTCGTTGAGGGGTTTACACCGTTATAGAAAGTCTAGACTTGAAGCCACAAGGGTAAACCATGGTGCGGACACCTTCTCAAGAGATCCTTATATCTCTCCCATGCATCGTATAATGTTTCTAAATCCATCTGCACAAAGGAAGATATATCATTACGTAATTTGGCCGTTTTGGCCGGTGGGAAATATTTTAATAAAAAATTTTCGGTCATTTGTTCCCATGTAGTGATTGACCCTCGTGGTAACGAGTTTAACCACTGTTTAGCTTTATTCTTTAATGAAAAGGGAAATAACCGAAGTCGTATGGCATCATCAGAAACGCCATTTATTTTGAAGGTATCACAGAACTCTAAAAAGTTAGCTATATGAGCGTTTGGATCCTCGTCCTGCAAACCATCAAATTGAACAAATTGTTGAATCATTTGAATAGTGTTAGGCTTTAATTCAAAATTATTAGCAGCTATAGCAGGCCTAACAATACTCGATTCTGCTCCTGTTAAATGAGGTTTAGCATAATCATACATAGTACGTGGAGCATTATTTTCTGCCACATCTTATGGTCGTGGGTTATTTTCGTCCATCCCTTCAGTAGGATTGGATCTGTCTTCTCGCTCTTCTTCCGTGTAATTTAGGGCTCGCCTAATTTCTCTGCGATTTCTTCGAGCGGTAGCTTCAATATCACTGTCGTATTCTAAAGGTCCTCTCGGGTTCCTTCTAGTCATAAACTAGAGGTACCTGCTAGGAAAAGAAACAAAGAAAGTTAAGCAAATTTAAAATTAAAACTAAAAATAAAAATAAATTGCGAAAAATAAAAATAATGGCTAAAGTAATAAAAATAGAGTTTTCTTAATATTTTAGTTCCCCGGCAACGGCGCCAAAAACTTGATCGCTGTGAATCAGAGTTTTAAAATTGATAAAAGAATGATCGAACCTGGAAACTAACTCTGACAACGATTGAGCCAAGTGCACCTATGGAACAGTAGTATAGCTTAGGCAAGACCGGATTATCGAACCCAAAGGAACTAAAAGTACTAATACTAACTTTCTTTTTATTATTTAGCCTAAAATAAGTGAAGTTGTTTATTGATCTAAATTAATTAACTACTAAACTAAAGACTCTAAGAAAAATAAGAATTAATTTGGAAAATAACTTGGGAAAAACTAAGTTGATTTAGACGATACCCTAGGAAGAATCCACCTAGACTTCACTTGTTATCTAACACTGAACCATATGATTTATTCACTTAGTTTGATCCGTAAGACTCCCTAACGTATATTAAACCCTCTCTTGAGGCGAATAACGTCTAACCTTAGGTTAATTAGTGGAACTCTCGTTCTCTTATAATAACCCCCTAGAATAGCAGTAAATCGATCTGTGGACTCCCATATTAGGTTTCACCCTAATCCGGAAAAATCTCGTCACCCTATCTCTAGGCGTGCGATCAACTCCCCTTAATTATGTTGGATCTACTCTTAGGCAATAGACCCTAAGCACATTAAATTTGGATTAAGCTCACATAATTAAGAACAAACTAAGTTATTATCATATAATTCAAATAATCAAATAACAAGATTCATCATAGGTTTCATCCCCTTCGGGTATCCGAAGGTTTAGTTCATAACAATAGAGGAAAACATCTCAGGAGAAAAGATAAAACAAAACATAAGAAATCCTTAAAACCCCCTGAAGGAATTGAAAAGGAGATCCTCCGTCTTGAGTAGAATTTCGGCTTCTCGAAATGAATCAACTGGCTATCCCCGAGTGAATCCCCACAAATCTGCCTTCTCTAGCCTAGCACGACGCCCCTAGACGATGGCTTTGGGCTCCCCTCTTCAGGTCATACTTAGTGTGTATTTATAGGCTTTTGAAATACGTTTCTTTCTCCCTTAGTATCCTTTCCCGAATGAAATTGCTCTTCTCCACGGCAAAGGCACGACCATGGCGCCCGCCCGTGTAAATCGTGGCCCGGCCGTGTTCGGATTTCTTTAATGAGACATGGTCGTGTGAGTCGGGGTTAGACCGTGTTCTAGATGATTGACTTGGCACGGCCATGTGGGTCCAAGTCCAGGCCGTGTCAATTTCTCCATTGGTCTGTTTTGGTCCGTTTTGAGCCCGTTTCTCGTTCTTTTTATCCTTGGGTGCTTTCCTGAGTATAAGACGTGAAAAGAAAGGATTAAGAGCACCTTTTTACATAAATCAAAGGATAATTCATCCAAAAGCATACTAAATGTGGGCCTAAAATATGTTACTATTTCGGTTTATCAGCACGCCTAGAGATAGGGTGACGAGATTTTGCCGGATTAGGGTGAAACCTAATATGGGAATCCATAGATCGATTTACTGCTATTCTAGGGGGTTATTATAAGAGAACGAGAGTTCCACTAATTAACCTAGGGTTAGATGTTATTCGCCTCGAGAGAGGGTTTAATATACGTTAGGGAGTCTTACAGATCAAACTAAGTGAATAAATCGTATGGTTCAGTGTTAGATAACAAGTGAAGTCTAGGTGGATTCTTCCTAGGGTATCTCCTAAATCAACTGAGTTTTCCCCAAGTTATTTTCCAAATTCATTCTTCTTTGTCTTAGAGTCTTTAGTTTAGTAGTTAATTAATTTAGATTAGATAAACAATCTCTCTTTATTTTTTGGGTTAAATAATAAAAAGAAAGTTAGTATTAGTACTTTTAGTTCCTTTGGGTTCGATAATCCGGTCTTGCCTAAGCTATATTACTGTTCCATAGGTGCACTTGCCTCAATCGTTGTCAGAGTTAGTTTTCAGGTTCGATCATTCTTTTTATAAATTTTAAAACTCCGATTCACAATGGTCAAGTTTTTTGGCGTCATTGTTGGGAACTAAAATATTAAGAAAGCTCTATTTTTATTACTTTAGCCATTATTTTTATTTTTCACAATTTTTTTTATTTTTAGTTTTAATTTTAAATTTGCTAAATTTTCTTTCTTTCTTTTCCTAGCAGGTACCTCTAGTTTATGACTAGAAGGAACCCGAGAGGACCTGTAGTATACGACATGCTGATATTGACGTTACTGTCATAGAATCACGAGAAATTAGGCGAGCCCTAAATTACACCTAAGAAGAGCGAGAAGACAGATCCAATCCTATCAAGGGATGGATGAAAATAACCCACCACCACATGATGTGGGAGAAAATAGTGCTCCTCGTACTATGTATGATTATGCTAAACCTCATTTAACAGAGCCGAATCTAGTATTGTTAGGCTCTGCTATAAATCGCTAATAATTTTGAATTAAAACCTAACACTATACAAATGATTCAACGATTTGTTCAATTTGAT
Source organism: Gossypium sturtianum (assembly GCA_025698515.1). Classification (NCBI taxonomy): domain Eukaryota; kingdom Viridiplantae; phylum Streptophyta; class Magnoliopsida; order Malvales; family Malvaceae; genus Gossypium; species Gossypium sturtianum. Next base: position 142,723,096 of record CM046955.1, on the reverse strand, counting down.
GGTTTGCAGGACTAAGATCCAAATACTCATATAGCTAACTTTTTAGAGTTCTATGATACCTTCAAAATAAATGGCGTTTCGATGATGCCATACGACTTCTGATTATTTCCTTTTCAAGAAGGGAATAAAGCTAAACGATGGTTAAACTTCGTTACCACGAGGGTCAATCACTACATGGGATCAAATGACCAAAAATTTTTATTAAAATATTTCCCACCGCCAAAACGCCAAATTACGCAATGATATATCTTCTTTTGTGCGTATGGATTTAGAGACATTATACGATGCATGGGAGAGATATAAGGATCTCTTGAGAAGGTGTCCGCACCATGGTTTACCCTTGTGGCTCCAAGTCCAAACTTTCTATAACGGTGTAAACCCTCAACGAGGCAACTAATCGACTCACCACCGGGTGGAACTCAATAATAAAACTCAAGTAGCCTACTAATTTATAGAAGAGATGTCATTTGAATAACTATCGCTGGCAAGTTACAAGAACAAGGCCAACAAAAATAGCCGAGTTTACAACCTCGACGCAGCAACCATGCTATCAAATCGGTAGAGATGATGAATAAGAAGCTTGATAGTTTGTGTTCTTCGCAGTACATCCAAATATGCGATGCGATGCGAGGTGGAACTATGGCAAATCCTCGAGTACCCACCCTACTAACCGGGCACGAAAAGCGAATGAGGATGAACTATATAGGTAACAATTTCAGATCTAATAATAACCCATATAGTAATAATTATAATCCAGGTTGGAGGAACCACCCAAATTTTTCATGGGGGTGTCAAGGAAATCAAGGAAATCAAAGACAACAACCTCCTCAAAATTTCCAAAATCAGCCCTATCCACAGGAAAAGAAGCCGAATCTTGAAGAGACGTTGAGCAAATTCATAGCTTCCACAAAGACCCGTTTCCAAAAGATTGAGACAACACTTGATGACCAATAAACATTGATCAAAGTGATAGAGAAACAAGTTGGAGGACTCACTAAGTCAGTTGGACAACTTACTGAAATGGTTTCTGAAATTCGATCAGTGATTTTCTCTAAAGCAACAGAACAGGTAAAGACAGTTACACTTAAAAGTGGAAAGGAGTTAGTTGAACCAAAGAAAAAAATACTACATGAAGATGACAAAGCAAAGGATTTGAGATTTGGGGATGTAACTCCAATACGCAAAGAAAGTAAACCACCAATCCCATATCCAATGCAGTTAAAGAAAGAACGATTAGACGCCCAATACGGTAAGTTTCTTGAACTGTTTAAACAGATACATATTAACTTACCTTTTATTGAAGCCATTTCACAGATGCCGACATACGCAAAATTCTTAAAGGAACTCCTAACGAATAAAAGGAAGCTTGAAGAAGTATCCATGGTGGAGCTTAATGAAGAATGTTCAGCCATCCTTCAAAACAAGCTACCAACCAAATTAAAAGACCCATGAAGTTTTACTATTCCTTGTTTAATTAGTAGTTTAAATATTAAGAAAGCATTAGCTGATCTAGGTGCCAGTATTAATTTAATGCCTTATAAAATGTTTAAACAACTAGATCTTGGGAACCAAAACCCACTAGGATGAGTATTCGCTTAGGTGATAGATCTATTAAATACCCTCGGAGGAGTTATCGAGGATGTCTTGGTAAAAATCGATAAATTTATTTTCCCCGTTGATTTTGTTGTGCTTGACATGGATGAGGACATTGAGGTTCCCTTAATTCTAGGGCGCCCTGTTTTAGCTATCGCCAGTAATTATTGATGTAGGTGATGGTAAACTTGCATTAAGGATAGGCGATCAGGAAATTATTTTTCAAATTTATGATGCCATGAGATATTCTAGAGAAAAAGATGATTCCTGTTATTTTATTGACACCACTGATCATATAATTCAAAACTCATTATAGGAAATTCTACATGATGACACGATGGAACTGTGTCACACTCAAGAAGAGGGGGAAGAAGATGAAGTCCACGGTCTAAATTCAAAAATATCGTCATCAAGACAAACAGAAAAAGAAAGCATTGAATTCGACGACGATTTAAAACAAAAACCCTCTGTTGATGAACCACCTAAATTAGAATTAAAGCAACTGCCAAAACATTTAGAGTATGCATTCCTTGGGGAAAATTATACGTTACAGAATTATCTCTTGAGCTAGAACCTCGGAAAAAGAGGAGTTGATACAGTACTAAGAGAACATAAAAAAGCCATAGCTTGGAAAATCTCTGACATTAAGGGAATAAGCCCAACATTTTGCACCCACAAAATTTTAATGAAAGACGAGTACAAGCCATGCGTGCAACCACAAAGACGATTAAATCCCAACGTAAAAGAAGTCGTGAAAGCCGAGGTAATTAAACTTCTAGATGCTGGAATAATTTATCCTATTTCTTACGATGACAAGTGGGTGAGTCTGTGCGGGTTGTCCCAAAGAAAGGAGGCATGACCGTGGTAGCTAACGAAAAGAATGAACTAATTCCTACCAGGGCATACCACGAGTTGGAGAGTTTGCATAGATTACGTGAAGTCTGAATGATGCCACTAGAAAAGATCACTTCCTCTACCCTTCATTGATCAAATGCTAGAAAGGTTATCGGGACATATGTACTATTGCTTCCTAGATGGACTCTCCGGTTATTTCCAAATCCCAATAGCACCAAGATCAAGAGAAGACAATGTTCACATGCCCATACGGTACGTTTGCTTATCGAAGAATGCCTTTTAGATTATGTAACGCTCCTGCTACCTTTCAATGTTGTATGTTGGCAATCTTTGATGAACTTGTAGAAGATATTATGGAGGTATTCAGGGACGATTTCTCAGTATACGGTAATTCTTACCATCTTTGCCTTAAAAATTTAAAACGAGTCTTGATGAGATGTGAGGAAACAAACCTTGTTTTAAATTGGGAGAAATGTCACTTTATGGTACAAGAGGGAATTGTATTAGGACATAAAATTTCTAGTAAAGGGATTGAGGTAGATAAAGCAAAGATTGAAACCATAGAAAAATTACCTCATCCTAGTTCAGTTAAGGCCATTAGAAGTTTTTTAGGACACGCAGGATTTTATAGAAGATTCATTAAGGATTTTTCTAAAATAGCTAAGCCTTTAACAAAATTACTAGAAAAAGATGTTCCTTTCAATTTTGATCAGGAATGTTTAGACGCATTCAATATCCTTAAGGATAAACTAATAAATGCTCCGATTATAATTGCACCTGATTGGAATCTACCCTTTGAACTAATGTGTGATGCAAGTGATTTCGCAGTAGGTGCAGTTCTGGGACAACGAAGAGGCAAGCATTTTCAGCCAATCTATTATGCTAGCAGGACTTTGACACTCATACACAGAAAACTACACCACCACGGAGAAAGAACTGCTAGTTGTGTATTTTTGCTTTTGACAAATTTAGACATGATTTATTATTATCTAAAGTTGTCGTTTTCATCGACCACTCACTCTTCGTTATCTATTAACTAAACCTCGATGCGAAACCACGACTCATAAGATGGATTTTACTTTTACAAGAATTTGATTTGGAAATTCAGGGATAAGAAAGGAGCCGAGAACCTTGCAAACATCACCTCTCTAGACTCGAAAACCCCATATCGAAGAGCTAAATGAAGGAGAGATAAACGATTCATTCCCGTAAGAACAACTCTTTTGATAACTCATTCGAGGTACCATGGTTTGCAGATATTGCAAATTATTTAGCCACTAACATCTTGCCAAAAAAATTAACACATCACCAAAAGAAGCGATTCTTTGCTGATGCAAAAATTATTTTTGGGAAGATCCTTTCTTTTCTGAATATGTACAGATCGTAATTCAAGATGCGTTACAAGGGCGTAAGCAAGTAAGATTATAGAACATTGCCATTCAGACCTTGGGGAGGACACTACAAAGGGGCACTAAGACAAGACATAAGATACTCAAATCGTGGTTTTATTGGCCCACTCTATTCAAGGATGCCAACAGTATGTCGCTTCATGTGATAAATGTCAAAGAATGTAAGGTCTCTAAACGTGATGAAATGCCTCAAACATATATGCTATCATGTGAAATATTTGATGTATGGGGTATTGATTTTATGGGGCCATTCCCTAGTTCATTCAGACATAAATACATCCTAGTGGCAGTTGATTACATGTCAAAATGGGTGGAAGCCGAAACTCTACCTCCTAATGATGCTAGAGTAGTAGTTAAGTTCCTCAAGAAACTGTTCTCTCGATTTGGAACGCCTAAAGCTATCATTAGTGATAGGGGCACTCATTTCTGTAATACTCAATTTGACAAAGTCTTAAAAAAGTATGGAGTACACCATAGGATAGCTACCCCATATCACCCTCAAACCAGTGGGCAAGTTGAAGTAGCAAACCGAGAACTTAAGTGCATTCTAGAAAAAACGGTTGAATCAAACAGAAAAGATTAGGCATTAAAAGTAGATGATGCCTTATGGGCCTATAGAACAGCATTTAAAACCCCTCTAGGGACATCCCCATACAAACTTGTATACGGGAAAAGCTATCATCTACCATTCGAGTTAGAACACAAAACTTTTTGGGCCATAAAGTTTTTAAATTTTGATCTTAGAATTGCAGGAAAGAAAAGAATGATGCAGATGAACGAGCTAGACGAATGGAGAGCTGAGGCCTACGAGAACTCGAAACTATACAAAGAAGCAACAAAGCGACGCCACGATGCTCGTCTAAAGAAATTGAAACAATTCAAGGTAGGGGACTTGGTCCTACTGTACAACTCAAGGCTTAAACTATTTCCTGAAAAGCTAAAACCAAGATGGTCAGGCCCATTCATGATCAAAACAATTTTTCCATACGGCACAATCGAGGTAACTCACCCCACTAAGGGTACATTCAAGGTAAATGGTCACCGACTAAAAATTTATAATGGTGCAGATTTTAGAGATATGAGAGAGGAGCTTCTGCTCCAGGAACCTTCTTTTAGAACCAAAAACAGGGAAAGTCTAGCTTAAGACTATAAACAAGCACTTCTCGGGAGGCAACCCGAGCACTAACTTCCCTAACATTATACTTTTAACTGTTTAGCATCTAGCTTAATACTAATTAATCTAATAAAGTGCAGGTTTTAGACTACACGGCCTTACACACGGGCGTGCCTGTGGCCGTGCGGAAGCTAAGGGATAAACCATAGGCGTGCCAGCGGCCGTGCACGACAAAGAAGAATCTTTTTCCTCAACACGGGCTGCGATAATATCCCACGCCCGTGCCGACTACCCGTGCGAGGTTACTGACTTATTAAGCACGGACTAAACACGACCGTGCCTACTAACTGTGTGAGGTTACTGACTTGTTAAGCACGGGAGAAACACGCTCATGCCACCCAACCGTGTGAGGTTACTGACTTATCAAGCACGGGCGTGTCATAAGCAACATGACCGTGGAAAATCCACCTGAACGCGCCTAAAATTTGAAATCGCAAAAAACACGGGCACTTTAAAACAGAGCACAGGCGTGGTGATTTCCCGTGTCCCCTCCCCTATTTAACCAAATTAAACCGTCACTTTCCCAAAACCAACCCTAAAATCTGTTTTCAGCACCCGTCCTCCCAAAATCCGGCCACACCCATATTTCCCACCTTACTAAAACCTCCTCAACTCTCATTTCATCCCCAAAAACCTTACAAAAATCGTCCGCACGCCCTCACCACTGCTGTGCTGCCGAAATGCCACGCCCCTGCCACCACCGTGTTCATGCTGCAAACTCGCACCACCGTCGTGTTCCGCCCGTGCTCGAAAGCTTTACACCACCAAAATCTCTGGTTCCCGTTTTCTTGACTTAAAACTTGATAAACATTATGTCACTTTGCTTCATTATTCATCTTTTGTTTAGTTTTAGTATAAAAGAATGATTTCTATTTAAGAACTTGTCTCAAAAATATTTATCGTGATGAATTGGTTGCTATTTGTTAGAGTTCATGTTCATTTTAGGAATAAATTCTTGCATCTTAGAACTAATAAGACTGATACATTTCTTTGCTTGAAAATAATCACTGCTGTCAAATAATTTCTGATGATTAACATGCTTAAGATTCTAACTGTTCAAATTTTGCTCGATTTAGTGTAGAATATTCTGGATATATTATTGTTGAGAATCGATTAAAAGAACTTGCTTTATATTTGATTACTAATTTCAGGTACCATGTCATCATCGCGCCCCAAACGATCCACAGCTGACCCAACCAAGAAACGAAAGGGGCCCGGATCATCTTCAGCAAGTGCCTCTTCCGAGATACGACACCAATTCCTCCAATTTTCTCAGGAAGATCAGAAAGAGCGTTACAACACCTTCCGGAAACGACCCCTTGGCACCGGTAGGTGCATTGATCGACATCAGGAACAAAGTTAGGCTAGCAGCCGACATTCGGGCCCTCATCTCGATCGAGCCATGGGAGAAATTTTTCTCTATAATCGAGCCCACATATTTAGAACTCACTCTCGAGTTCTGCACCACTTTTACCTTACAAACAGTGATGGCCCAATATGACGACCCAGGCACAGTCCAATTCTGGTTAGGGGGCACGGTACATCGACTGAGCGTACCACAATTTGGCACAACACTCGGACTCTATACGGAGTAGTTTATAGCAGAAATCCACTCTCCGAGTTAGACCGTCAACTCCACTGCACCCCCCTTTACTGCTGGCACAGCTTAGTACCCACCACGAATGTCTACGACCCCAGTCGCTCAAAGGCGACAACCCTTGGCCCACCCCTACGGTATATTCACACCATTCTCGCTCATACCATCACAGGACGACGTGAGAGCACAGGTGTGGTAAACAAGCACGATGTCTACTACTTATCGTGCATGTCAGAAGGGCACATTTTCGACCTGGCATACTTCATCGCCTGTGCAATTCAACATCAGACAGAGCCGCACAGGAAGGGGATTTTATCGATGGGCCCATACATAACACGGTTGGCTCGACACTTCGGCCTCCTTAATACCGACGACCAGATATCATCCCTCACGATGATTGGACAGATGGCATCTCAAGGCATCCAGACGATGCTACACATGAGGACGATTAAACATCGTCGAGGGACCGACCCACCTCAATACCAATTAGTGACAGCCACAGATGAGGGGGAGCCCGAGGACATTACTGATGATGTCCCACCACCATCACAGGAGGCACCGATTTTGAGCCAGTGGCCATCCCATGCAGCAACTTCATTGGCAGATATCTCTGCACGCCTAGACTAGTATTACGTTGACAACACTCGATGATTTGATAGGTTGGAGGCCACCCTCCAACAGATATTCCAGCACCTCCATATCTCATTGCCGTCTCAACCACCCAGCGACCCAGCTGATGATGAGGAACTTTGAGTCCCTACATTTTTTTGTTTTCTTTTCTTTATATTCAGTTCTGTTGTTTTAATTTTAATTTTTTTTACTTTTATATTTCATAACTTTATTCATGTTTTTATTGGCTATCTAACCATAGAATCCTGCTAACAAACACTTGCTTAAATCCGCCCCACGACATCTAACTGATGACTTCGCAGAACAAACAGAATTAATTTATCACTCAAGGAATGAAACATCGTTTCTACACAGTCATCTCAATAAGTCAAGTTTCCACACCATCATACAAGGATGCCATCCGAAAATTCAGGGAGTTTCACTTCTTTCCATATCTTATGATTTTATAATGATATTATCTATCTTTGTACATTGAGGGCAATGTACATCTTAAGTGTGGGGGGTGAATCTTAGACGTAGTGCCAAACATTTTTTTCATTATTCTCAAAATCCCTGAATTTAGTCTTGTTTGAAAGTAATTTACTCATATTACTAATTAGGATGAAATTTTTGATGATTTATGGTTTTTATTGATATGTTTTAGATTAAGTCATTGATAATTGTGCATTGATAATTAAATTCTAAGAATACTAGAGAATCAAGCATAATAAGTCTATTTTTCTGAATTAAAAATTTTCTAGGTTGTCAAACTGAGTTTAAATATTACTTTGAAGTTTGAAATTTACGAGGTTGACGTCAAAAATACCCATAATTTTTGTGAGATTTTGAGCCTTATAGAGCATATATTCTTTTTCTTGCTCACTTTATTGATTATGAGTATGTCAACACTTATTTGTTATTCTAGAACTTGCATCGATTATACATGTCGAGACCACACTTTTGATTTGATATATAGAGATGATAAAGGCACCTAGGTTTTAACCCACTAACTCCATTAAAAGCCTACCTTCACAAATTAACCCCCAGTGAACCCCTTTTAATCCTAACAACCCTATTTATTGACTTACCCACTAATATTAACCCAAAACCCTTTGTAATTATTATCACCATTCTTTCTAACTACCCCTATATCGAGATTTGATCTGATTAGTTGCCTAATTATGAATTTTAGTAATTTATCCTTTATTATATATTTATTATGTACTTAAAAAAATGACGAAGTATATTCATTATTAGTTATGTGATTAAACGAGTTTATACATTTATTTAAATTCCAAATATCGAAGAAGAAGCTCGTATTATTAGTATTATTAGTTTTCAATTGATGTAATAATTATTATTAGTTCATTTGTTCTTAGTTAGGTAATTTGTCAATTCAATCTTGATTCTAACCCTCTAATTTAGCCTTATTCCACACCTTAACCCTAGCCCCGTTACAACCCTAACAAAGACCTTTTGATTTGTGTTTCATCTCATATTTCAGTGGTGGACATTTGATTTTCATGCAAGCCTATGGGATTAAATTTTCATGTTCGACTTTTGAGTGCCTAAAATTTGAACCTTAAACACTTTGAGTGATTTGAGTGAATCTCTAGTGAGGATGTCAACCCTTGTCGATTTTGAATTAAAGGTAATTATTTAGATAAGGGGAGACACCTATATTTTCGAGCTACAAATTCTATAACTTAGATTGTTTGAATTTTTAGAACTCTTTGAGTTGAATTATCCATGTATAAATTATCTATGAATTATGATAAAACATTGTTGATAGAAATTATGAATTATAGAAAGTCCATTTTAATTGTATGTATTCGTAGCAAATGCAAACACGAGCCCTCCAGAACCTAAAAATTGCCATGCCAACATTCAATGTAACATCCCGAAATTGGGCCTAATAGGATTGGGCCCATTGGGCCTCGAGCGCAAGAATGTTTAAAATTTATGGGAATTTGAGAACGGCACTATTTCAAGTTGGACTTATTAGGAAGGTGATTTTAGAAAGTTATGGGGTTCTATGAAGTTCCGGGTTCAAGTTGGGCCTTAGTAAAATTTTGTGTTTTAGCACTTTAAGGATAGATAGTAAGTGGCATCAATATTTATGAAAATAAGTATTCAATTTGCTAGCATAAGAGAGCATATGGCAAAGAGGTTATGGCATTAAGTGAAGAGTATGGAGAGAAGAGGTTCAAATCTCATTCTATGCAAATTTTGACTATTATTTTTGCATTCTTTCCCTAAGTGTCGGCCAAGCATGTAAATAAGGCAAGGTGGACTTTTTATTTTTGGCAAGATGGCTAAGGAAAATAGGAAAGGATGAAGGTGAGGAAAGAAATTAAGAGACAGGGGAAAGTAAGGGGAACATGTGGTCTTTTTCAAGGGAAGTGTTATGGAAAGTGTGGTTGGCCAATTTTTGATCATTATGGTCATGAATGTGGAAGGTTTTGGGTGTAGAGGGAGATAGCCGAATTTCTCTTTTCATTTTAGACCATTTTGTTAGTTTTTGGTGCATGAGAGGTACACTTTTTACTCTTTGACAATTTGTGTTTTCTTTTCAAATCCATCTCCTTTTTGCTTTGGCCGAAATCTTCTAGCCATTCGTGCAAGTTTCTCCTTTGTTTTGGTCGAAAGATCAATGCATTTTGGTCATACTCTCTTTGATAGCTGAATTTTCTTGTCCATTTTTCCCTCCATAACCGAACCTTTGAATTCTTCATCTCTTTTACGTTATTTCTTTCTCGTTCATGTTGGCACTCACTTCTTGAATCGAATCGGGCTTTCAACAAGGTGAAGGAGCACAAGTGATTGTATTAACCAAATCGTTATCGTCGACTCGTCAAGCAAGTGGGGTAAGAACGTTGTTATAAGATTTGTTTTGGCCAAAGGCGGGATAATTGCTAACGACTCTTTCGCTCACCAAATATTGTTAGGGCCGGGATTTCGTGAGTCAAAGGGTAGGATCGATTTTTGGTGCATCGAGGAGATCACATTCGTGGTAAGTGGAGTTAGCCTAGTAAAGTGTTTTTAGTTACGATTATCAAAGTAGAGACTAACCTTCTATCAACTATCATTATAGGTGTTGAAACGGTAGAAAGCACAACTCGTAATCAAGGTGTGTAATCCCGTACCCTTTCGAATATATGTTTGAAAAGGTGTGTAATCTCACACTTATCTAAAAGTTTGCATGAAATATTCTGTGATTCGGTCGAAATACCGAAGAAAATTGAAAACCGGCATCCGTGATCACTTGGGCGTGCGTATGTCCGTAGTGGTAACCATAGTTTGCAATGAAACAGTTTTTGGTCAGCAACAGTGACATAATTTTGAAAAATCACAGAAAATAGGAGAAAAGGGATTAATAAGTGAATAAGATATCGAATTAAAGCTTACTATGTCTATTTTTATATGGAAGAAGCGGAGAAGGAAAAGGAATTTAAAGTCTGTGATATTTTAATTTTAGTGAGACTGGTTCTGAATGAATTTGTGGTTCCCCGATCTGTCTTGGAAAAATCGTATAAAATTGTAAAAAGTGAATAATGAGTTATAGTTTATATGTATAGATTCCTTAGTGAGCCTATTTTCAATAGAAACAAGTGAGAGCAACATATGAAAACTGTACAGTGAGATATTTGAATTTCGGTTAAGAGAGGTCAGAATCGTTGGACAGTAAAACAAGGAAAACTTTAAGGAATAAACTATACTAAATGGTTAAGCCAAAAATTTTGGAAAAATAGTAGTAAGAAGATATATGAGTCTAGTTTCAAGAAAAATTTACGGATTCAGATTTCAAGATTCCTAACTCGAGTTATATTCAATTTAGTCAGTACGACGCAGATGGACAGTTTCGATTTTTATGCCCCACATTAGTTAAGTCTAGGTTGCGGAATTACCAAAATACCCTTGGAGGGTAAATTACCAAAATACCCCTGGGTTGCGAGATTACCAAATTACCCTTAGTGGGTAAGATTATCGAATTACAAAAATGCCCCTATGGGCCGAATTACGAAAATGCCCCTAAAGGGCCGATTTGTTATATTGCCTTAATAGGCCGATTTGTTATATTGCCTTAATGGGCCGATTTGTTATATTACCTTAACGGGCCGATTTGATATATTGCCTTAACGGTCCTATTTGATATATAGCCATAATGGGCCGATTTGATATATTGCTTAATGGGCCGATCTAATATATTGCTAAATGGGCCGATCTGATATATGGCTTAATGGGCCGATTTGATGTAATGCCCTAATGGGCTGATTTTGCAAAGTGTTAATGGGCCAAATTGTTTGTAATAAATCTCTGAGTTATTAATTATCGTTGTTATGTTGTAAATATCATGATTTACTATGTATGTTGCATTTACATAAGTTGCATGGGATTGGGATATTGATGATCGGGGAAGTGAAATTTGGTGGCTCTGCCACAAAATCTGGTGACTCTGTCAAATTTTTGTCTGGTGGCTAAGCCACGTATATTCTGTTATTCTGGTGGCTTGTCCACAATTCGAATTTGATATAAATGGCTAAATGCCTATGATTGGTGTGCTGGTGGGGTGGGTTGACAAAAGATCCCCACAGGTGTGATGGATGGTACTGGTGGTGTGTAGCGGATGGATTATTAGGTTGGTTTTGGATTGCATTACATTCATACAATATAATTGATACATTATTATGTGAAAAGGGGCTTAGGCCCAAAATATTGCTAAATGGGTTCAGGCCCAGTAGATGATGGTAAGGGGATTATACACTGAGTTCTTGTAACTCACCCCCTCCTTTTTCTTAACCCTTGTAGGTAATGCTCCGTGATGAGGACTTGGGCCCATGGATGACTCGGTGGTGGCCATACTTCAAAAATGGTGTTAATGAAATTTTAAATTTCTATTCCCATTTATTTTATTATTTTGCTATTTTTTTTTATGTTGTAATAAGGCCTCTGGAGTATTTTATTATTTGCTTTATGGTTGTTATACTTATTATTTTGCTTAAATTGTTTAAAATGAGAATTTTCTAAAAACTTAAATAAAGGTTTTCCAAAATCAATTAACAAATGGATTTCATAATAAACTTTTATAAATATTTTAACACGGAAGTTTTCACTCGAACTTTCAAACGATATTTTCAAAAGTCACGGTTTTAAAGCTCACTACCTCGATTTTCAACTCATCAATCAATCTTTCAAAAATACTTGTATTTTATCTACATTTCCGCAACGATTTCAAAATGCTTCTACAACTCTATTTCTAAACATCACATTTTTGTAAATTTTTCATTTCAAATATGCTTCCGCTACTAAAAAGGTTTTTAAAGATTATTACGTTTTCAAGTAGTTAACAATTGCTTAAGTGTTTTGGGTTTTGACAAAGAGGCTGTAATTCTCAAGCAAGTTTTTAATAATCGCAAAGATGGTTTTTACTTCCATGTGACACGCCAGATTCAGGCCTAACTTCTAGGTCGGGTTTGGGGTGTTACATTCAATTTCAGTAACTCTTATGAAACCTTAACGAAAGAAAAATTTACAATTGAAAACCCACAACATTCAACAATGCATTCGAAACTTACCGGTAATAAAAAGGAACCTCTAATGCTCAAAATGCTGCAGGAGCACCAACAGAACCTTGACCTTCCCCTAATCGAAAGTAAACACAAAATTCTCATTAAGACACTAGCCACGAATTATTAAGATCGAGACTGTAACACCCCAAAATCGGCCTACACGTTACGACCAGATCTGGCATGTCACATGGAAAGGTTGTTAAAGAAACTACGCGATTATTGAAAACTTCGAGTTTTGTTTTCATTTTCAAAATCAGATTTAAGGTATTCTTGCAAAATGTTATTAATATTACTAACACTGAAAACTTGTTTTATAGTAAAAATCAGATTCAGTGGGTTTCGAAAATGTGACGTTTTGAAAACAGTGGTTGTAGTCTTAAGGAAATCCCGTGTTTAATTATCAATAGTTTGTGGACCGTTCATTAATATTTTGGAAAACGGTTATTTACGTTTTTAGGAAAACCCCGTTTTGATCAATTCTTAATAAATTGTAAATGCGTTAAAAATAGAAACCAAATTAAAAATCCCAGTGGCCTTATTACAGAACATAATCCCAAATTAAAATAAATTTAAAGTGATGTAAAATGGAGTTTACTAAAGAATCAGTGCATGGTCACCACAGAGCCCACTTCGGCTCCAAATCCTCAAAGCTAGGGATTACCTGTAAAATTAAGCAGAGGGGTGAGTTACGAGAACTCAGTGTGTAATCCCCTACACGAACAATAACTGGGCCCGAGCCCATTCAAATACCAACTGGGCCTTATCCCTTACGAAATCAAATTGGACGAAGCCCATATAGAAACGAACTGGGCCTGAGCCCTATTTAGCATGGTATAGCAGATAATGAATGCAATGTAACCCAGCCCAACCTAATTATCCATCCGCTACACACCACCCGACCAGCCAAAACACACCGGTGGGGATTTCTACAATCAACCCTCATCCGCTACACACCATCGATGGCAGTCACGCTGCTCATCGTCGAAATTATGGCAGTGCCACTAAAATAATGTGACAGAGTCACCGAAATATGTGGCAGAGCCACCGAAATAATGTGACAGAGTCACCGAAATACACTTCCCCTTTTCATCAATATCATATCGCATTCCCATGCAACATATCATCATAATGAGGTGAATGCATACATATATCAATGTACATCAGATAATCAGGGCACCCATATAATCATGCTAATTTATCCCAATGGCATAGTCGTAAATGTTACTTACCTGGTATATCTCCAATCTTACCCACTAGGGTATCTCAATTGCATTCCCGTTAAGGGTATTTCGGCTTTTACCCGACACATAATAAAATACAGATCAAACAAAATAAAGGTGTGAGATTACACACCTAATTATGCGAAGAACTATACACTCCTGATCGTCGTCACTCTCACTAGTGGGAATAACAATGATTTGCCTATCCCAAATAGATGTCGGCTCTCTACCACAACCCGGTGAAAAATCTCGAACCGCTGACACGGTACGTCGCTTGAACTTGGGAGCAGAGACTACGAGTCCACTCCCCTCAGACTCCCTTAACGCACTCTCCTTAGGTCTGCTAGCACTCGCCTCCATGAAGAAAGTCTTGATCAGTAAAGTAACACAGTGAAAGAGTGGTGGTTGTCTAACAAGAAAATTTGGTTATGGCAGAGTAAGACGAAAAGAGAATAGAAAAAAAGAATCAGAAAGAAACTCTCTACCTTGATCAAAGAGGAACCGGTCCAAGACAGGTTTGGCTATGGGATTTAATCGAAGTATGCAGTCCATATTGAGAGAGAAGAAAAGAAGAGATTAGCCGAGAACTAGAATTAAGAGAAATAGCCACTTCAGCTATGCGCAACATAAGGCCGAAAATAAAATAAAAGAGCGAAAGAATTACCATTACCTTGTGATTACAGATGATTCGAACAACTAAGATGGATTCGACAGTCACTAGGATGCCCTACTTGCAGCTACTAGCATTCGGCTAAAGGCAAATATGAATGTAAACCAATTCAGTTGGAATGAAAAGGGAAATATTCGGCTTAAGGGGAAAAATAGAAAAGCAGTGAAGGAAAAGCAAAGTTTCGACTATGTTGAAAATAAGAAGAGGGAGGAAGAGACGAATGTTGGAGAGAAAAGATGAAAAGAATGCACGAGTGGTCACTCTCTAAAGGTTCGGCTACCACACTATGAGGAGAAGAGATGAAAGAAAGAAGAATGAAAGTTTTTGATAAGAGTAAAAGTAACCCGAAATGCACCCAATTTGCACAAAAAAAGAAGAGGGACACGAACAGAGCCTAAGAGAGATTTTGCCACTCACTCTTCCTCAAAACCAAAAAATGCTCCTCCCACAACCCCCAGCCGAATTTCACCCCCCTCCAAGCTCCCATATTCGGCCAAACTCCTCCTCTCTCCCCAAATCCCACGATTCACTCCCCAAATCTCTCCTCAATCTCCTCTCCACCACTCATTCAAATTCATTTGACTGAGTCTACAACTCCCCTTGTAGAGTCCAAGCTGAATTCTACTACTCTCACCTGCTCAGCACAAAAATAAATGCAACACATTACAGCATGTGGGATTCGAACTCCCTTTCCCCAAGTTCCCTTAATGACGCCACACCACAATGCCACACGCCTCATTGTGCTAACAACCTACCAACTATTTCCCTTAAACCTTGCTTCCACCATCTTCCCCCACTTCAGTGACCAAATCCCAAAATTTTTCCAGGACCTGGGCTCGAACCCGAGCCTCCCCAGGACCCCTAAACACACCTAAATAACAAGCTTAGCTAGCTAAACACACAGAATAGAGCAAGATGTCGAACCCCTAATTTTAGGATGCTACAGTTCTACCCCCTTAAAGAAATTTTGGCCTCGAAATTTACCTGGTCAAAAGAGATGAGGGTATTACTATCGAATTGCATCTTCCGGCTCCCATGTGGCTTCCTCCGAACCGAACCCGAATCAACTTAACCTTTTCATCAGTCTCTATGATCAATTCCGGACCCAACAACTGTCGCTCACCCAACTCTGTCCAACATGTAGGGGTACGACACCTACGACCATACAACGCCTCGTAGGGTGCCATCTGAATGCTGGATTGATAGCTGTTGTTGTACGCAAATTCTGCCAACGGTAGATAATCCTCCCAACTACCTCTGAAGTCGATTACACAGCCCCTTAACATGTCTTCCAGAATCTGAATTACCCTTTCCGACTGACCATCAGTCTGCGGATGAAACGCTGTGCTGAAATCCAACCTTGTACCCAAAGCTTCATGTAATGCCTTCCAGAATCGAGATGTAAATCTTGGGTCCCTGTCCGAGATGATAGACACTGGCACCCCATGCAATCTCACAATTTCTGCCACATACAGTTTAGCCAACTTCTGAAGCGAGTAGTCCATACGAACCGGGATGAAGTATGCGGACTTAGTCAACCGGTCAATGATTACCCACACTGAATCTTTCTTAGTAGGCGTTAGGGGTAGCCCACTAACAAAATCTATCGTTATCCTCTCCCACTTTCAAAGTGGAATCTTCACCGGTTGCAGCAATCCTGAAGGCAACTGATGTTCCGCCTTTACTTGCTGGCATGTCAAACACTTACTCACAAACTCGGTAACTTCTCGTTTCAGACTAGGCCACCAATACTGTTCACGCAGGTCTCGATACATCTTACTTCCACTGGGATGCATAGTGTAAGGGCTACTATGCACCTCCCGCAGAATCATTGATAAACCGAAATAGTAACACATTTTAGGCCCACATTTAGTATGCTTTTGGATGAATTATCCCTTATTTTATGTAAAAAGGTGCTCTTAATCCTTTCTTTTCATGATATATACTCAGGAAAGCATCAGGGAATGAAAAGAATGCAAAACGAGCTTAAAACGGGACAAATGGGCCAAAGCATGAAATCGACACGACCTAGACCAAAGATCACACGGCCGTGCCTCCTTAAAGATCTCGAACACGGCCTGGACCACGATTTACATGGCCGAGCCTCATTAAAGAAGTTCGAGCACGGCCTGACCACGATTCACACGGGCGTGTGCCATGGTCGTGTCCCTGTCGCTGGAAAGAGCAATTTCACTCGGATTTGGATGCTTGGAGGCAAAGAAACACACTCCAAAGTCTAATTAAACCCCCAATTAGGAATTTCACTCAAATTAGGATACTTGGAGGCCAAGTAACACATCTCAAAGCCTATATAAACACCCTAGGGGGCAACTTATTCGTGGATTTCGGTAGAAGCCTTCTGCCAGGGCTTTTGTCAGGGCGTCGTGCTAGGCCAGAGAAGGCAGATTTTTGTGGGGATTCACTCAGGGATAGCCAGTTGATCCATCTCAAGAAGCTGGAATTCTACTCAAGACGGAGGATCTCCTCTTCAATTCCTTCAGGAGGTTTTAGGGATTTCTTATGTTTTGTTTTATCTTTTCTCTTGAGATGTTTTCCTTTCTTGTTATGAACTAAACCCTTCGGATACCCGAAGGGGATGAAACCTATGATGAATCTTGTATTTGATTATTTGAATTATATGATAATAACTTAGTTTGTTATTAATTATGTAAGCTTAATCCAAATTTAATGTGCTTAGGTGGAGGAGGAATAGGCCCCGCCTAAGAGTAGATCAAACATAATAAAGCGGAGTTGATCGCACGCCTAGAGATAGGGTGACGAGATTTTGCCGGATAAGGGTGAAACCTAATATGGGAATCCATAGACCGATTTACTGCTACTCTAGGGGGTTATTATAAGAGAACGAGAGTTCCACTAATTAACCTAGGGTTAGACGTTATTCGCCTCGAGAGAGGGTTTAATATACGTTAGGGAGTCTTACGGATCAAACTAAGTGAATAAAATCATATGGTTCAGTGATAGATAACAAGTGAAGTATAGGTGGATTCTTCCTAGGGTATCGTTTAAATCAACTGAGTTTTTCCCAAGTTATTTTCCAAATTCATTCTTCTTTGTCTTAGAGTCTTTAGTTTAGAAGTTAATTAATTTATATTAATAAACATCTTCACTTATTTTAGGCTAAATAATAAAAAGAAAGTTAGTATTAGTACTTTTAGTTCCTTTGGGTTCAGTAATCCGGTCTTGCCTAAGCTATACTACTGTTCGATAGGTGCACTTGCCTCAATCGTTGTCAGAGTTAGTTTGCAGGTTCGATCATTCTTTTATAAATTTTAAAACTCGATTTACAAATGATCAAGTTTTTGGCGCCATGTTTTGGGAACTAAAATATTAAGAAAACTCTATTTTTATTACTTTAGTCATTATTTTTATTTTTTTGCAATTTATTTTTATTTTTTTAGTTTAAATTTTTACTTTGCTAATTTTTATTTTATTTGTTTTTGTCAGATAATTTTAGTTTATAGAGAAAATGGCACTAAATAACTATCGCTGGCGAGTTATGAGGACAACACCAACGAAGCCGCCAGTGTCTTCAACCTCGACGCAATAACCGTGGCTATCAAACCAGCTTAGAGATGATGAATAAAAAGATTGATGGTTTGTGTAGTCTCTCGCAGTACATCCAGTTATGCAATATGACTCGAATCTAGGAGGCGTGGCGAATCCCGAGTACCCACCCTACGAGATATGGCATGAAGAAACGAACAAGTCCACTATATGGGTAACTATTCTAGACCTAAAAATAATTTTTATAGTGACACTTATAATACAGATTGGAGGTACCATCCCAATTTCTCGTGGGACGATCAAGGCGACCAAAGAGAGGAACTTCCTCCAAATTTTCAACAACCACCTCAAAGAACGGGAAGATGAGTCGAACCTTGAAGAGACGCTGCAAAATTCATAGCAAACACGTAAGCCGCGTCTCCAAAATATAGAAACGAAACAAGAAACATCGATTCAAGGGATCGAGAATCATTTAGGCCAGCCTGTTAAGCTAATCTTAGAACAACCACAAGAAAGCTTGCCAAGCAACACTGAAACTAACCCAAAAGAGCAAATTCAAGTCAGAACAACTCATGACAATGAAAGATTAGTGGAATCTGACCCAAGGCAAGATCTTGTGGTAAGTGATGGTAAGGTTGGGGTGAGCCATGAAATACCAAAATCGGCAATTACAGAGTACCATCCTCGTGTACCATATCCCGAAGCAATGAAGAAGGACAACACAGAGGAACAGTTTGGTAAGTTTCTTAAACTTTTAAAGAAATTACATATTAACTTACCGTTTCTCGAAGCTCTTTCGCAGATACCCGATTATAGAAAATTTTTAAAAGAGCAGTTGACAAACAAACGGAAGCTAGACGAGGAATCACATGTGGAGCTAAACGCAATGTGCTCAAGCAATTCTACAAAATAAACGCGGAGAAATTAAAAGATCCAGGGAGTTTTACAATTCCATGTTTAATTGGTAGTTTATCTATTGATAATGCTTTAGCTGATTTAGGGGCAAGCATCAATGTTATGCCTTATAAAATGTTTAAACAACTAGGTCTAGGGAAACCGAGACAAACCAGGATGAGCATTCAATTAACTGATAAAACTATCAGAATTCCTAGGGGTATAATTGAAAATGTTCTAATCAAAATTGATAAATTCGTATTCCCAGTAGACTTTTTCGTTTTAGACATGGATGAGGACAATTCGATCCCTTTAATTTTAGGAAGACCCTTTCTAGCAACTGCCAGGACTAAAATTGATGTTGGTACAGGAGAACTCATTCTTCGTATAGGTGACGAATCAATCAGTTTCCAAGCTCTTGACTCGGCCAGAACATCGACTGATGAAGGTGAGAAAGTAAAATAAGTTGATAATCAATCTGTTCAAATTTCACCGCAGGAACAACCACAGAACTACGAACCTGAGCCGAAACAGGAACCTTGTGTCAAAAAAGAAGAAGCATATGAGGAACGAAGCCTTGAGATCAACAAACTAAAAGATGGGAATACACACTTTAAAGAAGAGCCAAAACCACACGAAGAAAAACCGAAGGAACCCCCAGACGAGCTAATAGGAACAACAAATCACTTCAAAATAGGGGATCAGGTATTGTTGAATAAGGAAGACCCTCGAATCGCCAATTCAGACCTCAAGACAACCGAAGAAATCACTTTTGAGGTGCTTAATGTCTTCCTATACGGGACAGTCGAGGTAAGCAGTCCTAAATTCAGCACTTTTGAGGTAAACACTACTCGACTTAAATTTTATATAAAAAATCGGGTTGATCGCATGAGGAAGGATTTTCACCTCCTCAAACCACCTTGACCATACGAATAAAAGGTAAAGTCTAGCTTAAGACTATAAACGAGCGCTTCTGGGGAGGCAACCCGAGCACTAACCCTATTAAGTTTTACATTTTTTATTTTACTTTTATTTTTCATTTTAGCACCAAACCATAAACTAACCAAAGTACAGATTTCCATACTCACACGGCCTTGCACACGGCCGTGGCCGTGGCCGTGTGGAAGCCAGAAGGACAAACCACGGACGTGCTAGTAACCGTGCATGACAAAGAATGATTTCTTTTCCCAACATGGGCTGCGATAAAAAGCCACGCTCATGCCGACTTCCCGTGTGAGGTTACTGACTTATTGAGCACGGACGAGACACGGTTGTGCCCTACAACCGTGCGAGGTTACTGACTTGATGAGCACGGGTTAAACACGCCCGTTCTAAATGAGCGTGTGAAGAATACAAGGGTGTGCTACGAGACCCACGGCCGTGGTAAAACACCTAAACGCCCCCAAAATTCAAAATCACGAAAAACACAAACTGATTAAACTCGAACAAGGGCGTGGACCGTATCACTATTGGAATATTTACTTTTATTTCTATTTTTATTTTTATTTTTATTTTCATTTTCATTTTTATTTTTATTTTTATTTTTATTTTTATTTTTATTTCCTTTCTTCTATTTTCTTTATTATTTTCTCCTTGTTATTCATTCCATTTAGATTTAGCTTAGGATACAAAAGAAATTAGGATGGCTGCTTCGAGGACTCAACCAGTTCGAGACGCTTCCCCACGCTCACCTCCAATCCTATCCTGTTTCTTTTCATTGGCTTCATCCAAAATTTAGGAAGTTTCCCTTCTCTCCCCATCTTACGATTTTATGATTATTTTGATATTATCTACCTTTGTACATTGAGGACAATGTACATCTTAAGTGTGGGGGGGTTAACTATAGTATTATTTGAAAATCCCTGAATTATGCCTTGTCTTAAAGTAAGTTTCTCATATTACTAATTAGGATGAAATTTCTAATGATTTATAATTTTTATTGATATGTTTTAGATTAAGTCATTGATAATTGTGCATTGATAATTAAATTCTAAGAATACTAGAGAATCAAGCATAATAAGTCTATTTTTCTGAATTAAAAATTTTCTAGGTCGTCTACCTGAATTTAAATATTACTTTGAAATTTGATATTTACAAGGTTGATGTCAAAAATACCCATAATTTTTGTGATTTTTTGAGCCTTATAGAGCATATATTCTTTTTCTTGCTCACTTTATTGATTATGAGTATGTCAACACTGATTTGTTATTCTAGAACTTGCATCGATTATACATGTCGAGACCACATTTTTTGATTTGATACACAGAGATGATAAAGGCACCTAGGATTTAACCCACTTACTCCATAAAAAGCCTACCTTCATAATTAACCCCTAGTGAACCCCTTTTAATCCTAACAACCCTATTTATTGACATAACCGCTAATATTAACCCAGAACCCCTTTATTTTTGTTATCACCATTCCTTTTGACTACCCTTATATCGAGATTTGATCTGATTAGTTGCCTAATTATGAATTTTGGTAGTTTATCCTTTATTATGTATTTATTTTGTTCTTAAAAAAAAAGAAGTATATTCATTATTAGTTATGTGATTAAACGAGCTTATACATTTAAAACGCAAATATCAAAAAAGAAGCTCGTATTATTAGTATTATTAGTTTTCAATTGATGTAATTATTATTATTAGTTCATTAGTTCTTAGTTAGGTAATTTGTCAATTCAATCTCGATTTTAACCCTCTAATTCAGCCTGTTCCACACCTTAACCCTAGCCCCGTTACAACCCTAACAAAGACCTTTTGATTTGTGTTTCATCTCATATTTCAGTGGTGGAGATTTGACTTTCATGCAAGCCTATGGGATTAACTCTTCATGTTTGACTTTTGAGTGCCTAAATTTTGAACCTTAAACACTTTGAGTGATTTGAGTGAATCTTTAGTGAGGATGTCAATCCTTGATAATTTCAAATCAGAGGTAATTATTTAGATAAAGGGAAACACCTATGTTTTGCGCTACAAAATATAAGGCTTATAGTGTTTAAATTTTTAGGACTCTTTGAGTTGAATTATCCATGTATGAATTATCTCTGAATTATGATGAGACACTATCAATAACTATTATGAATTAGAGGAAGTTCGTTTTAATTGTAAGTTGAAAATTTTGCTTGAGGACAAGCAAAAGCTTAAGTGTGGGGGTATTTGATGAACCGAAATAGTAACACATTTTAGGCCCACATTTAGTATGCTTTTGGATGAATTATCCCTTATTTTATGTAAAAAGGTGCTCTTAATCCTTTCTTTTCATGATATATACTCAGGAAAGCATCAGGGGATGAAAAGAACGCAAAACAGGCTTAAAACGGGACAAATGGGCTAAAGCATGAAATCGACACGGCCTAGACCAAAGATCACACGACCGTGCCTCCTTAATAATCTCGAACACGACTTGGACCACGATTTACACGGCCGTGCCTCATTAAAGAAGTTTGAGCACAGCCTGACCACGATTCACATGGGTGTGTGCCATGGCCGTGTCCTTGTCGCTGGAAAGAGCAATTTCACTCGGATTTGGATGCTTGGAGGCCAAGAAACATACTCCAAAGTCTAATTAAACCCCCAATTAGGAATTTCACTCAAATTAGGATACTTGGAGGCCAAGTAACACATCTCAAAGCCTATATAAACACCCTAGGGGGCAACTTATTCGTGGAGTTCGGCAGAAGCCTTCTGCCAGGGCTTTTGTCAGGGCGTCATGCTAGGCCAGAGAAGGCAGATTTGTGGGGATTCACTCAGGGATAGCCAGTTGATTCATCTCAAGAAGCCGGAATTCTACTCAAGACGGAGGATCTCCTCTTCAATTCCTTCATGGGGTTTTAGGGATTTCTTATGTTTTGTTTTATCTTTTCTCTTGAGATGTTTTCCTTTATTGTTAAGAACTAAACCCTTCGGATACCTGAAAGGGATGAAACCTATGATGAATCTTGTTTTTTGATTATTTGAATTATATGATAATAACTTAGTTTTTTCTTAATTATGTGAGCTTAATCCAAATTTAATGTGCTTAGGTGGAGGAGGAATAGACCCTGCCTAAGAGTAGATCCAACATAATTAAGCGGAGTTGATCACACGCCTAGAGATAGGGTGACGAGATTTTGCCGGATAAGGGTGAAACCTAATATGGGAATCCATAGACCGATTTACTGCTATTCTAGGGGGTTATTATAAGAGAACGAGAGTTCCACTAATTAACCTAGGGTTAGACGTTATTTGCCTCGAGAGAGGGTTTAATATACGTTAGGGAGTCTTACGGATCAAACTAAGTGAATAAAATCATATGGTTCAGTGATAGATAACAAGTGAAGTCTAGGTGGATTCTTCCTAGGGTATCGTTTAAATCAACTGAGTTTTTCCCAAGTTATTTTCCAAATTTATTCTTCTTTGTCTTAGAGTCTTTAGTTTAGTAGTTAATTAATTTAGATTAATTAACAACTTCACTTATTTTAGGCTAAATAATAAAAAGAAAGTTAGTATTAGTACTTTTAGTTCCTTTGGGTTCGATAATCCGGTCTTGCCTAAGCTATACTACTGTTCGATAGGTGCACTTGCCTCAATCGTTGTCAGAGTTAGTTTCCAGGTTCGATCATTCTTTTATAAATTTTAAAACTCTGATTTACAGCGATCAATCATCTATCTCAACTCAGAGTCCTTCGGCATACAAACCTTTCCACAAAAACATAATACCCCTTCACTGTTCAGATCAAAATCCCCTGTTTCACCACCTTCCACTTGTTGAAGTCGGGAACTTAATAATTCGTCTAACAATTGCTTCTCTTTAATCTGATTTACCCATGTCGGCTTCACTTGAAGTTCGGCTAACAAGCTACTGTCTTCATACAAACTGAGATGAGCAAACATTGCTCTCAAATCTGTTATCACTTTACGACTCAACGCATCTGCCACTACGTTAGCTTTACCCGGGTGATACTCAATCGAGCAGTCATAGTCTTTCAACAATTCAATCCACCTCCGTCGCCTTAAATTCAACTCCTTCTGAGTAAGGAGGTATTTCAGGCTCTTATGATCCGTATAGATAACCGACTTTTCTCCGTATAGATAGTGCCTCTATATCTTCAGAGCGAACACCACAGCAGCTAGCTCCAAGTCATGAGTAGGATAATTCACTTCATGTGGCCTTAATTACCAAGACGCATATGCTACTTGATAAACCGAAATAGTAACATATTTTAAGCCCACATTTAGTATGCTTTTGGATGAATTATTCCTTGATTTATGTAAAAAGGTGCTCTTAATCCTTTCTTCTCATGTCTTATACTCAGGAAAGCACCCAAGGATAAAAAGAACGAGAAACAAGCTCAAAACGGACCAAAACAGACCAATGAGGAAATCGACACGGCCTGGACTTGGACCCACACGGCCGTGCCAAGTCAATCATCTAGAACACGGTCTAAACCTCGACGAACACGGCCGTGTCTCATTAAAGGAATCCGAACACGGCCTGGCCACAATTTACACGGGCGTGTGCCATGGCCGTGCCTCTGCCGTGGAAAAGAGCAATTTCATTCGGGAAAGGATACTTAGGGAGAAAGAAACGTATTTCAAAAGCCTATAAATACACCCTAAGTATGACTCGAAGGGGAGCCCAAAGCCATCATCTAGGGGCGTGCGTGCTAGGCGGAGAAGGCGATTTGTGGGGATTCACTCAGGGATAGCCAGTTGATCCATCTCAAGAAGCCAGAGTTATACTCAAGACGGAGGATATCCTCTTCAATTCCTTCAGGGGGTTTTAGGGATTTCTTATGTTTTGTTTTATCTTTTCTCTTGAGATGTTTTCCTTTATTGTTATGAACTAAACCTTCTGATACAGAAGAGATGAAACCTATGATGGATCTTGTTATTTGATTATTTGAATTATATGATAAATACTTAGTTTGTTCTTAATTATGTGAGCTTAATCCAAATCTAATATGCTTGGGTGGAGGAGGAATATACCCTGCCTAAGAGTAGATCCAACATAATTAAGCGGAGTTGATCGCACGCCTAGAGATAGGGTGACGAGATTTTACCGGATTAGGGTGAAACCTAATATGGGAATCCATAGATCGATTTACTGCTATTCTAGGGGGTTATTATAAGCGAACGAGAGTTCAACTAATTAACCTAGGGTTAGACGTTATTTGCCTCGAGAGAGGGTTTAATATACGTTAGGGAGTCTTACGGATCAAACTAAGTGAATAAATTGTATGGTTCAGTGTTAGATAACAAGTGAAGTCTAGGTGGATTCTTCCTAGGGTATCGTTTAAATCAACTGAGTTTTTCCCAAGTTATTTTCCAAATTCATTCTTCTTTGTCTTAGAGTGTTTAGTTTAGTAGTTAATTAATTTAGATTAATAAACAACTTCACTTATTTTAGGCTAAATAATAAAAAGAAAGTTAGTATTAGTACTTTTAGTTCCTTTGGGTTCGATAATCCGGTCTTGCCTAAGCTATACTACTGTTCGATAGGTGCACTTGTCTCAATCGTTGTCAGAGTTAGTTTCGAGTTCGATCATTCTTTTATAAATTTTAAAACTCGATTTACATAATCAAGTTTTTGACGCCATGTTTTATGGAACTAAAATATTAAGAAAACTCTATTTTTATTACTTTAGCCATTATTTTTATTTTTCGCAATTTTTTATTTTATTTTTAGTTTTAATTTTAAATTTGCTAAATTTTCTTTCTTTCTTTTCCTCGCAGGTATCTCTAGTTTATGACTAGAAGGAACCCGAGAGGAACTTTAGAATACGACAGTGATATTGAAGCTACCGCTCGAAGAAATCGTAGAGAAATTAGGCGAGCCCTAAATTACCAAGAAGGAGAGCGAGAAGACAGATCCAATCCTACTGAAGGGACGGACGAGAATAATCCACCACCAGAAAATGATGTGGTGGATCAGAATGCTCCTCGTACTATGTATGATTATGCTAAACCACATTTAACAGGAGCCGAATCAAGTATTGTTAGGCCTGCTATAGCTGCTAATAATTTTGAACTAAAGCCTAACACTATACAAATGATTCAATAGTTTATTCAATTTGATGGTTTGCAGGACGAAGACCCAAATACTCATATAGCTAACTTTTTAGAGTTCTGTGATACCTTCAAAATAAATGGCGTTTCTGACGATGCCATACGCCTTCGGCTATTTCCCTTTTCACTAAGAAATAAAGCCAAACCGTGGTTAAACTCGTTACCACGAGGGTCAATCACTACATGGGATCAAATGACCGAAAAATTTCTATTAAAATATTTCCCACCGGCCAAAATGGCCAAATTACGTAATGATATCTCTTCTTTTGTGCAGTTGGATTTAGAAACATTATATGACGCATGTGAGAGATACAAAGATCTCTTGAGGAGATGCCCACACCACGGTTTACCTTTGTGGCTCCAAGTCCAAACTTTTTATAACGGTGCGAATCCTTCAACGAGGCAATTAATTGATTCAGCCGCCGGTGGAACTTTGAACAATAAAACTCCAGAGGCAGCCTATGAGTTTATAGAAGAGATGTCGCTGAATAACTATCAGTGGCAAGTTACAAGGACTAGGCCAACAAAATCAGCCGGAGTCTACAACCTCGACGCAGTAACCATGCTATCAAATCAGGTAGAGTTGATGAATAAGAAGATTGATAGTTTGTGTTCTTCGCAGGTACATCCAGTCATGCAGTGCGACACAAGTGGAACTGTGGCGAATCCTGAGTACCCACCATACCAACCAGAGAGCGAACAGATGAACTATATAGGTAACAATTTCAGATCTAATAATAACCCATATAGTAATAATTATAATCCAGGTTGGAGGAACCACCCAAATTTTTCGTGGGGAGGACAAGGAAATCAAAGAAATCAAAGACAACAACCTCCTCAAAATTTCCAAAATCAGCCCTATCCACAGGAAAAGAAGCCGAGTCTTGCAGAGACGTTCAACAAATTCATAGCATCCACAGAAGCCCGTCTCCAAAAAAATGAGGTAACGCTCGACACCCAACAAACATCGATAAAAACGATCGAGAACCAAGTTGGAGGACTTACAAAGGAAATCGGGGAAATTACCCAGTCAGTCGGAGAAATTGCAAAGCTATTATCCGAACGACCGCAAGGGCATCTACCGAGTAACACTGAAATTAATCCTAAATAGCAAATCCAAGCCATAACAGCTCAGAAGAATACAAGGGTAGATGAATCCATCTCAACACAAGGAAACGAGGTAGAAGAAGGTGAAGCCGAGGTGATTCAAGAAAAACCAAAACCGATAATCAAAGAGTACCAACCTCGCATACCTTACCCCGAAGCGTTGAAAAGAGATGATACAGAGGAACAGTTCGGTAAGTTTCTTAAACTTTTAAAGAAATTACATATTAACTTACCATTACTTGAAGATCTTTTGCAGATGCCAGATTCTAGGAAAATTTTAAAAGAGCTTCTGACAAACAAACGGAAGTTAGACGAGTCGTCACATGTGGAACTTAACGCAAAGTGCTCAACAGTTCTCCAAAATAGACTACCACAAAAGCTAAAAGACCCAGGGAGTTTTACAATTCCATGTTTAGTTGGTAGACTAACTATTGATAATGCGTTAGCTGATTTAGGGGCAAGCATAAATGTCATGCCTTATAAATTGTTTAAACAATTAGGTCTAGGGAAACCCAAACAAACTAGGATGAGCATTCAATTAGCTGATAAAACTGTTAGAATTCCTAGGGGTATTATCGAAGATGTTCTTGTAAAAATTGACAAATTCGTTTTCCCAGTAGATTTTGTTGTCTTAGACATGGATAAGGATAATTCGATCCCCTTAATTTTAGGAAGACCCTTTTTAGCAATTGCCAAGACTAAAATCGATGTTGATGCAGGAGAACTCATGCTTTGCGTAGGTAATGAGACAGTCACCATCAAGGCTCTCGATTCGGCTAGAACATCGAGTAATCAATGTGAGAACGTAAATTCTACTAATAACCATTCGGTTAACTCTTATTTTCAGGAAGCACCACCAAAGAATACAACTGAACCCGATCCTAAACCCCATACCAACAAAGAAATAACTCATGAAGATCGAGGGATTCAGTTCGATGATCTAGACGAGTGGAAGACACACTTCAAGGAGAAATTAGGGATACACGACGAAGAACCGGAACCACACAAGATAAGATCGAAGGAGCCCCCATAAGAGCTAATAGGAACAACAAACCACTTCAAAATAGGGGACCAGATACTGTTAGATCATGCAGACCCTCGAACATCTCCTCCGGACCCTAGCACAAACAAAGAAATATCTTTTAGGGTAACCAGTGTTTTTTCGCACGGAACAGTCTAGGTAAGTAATCCTATTTTTGGTACTTTTAGTATAAACACATCTCGACTTAAAATTTTTCACGAAGACACAAATGATAGCATGAGGAAGGACTTCCAACTCCTCAAACCACCTTGAAGATGCAAATGAGAGGTAAAGTCTAGCTTAAGACTATAAACGAGCGCTTCTCGGGAGGCAACCTGAGCACTAACATAATTTATTCTCACATTTTGCTTTAAATTTATTTTCCTTTTTCTTCTTTTCTTTACACCTAGTTATAAACTAAGCAGAAATGTAGAATTTTAGGACACACGGCCTTGCACACGGCCGTGGCCGTGGCCATGTGGACCATAAGAATCTCCGTACTGACATAGTAGAGGCCGTGCGAATCAATTCCATACCACTTTTCGACGTCACGGATCCAACCACTATACCACAGTCACCGGCAAAGGAGCACGGCTGTGCCCCATAACCGTGTGAAGCTACTGCCTTTCCAAGCATGGGCTGAACACGCCCGTGGCCGAAACCGTGCCAACATACTGACTTGTCGAACACAAGCTAGACACGAGCGTGGAGCAACCAACACGCCTGGTAACACGGCCGTGCAAGGCGGCCGTGTGAATCGACACGCCCTCAGACCACGGGCGTAGGAAACTGCCAGACTAACAACCCTATTTAAACACCGTGCCCCTCTCCTTTCTATTCTCACCTACTTCCTTTCTTTCTTTTTCTTTCTTTTTCCCTTCTCCTAATAAATTCTTAGACTCTTGAGCTACAATAAAATCAAATCCATGGAAAAGAAGCGTAAAAGGCCAATCTCCTCAAAGGAGACCGATTCACATGAGTTAATGCCGGCAGCTTCATCCAAACAAAAAGCCAAGGGTCTTTGAGACCAATTATCTGTTCTTTTATTTTTATCTTCTCCTTTATTTTCCTTATCTTTACTTCTCTTCTACTTAATTTAGTTTATTTTGTTTTAGTTTCTTATTTTTAGGTTCTAAAGGCTGCTTGGGAATCACGCCACCACCACCACCATAACCTCAGCCTTAGAAATCACACCCAACAATAAGGACCTCCCGGTCCATTCTTCTTTTCTTTTAATTCTAGTTTCCTTCTTAGTCTCCTTCTCTTTATCTTTCTTGTCTTTAATTACATTATTAGTATAGTTTTAATATTACTCTAGATATCCTGGCTAATTCCCCACGAGCCTCCCAATTTCTTCATCTAGCGCAGGTTCGTCATCCAGACGGCCCATCACCACCACCAAAGGTACAATCTCCTCTCAAGGAGTCCATCCATAAATCAGGAAGTTTCACTTTTCCCCATATCTTATGATTTTAATATTATTGTGTTATTATCTAACCTTGTACATTGAGGGCAATGTACATCTTAAGTGTGGGGGGGTGAACAACTTAAAAAGGTGGCCTGATTTTTTTCATTATTCTCAAATTTCTGAAATTAGGTACCAAACTTTTTGCATTGTTCTCAAAATCCTGAATTTAGTCTTGTTTTTAAGTAATTTCCTCATATTACTAATTAGGATGAAATTTCTGGTGATTTATGATTTTTATTGACATGTTTTAGATTAAGTCATTGATAATTGTGCATTGATAATTAAATTTGAAGAATACTAGAGAATCAAGCATGATAAGTCAATTTTTCAGAAAATAAAATTTTTTTAGGTGTTCGAACTGAGTTTAAATATTACTTTGAAGTTTGAAATTTACGAGGTTGACATCAAAATAACCATAATTTTTGTGAGATTTTGAGCCTTATAGAGCATAAATTCTTTTTCTTGCTCACTTTATTGATTATGAGTATGTCAACACTGATTTGTTATTCTAGAACTTGCATCGATTATACATGTCGAGACCACAATTTTTTGATTTGATACACAGATGATAAAGGCACCTAGGTTTTAACCCACTTACTCCATAAAAAGCCTACCTTCATAATTAACCCCTAGTGAACCCCTTTAATCCTAACAGCCCTATTTATTGACATAACCGCTAATATTAACCCAGAACCCCTTTATTTTTGTTATCACCATTCCTTTTGACTACCTTTATATCGAGATTTGACCTGATTAGTTGCCTAATTATGAATTTTAGCAGTTTATCCTTTATTATGTATTTAGTTGTTCTTAAAAAAAATCATCAAGAGTATATTCATTATTCATTATTAGTTGTGATTAAATGAGCTTATACGCTTAAATTCCAAATATCGAAGAAAAAGCTCGCATTATTGGTATTCTTAGTTTTCAATTAATGTAATTATTATTATTAGTTCATTAGTTCTTAGTTAGGTAATTTGTCAATTCAAACTCGATTCTAACTCTCTAATTCAGCCTTATCCCACACCTTAACCCTAGCCCCGTTATAACCCTAACAAAGACCTTTTGATTTGTATTTCATCTCATATTTCAGTGGTGGAGATTTGATTTTCATGCAAGCCTATGGGATTAACTCTTCATGTTTGACTTTTGAGTGCCTAAATTCTGAACCTTAAACACCTTGAGTGATTTGAGTGGATCCTTTGTGAGGATGTCAATCCTTGTCGATTCAAAATTAAAGGTAATTGTCTAGATAAGGGGAGACGCCTATGTTTTTGAGCTACAAAATCTATGACTTATACTGTTTGAATTTTTAGGACACTTTGAATTGAATTATCCATGTATAAATTATCTATGAATTATGATGAGACACTACCAATAGGAATTATGAATTACAGGAAGTTTGTTTTAATTGCAAGTTCAGAATTTTGCTTGAGGACAAGCAAAAGCTTAAGTGTGGGGGTATTTGATAAACCGAAATAGTAACATATTTTAAGCCCACATTTAGTATGATTTTGGATGAATTATCCCTTGATTTATGTAAAAAGGTGCTCTTAATCCTTTCTTTTCATGTCTTATACTCAGGAAAGCACCCAAGGATAAAAAGAACGAGAAACGGGCTCAAAACGGACCAAAACAGACAAATAAGGAAATCGACACGGCCTGGACTTGGACCCACACGGTCGTGCCAAGTCAATCATCTAGAACACGGTCTAAACCTCGATGAACACGGCCGTGTCTCATTAAAGGAATCCGAACACGGCCTGGGCACGATTTACACGGGCGTGTGCCATGGCCGTGCCTCTGCCGTGGAAAAGAGCAATTTCATTCGGGAAAGGATACTTAGGGAGAAAGAAACGTATTTCAAAAGCCTATAAATACACCCTAAGTATGACCTGAAAGGGGAGCCCAAAGCCATCGTCTAAGGGCGTCGTGCTAGGCCAGAGAAGGCAGATTTGTGGGGATTTACTCAGGGATAGCCAGTTGATCCATCTCAAGAAGCCAGAGTTATACTCAAGACAGAGGATCTCCTCTTCAATTCCTTCAGGGGGTTTAGAGATTTCCTATGTTTTGTTTTATCTTTTCTCTTGAGATGTTTTCCTTTATTGTTATGAACTAAACCTTCGGATACCCAAAGGGGATGAAACCTATGATGAATCTTGTTATTTGATTATTTGAATTATATGATAAATACTTAGTTTGTTCTTAATTATGTGAGCTTAATCCAAATCTAATGTGCTTAGGTGGAGGAGGAATAGACCCTGCCTAAGAGTAGATCCAACATAATTAAGCGGAGTTGATCGCACGCCTAGAGATAGGGTGACGAGATTTTGCCGGATTAGGGTGAAACCTAATATGGGAATCTTTAGATCGATTTACTGCTATTCTAGGGGGTTATTATAAGGGAACGAGAGTTCCACTAATTAACCTAGGGTTAGACGTTATTCGCCTCGAGAGAGGGTTTAATATACGTTAGGGAGTCTTACGGATCAAACTAAGTGAATAAATTGTATGGTTCAGTGTTAGATAACAAGTGAAGTCTAGGTGGATTCTTCCTAGGGTATAGTTAAAATCAACTGAGTTTTTCCCAAGTTATTTTCCAAATTCATTCTTCTTTGTCTTAGAGTCTTTAGTTTAGTATTTAATTTATTTGGATTAATAAACAACTTCACTTATTTTAGGCTAAATAATAAAAAGAAAGTTAGTATTAGTACTTTTAGTTCCTTTGGGTTCGATAATCCGGTTTGCCTAAGCTATACAACTGTTCGATAGGTGCACTTGCCTCAATCATTGTCAGAGTTAGTTTCCAGGTTCGATCATTCTTTTATAAATTTTGAAACTCTGATTTACAACAATCAAGTTTTTGGCGCCGTTGCTGGGGAACTAAAATATTAAGAAAACTCTATTTTTATTACTTTAGCCATTATTTTTATTTTTCGCAATTTATTTTTTTACTTTTAGTTTTAATTTTAAATTTGCTAAATTTTCTTTCTTTCTTTTCCTCGCGGGTACCTCTAGTTTATGACTAGAAGGAACCCGAGAGGACCTTTAGAATACGACAGTGATATTGAAGCTACCGCTCGAAGAAATCATAGAGAAATTAGGCGAGCCCTAAATTACCAAGAAGGAGAGCGAGAAGACAGATCCAATCCTACTGAAGGGATGGACGAGAATAATCCACCACCACAAAACGATGTGGCGGATCAAAATGCTCCCCGTACTATGTATGATGATGCTAAACCGCATTTAACAGGAGCCGAATCAAGTATTGTTAGGCCTGCTATAGCTGCTAATAATTTTGAACTAAAGCCTAACACTATACAAATGATTCAACAATTTGTTCAATTTGATGGTTTGCAGGACGAAGACCCAAATACTCATATAGCTAACTTTTTAGAGTTCTGTGATACCTTCAAAATAAATGGCATTTCTGACGATGCCATACGTCTTCTGCTATTTCCCTTTTCACTAAGAAATAAAGCCAAACAGTGGTTAAACTCGTTACCACGAGGGTCAATCACTACATGGGATCAAATGACCGAATAATTTCTATTAAAATATTTCCCACCAGCCAAAATAGCCAAATTACGTAATGATATCTCTTCTTTTGTGCAGATGGATTTAGAAACATTATACGATGCATGGGAGAGATACAAAGATCTCGTGAGGTGATGCCCACACCACGGTTTACCTTTGTGGCTCCAAGTCCAAACTTTTTATAACGGCGTGAATCCTTCAACGAGGCAATTAATTGATTCAGCCACCGGTGGAACTTTGAACAATAAAACTCCAGAGGCAGCCTATGAGTTTATAGAAGAGATGTCGCTGAATAACTATCAGTGGCAAGTTACAAGGACTAGGCTAACAAAATCAGCCAGAGTCTACAACCTCGACGCAGTAACCATGCAATCAAATCAGGTAGAGTTGATGAATAAGAAGATTGATAGTTTGTGTTCTTCGCAGGTACATCCAGTCATGCAGTGCGACACAAGTGGAACTGTGGCGAATCCTGAGTACCCACCATACCAACCAGAGAGCGAACAGATGAACTATATAGGTAACAATTTCAGATCTAATAATAACCCATATAGTAATTATTATAATCTAGGTTGGAAGAACCACCCAAATTTTTCGTGGGGAGGACAAGGAAATCAAGGAAATCAAAGACAACAACCTCCTCAAAATTTCCAAAATCAGCCCTATCCACAGGAAAAGAAGCCGAGTCTTGAAGAGATGTTGAACAAATTCATAGCATCCACAGAAGCCCATCTCCAAAAAAATGAGGTAACGCTCGACACCCAACAAACATCGATCAAAATGATTGAGAACCAAGTTGGAGGACTTACAAAGGCAATCGGGGAAATTACCCGATCGATCGGAGAAATTGCAAAGCTATTATTCGAACGACCGCAAGAGCGTCTCTGGAGTAACACTGAAATTAATCCTAAATAGCAAATCCAAGCCATAACAGCTCAGGAGAATACAAGGGTAGATGAATCCATCTCAACACAAGGAAACGAGGTAGAAGAAGGTGAAGCCGAGGTGATTCAAGAAAAACCAAAACCGGTAATTAAAGAGTACCAACCTCGCATACCTTACCCCGAAGCGTTGAAAAGAGATGATACAGAGGAACAGCTCGGTAAGTTTCTTAAACTTTTAAAGAAATCACATATTAACTTACCATTACTTGAAGATCTTTCTCAGATGCCAGATTCTAGGAAATTTTTAAAAGAGCTTCTGACAAACAAACGGAAGTTAGACGAGTCGTCACATGTTGAACTTAACGCAAAGTGCTCAACAGTTCTCCAAAATAGACTACCACAAAAGCTAAAAAGACCCAGGGAGTTTTACAATTCCATGTTTAATTGGTAGGCTAACTGTTGATAATGCGTTAGATGATTTAAGGGCAAGCATAAATGTCATGCCTTATAAATTGTTTAAACAATTAGGTCTAGGGAAACCCAAACAAACTAGGATGAGCATTCAATTAGCTGATAAAACTGTTAGAATTCCTAGGGGTATTATCGAAGATGTTCTTGTAAAAATTGACAAATTCGTTTTCCCAGTAGATTTTGTTGTCTTAGACATGGATAAGGATAATTCGATCCCCTTAATTTTAGGAAGACCCTTTTTAGCAACTGCCAGGACTAAAATCGATGTTGATGCAAGAGAACTCATACTTTGCGTAGGTAATGAGACAGTCACCATCAAGGCTCTCGATTCGGCTAGAACATCGAGTAATCAAGGTGAGAACATAAATTCTACTGATAACCATTCGGTTAACTCTTATTTTTCAGGAAGCACCACCAAAGAATACAACTGAACCCGATCCTAAACCCCATACCAACAAAGAAATAACTCATGAAGATCGAGGGATTCAGTTCGATGATCTAGACGAGTGGAAGACACACTTCAAGGAGAAATTAGGGATACACGACGAAGAACCAGAACCACATAAGATAAGACCGAAGGAGCCCCCAAAATAGCTAATAGGAACAACAAACCACTTCAAAATAGGGGACCAGGTACTGTTAGATCATGCAGACCCTCGAACATCTCCTCCGGACCCTAGCACAAACAAAGAAATATCTTTTAGGGTAACCAGTGTTTTTCCGCACGGAACAGTCGAGGTAAGTAATCCTATTTTTGGTACTTTTAGTATAAACACATCTCGACTTAAAATTTTTCACGAAGACACAAATGATAGCATGAGGAAGGACTTCCAACTCCTCAAACCACCTTGAAGATGCAAATGAGAGGTAAAGTCTAGCTTAAGAGTGGCCTGATTTTTTTCATTATTCTCAAATTTCTGAAATTAGGTACCAAACTTTTTGCATTGTTCTCAAAATCCTGAGTTTAGTCTTGTTTTTAAGTAATTTCCTCATATTACTATTTAGGATGAAATTTCTGGTGATTTATGATTTTTATTGACATGTTTTAGATTAAGTCATTGATAATTGTACATTGATAATTAAATTTGAAGAATACTAGAGAACCAAGCATGATAAGTCTATTTTTCAGAAATTAAAAATTTTCTAGGTTGTCGAACTGAGTTTAAATATTACTTTGAAGTTTGAAATTTACGAGGTTGACATCAAAATACCCATATTTTTTGTGAGATTTTGAGCCTTATAGAGCATAAATTCTTTTTCTTGCTCACTTTATTGATTATGAGTATGTCAACACTGATTTGTTATTCTAGAACTTGTATCGATTATACATGTCGAGACCACAATTTTTTGATTTGATACACAGAGATGATAAAGGCACCTAGGTTTTAACCCACTTACTCCATAAAAAGCCTACCGTCATAATTAACCCCTAGTGAACCCCTTTAATCCTAACAACCCTATTTATTGACATAACCACTAATATTAACCCAGAACCCCTTTGTTTTTGTTATCACCATTCCTTTTGACTACCCTTATATCGAGATTTGACCTGATTAGTTGCCTAATTATGAATTTTAGCAGTTTATCCTTTATTATGTATTTAGTTGTTCTTAAAAAAAATCATCAAGAATATATTCATTATTCATTATTAGTTGTGATTAAATGAGCTTATACGCTTAAATTCCAAATATCGAAGAAGAAGCTCGCATTATTGGTATTCTTAGTTTTCAATTAATGTAATTATTATTATTAGTTCATTAGTTCTTAGTTAGGTAATTTGTCAATTCAAACTTGATTCTAACTCTCTAATTCAGCCTTATCCCACACCTTAACCTTAGCCCCGTTAGAACCCTAGCAAAGACCTTTTGATTTGTATTTCATCTCATATTTCAGTGGTGGAGATTTGATTTTCATGCAAGCCTATGGGATTAACTCTTCATGTTTGACTTTTGAGTGCCTAAATTCTGAACCTTAAACACCTTGAGTGATTTGAGGGAATCCTTTGTGAGGATGTCAATCCTTGTCGATTCCAAATTAAAGGTAATTATCTAGATAAGGGGAGACGCCTATGTTTTCGAGCTACAAAATCTATGACTTATACTGTTTGAATTTTTAGGACACTTTGAATTGAATTATCCATGTATAAATTATCTATGAATTATGATGAGACACTATCAATAGGAATTATGAATTACAGGAAGTTCATTTTAATTGTAAGTTGAGAATTTTGCTTGAGGACAACCAAAAGCTTAAGTGTGGGGGTATTTGATAAACCGAAATAGTAACATATTTTAAGCCCACATTTAGTATGCTTTTGGATGAATTATCCCTTGATTTATGTAAAAAGGTGCTCTTAATCCTTTCTTTTCATGTCTTATACTCAGAAAAGCACCCAAGGATAAAAAGAACGAGAAACGGGCTCAAAACAGACCAAAACGGACCAATGAGGAAATCGACACAGCCTAGACTTGGACCCACACGGCTGTGCCAAGTCAATCATCTAGAACACGGTCTAAACCTCGACGAACACGTCCGTGTCTCATTAAAGGAATCCAAACACAGCCTGGCCACGATTTACACGGGCGTGTGCCATGGCCGTGCCTCTGCCGTGGAAAAGAGCAATTTCATTCGGGAAAGGATACTTAGGAAGAAAGAAACGTATTTCAAAAGCCTATAAATACACCCTAAGTATGACTGAAAGGGAGCCCAAAGCCATTGTCTAGGGGCGTCGTGCTAGGCCGTAGAAGAAAGCGGATTTGTGGGGATTTACTCGGGGATAGCCGCTGATCCATCTCAAGCCGCGAGTTATACTCAAGACGGAGGATATCCTCTTGATTCCTTCAGGGGTTTTAGGGATTTCTTATGTTTTGTTTTATCTTTTCTCTTGAGATGTTTTCCTTTATTGTTATGAACTAAACCTTCGGATACACGAAGGGGATAAAACCTATGATGAATCTTGTTATTTGATTATTTGAATTATATGATAAATACTTAGTTTGTTCTTAATTATGTGAGCTTAATCCAAATCTAATGTGCTTAGGTGGAGGAGGAATAGACCCTGCCTAAGAGTAGATCCAACATAATTAAGCGGAGTTGATCGCACGCCTAGAGATAGGGTGAAGAGATTTTGCCGGATTAGGGTGAAACCTAATATGGGAATCCATAGATCGATTTACTGCTATTCTAGGGGGTTATTATAAGCGAATGAGAGTTCCACTAATTAACCTAGGGTTAGACGTTATTCGCCTCGAGAGAGGGTTTAATATACGTTAGGGAGTCTTACGGATCAAACTAAGTGAATAAATCGTATGGTTCAGTGTTAGATAACAAGTTAAGTCTAGGTGGATTCTTCCTAGGGTATCGTTTAAATCAACTGAGTTTTTCCTAAGTTATTTTCCAAATTCATTCTTCTTTGTCTTAGAGTCTTTAGTTTAGTAGTTAATTAATTTAGATTAATAAACAACTTCACTTATTTTAGGCTAAATAATAAAAAGAAAGTTAGTATTAGTACTTTTAGTTCCTTTGGGTTCGATAATCCGGTCTTGCCTAAGCTATACTACTGTTCGATAGGTGCACTTGCCTCAATCGTTGTCAGAGTTAGTTTCCAGGTTTAATCATTCTTTTATAAATTTTAAAACTCTGATTTAAAATAATCACTACTACCTTCCCTTCTTGCATTAATACACATCCTAATCCTGTGTGCGACGCATCACAATAAACAACGAACTCCTTCCCAGCCTCAGGCTGAATCAACACTGGTGCCTCAGTCAGAATCTTCTTTAGCTTCTCAAAACTTTCCTACTGTTTATCAGTCCACACAAACGGTACTCCTTTCTACAATAACTTGGTTAGAGGTGCAGCAATCAATGAAAACCCCTCAACAAACCTTCTGTAGTACCCAGCCAAACCCAGAAAACTTCGAATTTCAGACACTGACTTCGGTTTCTTCCAATCCAACACGGCTTCAACCTTTCGAGGATCGACTCTAATCCCTTCAGCAGACACAACTTGACCCAAGAACGTCACTTCCTTCAGCCAAAACTCGCACTTACTAAATTTAGCATAAAGTTGCTTCTCTCTCAATATCTGCAGAACAACCTGGAACGGTGGAAATGTGCAAGTGTACACAATCGTAACAAGTAATAAAGTGACAAGTAAATGTCGAGTTATCGTACCCACAGAGATCAGAAAAGAATTATTTATGAAAATGTTTTCAAACAATTTGGTGAAGGAAAAATATTTGGATTTAAGAAATATTTAAAAACTAAAAATAAAACAAAGAAAAATAAAATAAAACAAAGTTCTAATGCACGATTTCAAAAACTGATTTTAATCAAGATGATATAATTGTGTTGGATTAATAACATTTCTTACCTTAGAATTATTAAACTCGTGTTTATACTTATTAAAACATGGAAACTCGGTAATTTGCTAACTTATGAACATATTTACAAATAAAAATCCATTCATCTCTTATACATATTCCTATGCAAATTCAAACGACTAAACAGACTTCTAAAAGTAAACATGTTATCGCATATACATACTTATTAAATTAAATTATCTCTCGCATATCCCTATGTCGATTCAAACGATTAATTCAACCTAACAAGCATATAAAAGATCATGTGAAGTAACAAAGTATTCTTACCTTGAAACAATTTAATCACAAAAATCCTGCAAGTTATGCAAGGCATATGTATCATCAAATACAATGCTAATTTAATCTTCAGCTTCCTTAGAAGAATTAAACATGCACAAATTAAGTATTGTGTCCATTAATTACAATTTCAATGCGTTTAAATAATTAATTCATTAGCTATCTAAACAATTATAATGCCAGATAACTTAACGTAATTTTACTTAATCAAATATTTTACCGAGGCCTTTAATAGCATAAACACAATTTTAATAATTCAAGAGGACGAAATACGACCAACTCAACACGAATTAAATTCAAGCTAAATTGATTAAATTAAACATCCCAACAGCATAAATATTCATAAACATGTTTGTCAAAACAACAACGAATAATTTAAAGAGATAAGGAACAAGAAACAAATCCGGTGTTTCTCCGTGGCTTGTCTGTTTGCTCCCTTCTTTGTTCTTCGTTGTCCTCGGCTATCAAGGTGGCTTATGAACACTTCAATTTCTGCTTCAAATGGCTGGAAAAACACCTCTTTCCCAAGAGGAGAAATCGGCACAAGAACACCAAAAAGGGAGAAGGGAAAATGGGAATTGAGAGAAAGTGAGAGAGGAGAATGTTAAATGCTTGAGGTGTGTTTTGAATGAGCAGCTAGCGGGTGTATTTATAGCTGATCAAGGCTGCTAAAAATAGAAAATATCAGCAGCAAAAGAGGCCTCCCTTGGCCAGCCATCCCATGTGGCAAAGTTGAAGAATTCAACTTTGCTAAATATAGCATGGGGCAATCTACAAAGCCATAATTTTTGGAGGGGTTTGAATGCAGTTTTGAAAGGTCTTCAAGGGCTTCTTTGCAAGCTTAATTAATCAGCTAATAAGCTGATTTGGGCCATCATTGTGGATGGTTTGGGCTGCCCAATTGGTGGCTGGTTCGGTTCAACTGATTCGGTTCAACCAGTGCGGTTTAATTGGACCCTTTTCCATAATTAATTAATAATAATTTATTTAGCCCAAATTAAATTGGGAATAAATTAAAATTAATTATATTATGATTAATTATTCATAATTGGACCGTCTTGGGATGGAAATAAATTTGCCTTGAACTTCAAATTGCTTCTCGGTTTTGTTCTTCGAGCAGTGTCTGCCGAGCTGATTTTTGCCCTTTGTGCGATTTTGTCGAAAATAGTCAAAATAAATCAAAATTAATTATAAAATTAATTAAAATTCATCATGTTCATATTTTTAGCACAATTTAATTATTTTATAATATTTAATTATTTTCCGACAAGAATTTACTCGAAACCACATGAATTTGGGTCAAAAAGGGCATGAAAAAGTATATAAATTTTTGTGTTTCCACACCCCCAAATTTAATTCATTGCTCGTCCCGAGTAATGCACAAATTTGAAAAGAATTTTCTCGAAACACCTTTGAAAAATTCCTTGAACAACTTTTTCTCTAAATTATGAATTTGATGTACTTAGGCTCAAAAATAAGAAATTTGATAATTATGCTACTTAAGTATACATATCGTTCAAATTACCTCCAACAATTATTATACTAGCAAAATTAGACTAAATGTTTCTTCATAAAGACATGTTCCTCGTTACCAATTTGATTTTAATTCCTTATTCAAAAAGTAAACTGCAATCATTAAAAACAACTAATGTCTTCATATGTTGAATGTAGCAATTTCTCTCCACTAATGTAGGTAACATTGGAATTTTGAATCAATAGGTCTTTAATAAGGTTGTAACGTGGCTGGGGTTAGGGGTAAGTAAAAGATAGACAAATTTTTGGCTTAAAAACCCTAGACTGAGCTTAAAATCGAACCTTCGGAACTCTTACCCTTGAGACACCAACTTTTGCTCTTTCGATCACTTATTTCATTTTGAGTACATTTTTTTTTAACAATCAAGCTCAAAGTCGAGCACTAGCTTCATGTACTATAATTTTCGAGCATTTGATACATCTTTTCAACTCCCCCAAACTTATTTTCAAACGATCTTCTGAATAGTACTGAGTCTAGTGTTTGGGACAATTTTAGAAGTAATGAAGAGAAAATTGATGGCTAAATATTACATAGGTCCAAATAAAATTAGGCCATATAGTCTCAAAATTGGGTTTCAAAGGATAATTTTATCAGGGTCGGCTTGAAAAGGCTCAAACGGTCCAAACAACAGTTGCCTAAATCATTTTCAACATTCCATGCTTCCTAGGATTTTGCCTCAAGAAATTACTAAGTCAATTCTAAAGACTTAAACTTTCATGCATGCCTAATTTTTTCGTAAGGAACTAAAAAATTTATGGTACGAATTTACATGTTTTATTAAAAATACATTCATATCATTATTAAGTAACATAATCAATTATTGAAATAATATAACTTTATTAATACTGAAGTTCAGCATACTTAACAAAATTTCTAATTATTGAACAAAATATATCCTAATCATAACTAAAATAAAATTTTATTCTGAGTGGAATCAATTCAAATTTTCGGTCCCCCCTACTTAAAATGAACAATGTCCTCATTGTTTAAAGTGAATAGATACTATACACCAGGTAGGATAATTAGAAAAGAGGAGGTGAGTCAAATTG
This sequence comes from Gossypium sturtianum, assembly GCA_025698515.1. NCBI lineage: Eukaryota > Viridiplantae > Streptophyta > Magnoliopsida > Malvales > Malvaceae > Gossypium > Gossypium sturtianum. The sequence goes on along the minus strand of CM046955.1, from coordinate 142,681,200 downwards.
ACTGCTTAAGTATCAGGCTCTTTCTAAAATCCAATCCTAGACATGTATATATCTATTGCCACACTTTAGCCTTTGAGACTTGTTTAGATTTTATTCATGATTCCTATCTCTTGTTTTATTGTGCAAGAATAAAAATTCCTAATTAACCTAATCCTAGAATAACTGAAAATAAAAATAAACTAAAGTTGAAGTCCTCCCCTTTTTTATTTGTTTGCCGATCCTTCCGATTTTGACTCATCTTTTGCTCCATTAGTATTGTCTTTGTAGGAATCGCCTTGCTCTCTCTTCGATGATGAAACCCATGATTCAAATATGAAATCTGGAAACTCAGGCACAAAAATAAATGGGTCATTATAAATTTTCTTGAGGGCACTCCTCATCGAATCATCTCTTATTTTTTAGTATCGCCAATAGGCTTGTTGCTGCCATTGCATGTGTTGCATTAAGTCCATCAGCTTCAACAGCTCATCACGACAATCTGGGCTAGGCGGTGGAGCTCTAAACATTAAGGGTTCGATATCAGGTTCAGCTTCTGGTTCCATTGGATCTGCCTCATTTGATTGCTCTGGTGGGATTTCTGCGGGTTCATCTTTTGCTTCTTCAGGATCCTCGCTCTCTATTCGCTGCTGAAGAACAGAATCTCCGGCCACTCGGTAGAGGTCCCAATCGGTGATTGTGCCTTGACTATACTCTATCTTCTTCACGTCCGCAAGGAGTTTTGCTTTTAAGCACAAAATTGTGATCGTAAAGGGAAAATAGGCTGGGCCAGAGCGTCTAATGGCACAATTTCGCATTTCTCTCAAGATGATTTTGCCCACATCAATGGTCTTTTCGGTTAAAATCGAGTATAGTAGGACCATTCGCTCTAATGAAAATGTTGTCCCATGTGAACTAGGCATAAGGCTGAAACGAATGAAGTAGAACCATACCTTCGCGAGTGGTGTCAAATACTCTCTTCGACACGTGTGGATTCCTTGTTTTGACACAGTCCACTTAGAACCTAGAACTGTGAGTTCCTCGAGGATTTCTTGCAGATTTTCAGGCTTAATATTGCTCAACAGAGAGGAATATTCATCGTTGTCGAAATCAGGTAATTCAAAGAACTCATTAATAGCATTAGAATTTATTGGTACCTTGATTCCGCGGACTGAAACTTTGGTCAATCCGCTTGAAGTTAAGTTCGCGTAGAATTCACGAACTAATTCCTCATCCACACTTGGTCTCTTCTCACAAAACAATTCCCAATTGAGGGATTCAGCAACTTGTCGAATACGTGTCATAAAGTCTCTGTAGTTGCTTTCTTTCAATGTGAAGCCTTTCTCTGGATGCATCTGTTGATTTTTGAAGATACTTTCGTATCTTACTTTGGCTTCTTCACAGTGAAATTTGCTTTGTGGTTTGTCAATTTGAGCGGAGGCACGAGTTCTTTTGCGAGTCATAATTAACCACCTTCCTCGTAGAATTTAAGAACTCTTAAAATAAATAAAAACTAATGAATCAAAAGGGAGAATTTAAAGGAGGGTTGGCTTAGGTTGGGGAAAGGGAGAATGTGCGCATAGGTGCACAAAGCGACAAGGTGCGATGGGGGTTGAGCGGTGGCGCGCAAGGTGCAAAGACAAGGCGAGCCCACGGGCTGGTCGGCGTGGGGTGTTGGTGTGCGGCTAGCGCCGGGCAAGGCAAGCGCGCGTGAGATCCCGACTGGCAATCTGCTTTGGTGCTTGGCGTGCGGCGTCTTTGGAGCTATTGCTTTGGCGAATGGTGGCTTGGGAGTTCGCGGCACTTGGTGTTTTGGTGGATGAGTGAATGGTGAGAACAAGGGTGCAATTTATAGATGGAGGAGTATAAATTGGAATAGAACTCTTAGAACAATTAAAGCATTAAAAATAAGAGTCCCCTTCTAATTTTACTCATGATAAACAACAATTAATAATTAAATAAACACATATAAATTATCAATTGTTATTTATTTACTAAGATAAATATAAAATAAAATTAATTCTAATCCTAAGCTAGGTTGATAAAAGTTAATATATAAATTATAATGAATATAATTATATATTAAAGTTTATCAATAATTTGAAAATAAAAATATTTATTTTAGATCCCTTTTAAAAATATTTACAAGAAGAGGCACCTAGTTTTTATTATTTATGAAAATAGCAACCAAATTTGAAAAATAAATCAATTAAGTCCATGGACTTAATGAAAAATTGAAATTGAGTATAATTTAAAACTTAAGTCAAAATTGACCTTTTATTTGAAAAAAACAAAAATTATTTTGCTATTTAGGGGCTAATTTCTTGGAAAATTATGTAAAAATCAATTCCCAAGAAAGATTGGAGGGGTCACAAGCGGTCCCGCTTAAGTTCCAATCTCCTAGACAGAATTTATTTAAACATAATGAACCCAGAAATATACCCTAAATAATTTATTGAAAACAAGAAAATTAAAAATCAGATAAACTGAACACGATTTTATCCCGTTCAGGGTTTTCTTCGTAATAGTGTTTCAAACGCTGAGCATTGACTTGAAAATTACCTTTCTTACCTTAGAGTTCAACAACTCCGTATGGATAAACGCGATGAATTGTAAATGGACCGGACCAACGTGACTTTAACTTACCTGGAAAGAACTTCAATCTGGAATTAAATAACAAAACTTACAGACCTGCTTCAAACTCTCGAACTCGAATATGCTTGTCATGCCATTTCTTGAGTCTTTCTTTGAGTAATTTGGCATTTTCATATGAGAACATTTGAAATTCCTCTAGCTCGTTGAGTTGGAGCATTCGTTTCTCTTTAGCAAGCTTGAGATCCAAATTGAGTTGTCGAAGAGCCCAGTAACCTTTGTGCTCTAACTCCAGAGGTAGATGACAGGCTTTCCCAAAGACCAACCTATAGGGTGACATTTCTAAGGGTGTTTTGTATGTTGTTCTATAAGCCCATAAAGCATCATCTAGTCTCTTAGACCAATCTCGTCGGTTCGGGCAAACTACCTTCTAAAGTATGCCTTTGATCTCCTTATTTGCTAGCTCAGCTTGCACATTTTTCTGTGGATGGTAAGCTGTAGCAACCTTGTGTTTCACTCCATGTTTATCTAGCAACCATTTTAACCACTTGTTCACAAAGTGGGTCCCTTCATCGCTGATAATAGCTCTAGGGGTTCCAAACCTTGTGAACACGTGTTTCTGCAAGAATTTCATCACAACCTTGGCATCGTTCGTCAGATAAGCTTCAGCCTCGACCCACTTGGACACATAATCTACTGCTACCAATATATACTTGTGACCAAAAGACGGAGGAAAAAGACCAAGAAAATCAATACCCCAAACATCAAACAATTCTACCTCAATGATATTTGTTCGAGGCATCTCATTTCTATTAGTTATGTTTCCAACTCTCTAACATCGATCACAATTCTTTACGTAAGCGTATGCATCCTTGAATAGTGTTGGCCAAAAGAATTTGTCTTGCAATACTTTGGCCACTCTACGAGTTCCTCCAAAGTGTCCCCCACTCGGAGCTGAATGACAGTGGTATAAAATCTTCAGTATTTCATCTTCTGTCACACATCTCCTAATCATCTGATCTGCACACTTTTTAAACAAATATGGCTCTTCCCAAAAATAGTACTTCACATCGTGAAGAAACTTTTTTTCTTTGTTGATAAGTTTTATCAATCGGCATCAAACCACAAGCTAAATAGTTAGCAAAATCAGCGAACCATGGAATATTGTGGACATGATTTACCTTCAGTATGTGTTCATCTGGAAATGTCTCTTGGATCGGTACGAGTGGTGAATTTCCCTCTTGCGGCTCCAATCTGGATAAGTGATCTGCTACTTGGTTTTCTACTCCCCTTCGATCTTGAATTTCTAGATCGAACTCCTAAAGTAGAAGCACCCACCGGATCAATCTCGGCTTAGCATCTTTCTTGGCTAATAAGTACTTAATTGCGGAGTGGTCCGTATAGACAATCACTTTGGTACCTACAAGATAAGATCGAAACTTGTCGAAAGCAAACACAACAGCAAGTAACTCTTTCTCTGTTACCGTATAATTCAGTTGAGCTCCGATTAGAGTTCTGCTTGCGTAGTAGATAGGATGAAAAACTTTGTTTCTTTGCTGGCCCATGACAGCTCCAATGGCGAAGTCACTTGCGTCACACATCAAAATAAATGGCGAATCCCAGTCTGGTGTGACGATTATGGGTGTCGTGACTAATCGAATTTTTAGATCCTCGAAGGCTTTTAAGCATTCCTCATCAAACTTGAATATCTAGTCTTTCTCCAATAGCTTGCATAAGGGTTTAGCCACTTTGGAGAAGTCCTTGATAAACCTTCGATAAAAACCGGCATGGCCCAAAAAGCTCCTAACACCTTTTACAGATGTTAGAGGTGGGAGTTTCTCAATAATGTCTACTTTTGATTTGTCCACCTCGATCCCACGTCTCGTTATCCGATGCCCTAGAACAATTCCTTCTCGTACCATGAAATGGCATTTTTCCCAATTGAGTACGAGATTCGTTTCTTCGCATCGCCTCAGTACCTTCGCTAGATTGGCTAAGCAATCATCGTAAGTATCTCCGAATACTGAGAAATCGTCCATGAAAACTTCCAAGTACTTCTCAACCATGTCAATAAAGATAGACATCATACATCTTTGAAATGTAGCTGGTGCATTACATAAACCAAATGGCATGCGTCTAAATGCAAATGTACCGTACGGACAAGTGAATGTCATTTTGTGCTGATCTTCCGGTGCTACTATAATCTGATTATACCCTGAGTATCCATCGAAAAGCGATGGTAGTCTCGTCCCCGCGAGTCTATCCGAAGATCTGGTCCAAGAACGGCGGAGGAAAGTGATCTTTCCTAGTCGCCTTGTTTAGCTTCCGTGTCGATGCGAGTTCTCCATCCCGTGCTCGTGTTCGTTGGTATCAACTCGTTGTTCTCATTCTCCACGACCGTGATACCTCCTTTCTTCGGCACGTACTAGACTGGACTCACCCGTGAACTATCTGAGATGGGGTAAATTATACCCGCATCCAACCACTTGATAATTTCCTTTTTCACTACATCTTTCATGATGGGGTTCAGTCTCCGTTGTCCATCAATCATTCCTCTCTCGCCATCTTCTAATATGATCTTGTGCATGCATACAGATGGGCTAATACCGCGAATATCGGCTATGGTCCATCCGATAGCCTTCTTGAATTGTTTTAAAACTATGATAAGTTTCTCTTCTTGTTCAGTAGTTAATTCTGCTGAAACAATCACAAAGCGAGTAGAGAGCGTTACCTAAATAAACATATTTTAAGTGTGAAGGTAATACCTTGAGTTCTAACTTAGGTGGCTCCTCGATTGATGCTTTTGGCTGCATGTAATCTCTTTTCTCTAATTCCAAAGATTCAAAATGGGATTGCGGATTAAATCTCTTTTGATTAGCTCCTAGCAAAGCTAAGCATTCATCTTCTTCTTCATCATTTGGAGGATCCGATGTCAAAATACTTTCCAATGGGTCCTCAACATAGTTAAGTTCCTTCTCTATTATTAATTCTTCTAAATCGGCTACTGCAGAACAATCATCCATTGTGTCAGGAAATCACATTGACTTAAAAACATTAAATGTTACCTGATCATCTTGAACACGCATAGTCAGCTCGCCCTTCTGTACATCAATAAGGGTCCTTCCGGTTGCTAAGAATGGTCTTCCTAGGATAATTGGCACTTCTTTGTCTGCTTCAAAATCTAGAATTACAAAGTCAGCAGGAAAGATAAATTTTTCTACACGTACCAATACGTCCTCGATTTTTCCTTCTAGATGTGCTAAGGATCGATCTGCTAGTTGAAGTGTAACCGTAGTTGGTCTAACTTCTTTTATCCCCAACTTTCTAAATATTGACATAGGCATCAAGTTGATACTTGCACCTAAGTCACATAATGCCTTACCACAATATGTTGATCCAATGTTGCACGGTATGGTAAAACATCCAGGATCCTTCAATTTTAGGGGTAGTTTGTTCTGAAGATATGCACTGCATTCCTTCGTCAGAGCTACCGTATCAAATTCTCCAAGCCTTCATTTTTTAGACAAGATATCTTTTATGAACTTGATGTAGTTCGGCATTTGCTCAAGTGCTTCAACCAACAGGATGTTGATGTGTAGTTGCTTGAGTACGTCAAGGAACTTCTTGAATTAAATCTCCTGCTTCGGTTTCTGAAGTCTTTGAGGGTAGGGTGGCGGTGGTTTCATCACTGGAACTGATTCTGGTTGATTCGCCTTTGGTGGTAATTCTGCATCTAACAAAGTTGTTGGTTGATCAGAATTGATTGGTCCTGAGGTTACTTTGTCGGGTTTTGCAGGTTTCGATTCTGGTGAAACTGGGGTTTCAACACTTGGTTGAACTTCTTCTTGAGCATCAGCTTGCTCCTTTTCAACTTCGACAATGTTGCGTTCGACTATCTTTCTTCTCCTCAATGTCAACGATTTGCAATGCTCCTTTCCTGGATTTCTCAGATTTTCCGTGTCACTAGGTAAATCACCTTGTGGTCGGTTCCTGAGTTCAGTCGCAAGCTGGCCCACTTGATTCTCCAAATTCTTCAATGTAGCTACTTGGCTCTGGATTAAGGCATCATTCTTTGCTATGTATGTCTTTAGCAAACTCTCCAGGCTATTGGATGCTTCACTTTGAACCTGGTTTTTGAACTTGTTGCGAGAAAATTAGGCACTGGGTCGATGCAGGTTGGGTGTAAGTAGTAATCTCGGTTCCAAATTTCCTTGGTTACTCTAGGAAAAATTCGGGTGGTTTCTCCATGATGGGTTATAAAAGTTGGATTGCAGCCCTTGCCTTCCTCGGTTTTGGTTTTGATTACCCATGTAGTACCATGATTAGGTTCGATGGACATTCTTCAAACAAATGTCCCTCCCTACACAATAAACACAGCTATATTCTCAAATTGATTAGGCGGTTTTGCTGTAAAACTATTAGTCCCATTAGTAGTAAGATTTTTAAGCATTGAGGATATCGATGATACCTAAGATGCGAGTGAAGTAAGAGCATCTACTTCATGAATTCCGGTGACTCATCTTCCTGACATTGCTCGACTGGTTTTCCATTGATAGTTGTTGTTGGTAATCCTCTCGATAATTTCGTAAGCCTCGTTATAAGACTTAGAAAGGAGAGCACCATTAGCAGAGGCGTCCACTACCATCCTTGTGTGGGCGTTGAGACCATTGTAGAATGTCCCAAGTTGAATGCAATGAGGGATTCCATGATGAGGGAATTTTCGTAATAACTCTTTAAATCTTTCCCATGCCTCATACAAGGACTTGTCCTCCATTTGGTGGAAAGCAGTGATCTCGTTCCTCAGCTTAGCATTTTTGGTTGGCGGAAAATACTTCATGAGGAATCTCTCGGCTAATTCTTGCCATGTAGAAATAGAGTTCGGTGGCAATGAATTCAACCAAGCACGAGCTCTATCCCTTACGAATATGGGAATAGCTTCAATCGTAAGGCATCTTCGGGCACTCCGGCTAACTTGAAAGAATCGCTCACTTCCACAAATATTCTTAAGTGAAGATGAGGATCTTCAGTAGGCATTCCACTGAATTGGCCCACTGTCTGAAGCATCTGGAACATGACTGGCTTCAGCTCAAATTGTTGTGCCTCGATTTCGGGTCTCTTAATACCCGGATTAAGATCGTTAAACACTGGCACGGCATATTGTCTTAAGGCTCTATCCCTATCATCAGCAATAAGGATAGGATTCTGAGCAGGGTTTGCTCCGTTTCCTTGGTTCATATTCTCGAAATTCATTCCTTCGGTCCTTCTTTGGTTTGCTTGTCTTCTTCATTGTCGAAAGGTTCGTTCTATTTCAGGGTCCACAGGGAGTAAGTCAATAATCTGGTCAATACTCATAAACACCTGAAATATTCACAGAAAAATTAAGTAAGTAAAAATTTAAATATGAAAATAAATAAACAAAAATGTAAGAATAAAAATTCACAAATAATGGCTTTCAAAAACAGTCCCCGACAACGGCGCCAAAAACTTGGAACGGTGGAAATGTGCAAGTGTACACAATCGTAACAAGTAATAAAGTGACAAGTAAATGTCGAGTTATCGTACCCATAGGGACTGTAAAAGAATTATTTATGAAAATGTTTTCAAAAAATTTGGTGAAGGAAAAATATTTGGATTTAAGAAATATTTAAAAACTAAAAATAAAACAAAGAAAAATAAAATAAAACAAAGTTCTAATGCACGATTTCAAAAACTGATTTTAATCAAGATGATATAATTGTGTTGGATTAATAACATTTCTTACCTTAGAATTATTAAAATCGTGTTTATACTTATTAAAACATGGCAACTCAGTAATTTGCTAACTTATGAACATATTTACAAATAAAAATCCATTCATCTCTTATACATATTCCTATGCAAATTCAAACGACTAAACAGACTTCTAAAAGTAAACATGTTATCGCACATACATACTTATTAAATTAAATTATCTCTCGCATATTTCTATGTCGATTCAAACGATTAATTCAACCTAACAAGCATATAAAAGATCATGTGAAGTAACAAAGTATTCTTACCTTGAAACAATTTAATCACAAAAATCCTGCAAGTTATGCAAGGCATATGTATCGTCAAATACAATGCTAATTTAATCTTCAACTTTCTTAGAAGAATTAAACATGCACAGATTAAGTATTGCATCCATTAATTACAATTTCAATGCGTTTAAATAATTAATTCATTAGCTATCTAAACAATTATAATGCCAGATAACTTAACGTAATTTTACTTAATCAAACATTTTACCGAGGCCTTTAACAATGTAAACACAATTTTAATAATTCAAGAGGACGAAATGCGATCAACCCAACACGAATTAAATTCAAGATAAATTGATTAAATTAAACATTCCAACAGCATAAATATTCATAAACATGTTTGTCAAAACAACAACGAATAATTTAAAGAGATAAGGAACAAGAAACAAATCTGGTGTTTCTCCGTGGCTTGTCTGTTTGCTCCCTTCTTCGTTCTTCGTTGTCCTTGGAGATCAAGGTGGCTTATGAACACTTCAATTGCTGCTTCAAATGGCTGGAAAAACACCTCTTTCCCAAGAGGAGAAATCGGCACAAGAACACCAAAAAGGGAGAAGGGAAAATGGGAATTGAGAGAAAGTGAGAGAGGAGAATGTTAAATGCTTGAGGTGTGTTTTGAATGAGCAGCTAGGGGGTGTATTTATAGCTGATCAAGGCTGCTAAAAATATAAAATATCAGCAGCAAAAGAGGCCTCCCTTGGCCAGCCATCCCATGTGGCAAAGTTGAAGAATTCAACTTTGCTAAATATAGCATGGGGCAATCTACAAAGCCATAATTTTTGGAGGGGTTTGAATGCAGTTTTGAAAGGTCTTCAAGGGCTTCTTTGCAAGCTTAATTAATCAGCTAATAAGCTGATTTGGGCCATCATTGTGGATGGTTTGGGCTGCCCAATTGGTGGCTGGTTCTGGTTCAACCGATTCGGTTCAACCAAAGGCGATTTAATTGGACCCTTTTCCATAATTAATTAATAATAATTTATTTAGCCCAAATTAAATTGGGAATAAATTAAAATTAATTATATTATGATTAAATCTTCATAATTGGACCGTCTTGGGCTGGAAATAAATTTGCCTTGAACTTCAAATTGCTTCTCGGTTTTGTTCTTGAGCGATGTCTCGCGAAATGATTTTCGCCCTTTGTGCGATTCTATCGAAAATAGTCAAAATAAATCAAAATTAATTATAAAATTAATTAAAATTCATCATGTTCATATTTTTAGAACAATTTAATTATTTTATAATAATTAATTATTTTTCGACAAGAATTTACTCGAAACCACATGAATTTGGGTCAAAAAGGGCATGAAAAAGTATATAAATTTTTGTGTTTCCACAACCCGAAGATGCGAATCATGCTCCTCTTCAGTCCTTGAGTACACCAAGATATCATCTATGAACACCACCACGAACCGGTCCAGATAGGGTTGGAAGACCCGGTTCATCATATCCATAAAAGTAGCTGGTGCATCTGTTAACCCGAACGGCATCACTAGAAACTCGTAATGCCCATACTGAGTTCGAAACACAGTCTTATGAATATCCGCCTCCTTGACCTTTAGCTGATGGTACCCAGATCTCAAATCTATCTTCGAGAAAACCACATCTCCTTGTAGCTGATCGAACAAATCGTCAATTCTTGGTAACGGGTACTTGTTCTTGATCGTCAACTTGTTCAATAGCCTATAGTCAATGCACATTCGCATCGACCCATCCTTTTTCTTCACGAACAAGACCGGCGCTCCCCACGGAGATACACTTGGTCGGATAAAACGACGGTCCAACAGCTCTTGGATCTGAGCTTTAATTTTGACCAGCTCCTTCGGTGCCATCCTATAATGGGTGATGGACACCGGAGCCGTTCCCGGAAGTAGCTCAATGCCAAATTCCACTTCGCGATCCGAAGGTAACCCTGGACAGTCCTTTATCAGATGATCCCTAGATCATCACTTGAAACATCATCCAGTTCTTCTCCAACACTCCCCCGAATGTATTTTCCCACACTGAGCACACGGTCGCAACTGACCAACAGCAACAGGGATCCCCACTCGAGCTGGCCGATCCAACCTAGGCCTCTTTTGGAAACCCCCAGATGATCCTGACGACCCAAAACTTCTCTTATTCTTACCCCTATCCTTATCCCGGTTCTGCCTCTCAGACCGCTTCACTTCTTCGGCTATTTTTGCTTTCTCGACCAGAATGGAAAAATCTCTTTCCCATTCATGAGCTATCGAGACTCGCACTGGTCCCGCATGAACTATCCTCGAACCGTACACAACACTCATAGTCGGTCGCGACTATACCCCGAGCGTAACGACTTAGGCGTAGGTATTTCGCCTCATATTCTGCCACGGATTTATTCCCCTGGACCAAGTTCAAAAATGCTTTCCTCTGGGCGTCCACATAACTCGCCCCAACATACTTTCCTGGAACGCTGTCTTAAAGAAGTCCTGGTGTCGGTCCCATTGGAGTACCCTCCCTTACCGTGAGCCACCACTGGTATGCCTCATCTCGTAGGAGGGACACTGCTCCTTTCAATTTTTCCTCCGCCGTGCAGTCCAGATCATCCATAATTCGTTCAACTGCTTCCAGCCAGTATTCAGCTACGTTTGGGGCCACACCAGAAATGCCTCTAAATATCTCATCCCCATTTGCCCGGAGTCGCTCAGGAATAGATTTTCGGGCTACCGATCCAGTGCTTGCTCTAGCAACCCGCTCCAAAACATGCAGCATAGCTTGGGACAAAGCATCATCCCCTCCAGCTCGATCATGGGACCCCGCCTCAGTCACCGGTGATACAGGTGCCTCCATTTCAGGCATGTGCCCCGATGCCTCAGATCCAACCCCAGCACCTTGGCCTCTACCTCGACCACGTATACCATGTCCACGTCATCTTGTGCTCATGTTTGCTGAATCGAATTAATCTGATTAGAAATTTTATGACTTAGTATATCGTTCCAATGTTATTAACATATATTTTATGAAGACAGATTTAAAAGTGATTTTTGCGAATCAAATTCCTAATGTCTCAATCTCTACAGTCTTAATCTCTTATAGCTAGCAGTCATAATACATTATCTCTAATAGTTTCTTTCTAAAATCATTTCATAATATCAAACAAAGTCAGAAGACTTACAGATTTGGTGTCGGAGACTCGGGTGCCATACTTCCAGAAAGACATACATTTCTTAAACCAGATTTCAAACCAATTTTGGAAAAACATTGTCGAACCCATTTCACAGCCGAGTTTTGGAACTTGGCTATGATACCATAAAATGTAACACCCCAAACCCGGCCAACACGTTACGACTAGATCTGGCATGTCACATGGAAATGTTGTTAAAGAAACTACGCGATTGTTGAAAACTTCGAGTTTTGTTTTCATTTTGAAAATCAGATTTAAGGTATTCTTGCAAAACGTTATTAATATTACTAACACCGAAAACTTGTTTTATAGTAAAAATCAAATTCAGTGGTTTTCAAAAATGTGACGTTTTGAAAATAGTGGTTGTAGTTTTAAGGAAATCCCGTGTTTAATTATCAATAGTTTGTGGACCGTTCATTAATATTTTGGAAAACGGTTATTTACGTTTTTAAGAAAACCCCGTTTTGATCAATTCATAATAAATCGTAAATGCGTTAAAAACAGAAACCAAATTAAAAATCCCAGTGGCCTAATTACAGAACATAACCCCAAATTAAAATAAATTTAAAGTGATGTAAAATAGAGTTTACTAAAGAATCAGTGCATGGCCACCACAGAGTCCACTTCGGCTCCAAATCCTCAAAGCTAGGGATTACCTGTAAAATTAAGCAGAGGGGTAAGTTACGAGAACTCAGTGTGTAATCCCTACACACGAACATTAATCGGGCCCGAGCCCATTCAGATACCAACCGGGCCTTAGCCCTTACGAAATCAAATTGGGCGAAGCCCATACTGAAACGAATCGGGCTCATGCCTATTTAGATGGTATAGCGTATAATTAATGCAATGCAACCCAGCCCAACCTAATTATCCATCCGCTACACACCACCCGACCAGCCAAAACACAAATGGTGGGGATTTCTAAAATCAACCTCATCCGCTACACACCATCGATGGCGCCACGCTTGCTCATCGCTAAAATTGTGGCAAAGCCACCAAAATAATGTGACAGAGTCACCAAATATGTGGCGAGCTACCAAATAATGTGACAGAGTCACCAAATACACTTCCCTTTTCATCAATATCATATCCCATTCCCATGTCAGAACACCCCAAACCCGCCCAAACACCATGACCGGATCCGGCATGTCACTTAGGGAGATTTTAAAAGATGTCGCAATTTCGAAAATATTTTTCTGAGTTTAACACTTTATTCGAGAAACTAAATGGTTGGATGATTTGTAAAAGATATATATTTTATATTTATGCCTTAGTGGATTAAAAAGCAAATTTGATACATGCCTTAACTTAATTAAAACGTAAAATGTAAATGTCTAATAATAATAAAAGCCCAAAAAAGGAAAATATGAAGCTAGTGGCCCATGGCCTTATTATAATGAAATTTAAACCCACTAATTAAAAATATTAAAAATAAATAAACTAGTAAAGTCTTTTGCTTTGAATCAAAATAATCCTCGCATGGCCACCTTGCGCTCTTCTCCAACCCTACCGATGCACTAGGTGCTACTGAAAGATGTTAAATAATGGGGTGAGTCGCGAGACTCAGTGTGCAACCCTCGTGCACCATCAGATTGGGCCTTAGCACCACAGAACAGATAACAGAGTATAATATATCAGAAAATATGCAAAGCCCAACCCAATCCTAGGTTTCCATCCGCTACACACCACCCTTACCTGCCAATCACACCATTGGGGATTTCTACAATCAACCCACACCGCTACACACCATCGATGGCAGTCATGCTGCAGATAGCTGCTTATCATCAGATCATGGCAAAAGCCACTACAACAGAACACTTCCCCTTTCATCAATCACCCAACCCCATGCAATCACAGAAACCGGCATACATGTTCATCATACCAAATCGACGGAAACATTCACTTTAGAATGACAGAGATCACTAACATGGTGATTCGCCTTTACCCTCCTCGGGTTTTCAACAGCCATGCCGGTATTTCGACATTTAGCAGAATATAACAGATTTATAAACATATACTAACAAGCAATCCAAATGGTGTGAGAATGTTACACATCTGATTAATACGTAGGACTACCTTCTATGTCGATACCCTCGCTAATCGGGTCTACTGCCCTTTGGCTATAGCTTTGCTCAAAAGCCGGAAGAACGCGAAGATAAAGCTTCCCCTACATTCGACCAAGGATTACTATTTACCCAAATTTATATGTTTAAATAAACAAATCTCCTTACCTAAAATGATTAGATCCCGGAAGTAGGATGATTCGAGTGCTACCGATTTAGAAACCTATGCGACTAGATCTTCTTCAAATCTCGGAATGCCGCCCATGAAAGAAAATACGAGATTAGTCAACCATCTAGCCATTCGGCTATGGTCTCCAAAAGCCAGAAAAGATTGAAAGAATAACATAATCGACACTTACCACTTCACAAGATTTTGGCTACCCCCTTGCAGAAAGATTCGGCAATCACAGAAGAAGATCGAAGCGTAGAAGATTAGAGATCTAGGAATTTCGGCTTTTAAGAAAATCCCGAAAAAGATGAACAAAAAGGCTGATGCGTTTTTGGCTTTTAGAAGAACTGAGTGAGGAGTTTCGGTTTTGGCTTAGGGAAAGAAAACAAAAGAGCCTTAGAGAATTCGGCTAGGAAGTAATTTTGACAGAAGAAGAAAAAGAATAGAAAAGTTTCGGCAATAGAGAAAACTGAGAGAGAGAGCTTCAGAGAAAAGAAGAAGAAAGGGAAAATCGACAGACTCTGGCTTTGTCTAACTCTATCTAGCCGCCCCTTTACACACACACAAATCCCATATTCGCCACCTCTATCCTCCCGGATAGCTCCTCATCCTTCCCCTTATCCTTATCAGAACACCTATCAAAAGAGACTTAATTAGCACCAACTCCTCCCTCCTTTATCAGCACAATATCCACATATTTTAAACATTACAAATCCCCTAAATAATAGCCTTGTGCCATCCCCTAGCTCCTCTTTATGCCAAATTTGGCCCAATAACTTGGGCTCCAAGCAACCAAAACTTGGGCCTTCTCCATCCACTAGTGACGCCCCCCCTTTTCTCCTTTATGGTGCCACCCTACTTTGGGACCACAAGCCCAATTTGACATTTTAAACAACCAAAACCTTATTTTAAGCCCTAGAGTATCTAAACAGAATATTTAATCAAGGCCTCAAATTTCAAACTTGAACCCAATTTGCACCTCAAATTCTCAAATTAACACATTAAACGTATCCACCCATTAAACGCATAGGCCCAAAAATTCGTGGATGTTACAGCTTCTACCCCCTTAAAGAAATTTCTGTCCTCAAAATTTCCAACTAACTATTAATCATACTACCCAAGTCTCACCACTATGCTTCCGCGCGAACTCTAATTCTAGAGCCAAAAGAAACACTTAGGATAATATGATGAGAGTGCGCACCAAGATTCGCATCCGGAGCGCCCTCGTCCCCTTGTACTCATTCTTCCGATTGACGTTTATCCGATTTTAGAAATTTTATGAATTATTAGTTTTCCACCGATTAACAACCACGAGCAGTCTTATGAAATGTAGTTTAAGAGTAGTTCTTTCAATTCGAATCACATCCACAAGTTTCATCTCAAGTTCACATCTTCTAGTCCTAAGAAGCACATACGCTCAATCATCAACCATCCACATACAAGTAGCATCCACGAACTTACATTCATCATGTAGGGGTGTCTTCATCGTTTCACTACCTGTGGGTATTTTCGTAATTTATCCTACAGGGTATTTTTGTAATTTTCCAAAATAGGGTTCCTTTGTGAAATAAGGTAATTTTGCATTTCGGGGTATTTTGGTAATTTGAAAATCTAGGGTGTTTTGGTAATTTTTCCAACCGGGTGTTTGAATTTTTTTAAACTAGGGACATCTCAAGAATTTTGTGAAAATCAGTGTGTCGGTCCCTTTCGGGTTTTAGTTATAGATTTTGGCTCACAACAAATCCTCGTGGCTATGGTGAACAAATACCACGCACTGCAGGATTCCAGTGAAGAGGATGTGAGTCACTAGGACTCGCTTAATTACTGTGCTCTTCCGATCCAATCCTAGACATGCGCATGCCTGTTGCCACACCCTAGTCTTGCGACTTGTCTACAGGTTTGTTCGGTTGGATTAAGTCTTATGCAATTGAGAGTTGTTTAACTAGGCCCAAGGTCCATCAAGCTCTAATTAAAATAATCTACGTCCCTTAAAGCCTATCAAGCCCACACATATATATATAACACAGTGAGTTCTGAATACTTACCTGGCGGACTTGGGCTGGAGACGCAGGTGCCATGCTGAGAAAACCCTCCTGTGTTATTTATAAACATGCATGTTTCCAAAACCCATCTTTAGAAAATGTTTTGAGCCCAAAATCCCTAAAGCCGAGTTTTGAACCGGGCTCTGATATCAATTTGTAACACCCAAACCCAGCCCAAACACCATGACCGGATCTGGCATGTCACTTAGGGAAATTTTAAAAGATGTTGCAATTTCAAAAAATATTTTTCTTAAGTTTAACACTTTATTCGAGAAACTAAATGGTTGGATGATTTGTAATAGATATACATTTTATATTTATGCCTTGGTGGATTAAAAACTGAAATTTGATACATGCCTTAACTTAATTAAAACGTAAAATGTAAATGTCTAATAATAATAAAAGCCCAAAACAAACGAAAATATGAAGCTAGTGGCCCATGGCCTTATTACAATGAAATTTAAACCCACTAATTAAAAATATTAAAAATAAATAAACTAGTAAAGTCTTTTGCTGAATCAAAATAATCCCTCGCATGGCCACCTTGCACTCTTCTCCAACCCGGTCTGATGCACTAGGTGCTACCTGAAAGATGTTAAATAATGGGGTGAGTCGCGAGACTCAGTGTGCAATCCTCGTGCACCATCAGATTGGGCCTTAGCCCCACAGAACAGATAACAGAGTATAATATATCAGAAAATATGCAAAGCCCAACCAAATCCTAGGTTTCCATCCGCTACACACCACCCTTACCTACCAATCACACCATTGGGGATTTCTACAATCAACCCACACCGCTACACACCATTGATGGCAGTCATGCTGCAGATAGCTGCTCATCGTCAGATCATGGCAATAGCTACTACAACAGATCATGGCATTAGCCACTACAGCAGATCATGGCAAAAGCCACTACAACAGATTATGGCAAAAGGCACTACAACAGAACACTTCCCCTTTCATCAATCACCCAACCCCATGCAATCACAGAAACCGACATACATGTTCATCATACCAAATCGACGGAAACATTCACTTTAGAATGATAGAGATCACTAACCTGGTGATTCGCCTTTACCCTCCTCGGGTTTTCAATAGCCATGCCGGTATTTCGGCATTTAGCAGAATATAATAGATTTATAAACATATACTAACAAGCAATCCAAATGGTGTGAGAATGTTACACACTTGATTAATACGTAGGACTACCCTCTATGTCGATACCCTCGCTAATCGGATCTCATCGCCTTTTGGCTCTGACTTTGCTCAAAAGCCTGAAGAACGCGAAGATAAAGCTTCCCCTACTTTTGGCCAAGGATTACTATTTACCCGAGTTTATATGTTTAAATAAACAAATCTCCTTACCTAAAATGATTAGATCCCTGAAGTAGGATGATTCGAGTGCTACCGATTTAGAAACCTATGCGACTAGATCTTCTTCAAATCCTTAATGCCGCCATGAAAGAAAATACGAGATTAGTCAACCATCTAGCCATTCGGCTATGGTCTCCAAAAGCCAAAAAGATTGAAAGAATAACATAATCGACACTTACCACTTCGTAGATTTCGCTACCCCCTTGCGGAAGATTCGGCAATCACGTAAGAAGATCGAACCGTAGAAGATTAGAGATCTAGGAATTTCGGCTTTTAAGAAAATCCCAAAAAGATGAACAAAAAGGCTGATGCGTTTTTCGGCTTTTAGAAGAACTGAGTGAGGAGTTTCAGTTTGGCTTAGGAAAGAAAACAAAAGAGCCTTAGAGATTTCGGCTAGGAAGTAATTTCGATGAAGAAGAAAAAGAATAGAAAAGTTTCGGCAATAGAGAAAACTGAGAGAGAGAGCTTCAGAGAAAAGAAGAAGAAAGGGAAAAACTGACAGAATTCGGCTTTGTCTAACTCTATCTAGCCGCCCCCCTTTACACACACAGTCCCATATTCGGCCACCTCTATCCTCCCAGATAGCTCCTCATCCTTCCCCTTATCCTTATCAGAACACCTATCAAAAGAGACTTAATTAGCACCAACTCCTCCCTCCTTTATCAGCACAATATCCACATATTTTAAACATTACAAATCCCCTAAATAATAGCCTTGTGCCATCCCCCCTAGCTCCTCTTTAAGTGCCAAATTTGGCCCAATAACTTGGGCTCCAAGCAACCAAAACTTGGGCCTTCTCCATCCACTAGTGACGCCCCCCCTTTTCTCCTTTATGGTGCCACCCTACTTTGGGACCACAAGCCCAATTTGACATTTTAAACAACCAAAACCTTATTTTAAGCCCTAGAGTATCTAAACAGAATATTTAATCAAGGCCTCATTGAAACTTGAACCCAATTTGCACCTCAAATTCTCAAATTAACACATTAAACGTATCCACCCATTAAACGCATAGGCCCAAAAATTCAGGATGTTACAGTTCTACCCCCTTAAAGAAATTTCGTCCTCAAAATTTCCAACTAACTATTAATCATACTACCCAAGTCTCACCACTATGCTTCCGCGGCGAACTCTAATTCTAGAGCCAAAAGAAACACTTAGGATAATATGATAGAGTACGCACCAGTATTCGCATCTGGAGCGTCCTCGTCCCCTTGTACTCATTCTTCCGATTGACGTTTATCTGATTTTAGAAATTTTATGAATTATTAGTTTTCTTCCACTGATTAACCACGAACAGTCTTATAAACAGTAGTTTAAGAGTAGTTCTTTCGAATTCGGAATCACATCCACAAGTTTCAGTCTCAAGTTCACATCTTCTAGTCCTAAGAAGCACATACGTTCAATCATCAACCATCCACATACAAGTAGCATCCACGAACTTACATTCATCATGTAGGGGTGTCTTCATCGTTTCACTACCCAGGGGTATTTTCGTAATTTATCCTACAGGGGTATTTTTGTAATTTTCCAAAATAGGGTTCCTTTGTGAAATAAGGTAATTTTGCATTTCGGGGGTATTTTGGTAATTTGAAAATCTAGGGGTGTTTTGGTAATTTTTCCAACCGGGGTGTTTCGAATTTTTTTTTTAAACTAGGGACATCTCAGTAATTTTGTGAAAATCAGGTGGCTGGTCCCTTTCGGGTTTTAGTTATAGATTTTGGCCTGTCAACAAATCCTCGTGGCTATGGTGAACAGTCACTACGCACCAGGTAGGATTCCAGTGAAGAGGATGTGAGTCACTAGGACTGCTTAATTACCAGGCTCTTCCAGATCCAATCCTAGACATGCGCATGCCTGTTGCCACACCCTAGTCTTGCGACTTGTCTACAGGTTTGTTCGGTTGGATTAAGTCTTATGCAATTGAGAGTTGTTTAACTAGGCCCAAGGTCCATCAAGCTCTAATTAAAATAATCTACGTCCCTTAAAGCCTATCAAGCCCACACATATATATATAACACAGTGAGTTCTGAATACTTACATGGCGGACTTGGGCTGGAGACGCAGTGCCATCTTTGAAAAACCCTCCTGTGTTATTTATAAACATGCATGTTTCCAAAACCCATCTTTAGAAAATGTTTTGAGCCCAAAATCCCTAAAGCCGAGTTTTGAACCGGGCTCTGATATCAATTTGTAACACCCAAACCCAGCCCAAACACCATGACCGGATCTGGCATGTCACTTAGGGAAATTTTAAAAGATGTTGCAATTTCAAAAAATATTTTTCTTAAGTTTAACACTTTATTCGAGAAACTAAATGGTTGGATGATTTGTAATAGATATACATTTTATATTTATGCCTTGGTGGATTAAAAACCGAAATTTGATACATGCCTTAACTTAATTAAAACGTAAAATGTAAATGTCTAATAATAATAAAAGCCCAAAACAAACGAAAATATGAAGCTAGTGGCCCATGGCCTTATTACAATGAAATTTAAACCCACTAATTAAAAATATTAAAAATAAATAAACTAGTAAAGTCTTTTGCTGAATCAAAATAATCCCTCGCATGGCCACCTTGCACTCTTCTCCAACCCGGTCTGATGCACTAGGGTATCTCAATTGCATTCCCGTTAAGGGTATTTCGGCTTTTAGCTGACACATAATAAAATACAGATCAAACAAAATAAAGGTGTGAGATTACACACCTGATTACGTGAAGAACTATACACTCCTGATCGCCGTCACTCTCACTTGCGGGAATAACAACGATTTACCTATCCCAAACAGATGTCGGCTCTCTACCACAACCCGGCAGAAAATCTCGAACTGCTGACACCGTACGTCGCTTGAACTTGAGAGCAGAGACTACGAGTCCACTCCCCTCAGACTCCCTTAAAGCACCCTCCTTAGGTCTACTAGCACTCGCCTCCATGAAGAAAGTCTTGATCAGTAAAGTAACACAGTGAAAGAATGGTGGTTGTCTAACAAGAAAATTTTGTTATGGCAGAGTAAGATGAAAAGAGAATAGACAAAAAGAATCAGAAAGAAACTCTCTACCTTGATCAAAGAGGAACCGATCCAAGACAGGTTCGGCTATGGGATTTAATAGAAGTATACAGTCCATGTTGAGAGAGAAAAAAAGAAGAGATTAGCCGAGAACTAGAATTAAGAGAAATAGCCACTTCAGCTATGCGTAACATAAGGCCGAAAGAAAAGAAAAGAGCGAATGAATTACGATTACCTTGTGATTACAGATGATTCGAACAACTAAGATGGATTCGACAGTCACTAGGACGCCCCACTTGCAGCTACTAGCATTCGGCTAAAGGCAAATATGAATGTAAACCGATTCAGTTGGAATGAAAAGGGAAATATTTAGCTTAAGGGGAAAAATATGAAAGCAGAGAAGGAAAAGTAAAGTTTCAGCTATGTTGAAAATAAGAAGAGGGAGGAAGAGACGAATGTTGGAGAGAAAAGATGAAAAGAATGCATGAGTGGTCACTCTCTAAAGGTTCGGCTGCCACACTATGAGGACAAGAGATGAAAGAAAGAAGAAGGAAAGTTTTTGATAAGAGTAAAAGTAACCCGAAATGCACCCAATTTGCACAAAAAAAGAAGAGGGACACGAAAAGAGCCTAAGAGAGATTTCGGCACTCATTCTTCCTCAAAACCGAAAAATGCTCCTCCCACAACCCCCAGCCGAATTTCACCCCCTCCAAGCTCCCACATTCGGCCAAACTCCTCCTCTCTCCCCAAATTCAACGATTCACTCCCCAAATCTCTCCTCAAACTCCTCTCCATCACTCATTCAAATTCATTTGACTTAGTCTACAACTCCCCTTGCAGAGTCCAAGCTGAACTCTACTACTCTCACCCGCTCAGCACAAAAATAAATGCAACACATTGCAGCATGTAGGATTCGAACTCCCTTCTTCCAAGTTCCCTTAATGACACCACACCACAATGCCACACGCCTCCTTGTGCTAACTGATCGCTGTAAATCAGAGTTTTAAAATTTATAAAAGAATGATCGAACCTGGAAACTAACTCTGACAACGATTGAGGCAAGTGCACCTATCGAACAGTAGTATAGCTTAGGCAAGACCGGATTATCGAACCTAAAGGAACTAAAAGTACTAATACTAACTTTCTTTTTATTATTTAGCCTAAAATAAGTGAAGTTGTTTATTAAACTAAATTAATTAACTACTAAACTAAAGACTCTAAGACAAAGAAGAATGAATTTGGAAAATAACTTGGGAAAAACTCAGTTGATTTAGACGATACCCTTGGAAGAATCCATCTAGACTTCACTTGTTATCTAACACTGAACCATATGATTTATTTACTTAGTTTGATCCGTAAGACTCCCTAACGTATATTAAACCCTCTCTCGAGGTGAATAACGTCTAACCCTAGGTTAACTAGTGGAAATCTCTTTCTCTTATAGTAACCCCCTAGAATAGCAGTAAATCGATCTGTGGACTCCCATATTAGGTTTCACCCTAATCTGGAAAAATCTCGTCACCCTATCTCTAGGCGTACGATCAACTCCGCTTAATTATGTTGGATCTACTCTTAGGCAGGGTCTATTCCTCCTCCACCTAAGCACATTAGATTTGGATTAAGCTCACATAATTAAGAACAAACTAAATATTTATCATATAATTCGAATAATCAAATAACAAGATTCATCATAGGTTTCATCCCCTTCGGGTATCTGAAGGTTTAGTTCATAACAATAAAGGAAAACATCTCAAGAGAAAAGATAAAACAAAACATAAGAAATCCCTAAAACCCCCTGAAGGAATTGAAGAGGAGATCCTCCGTCTTGAGTAGAATTTCGGCTTCTTGAGATGATTCAACTGGCTATCCCTGAGTGAATCCCCACAAATCTGCCTTCTCTGGCCTAGCACGACGCCCTGACAAAAGCCCTGGCAGAAGGCTTCTGTCGAACTCCCCGAATAAGTTGCCCCCTAGGGTGTTTATATAGGCTTTGAGATGTGTTACTTGGCCTCCAAGTATCCTAATTTGAGTGAAATTCCTAATTGGGGGTTTAATTAGACTTTGGAGTGTGTTTCTTTGCCTCCAAGCATCCAAATCTGAGTGAAATTGCTATTTCCAGCCGTGGGACACACGCCATGGCACACGCCCGTGTGAATCGTGGTCAGGCCGTGCTCGGACTTCTTTAATGAGGCACGACCGTGTAAATCATGGTCCAGGCCGTGTTCAAGATCTTTAAGGAGGCACGGCCATGTGATCTTTGGTCTAGGCCGTGTCGATTTCATGCTTTGGCCCATTTGTCCCGTTTTAAGCCCGTTTTGTGTTCTTTTCATCCCCTGGTGCTTTCCTAAGTATATATCATGAAAAGAAAGGATTAAGAGCACCATTTTACATAAAATAAGGGATAATTCATCCAAAAGCATACTAAATATGGGCCTAAAATGTGTTACTATTTCGATTTATCGCTAACAACCTACCAACAATTTCCCTTAAACCCTGCTTCCACCATCTTCCCCCACTTCAGTGACCAAAACCCAAAATTTTGCCAGAACCTGGGCTCGAACCCGAGCCTCCCCAGGACCCCTAAACACACCTAAATAACAAGCTTAGCTAGCCAAACACACAAAATAGAGCAAGATGCCGAACCCCTAATTTTAGGATGTTACAAAGACCACACACAAGACTTACCGGTCGAACGTGATTAAAGGTTGCCGAAAAGGAGGTGAATTAGAAACAACCAAATCAAAGAAAGAGAGACGAAAGTTAACAGAGGAACAAAGAATAGGGAATTTTCTTGGAGAAGAACGTCAAAAAGAAAGGTATTTTGGGAAGAGAACAAATAAAAATAAAAATAAAATAAAATGTGATAATTCCCCAAAATCCCTCAAATCTCTTCCCACTAACCCACTAACAGCCACTTCTCAGAAACCCAACTCCACTGAAATACTGGTGTAACATCCCAAAGTTGGGCCTAGTAGGATTGGGCCCAATGGGCCTTGGGCGTAGTAGCGTTTAAAATTTTTGAGAACAAGAGAACGGCTTGTTGGACCTATTAGGTGAGTGATTTTGAAAGGTTAGGGGGCTTCTATGAAGTCCCGGGATTAAACTTGAGCTTTAGGGAAATTTTGGTTTTAGGTGAAAAAAACCCTGGGAGTTGGTAGGTAGGCTTTAAGAATAAAATGTGGAGAAAAAAGACACAAGTGGAGTGTGTGGTGTAGTGGCAAAGTGACGCCACATAAGAGACAAGGGAGTGACACCACAGGGAAGGAAGGAGGTCCAAGGTTCAAGTCTTGGCTCTTGCATTTTGGTTTTCTTTTTAAATGGACTTTAGAATTTGGCTATAGATTTATATTTAGTTGCTCATGATTTTAGACACAAGAGGAGTTTGTGGCCAAGTGGTTAGCGGTGTGGATTATGCTACAAGGGAGCCTGGGTTCGAATCTCATGGAAAGCAATGGAGTATTTATTTTGCGAATGGACTGGCAAGAGTTTGAGTTGGATTTAAACTCTCTCGACGAAGGATCCCACATCGGAAAGATACAAAGAAGGAAGGTGAGAAGCTAGCTATATATAGAGCATTCTATGATAGGAGGAAGGATACCTTGGAGGGCGTTTGGGCACGTGGAGTGGTCGGGCGCGATTAGCACCGCATTCCTATCGTGTGTGTAACTCTCTACTCTAGTTGTAGAGCGGCAAATGCCAAGTGCCATCCACGGCAATAGTAGCCACGGAGAGCGTGCGAACGCACGTGTGGGCCTTCGACGCGATAGTTGAGGCCATCAGTAGTATTCTTGTGGGTTGAGGTCGCCAGGGCCACGATGGGCGAAGTGGGCCCAATGGGCCCGTGGGCCCAATTGAATAAAATGTATGATGGTGTAGTATATAGTGAATTAGACTAGGTGAATCTCATATACGTGGCTAGATTTGTGTTAGGTGAGCCACACGAGCGTGTGGGCCTAAATGGGTCGAAATTGGGTTTTAGGCCCAATAGTCCGGTACGACCGAAAATGGTAGCTGAGTCGCTCGAGGCGACATTAGGCCTTTGGAAAGGCCATTGGTTTATTTTTTCTAAGTTTTCATTTATAACTGTTAAACTTATAAATACGGGGTTTTCTTAAAACATTAGCAATCGTTTTCTAAAATATCATGTTTACGCAACGATGCAAGTTCAACTTTCATAACAAAACAGTTTTTCAAAATAATAACAACTTTTAAACGGTCATTTAGCAATTCACGTTTTTTCAAACAAACAACGAACTCGGAGTTCAAAAATTCGATAAAACTTTTCTAAACAATTGCTTAGCTTTTCAACTTCCTTCAATGTGACACGCCAAATTCGGGCCTAACTTCTAAGGCGGGTTTAGGGTGTTACAATTATGGTATCAGAGCCTGGGTTGCAAAACTCGGCTGTGGAATGGGTTCGAAAATGTTTTTTTAGAGTTATTTGAAATTTGGTTTAAAAAAAGTATCTTTATTGGAAGTATGGCACCCGAGTCTCCGGCACCAATCCGTAAGTCTCCTTACTTATTATGTGCTATAATAACTGTATTTATTCTGTGTATGTTTTGGATGTGATGTTTGAATGAAATTTTTTTATGTATGAGTGTTAAATATATGTTTGCTTCTGTATTAGATATTTGGTTGTGTGAAGAGGTTGCAAGCTTAAGTTAGAAAGTGTATTACTGTTTTAGAATCAGAGTGCGCAGCGTGAGTGTAGTGTTGTAGGTTAGGATGTGCGACTGTTTCTATAGCTGGAAATTTCGAGGATGAAATTTATTTAAGGAGGGTAGATTTGTAACATCCCAAAGTTGGGCCTAGTAGGATTGGGCCCAATGGGCCTTGGGCGTAGTAGCGTTTAAAATTTTTGAGAACAAGAGAACGGCTTGTTGGACTTATTAGGTGAGTGATTTTGGAAGGTTAGGGGGCTTCTATGAAGTCCCGGGATTAAACTTGAGCTTTAGGGAAATTTTGGTTTTAGGTTAAAAAAACCCTGGGAGTTGGTAGGTAGGCTTGAAGAATAAAATGTGGAGAAAAATGACACAAGTGGAGTGTGTGGTGTAGTGGCAAAGTGACGCCACATAAGAGACAAGGGAGTGACACCACAGGGAAGGAAGGAGGTCCAAGGTTCAAGTCTTGGCTCTTGCATTTTGGTTTTCTTTTTAAATGGACTTTAGAATTTGGCTATAGATTTATATTTAGTTGCGCATGATTTTAGACACAAGAGGAGTTTGTGGCCAAGTGGTTAGCGGTGTGGATTATGCTACAAGGGAGCCTGGGTTAAAATCTCATGGAAAGCAAGGGAGTATTTATTTTGCGAATTGGACGGCAAGAGTTTGAGTTGGATTTAAACTCTCATGACGAAGGATCCCACATCGGAAAGATACAAAGAAGGAAGGTGAGAAGCTAGTTATATATAGAGCATTCTATGATAGGAGGAAGGATACCTTGGAGGCGTTTGGGCACGGGAGTGGTCGGAGCGCGGATTAGCACCGCGATTCCTATCGGTGTGTAACTCTCTCTACTCTAGTTGTAGAGCGGCAAATGCCGAAGTGCGGGTCCACGGCAATAGTAGCCACACGAGCGCGCGAACGCACGTGTGGGGCTTCGGCACGCGATAGTTGAGGCCATCGCAATATTCTTGTGGGTTGAGGTTTTGTTTGGGCCACGATGGGCCGGTGGGCCCAATGGGCCCTTGGGCCCAATTGAATAAAATGTATGATGGTGTAGTATATAGTGAACTAGACTAGGTGAATCTCATATACGTGGCTAGATTTGTGTTAGGTGGGCCACATGAGCGTGTGGGCCGATTGACAATAAATCGGGTTTTAGGCCCAATAGTCCTGCACGACCGAAAATGGTAGTTGAGTCGCCGAGGCGACATTAGGCCTTTGGAAAGGCCATTGCAGGGTGCAAAATTACTGAAATACCTTTGGTTTACAAAATTACTAAAATACCCTTGGTTTACAAAATTACTGAAATACCCTTGGTTTACAAAATTACCGAAATACCCCCAGTTTGTAAAATTATCGAAATACCCCCGGTTTGTGAAATTACCAAAATACCCTCGATTTGTAAAATTATCGAAATACCCCGATTTACAAAATTACGAAAATACCCTTGATTTGTGAAATTACTGAAATACCCCGGTTTATGAAATTACTGAAATACCCCGATTTGCCAAATTACCAAAATACCCCCGATTTGCAAAATTACAGAAATATCCTCGATTTGTGAAATTACTGAAATACCCCAATTTGCAAAATTACTGAAATACCCCGATTTGCAAAATTACCAAAATACCCCCGGTTAGCGAAATTAGTGAAATACCCCCGGTTTGCAAAATTACTGAAATACCCCCGGTTTGCGAAATTAGCGAAATACCCTCGATTTGTGAAATTACTGAAATACCCTTGGTTTGCAAAATTACCGAAATACCCTCGATTTGCAAAATTATGGAAATACCCTCAATTTTTGAAAATTACTGAAATACCCCCGATTTGCAAAATTCCTGAAATACCCCGATTTGCAAAATTACCAAAATACATTCAGTTTGCAAAATTACCAAAATACCCCCGGTTAGCGAAATTACCGAAATACCCTCGGTTTGCAAAATTGTCCAAATACTCTTGGTTTGTAAAATTACCGAAATACCCCTGGTTTGCGAAATTACTGAAATACCCCCGGTTTGCAAAATTACCATTTTACCCCTACACGACAAAATGATCGTTGTACCCTCGTGGTAGTACTAGCGTTGTATGTGTTAATTGTATGATTGATTATGTTTGAGATGCGTTGCTTACATGGATTGGTTATGAGTAGAATTACCGAACTACCCCTGTAGGGTGGAATTACCAAAATACCCTTATAGGTTAAAATGATTGATTTGCCATTGTAGGTAAATGATCGACTTGTGCAATGAGTGGACTAATTTGGCTGTGGTTGTATGACTGATATGCTTTTATTACATGTTTAAATAATTGTTACTGAGCATGGCCATTTTGCATACATGTGTAATGATTGAGCATGACATACACGACATATTGCATGGGGTTGGGATTATTAATATGGAGGAAGTGCTAATAGGATCGCATGGTCGCTGACGACCGTGGATCCACCGAAGGCTTTATAGCCACCGGCAGGCTTTTTAGCCACCGAGCAGCCATGCCGCACCGATAATGTTATCGAGGGTCAGTGTGCCATTAATATGGCTTCGCGTCGTAATTATGGGCTTTGTGCCAATCCGAAGGCTTTGTGCCGATATTATGGCTTTGTGCCAATCGTATTTACCGTGGCTATGTGCCTAACTTATATATCGATGACTCTGTGTCGATCATATTTACACAAGGTTGTGTGTCGATTATATTACCGTCGCTGATGGCTATGTGCCAAATATAATACAGTCACTGATGGCTTTGTGCCAATTGTAATACCGCTACTGAAGGCTTTTTAGCCACCGAAAGATGCATGTCGCACCGATAATGTTAGTGCCACAATCGGTGCTACATACGAGTGTAGGGATGAGTGGGTCGATTAAATCCCCACAGAGTGTAGGGTTGGACAGAGACGGAGTGCGGGGGTTGGTA
Organism: Gossypium sturtianum; assembly: GCA_025698515.1. Taxonomy (NCBI): domain Eukaryota; kingdom Viridiplantae; phylum Streptophyta; class Magnoliopsida; order Malvales; family Malvaceae; genus Gossypium; species Gossypium sturtianum. The sequence continues at coordinate 142,653,194 of CM046955.1, read as the reverse complement.
TGGGCATTAACGCATTGCATATCCGGATTATATTATCGAGATGGGCTTAGGCCCCGATTTATATGTATGACATGTGACATTTGACTTGGGTTAAGGCCCAACCGAGGCTATTTTGGGCTAATGCCCAATTGCCACCGTTACCTTAATGGGCTTGGGGCCGAATTGTTTTGATGCATGTTCTTACAGATTTTGTTCGTAAGGGGAATTACACACTGAGTTTTCGTAAACTCACCCCCTCTTTTTAATTTTTCTTAGGTAATCCTCAGTAGGCGGTTCGACGACGTCGAGGACTCGGAGGTGGCCACACTACGAGCAGTTTTGGACTTTAGTATTTTACTTATTTTTAACTTGGGTTAATATTTTGTAATAAGGCCGCTTTAACTTTAAATTTGGTATTTTATTTGGTTTAGCTTTTAATATGATACCGCCTATTATTCTTAAATGTTTAATACGAGATTTTCCTAAACCCTTAATAACCGTTTTCCAAAATGTTAACAAAAGGATAACAAGCAAATACATAATTAAACACGAAATTTTTAACAAACGTGTAATTTTTAAACAAACCTTTTATGTGACATGCCAGATCTGGTCGTAACATTTTGACCGGGTTTGGGGTGTTACAACTGGCGCAGAACCGAGCAAAAATAAATACCCATGCTCGTGCAGGGATTCAAACATAGAACCTCCAACACGCTAACTCTTTACCACTCGAACCAGTAGGCTCATTCTGATATGAAATTACAGGTAATTAAATATAAGCCCACTGAACAAAGATAGGGCTTAATTCCAAAAATAACAAAAATTTCTAAAGGTAAGGCTTGAACCCAAGACTTCACACACACACCCAAAACACTTATCCACTGAAGCAGACACATATTTGTGTCAAAATTTTACAGAAGTGAACATAAGAAATTTGAGGCGTTACACGACTGCAAGTAGAGTTTTGAAGATTAGCAATGGTTCCCTTGTTGTGATGAAAGGGCAGAGAAAGACTGTCAAGTTATATGTGTTGCAAGGTTAAACAGTTACTAGTGATACAGTTATCGCTTCCTCTTCCTTGTCAAATGATGATATTACTAGACTTTGGCATATGTGTCTAGGGCATATGAGTGAGAACGGTAAGGTAGAATTGAGCAAAAGAGGACTTCTTGATTATAAGGCATTAGTAAACTAAAATTCTGTGAGCACTCTATTTTTGGGAAGTAAAAGAGAGTTCGGTTCACCAGAGGAATCCATAACACGAAGGAAACGCTGGATTATATGCATTCTGATCTTTGGGGATCATCTAGAGTGCCTTTGAGGGGTAGAGTTAATTATATACTGACGATCATTTACGATTTTTCCAAAAAAGTTTGGGCATTCTTCTTAAAGCAGAAAAGTGACGTGTTGTCCATGTTTAAGAATTGGAAAACTATGATTGAAAAGTAGATAAGAAAATAGATAAAGCACCTCCACATATATAATGGTTTGGAATTTAGTTCTGATGAGTTTAATGAATTTTGTAAATTAGAAGGGATCATAAGACACTTTAACAGTTCGTCATACTCTACAGTAAAACGGTGTTGTAGAATGAATGAATAGAACAATCATGTAAAAGGTTCGATGCTTGTTGCCGAAAGCTCATTTACCAAAGTTGTTCTGGGCTGAAATGACCAATACATGTTTTTTGATTAATTGATCTCCGTCCTTTGCCATTGAAAAAAAGATTTCACAAGAGGTATGGTGTGGTGATTTTGTTAACTATTTTGATTTGAAGATTTTTGGGTGTCCTGTGTATGCTTATGTTAATAATGGGAAATTGGAGCCTAAATCAATTAAATGTGTTTTTCTTGGTTATAAGGCTAGTGTTGAAAGGTATAAGTTATGGTGTTCTGAAACGAGGAAAGTTGTAATTAACAAAGATGTTATTTTTTATGAAACTATTATGTTACCTAACTTACCTCTTAAAAACTCTTTCAATAAAGAAAAGCAAAGTTCAAACACACATGTGAAGTAGGTGGAGCTTCAGATTGATCCAGGATCTACAATAGAGTCTACTTGTCAGGTTAAAATAGAAATTTAGAGTAGAGTTACTTCTTCACCACAGTCAGCACCACAATATTCTATTTTCAAGAATAGACCTAAAAGAGAAATTAAACCTCCAAAAAGGTACGCCAAGGCTGATCTAGTTGTTTATGCTTTAAACATGGCTGAAGATATAAATGCAAATCAAGAGCGATCTACTTATTCTAAGGCAGTTAGCTATGAAGATTCAAGAAAGTAGATGTTTGTCATCTAAGAAGAGATAAGATCGCTCCACAAGAATAGAACACGGAACCTAATGAAGCTTCCCAACAGTTAGCTATGAAGATTCAAGAAAGTATATGTTTGTCATCTAAGAAGAGATGAGATCGCTCCATAAGAATAGAACATGGAACCTAATGAAGCTTCCTAAGGGTAAAAAGGTTGTTCGTTGTAAATGTGTGTTCAAGAAGAAAGAAGGGACTCTAGGAGTTGAAAAACCAAGATATAAAGTAAGGCTAGTTCCAAAAGGTTACAGTCAGATTCTAAGTGTAGACTTCACATATGTGTTTTCTCCAGTTGTGAAGCATAGTTCGATTTGAGTCTTGCTTAGTATTGTGGCCATGTATGATTTAGAGCTTGAACAGTTAGATGTAAAAACAGCGTCCTTGCATAGAGAACTTGAGGAAGTTAATTACATGTAACAACTAGACGGTTTTATAGTCTCAAAAAATAGGACTATGTTTGTTTGATAAAAAGTCCCTTTATGGCTTGAAATAATCACCAAGGTAGTGGTATAAGAGGTTTGATTCATTTATGAGTACTAATGATTTCAAAAGAAATAACTTTGATAGTTGTGTTTATTTTAAGAAAAATAGTGATGATTCTTTTGTATATCTAGTCCTTTATGTTGAAGACATTTTGATAGCAGTCAAAGATAAAGGAGAGATAAGAAAGGTCAAAGCCAGCTTAGTGAATAATTTGAGATGAAAGAATTGGGAGCAACAAAGAAGATACTTCGGATGGAGATTCTCAGAGATAGAAAAGTATGTAAATTGTACCTAAGCTAGAAAGGGTACATTGAGAAAGTTCTTTGCAGGTTCAATATGCAGAGTGTCAAGCCTGTTAGTACTCCATTAGCAGCCCACTTCAGATTTTCATCAGCTTTGTCTTCGCAATCAACTGATGAGACTGTAACATCCTGATTTTGGGGCTATGCATTTGATGTGTTTTGTGTGTATGCCTTGTTTAATGTGTTGTTTTAGGGTGTATGGGAGTCTAGGTAAGGCCCAGGGAAAAGCCGGAGCCCTGGCTAAAATTTTCTTTTTAGGTACTTTAGTGGAGAAGTTAGCTGGAATAGGACCTAAGGGATGATGTTGGTGGTTGGTTGACACAAGAAAAGGAGTGGCAGAGTGGCAAGGAGGCGCCACTTAAGATGCTAGTAAGTGACGCCACAGAGAATAGGAGAGGGAGCAGGTTCAAGTCACAAGGAGCTCATTTTGGGAGTTCGTTTTGGCGTCAGGGAGAGCAGAGGCAGAATTCGACTGGGACACTTCAGGATAGGGGAGTGGACTGAGTCAAATAATTTGAATGAATGGCAGAGAGGAAAAAGGGGAGCTTGAAGTGTTCAAAATATTTCAAACGGGTGATTAGGAGGAATTTGAGGAGAAAAGAAAGGGATGAGCATTGTGAGCTTGGTGTTGGCCGAATGTCAAACTCATAGTAGATGGGGAAATCGATTTTGTCTTGCTAAGGGTATGCCGAATTTCAACTTGGAAAGCATAGGCTTTTTGTTCTCAAAATAGTGCATTTCCGATTTTGAGGTTAGTAGGTGCCGAATTTTTTTGAAAGTGTTTAGTAGTCAAGTGAGAATTTCCTTCCCATTTTGGCATTTGAGGTTTTTATTTTACTCCTTCTTGAACCCTTTTTATGTGTGTTTAAACTACCATTTACTTTCATTCTCTTCTTCATCTCCATTTCTATGCTATAGCCGAATGTCCCTTATCCAAAGTTCTCTTCTCTGATTTCTTCTACAAACCGAATCTTCATAGCCTTCTCTTTTTCATCTTTTCTTTTGGTCACTTCTAAAACCGAAAACTCCTAAGTTCCATTGGTAGTTCTTTTATTTTTTGGCTCTTTCATCTTCTTCCCTGTTATTGCCGAATCTTCTCTTCTGCCATGCTAGTGCTGAATTTTCTTAGGTGATAACTGAATCTTCTATGTTAAGGTAAGTGGCGATTTCTTCTATATCTTTATCTTCTCTTTCGGTTTTTGGAAGCCAAAGCCGAATGGCTAGTTGGCTTGGTGAGGCCATCGGTTGGACTTATGTTTCTTCTTATTTTCTTGTGTTCTTTGGGCCGCCTATTTTGGGAATCTAAGAAAGTCAAATCGTCGGGATCTCTAAACTAAAAACCATTAATCTCTGAACCCTATATCTCTCTTTTCGGGATTTCAAGGTAAGGGTGTTCTTTTTAGATTTTGTTTAGGTTCGTTATCGTATTCGTTACCTTAACCCTATATTGTAGTTTAACAAGCCATATTTCATTATAGTATCATCTGACGAGATCTTTTGATGGAATCCAATACCGATCAGGCAAAGGAGGGGGTTGGACCCGTGAACCCACTTTTAAGTTTAAGAAGCGCGTCAGATCGATGGTCCGAGATTGGCCACTGGGTGTGGACCGATTTCAGAACAGAGTTGTATGCAGATAGCAGTTGTTTCTGCTATCGATAGTGTCAACGTAGAGAGTGTTGTTTTGCGTGTTACCAGGTGTGTAAACCCTAACACACTTTACTTAATTGTATTATTAATTGTATGGGATGAAAAGCCGGAAAGGGCTGTGAATACAGTCGAAATACCTTTGTGGTTAAGGCAGGAAGTGCCAGGTACGTATCTGTAATTACCTGAGATGAGTTGGTTGTATGTGATGATATATTGCCTTGCTATTAGCATGATACCTTTGATTCGACATAAATGTTGTGCATGGGATATGGGAATGTTGATAAAGGGGAAGTGATTTTAAGGTCACATAGTGATCGGTGGCTCTGCCACATTATTTTAAGGTCAAATAGTGATCAGTGGCGCTGCCACATCTGTTTATGAGGTCACGTAGTGATAGGTGGCTATGCCACAGTTGATTTTAAGGTCACATAGTGATCGGTGGCTCTGCCACATTTTCTGACAGTATGACTGTCAAGACGGCGTGTAGCGGATGGAGGGTTGATTGTAGAAATCCCCACGGTGTGATGGTTGGTACGGGATGGCGTGTAGAGGATGGAAATACTAGGTTGAAATCGGGCTTAATGCATTCATGAATTTGTATGATATCATGTATGAGCTTAATACGAGATTATGGGCGTGGGCGGTTTAAGTGTTTAATGGTTTTACACATCGAGTCTCTGTGACTCACCCTTTCCTAAACTTTTCGTAATCGTGTAGATCGTGGATATTGGAGCCGAGGTGGACTCGTGGAGGCCATAAAAGACGTATTATTTTATGAACTTTTTTTTACTGCTTAAAGTTTTTCTATAAATTTGGGTAATTTTTGATGTAATAAGGCCTTTTAAATTTATATTTGGTTTTATTTAGTATTTATGCCTGACACTATGGAAAAATTTTAGTCACGAAAATTTAAATGAGGTTTTATATATGCGAGTTCACTAAGTAACGTTTTTTTCAAAATCGCACCTCGTCTAATAAATGATTGTTTAATTAAAATTGTGAAAATTTTCCCAAGCTAACAAATCTTGGTTTTCGAGACATCGCTTAATAAAAAGGTTTTAAAAATATATATATTATGTTTTTCCCAGAGTAGATAGGAAATCGTTTTCACTCAATCCTGTGACATACCAGATTCGGTCGTAGCGTTTAGGCCGGGTTTGGGGTGTTATAATTTGGTATTAGAGCCCGGTTGCAAACACTCGGGCTGTGAAATGGGTCCAACAGTATTTTATAAAATCAATGAGAATTGGAGAAAACTATTTTTTTGAGCGAAATATGGCATCCGAGTCTGTCGGCTCCCGATCCACCCAGGTAAGTGATTCTAGCTATTTGGTGATGTATGCCTGAAATGATTGATAGCATGAATGAGTATTTTTGTTAGCTTTAGGATACCCGAACTTTAGAGACTGAAACTGTTTAATGTGTCTTGCGAAAACTATTTCTTAAGAATATTATCCATAAAACTACTCGGTGGTAAACAGTGAAAGAAATACTAACTCATAAAACTTCTAATCAAATTAAGTCGCAAACGTTAGTCACGAGCACTAGGGGACGCGGACGTAATGCGCGTGGTCGTGGTAGGGGCAGGATGGCTGTGTCGGAACCAGTAGGATCGGGTCATGGGTCAGGAAATGAGATACCAGATCACGGCGGTTGCGCAGCGCACTTTAGGACCAAACGGGTGGAGATGATGCGGTGTCTCAGGCAGTGCTACGGGTTTTGGAGAGAGCTGCTGAGGTAGGTATGGGTACAGGAGCTCGGAAATCTGTGCCAGAGCGACTTCGTGCAAATAGAGCAGAAATGTTTAGGGGTATATCGGGTGTAGCTCCCAATGCAGCTGAGTATTGGTTAGAGGCGGGTGAGCGTATAATGGATGATCTCGACTTCACAGAGGAGGAGAAGTTGAAAGGGGTTGTATCTCTTCTTCGAGACGGTTGCGTATCAATGGTGGTCGACGGTCGTGGATGGTATGCGTTGTCCGACCGCCTTACCCGGGATTTCTTCAAAACGGCATTCCGCAGTAAGTACATCGGGTCGAGTTATGTGGATGCACAAATGTAGGGCATTTTTTGAATCGTTCGGGGTAGTAAATCGGTGGTGAGTATGAGGCGGAATTTTTACGCCTTAGTCGTTATGCCCGAGGGATGGTGGCCACAGATCATGAGCGTTGTGTCCGGTTTGAAGATGGTTTGAGGGATGATCTACGAGTATTGATAACTCCACAGCGAGAAAGGGAATTCGCTGTTTTAGTGGAAAAGGCTAAGATAGCCGAGGAAGTGAAACTGTCAGAAAAGCAGAATCGAGATAACAATAGAGGTGGTAATAAAAGGAATTTTGGATCGTCAAGGTCAGCTGGGCGTTTTCAAAAGAGACCTAGGACGGATGGGCCAAGTCGGGTTGTGAGACCTGTTGCTGATAGACAGCCTCAGAGGTGTGCTCGGTGTGGTAAATTCCATTTTGGAGAGGGTTGGTCAAGTAATAGAAGATGTTACAGGTGTGGATCGGCTGATCACCAGATTAGAGACTGTCCACAGGAGCGAGACGGTGCGAGGCCAGGGAATCAGGGTTATACTCAGCAGGGTAGAGGAGGTCAGCAACCACAGAGGGGTCGTGGTCCGGCCAGAGGAGGTAATGGTCTTCGTCGGGGTCGTGGAACGCCAGGCAAAGGTGCGAGAAACATCAGGCGAGATGCCGTGGGGCGGTCTATGCAAATAGACGCAGAGAGGAGGGTGATGCACCTGACGCCATAACCGTGACGTTCTTAATCTTTGACCGCTTTTTTACGCATTGATTGACATTGGGTCGACGCATTCATATGTTGCTAGTATGGTATCCAACACTTTAAGTATAGACTCTGAGATTGCTTCTAGGGAGATGACAGTAATTAGCCCGTTAGGACAGTCAGTAGTGGTGAACAGACTTTATAGGGAGGTACCTTTAGAAGTTCAAGGGGTGGTTTTTCCGGTGATCTCGATGGAACCGCTGTTCGGGAGTTCGATTTGATCCTAGGGATGGATCGGTTGATAAAGTATCGAGCAAACTCGACTCGTCTTTGCTAAACGCATGGTGGTCCGTACGCTTGAAGACGAGGAAGTGGTGGTAATAAGAGAAAGGAGGAACTATTTGTCCAACGTGGTGTCCGCTTTGAAGGCTGAAAGAATGATGAGGAAAGGATGCGAGGCGTTCATAGCCTTGGTTTACGCTTTGGAGGGTAAGGAATTGTCTGTGGGGGATGTGAGGACAGTGAATGAGTTTTCCGATGTTTTTCCAGAGGAGCTTCCAGGATTACCCCCGGATCGTGAAGTGGAATTCGGGATTGATCTTCTTCCGGGGATAGCGCCTGTATCTATCGCTTCTTATAGAATGGCACCGAAGGAACTAGTAGAACTGAAAGCTCAAAATCAGGAACTTTTAGATCGAGGTTTTATCCGACCGAGTGTATCACCATGGGGAGCGCCGGTGTTATTCGTTAAGAAGAAGGATGGATCAATGCGTATGTGCATTGATTATCGCCAGCTGAACAAATTGACAATCAAGAACAAATACCCGTTACCGCGGATTGATGACTTATTCGACAAGTTGAAGGGGGCTTCAGTCTTTTCAAAGATAGATTTGAGGTCAGGGTATCATCAACTCAAGGTTAAGGAAACGGATATCCATAAGACGGCGTTTCGTACTCGCTATGGGCATTACGAATTTTTGGTGATGCCATTTGGGTTAACCAATGCACCAGCAGCATTTATGGATATGATGAACCGGGTTTTCCAACCCTATCTGGACCGATTTGTCATAGTGTTTATAGACGATATTTTGGTTTATTCAAGGTAAGAGGAGGAGCACGATTCACATCTTCGAGTGGTTTTGCAAATCTTGAGGGAGAAGCAATTGTTCGCCAAATTCAGTAAGTGCGAATTTTGGCTGAGCGAAGTTACTTTTCTGGGCCATGTTGTGTCGGCAGAGGGGATTAGAGTTGATCCTCGAAAAATTGAAGCTGTTTTGGATTAGAAGCCACCTAAGACTGTGGCAGAGATCAGAAGTTTTCTTGGTCTGGCTGGGTATTATAGAAGGTTCGTTGAAGGGTTTTCTTTGATTGCGGCACCCTTGACCAAGTTGCTACGAAAGGAGGTTCCGTTTATTTGGTCTGATAAGCAACAGGAGAGTTTTGAAAAACTGAAGAAGATTTTGACGGAGGCTCTAGTGTTGATTCAGCCAGAGGCTGGGAAGGAGTTCGTGGTTTATTGTGATGTGTCGCACATGGGTTTGGGATGTGTGTTAATGCAAGATGGAAAGGTGGTCGCGTATGCGTCTCGACAGTTAAGACCGCATGAGTTAAACTATACCACGCATGATTTGGAATTGGCGGCGGTAGTGTTCGCTTTGAAAAGTTGGAGGCATTATCTGTATGGTGAGAAGTCCGTTATTTATACAGATCATAAGAGTCTAAGGTATCTTCTCACCCAGAAGGAATTGAATTTGAGGCAGCGGCGGTGGATCGAGCTATTGAAGGATTACGATTGCTCGATTGAATATCATCCGGGTAAAGCTAACGTGGTAGCAGATGCATTAAGTCGTAGGGTGATCTCGGATTTGAGAGCAATGTTTGCTCATCTTAGCTTATATGATGATGGAAGTCTGTTAGCTGAACTGCAAGTGAAACCTTCTTGGATTAGTCAGATTAAAGAGAAGCAACTATTGGATGATGCCATGAGTGCTCGACTACTTCAAGTACAGAATGATGGGGTAGAGGATTTCAGTCTGAGCAGTGATGGGGCTCTGTGTTTTCACAAGAAAGTTTGTATGGCGAAGGATGTGGGATTAATACAGTTGATACTTCAGGAAGCACATAGTAGCCCATATGCTATGCATCCTGGTGCAAGTAAGATGTATAGGGAATTGCGAGAACAGTTTTGGTGGCCGGGTCTGAAGCGTGAAATAACTAAATTTGTAAGCAAGTGTCTGACATGTCAGCAGGTAAAAGCAGAACATCAATTGCCTTCAGGTTTGTTACAGCCGTTAAAGATTCTTCAGTGGAAGTGGGAGAGGATCACGATGGATTTCGTTAGTGGGCTGCCCCTTACGCCTACTAAAAAGGATTCAGTATGGGTAATTGTAGACCGATTGACGAAGTCTGCCCATTTCATACCGATTCACGTCGATTACTCCTTTCAGAAATTGGCTAAGTTGTATGGAGCAGAGATCGTAAGGTTGCATGGAGTACCAGTGTCTATCATCTCAGATAGGGACCCGAGATTCACGTCAAGGTTTTGGAAGGCATTGCATCAGGCTTTGGGGACAAAGTTAGATTTCATCTGACGTTTCATCCACAAATCGATGGACAATCAGAGAGGGTAATTCAGATCTTAGAAGACATGTTGAGGGGCTGTGTCTTAGACTTCAGAGGTAGTTGGGAAGAATTTCTACCGTTAGTGGAATTCGCCTATAACAATAGCTACCAAGCGAGTATTCAGATGGCACCTTATGAGGCGTTATATGGTCGGAAGTGTCGTACCCCTACGTGTTGGACAGAATTGGGCGAGTGTCAGTTGTTGGGTCCAGAATTGGTCTCGAAAATGGAAGATAAGGTTAAGTTAATTTGGACTCGTTTAAAGGAAGCGTCGGACAGGCAGAAATCCTATGCTGATCTAAAGCGCAAGGATATAGAATTTGAAGTGGGTGACCAGGTGTTCTTAAAGGTTTCACCGTGGAAGAAAGTGTTAAGGTTTGGACAGAAGGGTAAGCTAAGCCCCAGGTTCATTGGGCCGTATCGTGTATTGAAGCGTGTGGGACCAGTAGCTTATCAACTCGAGTTACCTGCAGCGTTAAATCAGATTCATGATGTGTTCCATGTTTCGATGCTAAGACGCTATCGTTCGGATCCGTCTCACGTGGTGTCAGTAGAAGAAATCGAAGTAAGGCCTGATCTATCCTTTGAAGAGGAACCAATTCAGATTTTGGATCGTGATGTCAAAGTGTTACGCAGGAAGACAGTTCCATTAGTTAAGATTTTGTGGCGTAATCACGGTTTGGAGGAAGCTACGTGGGAACCAGAAGAAGTGATGCGATAGCAATACCCTCATCTCTTTTGACCAGGTAATTTCGAGGTCGAAATTTTCTTAAGGGGGTAGAACTGTAACATCCTGATTTTGGGGCTATGCATTTGATGTGTTTTGTGTGTATGCCTTGTTTAATGTGTTGTTTTAGGGTGTATGAGAGTCTAGGTAAGGCCTAGGGAAAAGCCGGAGTCCTGGCTAAAATTTTCTTTTTAGGTACTTTAGTGGAGAAGTTAGCTGGAATAGGACCTAAGGGATGATGTTGGTGGTTGGTTGACACAAGAAAAGGAGTGGCAGAGTGGCAAGGAGGCGCCACTTAAGATGCTGGTAAGTGACGCCACAGAGAATAGGAGAGGGAGAAGGTTCAAGTCACTAGGAGCTCATTTTGGGAGTTCTTTTTGGCGTCAGGGAGAGCAGAGGCAGAATTCGACTGGGACACTTCAGGATAGGGGAGTGGACTGAGTCAAATAATTTGAATGAATGGCAGAGAGGAAAAAGGGGAGCTTGAAGTGTTCAAAATATTTCAAACGGGTGATCAGGAGGAATTTGAGGAGAAAAGAAAGGGATGAGCATTGTGAGCTTGGTGTTGGCCGAATGTCAAACTCATAGTAGAGGGGGGAAATCGGTTTTGTCTTGCTAAGGGTATGCCGAATTTCAACTTGGAAAGCATAGGCTTTTTGTTCTCAAAATAGTGCATTTCCGGTTTTGAGGTTAGTAGGTGCCGAATTTGTTTGAAAGTGTTTAGTAGTCAAGTGAGAATTTCCTTCCCATTTCGGCATTTGAGGTTTTTATTTTACTCCTTCTTGAACCCTTTTCTATGTGTAAGCCGAAACTACCATTTACTTTCATTCTCTTCTTCATCTCCATTTCTATGCTATAGCCGAATGTCCCTTATCCAAAGTTCTCTTCTCTGATTTCTTCTACAAACCGAATCTTCATAGCCTTCTCTTTTTCATCTTTTCTTTTGGTCACTTCTAAAATCGAAAACTCCTAAGTTCCATTGGTAGTTCTTTTATTTTTCGGCTCTTTCATCTTCTTCCCTGTTATTGCCGAATCTTCTCTTCTGCCATGCTAGTGCCGAATTCTCTTAGGTGATAACTGAATCTCCTGTGTTAAGGTAAGTGGCGATTTCTTCTATATCTTTATCTTCTCTTTCGGTTTTTGGAAGCCAAAGCCGAATGGCTAGTTGGCTTGGTGAGGCCATCGGTTGGACTTATGTTTCTTCTTATTTTCTTGTGTTCTTTCGGCCGCCTATTTCAGGAATCGAAGAAAGTCAAATCGTCGGGATCTCTAAACCGAAAACCATTAATCTCTGAACCCTATATCTCTCTTTTCGGGATTTCAAGGTAAGGGTGTTCTTTTTAGATTTTGTTTAGGTTCGTTATCGTATTCATTACCTTAACCCTATATTGTGGTTTAACAAACCATATTTCATTATAGTATCATCTGACGAGATCTTTTGATGGAATCCAATACCGATCGAGCAAAAAGGAGGTTGGACCCGTGAACCCACCCCCTAAGTTTAAGAAGCGCGTCCGTATCGCCAGATGAGATTGGCCACCGGGGTGTGGACTGGTTTCAGAACAGAGTTGTAGGCAGATAGCAGTTGTTTCTGCTATCGATAGTGTCAACGTATAGAGTATTGTTTTACGTGTTACCAGGTGTGTAAACCCTAACACACTTTACTTAATTGTGTTATTAATTGTATGGGCTGAAAAGCTGGAAAGGGCTGTGAATACAGTCGAAATACCTTTGTGGTTAAGGCAAGAAGTGCCAGGTACATATCTGTAATTACCTAAGATGAGTTGGTTGTATGTGATGATATATTGCCTTGCTATTAGCATGATACCTTTGATTCGACATAAATGTGCACGGGATATGGGAATGTTGATAAAGGGGAAGTGATTTTAAGGTCACATAGTGATCGGTGGCTCTGCCACATTGTTTTAAGGTCACATAGTGATCGGTGGCGCTGCCACATCTGTTTATGAGGTCACGTAGTGATCGGTGGCTATGCCACAGTTGATTTTAAGGTCACATAGTGATCGGTGGCTCTGCCACATTTTCTCGGCGATATGATATCAAGGCGGCGTGTAGCGGATGGAGGTTGATTGTAGAAATCCCCGCGGTGTGATGGTTGGTGCGGGATGGCGTGTAGAGGATGGAAATACTAGGTTGGGCCGGGCTTAATGCATTCATGAATTTGTATGATATCATGTATGAGCTTAATACGAGATTGTGGGCCGTGGGCTGGTTTAAGTGTTTAATGGTTTTACACACTGAGTCTCTGTGACTCACCCTTTCCCTAAACTTTTCAGGTAATCAGTAGATCGTGGATATTGGAGCCGAGGTGGACTCGTGGAGGCCATAAAAGACCTATTATTTTATGAACTTTTTTTTACTGGTTAAAGTTTTTCTATAAATTTGGGTAATTTTTGATGTAATAAGGCCTTTTAAATTTATATTTGGTTTTATTTAGTATTTATGCCTGACACTATGGAAAGATTTTAGTCACGAAAATTTAAATAGGGTTTTATATATGCGAGTTCACTAAGTAACGTTTTTTTCAAAATCGCACCTCGTCTAATAAATGATTGTTTAATTAAAATTGTGAAAGTTTTCCCAAGCTAACAAATCTTGGTTTTCGAGACATCGCTTAATAAAAAGGTTTTAAAAATATATATATTATGGTTTTTCCCAGAGTAGATAGGAAATCGTTTTCACTCAATCCTGTGACATACCAGATTCGGTCGTAGCGTTTAGGCCGGGTTTGGGGTGTTACAGAGACTGACTTCATGTCACGTTTTTCATATTTTAGTACAGTGAGATCTCTCATGTATGCTATTGTATGCTCACTTCCAGATTTATCATATGCAGTTAGTGCAGTTACTAGATACATGGCGAATCTTGGTAAAGAACGCTGGAAAGTAGTTCAGTGGATTTTCAGATACTTATGAGGTACTACTAATGTTTTCTTACAGTTTAAAAGAACTAGAGATGGAGTCATTGGGTATGTTGATTCTAATTTTGCTAGAGACCTTGATAAAAGAAGATCTCTTACAGGGTATGTCTTTACTATTGGGGGTTGTGCAATCAGTTGGAAAGCGACTTTGCAAATTAAGGTTTGTAAAGAAGCTATTTGGTTAAAGGGGCTCTTTGGTGAACTCAGTAAAGACCTTCAGATTAGTACAGTGTTTTGTGATAGTCAGAGTGCCATCTTCCTTACGAAGGATCAAATGTCTCATGAGAGTATAAAGCACACTGATGTTCGATATCATTTTTTGCGTGATATTATTTCTTGTGGAGATATTGTTGTGACCAAAGTTAGTACTCATGAAAATCTTGTAGATATGATGACTAAGTCACTTCTTATAACCAAGTTTGAGCATTGCTTAGACTTGGTTGGTATTCATTGTTGAAGAACACCCCTTAAGGGGTTTCGTGGAAGAGATTGAGAACTTGTTCGTTGAGAATTCATGTCGAGGTGGAGATTGTTAGAGTTGAGTGACTTGAATCCTTGTTAAAATAAAATATAGTGGTAAAATAAAATAAAAGTAAAATCCATATAGAACTATACTTGTAACACCCCAAACCCGGCCCAAACACCACGACCGGATCTGGCATGTCACTAAGAAGCCTTTATACAACATGTCGCGTTTTGTTTTGTTTTAAAAACATAGTTTTAGCGTTTATACTGGGAAAAACTTAATAGGTTGATAAATTGTAAAAGAAATAAATTTTATTTAATGCCTTAATGAATATAAAATCGAATTTTCCTTTGATTTTTATCGTTTGAAGACATGCCTTAGTTTAACCTTTTTTACGTAGGATTTTAGATGTCCAAAAAACCCAAAACCAAAAAGAAACATAAAGGAATTATAATAACCGGTGGCCTTATTACAATAAAATATAAACCAACTAATTAAAAATATTAAAATTAATTAAACTAGTAAAGTCTTTTCTTTGAATCAAAATAATCCTCGCATGGCCACCTTGCGCTCCTCTCCAACCCTGGTCCATTGCACTAGGTGCTACCGAAAGATGTTAAATAATAGGGTGAGTCGCGAGACTCAGCAGTGCAACCCTCGTGCACCATCAGTTGGGCCTTAGCCCCATAGAACAGAATAACAGTATAATATATCGTAAAATATGCAAAGCCCAACCCAATCCTAAGTTTCCATCCGCTACACACCACCCTTACCTGCCAATCACACCATTGGGGATTTCTACAATCAACCCACACCGCTACACACCATCGATGGCGGTCATGCTGCTCATCGTCAGATCATGGCCGTAGCCACTACAACAGGTCATGGCAAAAACCACTACAGTCAGTCACGGCAAAGCCGCGCTACACAGTCACGGCAAAAGCCGCTACAATGAGAACACTTCCCTTTCTTCAAACCCAACCCCATGCAATCACAGAAATCAACATACTTATCACACATATCATCTTAACAGGAACATTCACTTAGGAATGACAGAGATCACCAACACGGTGATTCGCTTTTACCCTCCTCGGGTTTCAACCATTATCTTGCCGGATTTCAAAGATTTATCAAAATATAACAGATTTGTAAACAAATTTTAACAGAGCAATCTAAATGGTGTGGAAGTGTTACACACCGATATCGCGTAGTTTTACACCCTTAGTCAATATCCTTACTATCTGGATCTACAACCCTTAGTCTAAAACCTTGCTCAAAAGCCGGAAGAACACGAAGATTTGGGCTCCCCTACATTCGGCGAAGGGTTAGCAAATCCCAAATTTTTCACGTTAAAAATAATAGATCTCCTTACCTTGAAATCCTGAAAGTAACACGATTCGTGTGTTACTGAACTCTGACTTAGATATCTAAGCAAATGAATCCCCCTTCAAATCCTGGAATGCCGCAAAAGAAAACAAAATATTAGTCCCATATAGCCATTCGACTATGGCCTCCAAAAGCCGGAAAAGAATCAAAAGAAAACCCAAATCATTACTTACCCTACAGAAGATTTCGGCTATCCCTTGTAGAAAGATTCGGCAACTGTAGAAGATTAGAGATCTAGGAGTTTCAGCTCTTTAAGGAAAAATCCTGGAAAGATGATCTGACGTGTTTTCGGCTTTTGAAAGAACTAAGAATTGAAGAGATGGCCAAGAGAGATTCGGCCAATGAATATTAAGGAGAGGAAAAGGTGGTTGGCAGGATTTCGACAATTGATGAGACTTCAGGGGTTTCAGTTTCTGACAGAAAAGAAAAAGAAGAAGAGATGATTCGAAAGAGAGAAAAACTAAAGGCTATTCGCAAAGAAAACAAATGAAAATTCGGCACACCCCCTAGCATTTACCAAAACCGATTCCCCCCCTCACTGAGTTTGATTTTTAGCCAACTCTAGCCTCCTGGATGAGCTCTCATCTTTTCCCTTATCTTGATCTATTGATTCCTCAAAAATAGCCCTAATTAGCACCAACTCCTCCCTTCTTTATCTGCTTATTATCCTCATAATTAAAACATTAAAATCTCTTAAATAATAGCCTTGTGCCGTCCCTCCTAGTCCCCTTTTAAGTCTTAGAAATTTGGCCCTATAACTTGGGCTTCAAGCAACCAAAATTTCGGCCCTCCTCATGCACTAGTGACGCCACCCTCTCCCTTCCTTGTGGCGCCACCTAATCTTTGGGCAACAAGCCCATTTTGTCATTTAAGCTACCAAAACTTTATTTTAAGCCCTAGAGTATCTAAACAGAATATTTAATCAAGGCCTCATTGGCTTTGAGCCCAATTAGCACCTCTAATTCTCAAATTAACACATTAAACGCATCCACACCCTAAACGCATAGGCCCAAAAATTCAGGATGTTACAATACTTCTTTTATTTTACAATGATTAGAATAAGGTTTTTCAACCTATAAATAGATTTAATCTAAACTCCTCTTGTATCATTCGAATTCGATATTAGTGAATTTTCTTCTCTTCTGCCTGTGGTTTTTCTCAAAAGGGTTTTTCACGTAAAATCTGTGTGCTTTATTTTTTTTTCTTATTACTTTGTGATCGTTCTATATTGCCATTATTGACTTTAATTCTACAGGACTGGTTGCATTGGCTTGTTACATCCAATCTTAATCACATTGATCTACACTTTACATACCGGCTAGTGCATGAATAATGTTAAATTTTTAAATTTATTATTTTTTATCGTTTATAGTAATTGTCGAAACCATTTATAAAAGTTGATTTTAAAAACGGGGATCGACTTTTGAAAACAAAAATGGAGTTGCCACCAATCCCTTTTTATTTAGGTGTGATTGGATCACCTTATAAAACGTTTTGTTTCAAAATGTGGATTTTGGTCCACAAATACGAGAAAACAGTTCGGAGTCGGTTCACGCGTCTGAGGAAGGATTAGCACTCTCGTGCGCCCAAAAATTGGTACCTAATTGATTAATTATTGTCCTAGTATCGAAAATTCAAAGAGATTTAAAAACATGATTTCTTTAAAAAACTGAACAATTTGAGTTGAAATTGGAGATTCCTTTGTTCCGAAAGCATACAAACATCACATCCAGCACGTTAGGACATGATGTTTAAAACCCTTGTAACCAAAATCATCTCATGATTTACAAAATTCATTAAAAGGATATTTAGTTATTTGGACGAACGAAAAACGAAAACCCAAAGACGTTAGGGCACAATTTCTCTAACTTTCAAACACGAAACATTGCCTTGTTTTCTGAAATTCTTATCCCGAGATAACAAAATGTCATATCCAGTGAGTTAGGACACGACAATTTTGAATTCTACGAAATAAGTCTTTATTTAACCCCTTTTTTTAAAAAATAACAAGTTCTTTGGACTCGAAGAGAAAAAATCGAAACCTAATAAGTTAGGGCACGATTTCTCTTGAACCCTAGAACGCAGAGTATTTGCTTATTTTGAAAATTGAATAAAATTTGATGTGATTTTATCATAAAATGGGGGATGAATTATAATACACATGCATGATAGGGTGAAATGAGGGAAATTAATATAAATTACAATAATAAATAAATAAATAATTAAAACGAATAATAGTAATTAAAAAGATGACAAAATAAAAAAAACGAATGCAAAAGTTAATAATAAATAAACAAACAAATAGATACTATGTATAATTATACAAAAAAATAAAATAATAATAATGACAAAAAAATACAATAATAATAAATAATGATAAATAATGATAAAAGTGATAATATATAAAAATAATAATAGTAATAGTTATAAAAGAAATAATAATAGCAATATAATAATAATAATAATAATAATAATAATAATAATAATAGAGTTAGTTATAAATAAAATAATAGTAGTAGTAATATTAAAATAATAATTATAATAGTAAAATAATAATACTAAATTAATAATAATAATAATAATAATAGTAATAATAATATTAATAGTAAATGAAAATAATAAACGTAATAGTAGAAATAAAATATTAAAAATAAAATAATAGTGAATATTGAGATTAATAGTGATTAAATAATGGTAGCAAAAAAAATAACACTAACAATACTGAAAATAATAATAATAATAATAATAATAATAATAATTATACTAAAAAATAATAATAATAACAATAATAATAAATATAAAAAATAATGAATATAATAATAATAATAATATCTATATGGAAATAATAAATAAAAAATGTTAAAACTATGGCAAAATAACAAAAATTATAAAAGAAAATAAAGTAGGGACAAAATTAAACTTAAAATGATACTTTAGGGCGAATTTTAAAAGAAATAAGTGAATTAGGGCCCCTTAGTAATGTGCGCAAAAAGTGGAGGACCAAAAGGGAAATATTCCCAACCCTCCAAAACGCGGCGTTCTAATAGGACTAAATTGAAACTGAAACAAACTCTGAGGCATAAAATAGAAAATAATAAAAAAACCGGATTAAAAACATTGAAAATGCGGAAGGGCTTGATGCGCAAATAACCCATTTCTCAAAAACACGCGGATCCTTCGGGTTGGGTCAACTGCGCGCGGATCCTGAGTGAAACGACGTCGTTTTGGGCTATAGTAACCAACCCCAAAACGGCGCCGTGTAACATCCCAAAATTGGGCCTAGTAGGATTGGGCCCATTGGGTCTTGAGCGTAGAAGCGTTTTGAAATTTTGAGAACAAGAGAACGGCATTATTTCAAGTGGGACTTATTAGTTAAGTGAATTTGGAAGGTTACGAGGTTTCTAGGAAGTTTCGGGTTCAAGATGGCCTATAGGAAAAATTTTGTGTTTAAGCATTTAAGGAGAGTAGGCAAGTAGCATCGAGACTTAAGGAAATAAGTGTGCATTTTACTAGCACAAGGAGTCAATTGGTAAAGTGGCAAGTGGCGTGTGGAGTGTACTAATGGTCTAAGGTTCGAATTCCACCTAGTGCAAATATTTTGGATTAAATTTTTGTGCTATATGGTAAGTGTCGGCCAAGGCTTAAATATGGTAAGTAAGACTTTTTAATTATGGTATGATGATTAAGGAAACAAGGAAAGGATGAAGGTAAGGAAAGGAATCAAAAGAAAAAGGCAAGTATAGGGAACATGTTGGCACAAAAAGAGGAGAGTGTTATGGAAAGTTTGGATGGCCAAATTTTGACCATTATGGCCATGTATGTGGACGGTTTTATGTGTAAGGGAGGTAGCCGAATTTTTGTTGGTGTTTTGGTAAAGCTTTAGTGCTTGTTTTGGTCAAATTCCTTTAGCATCAAGTGTGCCATTTTCTCCAAATTACTATTCTTTTAGCCGAATTTCTCCTTTGCCTTTTGATAGAATTTTGGTGTTTGTTAGGCCAAAATCTACTCTTGCACAATTTTGTGTTTTCTCCAAATCTCTTCTTTTGCCTTGTGCCGAAATTACAAGCCATTAGTGAACATATTCTATTCTTTTCTTTCTTCTTGTTGCCGAATGTACCCAAACCATTGAGACCAAAATTTGTTCATTCATCTCTTCTTTATCATTTTCTCAAGTGGGTTGACACTCTTTTCTTCGATTGAATCAGTAAGTGAATTCTTTTCTATGTTCATATTCTTTTCTTTCTAGCCGAATAGGTATTTATTACTATTCGGTTGTAAATCTTGATCTTAACCGAAATTGTGTTATCTTCCATTCCTTCATATTGTAATCACCCTCTTTTTCGTAGTGTTCTAAGTGGGTGGCCGTGTATCATTCTAGCCCTAAGTCAAACGGTGGAAATTGGATTCAATATTGATAAGGTAAGGGGTTCTCCATGGATTATTTGAAATCGTTCTTTATTCGTTTAAAGGATAATAGTGGTTGTGACTAATCGATTATGTTTTAGGGACGAAATCACTCAATATATTCTACCTTCGGATATAGTGGGTCAACGACGAGTGGTTCTTTAGGAAATCAAAATCAGGTGTGTAATCCCATACCTTCCGTATACGTATTTGAAATGGTGTGTAATCTCACACTTCTCTGAAAGTTTGTATGAAATATTCTGTGAATCGGTCGAAATACCGAAGAAAACTGAAAACCGGCATCCGTGATCACTCGGGCGTGCGTATGATCGTAGTGGTAATCGTATGTTGTAATAAAACAGTTTCAGACAGAAACAGTGATGTGTATTTGAAAAATCACGAAAAATAGGAGAAAAGGAATTACAAAGTGAATAAGATATCAGATTAAACTTACTATGTCTATTTTGATATGGAAGAAACGGAGAAGGAAAAGGAATTTTATATTTTGAGATATCTTAATTTTAGTGAGACTGGTTCTGAATGACTTTGTGGTTCCCTGATCTGTCTTGGAAAAATCTTATAAAATTGTACAAAGTGAATTATGAGTTATAGTTTATATTTACAGATTCCTTAGTGAGTCTATTTTCAATAGAAACAAGTGGGAGCAACATATGAAAACTGTACAGTGAGATATTTGAATTTTGGGTAAGAGAGGTCAGAATCGTTGGTCAGTGAAACAAGGGAAACTTTAAGGAATAAACTGTACTAAATGGCTAAGTAAAAAATTCTAGAAAAATTATAGTAAGAATATATATGAGTCTAATCTCAAGGAAAATTTACGGAGTCAGATTTCGAGATTACTAACTCAAGTTATAGTCAATTTAGTTAGTACGACGCAGATGGACAGTTTCGATTTTTATGCTCCACAT
Source organism: Gossypium sturtianum (assembly GCA_025698515.1). Taxonomy (NCBI): domain Eukaryota; kingdom Viridiplantae; phylum Streptophyta; class Magnoliopsida; order Malvales; family Malvaceae; genus Gossypium; species Gossypium sturtianum. The sequence goes on along the minus strand of CM046955.1, from coordinate 142,632,274 downwards.
TAGTAGTTAAGTCTAGGTTGCGAAATTTCCAAAATACCCTTAGGTTGCGAGATTACCGAATTACCCTTAGTGGGTAAATTATCGAAATTACAAAAATGCCCCTATGGGTCGAAATTACAAAAATGCCCCTATGGGTCAAAATTACGAAAATGCCCCTATGGGTCGAAATTACGAAAATGCCCCTAAAGGGCCGAATTACGAAATTGTTTAATGGGCCAATCTGATATTTTGATAAATGGGCCTGTAACATCCCCAAACCCGGCCCATTCACTACGACCGAATCTGGATATGTCACTGGGAAAGACGGTTGGAAATCTTTGACTTTAGAATTAAACTTGAAAAATTTATTATCTCTGGAAAATTATGTCCACAAAATTTAATACATAATATAAGTTTGTTGAAAATTTCTGAATTAAAACATTGTTATAAATTACTATCATATGAACCTTTTTAATAAAAATATTTCTGAATATAATGTAAACTTCAACAAAATTAAATAGAGTATTGTAATCATAGTGGCCCTTATTACATCAAATAAATTGAAACCAAGTAATTAAAATGCTTGAAATAAAAATATTCAAAACGTCAACTTCTCGCATGAAAATCATCATGCATGGGCCACCTTGTATCCACTCCAACCCGTCCACTAGTCACGACTCACCGCGATGATTAAAAAGTTGGGTGAGTCATACGACTCGATGTGTAAGATAACCACCTGAAATCCACCCACATGCTTAGCCACATAATATCCCAATTATCAAAGGCAACAAGTATATATATATTCATTTAAACATTTACCACAATGCGGGCTTGCCCACATTCAAATCATACTCAAATCTTTGGGGCTAGGCCCATTTCTCAATAAACCACATATCAAGCTGGGCTTGGCCCATTTCCACGTATGTTTCCAAAACATACCTATCCACATGTCGTATTGGGCTTGGCCCATTTCCATATTATTACAAAAATAATGCAACATGATTCCCAACCCAACCTAGGGTCCATCCGCTACACACCCCCTTATCCAAACCTACCACACACTGGGGACTATCGAGTCACCCTCTCCTTTTCCCTCCAAAAAGGCAACCAATGCCATCCACGATGTAGCGTATAGCTAACATCAAACCACGATGGAGCACACAGCAATCCATCAAGCCACGATATGGCATAAAGCCCATATCAATCAAGGTAACCACGCGAACTAAATCGCAAAGATCCACAACGCGACCTCGATCGCGCGCCAATCCACGATGTAGCACAAAGTCGGCATCAACCACGTACTCGAAGTACACGTACCTTCTTTTCATAACCCACCCATGCACATGCCACATAAAATATAATCGTGATAATGCATGCACATGCTTATTAATGTCCATAAACATACTCATAACAAATAATCACACTTGCAATAGATCCAATACTAACTCGGTCATCGCTATACCCTTTAGGGGTATATATGGCACACATATTCTTGCACTTGTTAGTAAAACATATAACACATAAAACCCGGAAGCAAATGGGTTAGTTACACACCTTATCACTAGGAGTTCTAGACTCTCGATCCTCGGCGCTATCGTCTAGCGAAAACTACGACTTTACGCCTAACGTTTCTTCTTTGTGTTGGCCCACACCACGGTGGCCAATCTCGAACAGCCAGAACGGATCTCTTCTTGAACCGGGATGGGAGCTTTCCCTTGCCCACTTTGGTAGTATTCGCCTCCATCGAAAGTCACTTAATCGGATAAACGGGTTAAACCTCCGGTCATAAACTAAATGTTGAACCTTTACCAAATATTGCTTACCAAAATATCCTGAATCCCGGAGAATTGATCTATGTTCCTAAATATCCTTGCTCCTCAAGGCTGATTTGATTTCCAACCAAATCTCAGGACTACGGAATGGTCCTTTTTGCAACCGACCACACCTAAAAACGCATAAATGATTAGCCTTAATAGCCTTGGCTTTCGAAATATAAAAGAATAATTACAACATGGATCTTTACCACCACTTACGAATCGACTACCAACGATTGAGGAGAAGAATCAAAGAGATCCACACCACACCTAGAATTCGGCCAAGGTGCAAACTAATAAAAGAGGAGAAGTTTCGGCTACCAAGGGATTAAAACAAAAGAATTATTTGGCTACAAAGGCCAAAGGAGAAATCGGCACACCAAGAGGGAGAGGCAAAAGACTTGATGAATAACTAGCACTCTACCCTCCCTATTTATAGCATTCGGCCAACCCCCTTGAAGTCTCCAAAATTTGGCCAACACCTCACTAATTCAATTCCATTTGAATACTTTACTAATAATCCAATAATTCTTTTAATCTTCATAATATCCTTGATTATCTCCTATAATAATCCTAAAAACTCATATTATCCTTAATATTCACCAAATAAAAAAACAAATAAATAATAATTATCCCACTTAATCTAATTAATAATAAATAATAAATAATAAATAATTATCCCATAATTATTTAAAATAAAACTAAACACATGTTTATCACCTCCTACCAGCGAATTCAAAAGTGATTAAACAACTCACCCATGTGCCAGTCAATCTTCAATTTGCTGCCCAAAAAGAAATTAAAAAAACTCCAATTGCACACCTTGGGTTCGAACCTCGGACACCATCTCCTGCTGTGAACCTTTCCCCTAACGCCCGGGCCACTCGGCCTCATTGAATTTCATGCTAAAACCCCCATCATTTATTTTTAAATCCTTCAGACGCCATGACCCATAACCGCTGACAACGAAAAATAAAACGCATGGCAACCTGCGCAGCCCTCGAAACCGCGACCTCTCCTCCTTTCCAGCGCCTAAGTAGCGCCCCAAGAGCCACTTCTCCCAATTGGACTTTCATGTCCATCAACTTGGACATTTATTTATTCTTAAGGCCTACTTAGCCCAGTCTCTTGACGCAAAAATAAAACCAAAATGCTGCCGCTTGGACTCGAACCCTTGCTTACTTAGGCGCCACCTTCCAAAGCCCCAAGCGGCGCCTCAATCGCCACTTTGCCAAAGTCTTTCTTGTGTCATAAACTCCCTAAATTATTTTAAGGCCTTCCCCCCCATTTCCCTTTTTACCCCAAAAATCTAAAAATTTTCTAAGGCATTCTTTGCCTTCTAGGGTTCTCCAAACCCCTAAAAATCTATCCAACATGACCATAAGCCTACTAAGCTGCTCGAGCTAAGCTCCAAGCGCATAACCCCTAAAACCGGGTGTTACAATTCTACCCTCCTTAAAATAATTTCGTCCTCAAAATTACTTACTAACAAACGTCCATACAACCTATCTTACCACCTTACGCTTATGCTTTGCTTTCTCTGATCTTACTAAGGCTATCGTACCTACACAATCTCTAAATTCATGCTAAAAATTCAAACACCTCTCTTAGCAAACCACAGAAAAGGCTAAATCGTAATCAAACAAAGTAATTAAAGCATGTACCAAAGCAAAGGAGCTTACCTAATATCACATCCTTGGTTGACTCGACTAGAACCATTCCTTCCATGACTTGAACCACGACCCTCGTCCGCTTGAGGACAATTCTTAACTAAATGTGCCTTAGATCCGCACCGAAAGCATTCTTTACTATTTCCCCAACACTCTCCTGTGTGAGGTCTTCCACATCGAACACAAGAACGATTCCGATCCATTGGTACAAGTACACTTACAGGGTTCTCGGTCCTTGGTCTTTTCTGGACATTACCAAGCGATACTGACGGTCCAATATTTCTCTTATTCTCGCTCCTATTCTTTTCTCGGTTTTCTCTTATAGTCTTCTTAACCTCTTCAGCGATCCGAGCTTTCTCTACTAGCACCGCGAAGTCTCTCTCCCTCTGCGGAGCAATCACCATTCGAAGTTCATCTCGCAATCCGTCTTCAAACCGGACGCACCTCTCATAATCAGTGGCCACAATTCCCTTAGCATACTGACTAAGTCGCACGAATTCGCCGTGCTCAGCTATCGACTTACTTCCTTGTACTAGATTTAGAAACGCTTTCCTTTGCGAGTCCAAATAAGCGGCTCCTACGTGCTTTCCTTCAAACTTAACCTTAAAGAAGTCCCAATCTCGCATCGATCTGCGGTACACTTTGCTTGACGGTGAGCCACCAACGATAAGCTTCGCGCGAAGCAACGAAACAACACCCTTCACTTTTCTTCATTGGTGCGGTCCAAATCGTCCATGATTCTTTCGATGCCTCTAGCCAATACTCCGCTACGTTCGAGCTACTCCGAGATATTCCTCTAAAGATCTCGGCTCCATTCGATCTAAGCCTTTCCGATCTCGACTTCCGAGTTCCATTTCCTCTACTAGCTCCTCGCTACACGTTCTAAAATTAAGTAACATGGCCCGCGATCTGCGTCATCTTCTCTGTCTGGTCTTGCCTTTCTCGTCCACTGCTGGCGGCACTTCACTTTCGACCCATGGCGGACCCTCACGGTTCGGCGCCATTCTACCTCTACCGCGTCCCCTAGAACTCATCTCTATCGTCGCGATTTAATCTGTTTAAAAAGTTTTATGCATTAGAAATTATTGTTTCACTATTTTATCCACGAGCAATTTTATGCAATGAAGTTTCCGAGAGTAGTTCTTTCGAGCAATCAAGTTTCCTTCCCTACCTGTGGGTAATTTCATCATTTTCCTACAGGGTATTTTTTAGAATTTTAAAACTAAGGGTTTTAAAGCAGTGAGGCAAATCCTTTCGGGTTTTAATAATTGGTTTAGCCTATGAAAAAGTCCTCTTGGTTAAGGTGAACCGTAGCTACGCACCAGGTAGGATTCAGTGAAGAGGAGGTGAGTCACGAGGATCGCTTAAGTACCGTGCTCTTAGGATCCACTCCTGACATGCGCACAATGGTTGCCACACCTTAACTCTGGCGACTTAATCACGAGTTTGTTTAGTAGCTTTAAGTTTTATGCATATGTTTGAGTAGACTAGTCCTAGGGTTCAACAGATCCTAGTTCACTAATCTACGAGCCCAACTAAGCCCATAACAGTTCATAATAGTAAAGCACTTCAAAAGTCTGAAGTACTTACCTGGTGGACTCGGGTTGAAGGTACAGGTGCCATGCCAGAATAACCTGAAAATATTTCCTAAAAATCCATATATATATATATATATATATATTTTTTAAAAGCTCATTTTGAAACGTTTTTGGGCCCAAAACCCTCAAAGCCGAGTTTTGAACCGGGCTCTGATACCAATTTGTAACATCCCCAAACCCGCCCATTCACTACGACACGAATCTGGATATGTCACTTGGGAAAGACGGTTGGAAATCTTTGACTTTAGAATTAAACTTGAAAAATTTATTATCTCTGGAAAATTATGTCCACAAAATTTAATACATAATATAAGTTTGTTGAAAATTTCTGAATTAAAACATTGTTATAAATTACTATCATATGAACCTTTTTAATAAAAATATTTCTGAATATAATGTAAACTTCAACAAAATTAAATAGAGTATTGTAATCATAGTGGCCCTTATTACATCAAATAAATTGAAACCAAGTAATTAAAATGCTTGAAATAAAAATATTCAAAACGTCAACTTCGCATGAAAATCAGCATGCATGGGCCACCTTGTATCCACTCCAACCCGTCCACTAGTCACGACTCACCTGCGATGATTAAAAAGTTGGGTGAGTCATACAGACTCAGTGTGTAAGATAACCACTGAAATCCACCCACATGCTTAGCCACATAATATCCCAATTATCAAAGGCAACAAGTATATATATATTCATTTAAACATTTACCACAATCTGGGCTTGGCCTACATTCAAATCATACTCAAATCTTTGGGCTAGGCCCATTTCTCAATAAACCACATATCAAGCGGGGCTTGGCCCATTTCCACGTATGTTTCCAAAACATACCTATCCACATGTCGTATTGGGCTTGGCCCATTTCCATATTATTACAAAAATAATGCAACATGATTCCCAACCCAACCTAGGGTCCATCCGCTACACACCCCTTATCCACCTACCACACACCGGGGGACTATCGAGTCACCCTCTCCTTTTCCCTCCAAAAAGGCAACCAATGCCATCCACGATGTAGCGTATAGCTAACATCAAACCACGATGGAGCACACGGCAATCCATCAAGCCACGATATGGCATAAAGCCCATATCAATCAAGGTAACCACGCCAACTAAATCGCAAAGATCCACAACGCGACCTCGGTCGGCGCCAATCCACGATGTAGCACAAAGTGGCATCAACCACGTACTCGAAGTACACCCGTACCTTCTTTTCATAACCCACCCATGCACATGCCACATAAAATATAATCGTGATAATGCATGCACATGCTTATTAATGTCCATAAACATACTCATAACAAATAATCACACTTTGCAATAGATCCAATACTAACTCGGTCATCGCTATACCCTTTAGGGGTATATATAGCACACATATTACGCACTTGTTAGTAAAACATATAACACATAAAACCCGGAAGCAGTGGGTTAGTTACACACCTTATCACTAGGAGTTCTAGACTCTCGATCCTCGACGCTATCGTCTAAGCGAAACTACGACTTTACGCCTAACGTTTCTTCTTTGTGGCCCACACCACAGTGGCCAATCTCGAGCAATGAAACGAATCTCTTCTTGAACTTCGGGATGGGAGCTTTCCCTTGCCCACTTTGGTAGTATTCGCCTCCATCGAAAGTCACTTAATCGGATAAACGGGTTAAACCTCCGGTCATAAACTAAATGTTGAACCTTTACCAAATATTGCTTACCAAAATATCCTGAATCCCGGAGAATTGATCTATGTTCCTAAATATCCTTGCTCCTCAAGGCTGATTTGATTTCCAACCAAATCTCAGGACTACGGAATGGTCCTTTTTGCAACCGACCACACCCTAAAACGCATAAATGATTAGCCTTAATAGCCTTCGGCTTTCGAAATATAAAAGAATAATTACAACATGGATCTTTACCACCACTTACCGAATCTGACTACCAACGATTGAGGAGAAGAATCCGAAGAGATCCACACCACACCTAGAATTCGGCCAAGGTGCAAACTAATAAAAGAGGAGAAGTTTCGGCTACCAAGGGATTAAAACAAAAGAATTATTTGGCTACAAAGGCCAAAGGAGAAATCGGCACACCAAGAGGGAGAGGCAAAAGACTTGATGAATAACTAGCACTCTACCCTCCCCTATTTATAGCATTCGGCCAACCCCCCTTGAAGTCTCCAAAATTTGGCCAACACCTCACTAATTCAATTCCATTTGAATACTTTACTAATAATCCAATAATTCTTTTAATCTTCATAATATCCTTGATTATCTCCTATAATAATCCTAAAAAACTCATATTATCCTTAATATTCACCAAATAAAAAAACAAATAAATAATAATTATCCCACTTAATCTAATTAATAATAAATAATAAATAATAAATAATTATCCCATAATTATTTAAAATAAAAACTAAACACATGTTTATCACCTCCTACCAGCCGAATTCAAAAGTGATTAAACAACTCACCCATGTGCCGTCCAATCTTCAATTTGCTGCCCAAAAAGAAATTAAAAAAAAAAACTCCAATTGCACAGCCTTGGGTTCGAACCTCGGACACCATGCTGCTGCTGACCTTTCCCCTAACGCCCAGGCCACTCGGCCTCATTGAATTTCATGCTAAAAACCCCCATCATTTATTTTTAAATCCTTCCTACGCCAGCCCATAACCGCACAACGAAAAATAAAACGCCAAACGCTTCTGCAGGCCCTCGAAACCGCGACCTCTCCTCCTCTCCAGCGCCTAAGTAGCGCCCCAAGAGCCACTTCTCCCAATTGGACTTTCATGTCCATCAACTTGGACATTTATTCTTAAGGCCTACTTAGCCCAGTCTCTTGACGCAAAAATAAAACCAAAATGCTGCCGCTTGGACTCGAACCCTTGCTTACTTAGGCGCCACCTTCCAAAGCCCCCAAGCAGCGCCTCAATCGCCACTTTGCCAAAGTCTTTCTTGTGTCATAAACTCCCCTAAATTATTTTAAGGCCTTCTTGCCCCATTTCCCCTTTTTACCCCAAAAATCTAAAAATTTTCTAAGGCATTCTTTGCCTTCTAGGGTTCTCCAAACCCCTAAAAATCTATCCAACATGACCATAAGCCTACTAACTGCTCGAGCTAAGCTCCAAGCGCATAACCCCTAAAACCAGGGTGTTACAGGGCCGATATGATATTTTGATAAATGGGCCAATCCAATATTTTGAAAAATGGGCCAATCTGATATTTTGATAAATGGGCCGATCTGATATTTTGCTATATGGGCCAATCTGATATTTTGCTAAATGGGCCAAATCTGATATTTTGCTTAATGGGCCTTTTGATTAATTGTTATAATGGGCTATAATTTTGTAATAAATATCCGAATAAATTACTGTTATTATATTGTGATTTGTTATGCATTATATACATGATTTGCATGGGATGGGATAATGATGAAGAGAAGTTACGTAGCTCTGCTACATAAATCCGTGGCTCTGTCACAAATCGAAAAATGGAAATGCCATGTAAATTCATTAATCTGGTGGTTTGTCCACAAATTTGATATAAATGGCTTAATGCCTACGTTTGGTGTGTTGGCGGGGTGGGTTGACTAAAGATCACCCACAGTGTGTTGGTTGAGTACAGTGGTGTGTAGCGGATGGAAAACTAGGTTTGGTTTGGGAATTGCATTTCATATGCATCTTATATTCGATACATTTTTATTATTATGAATGGGCTTCGGCCCTAATAATGGCTTAATGGATTTTGGCCCAGTGAACAACGGTAAGTGGGTTACACACTGAGTTCTAGTAACTCACCCCCGTTTTCCTTATCCCTTTCAGGTAATGATCAATGATGGAGACTTGGGCCATGGATGACTCGGGTGGAGGCCATACTTTAGAAACGGTTTATTTGGACTTAGATTTCTATTTCGTTCACTTTATTACTATACTATTTTGAGTTAAATGATGTAATAAGGCCTCTGGTTTATTTTGTTTTGCTTATTGTTTGACGTACCTATATTTTTGCTCAAATTACTTTAAATGGGATTTTTCTAAAAAACTTAAATAAAGATTTTTCTAAAATGGATTAACAAATGGATTTCAAAATAAACTTTTACAAATATTTTTAACACGGATATTTTCTCTCGAACTATTAACGATATTTTCAAAAGACTCAGATTCTCTTTCGAATTTTCAACGTCGTTTTCAAAAGTCACGGTTTTGTAAGATCATTAGTTCAAATTTATCGATTTATCAAATAATCTTCGAGGTTAGTAGTATTTTATCAAATATTTCAAAACTTGTTTTCCTTGATTTTTAACAAATCTATTTACGTACGAATGAAAAGGACTTAAAAGCATTTTTCTCATGTGACATGTCAGATCTGGCCTTAACGCATGGGCTGGGTTTGGGGTGTTACACGCCGTTTCAAGTGTCTATATAAACAAAAAAAATTTAAAAAATCACTTTTCTCTTCAGCAAGAAAAAAAAAGCAGAGAGGTACTCCCTAGGGCAATTTTCGGCGGTCTCAGGCAAAGGCTCAGGCCGCCGTCATCATTAAATCAAACCACAATACGGTGGCGAAATTCCCAAAATCAGGTAAAATTTCCCTTTTTCTTTTTTTTTTTATATTTTAATATATGTATATTATATGGTTTTAAAAAACTAGATAGAAGAAAAAATAAGAGATAACAGTATTAAAAAATAAAATAAAAAAATGAAAAGAAATCAATTAAAATCACCTCTACTTGGTGTTTTTATTTTTCTTTTTTTTTTTGAATATTTTTTTTGTATCTGTTCCTCTGTATATGTGTGTCTTCAAGTTACAGATTAATAAGGCTTTTATAGCCTTGAAAATAAAAATAAAAAGGAAATTATTGTTGCTTCCATTTTTACTACTGCTTTTCTTTCCTTTTTGCAGGTGGCCGTCGAGGAATCTGGCGATGATGGGGCGTGGTTTGCAAAGATTGCGGCACGATCACAGCTCTGGTGTAACATCCTGAAAAGGGCCTATGCATTTTTGGTTTAATTGTACGAAATGACATATCTTATGTGTTATGAATATATTTTGAACACTTTTGGAAACACGAAATGTATGGAAATGTTAAGTTTAAAGAGGAAAGTGAACATTTGTAGAACCTTGGAAATGTAAGGAAATGTCTTGTAAGGAAATGTCATGGAAATGTAAGGAAATGTCTTGGAAATGTAAGGAAATGTCTTGTAAGGAAATGTCATGGAAATGTAAGGAAATGTCAAGTTTACAGAGCCGATCGAAAATTTTGGAAACTTAGAAATGACCTAGAAATGACGAGTTTTAAGGTTTAAAAGGGGAAATTAAGGCAAGGTGGCTGAAAAGAAAAAGTTTGTGAAATTTGACACACAAACAGGCTTGGAAAAGTGGTCCAAAGATGCCACTTAGGGCCTATGGAAATGGCGCCATATGCAAGAGGAATGGGCCTAAGTTCGAGTCACATGGGAAGCAAATAAAAAGAAATTTTATTTTGCTACAAGGAGCAGAGAGAGGTGGACGGCACATGGCTATAAATTAGGAGCTTTTATTATTTTATAAATAGTGGATAAATAAGGGATTTATTTATCATTATTTTCAAGAGATAATTGTTGGATTAAATTCTTTTAATTTGAATAAAGAGATAAAGAGGAAAATAAGGGAGAAGTGATGGCCAAGTAAGGGACTTTGAGTTTAATAATTTCGGCTAAGTAAGGATAGTTGTTGAATTATCTTTTATTTTAAGTGATAATTAAAGAGATAAAGCTATTAAAATAGAAGAGTGATGGCCAAGTAAGGGATTCTAAGTTAGTAATATCGGCTATAAAAGGAAAAGAGAGGCCATTCTGCATTATTTTACTGTTTTTGAAAGCCTCTGTAGAATTCTCTTCACCAAATCTTCTTCTTCTTTTATTTTTGCCAAGTCGAAATACCTTGTGTTCTAGCCTAATCCTCCATCTTTATTCTTCCTTCTCTTTTCTTTCTAATCCCTCAAAAGCCGAAAGTTGTGAGATCATCATCTAGCCATAGCCAAATCTCACGAAGGTTGAAGTGAAGGTGCAATCGATTTCTTCAAGTAAGGGTAAGATCTCATTCGGTTTCATCCTTTTTCTTAAGATTTTCCAAATCTAGGACTAACCCCATTAATATCTTGTTGCCGAAACTTTGAAGAGATCTTTGGGATTTACTAAGTGTCGACTACAAGGAAGGAGAAGTTCTTTTCCAAGGTACACCATAGGCCACGTGTTCCCTAGTTATTCGGTGAGTTTGGGATTTAAAATCCACAAGGTAAGTGTCTATAGCATTCGGCCAAGGCCATGTTTGGTAAATATATGTGTTCATTAATTATTCAAAAGCCGAAAACTAACCAAGTTAGTTGATTCAATGCTTGGCCGAATGCAAGAAGAGTATAGCGATTTCAAGACTTGATTCTTAAGTCAAACGCAACAAGGTAAGTTTAAGTATACTAATCCTACTAGGATTTGGATTTATGGTCGAATGGCTTTTTATTAAAGTAGTAGGTGATTAATCAAATGTAGGGATTAAGGATCCAAGCATTAGATCAAGCTTTTCGGGATTTCAAGACCCTTTCGGTAAGTATGATAAGTTGTGGATATTTGGTTAAGAATTCGTATATTGATGATTAAATCGATTGTTCCGATTAAGTGTGTTGATGGAGGCGAATACCATTCAAGAAGGAAAGGGAAGGTCCCTATCCCGAAGTTTAAGAAGAGATCTGTCTCGGCGAGTTAGGGATTGGCCACCGCGGTGTGGACCAAATACGGAACAAGAAAGTAGGCAAATAACCGTAGTATCGCCTAGTGATAGCATCGATGATCGAAAGCATAGTTCTCCAAGTGATCGGTGTGTGATTAACCCACCGCTTTTCCGGGTATATGATATGTATGTGAAATGTGTATGTGTTATGAATGTGCTAACTAGTGCGATGGGAAATTGTGATAAGGATACCCTCAAGGGTATGTCGATAATCCGTAAAGTACCAAACTGATGATATGTGATTATTAATATGAATATGTGATAATATGCTTGATGAACATGCTCATGCATCATTACATTGTATCATTATTTTATGTGGCATGTGCATGGGTTGGGATATGAAAGAAGGTGCGGGTGTACTTGAGTACGTGGTTTGATGTTAGCCTTGAGCTACATCGTGGATTGACGCGTTGGATCGAGGTCACGTTGTGGATTAATTGCGATTTAGTTCGCGTGGCTTGATGAGTGGCTATGTGCCTCATCGTGGTTGATATCGGCTATGTGCCATATCGTGGTTGATGAGTGACTATGTGTCCTATCGTGGTTTTTGATGTTAGCCTTGAGCTACATCGTGGATTGACGTTGGCGAGGTCACGTTGTGGATTAATTGCGATTTAGTTCGCGTGGCTTGATGAGTGGCTATGTGCCTCATCGTGGTTGATATCGGCTATGTGCCATATCGTGGTTGATGAGTGACTATGTGTCCCATCGTGGTTTTGGTGTTAGCTACGGCTACATCGTGGATTGGCGCCGCCGATCGAGGTCGCGTTGTGGACTATTGTGCTTAATTGCACGTGGACGGCGCAGTGATTGCCTTTGGAGTGAAAAGGAGAGGGTGATTTGATAATCCCCGGTGTGTGGTAGGTCGGGATAAGGGGTGTGTAGCGGATGGACCCTAGGTTTGGGTTGGGCTTCATAATTGCATGATTTCGTATGTGAACATATGTGGAAATAGGCTAAGCCCGGTATGTGGAAATTATGTGGTTAACTACCCTATTAGATGAATGTGATATGAATATGGGCCAAGCCTGAATGTGATAACATGTGAATTTGATAATTGATATCCGATATATGAGTTAATATGTGGTTAACATGTGGGTGGAATTCATGGACTAATTACACACCGAGTCCAGTATGACTCACCCAATTTTTATTAAACATCGCAGATGATTCGTGGTGATTGGACCGGGTTGGAGTGGATACGAGGTGGCCCATCACGTAAGACATCTTCTTTATTTTATTCATTTATTACTAAGAACTTTTGTTTAATTATTTATTGTAATAAGGCCCAGATTAAAGTATTTAAGTATTTCTATTTGAGCATTTGTATTATGTTTAAGCTAGACGACCATTAAATTATTATTTGGAAGTGCTTTTAATTTGGATATTTTTGTCAAGCTTATATTATTTAGAATTTTTAATTGGACATGGTTTTCAAATGACAAAATTTTTAATGTTTTTCCCAAAAGTGAAATCAGTCTTCAAACGTTTTTCCGCAGTGGCATCTCAAATTCGGTCGTAACGAATGGGCCGGGTTTGGGGTGTTACATCTGGTGTCGAGGCTTGCGGCGCGATGGAGGGCTGCTGGGTGCGTAGAGCTGATTGCGGCGCCTAGGGTTTCCAGAAACCCTAGGCTCACTGTTTCTGTTTAACACTTGGGCCCCTTTGGGCCGTCTATATTCTGGGTCTTGGGGTTGGGTTAGTTTAGGTATTGGGTTTTGTCTGGTGGTATTTGGTTTAGGGTGTAAGTGGGTTTTGGGCTTGTTTTATTTGGGCTTTGTAAAAGGACACTGGACATTTATTATTTATTATTTTTTTGGTTTTATTCTGTTTTGCACGGCCCGGGCACAAATGAGCCTCTAGAGTAATAAATAATAAAAACTTTAACTCTTAAGATTCACCAACTATAAACTTCAAATTTTAAAGTAAAAAATTTAATAAAAAAAAATTATATAATAATAAACAAGAGAAAGGCAAAAAAATAAAATAAAATAAAATCCCTAAAAGTTTCATCGACGCAGCTTCTTGTGTGTGTTTTCATCAAACTTTCATATTATATGTTTAACATAGGATGATTTTATTGCGGATAATTGTGTTGTTTAATGTATGAGATATTTTTTTTCTTTGTTTATTTTATTGGTGAAGTTTATTGATAACTTTTACATATAATTAATAAATATTTTAATAAATTTATTTAATCCCATTCATTTGATATTCAGAAATATTATATATACTAAATATATATAAATATCGATAAATTCAAAATGATATATCAAAATAAATTGATACCATTACATATTAGCTCTAATAGAAAAACGATACGCTCACCGATACTAATTATCTTTTTTAGGATTGTGTTCTTAACATGTTATGTATTATGTATTTTGAAAGGTAGTTGATGTTAGAGTTTGTTAGACATTAATGTACATCTCCAAGTAAACCTTGTGCAGGTCTAATTGATTTTGATGTCGAGCCAATTTGGATAGGATTAATGGAGGCTTTAAAATTTAGAGTCGTTTCGGGTTTAGATTAATTTCAAGTTGAGTCTATTCTGGTTTTAAGTTAAGTGTGAGGCACGATTTTCAAATTAGGTTATTACATGTCGAAACCATTTTTAATTTTTGAAAAATGAGGATCGACTTTAAAAAACAAAAACGGGAGTTGCCACTAATCCCTTTTTCCTTAGGTGTGATTGGATCACCTTATAAAAGGTTTTATTTCAAAACATTGATTTTGGCCTACGAAATTCAGGAAAACGGGTTCGGAGTTCGATTCGCATGATGAGGAAGGATTAGCACCTCATAACCCAAAATTGGTACCGGATTGATTAATTATTGTCCTAATGTCGAAAATTCGAAAGATTTGAAAACATGATTTCTAAAAAAATTTGAACAATTTGAGTTAAAATTTGAGATTTCTTTGTTCGAAAGAATACAAACATCACATCCAGCACCTTAGGACATGGTATTTTTAAACCCTCGTAACTAAAATCATCTCATGATTTACAAAATTTTATTAAAAGGATATTTAGTTATTTAGTCAAACAGAAAATCGAAACCCAGCACGTTAGGGCACTATTTCCCGAATTTCTAAATACAAAACATTGCCTTATTTTAAAAAACCTTTAAATAAAATATAGTAATTTTGCAAAATGTATTTTATTCTAATCGATGATCCATGTGAAAATATCGCATTAATACATCATCAAACATGAATACCAAAAGCAATCATGATATACTAACATTTCATATTAATATAGGCAATAGAGAAAATAATAATATAAAATACGACTAATAAAAATACCTACAAAAAACAATCGTAAATAAATGAAAGAGTATGAACAAATAGAATATATAAAGCAATAAATGACAAATTAATATACTAAATAAATATGAAAATTTCTCATACAATACTAAACTTTCATGCAATGACATATACCAAATAATAAATAAATATTGCAAAATAAAAAATAAAAAAAACAGTATATATATTTTGAGAAAATAAATAAAATACGTTTTAAAAATAAATAAATGATTTATAACTTTAAATAAAAACATATTTATAATAACCTAGTAAAAAAAACTATATATTTAAGAATAAATAATATGTTATACAATATAAATAAATTTTAGATAAAATAAAATTTTAAAAATAATATATGATATAATATAATACTATATAATGTACAAAATTTTAAAACATATAATATAATAACTAATATATAAATCCTAAAATAATATGTAATAAAAATAATTAAACCAAATAAAATAATAAATAATAATAGTTTAAAATATATAAGGATAATACATATAAAAAAATATATACGAATTTTATACTATTAATAAATTAATATACAAATAATAAGAATAATATAATATTTTAATATGATAAAATAATTAAATATAGTATTAGAATAATTTAAAAATAAAATAAATAAATAAATAAATAAAGGAGGATTAAATAGCAAATAAAAATAAATATAAAAGGATTAAATCGAAAAGTGCGTCGTACTGCAGGGACTAATATGGCAATTATGCCTTTTGTAACATCCTGAATTTTTGGGCCTATGCATTTAATGGGTGAATATGTGTAATGAGTTAATTTGAGCATTGGAGGTCCAAATTGGGCTCAGGATTGGGCTGAAGCCTTAGTTAAATTTTTGTTTGGGCACTATAGGGTTTAAAAGGTGGTATCCGAGTTTAAAATATCAAAATGGGCTTGTGGCCCGATGGTCGATGGCGCCACTTAGGGAGCAAGGAGGTGACGCCACACAAGGGAGTAAGGGGCCCAAATTTAAGTTACATGGAGCCCAACTCTTTTAATTTAAGTTAGCTAAATTTCGGCATTAGGGTTAGGTAGAGTGGACGGCAACAAGGCTCAAAAATAGGAGGATTTATGTGAATGGGATAATGTAGATAATATAGTTGATAATATGGAAGAAGAAAAAAAGGAGAAAAGATAGGAGCTATCTACGAGGCTAGGAGTTGGCGAAATTCCATCACCTAGAGAAATGAAGAAATCGGTTTCTTTATGGCAAAGGGGTGCCGAATTTTCCCTTTTATTTGATTATTTTTAGTTATCGGGAAGGGCACTTTCGGTTTTCATAGGTGAGTGCAGAAATTTCTATAAATAGGAGGGTTCTCTTCTTTATTTTTCGGCATTTAGGGTTTCCACCTTTTCTTTCTCTTCTTTCTTCTAAAAGTCGAAAACTCCATTATTCTCTTCTTTCTTCTAAAAGCCGAAAACTCCATTATTCTCTTCTTTCTTCTAAAAGCTGAAAACTCCATTATTCTCTTCTCTTCTTTCTTCTAAAAAGCCAAAGCCGAAAACTCCATTATTCTTTTCTCTTCTTTCTTCTAAAAGCCAAATCTCTATAGATTTCTTGAATCATCTTCTCTTCCTGATTTTTCGCAAAGCCGAATCCTCCAGGAGTAGCCGAATCTTCTCTAGTAAGATCTCTTAGATCTAAAAGCCTAAACACTAGTTCACGAATCTCATATCACTTTTCGGGATTTCAAGGCGGATAAGCGGTGGTGTTGGCTACGGATAGCGTCGACTTAGAGGTCTCGTTCTAACTTAATCAGTGTGTAGATCTCTAACACACTAGTAATCTGTACTAAATATATGTTATGGGCTAAAAGCCGAGAAAAAGGTCGTATAGTAATGTCATGTACTAAATATATGTTATGGGCTAAAAGCCGGAAAAAGGTTGTATAGTGTCTGTACTAAATATATGTTATGGGCTAAAAGCCGAAAAAAGGTTGTATAGTAATTTGTACTAAATATATTTTATGGGCTAAAAGCGGGAAAAGGCTGTATATAGACAGTCGGATTACCCAAAAGGGTAGGCAAGGGATGCAGTGCACGTAATCATAGGAACTTCTCTATGTGTATCGATGTATGTGATAGACTGTGAACTTTTAGGTAGTATATTGTTTTGATTCTGTATGTATGTATGCATGGGATGGATTGATATGATAAAGGGGAAGAAGGTCGCATAGCAATCGGTGGCTTTGCCACATAGGTCACACAGTGATCGGTCTTTAAGGCAGACAAAAAGACACATTTGTCGATATGGTGTGTAGCGGTTGGAGGGTTGATTGTAGAAATCCCCAAGGTGTGATGGTTGGTACGGGTTGGTGTGTAGAGGATGGATTTCTAGGCTGGGATGGGCCATGATGCATATATATAGTTACCCTTGTATGGGCCAAGGCCCATAACGTGTTTGTGGGCCTAAAGCCTTTTATGTGTTTTCGGGATTTGCACACTGAGTCTTGGTGACTCACCCTATTATTTTTCCTAACCTTTCAGATGAGCAGTAGATCGTGGACAAGGGAGCTGAGGCGGACTCGAGGGGCCATCAAGTTTTTATTCCTATAGATTATTTCGGTTTTTCCTTAAGTTTTTAATTTTGGAAACATTTATGTAATAAGGCATCCATCGCTTAGGTTATCAGTTGATACTTGTCAATGTTTATGTTTTTTTTTTCATTCATGATCAATGACTTATGATTAAAAGAAATAAAAATGGGATTTTCACACATTATTTAAAATAACACTTGTTTTGGAAAAAAATAAAATTTCAAAGATTTTCTACCAGTGCCACCTATTTAAAGATTATCTACAAAAACAACTAAGTTTTTCAGAATCATTCCAAGTAAAGTTTTTAACCTTAAAACCGTAGCATACCAGATCTGGTCGTAACGTTTGGGCCGGGTTTGGGGTGTTATATTTTTGGATCGAGCCCAGTTCAAAACTCGGGCTGTGAAATGGGTCTAGTATTGTTTTAAAGTTGATAAGAATTTGGAAAAGTTTGGGTTGAGAAATGACCTTCGAGTCTACCGGCATCCGATCCACGCAGGTAAGTATTCTAAACTTTTGGATGTGATATGTATGTGGGCTTGATGGGCTTGATGGATGTAGACTAGTATGTTAGGCATTGATGGACTATAGGCTTAGTTAAAACAACTCTTTAAATTCATAAGACTTAATCTATCCAAACAAACCCGTGAACAAATCGCTGGGTTAGGGTGTGGCAACAGGCATACGCATGTCTAGGATTGGATTCGGGGAGAGCTTGGTACTTAAGCGATCCCTAGTGACTCATCTCCTCTTGCTGGAATCCTACAGTGCGCAAAGGATGTTGCTCACCTTAGCCACGAGGATTTGTTGACGGGCCAAAATCTATAATTAAAACCCGAAATGGACCAGCCACCCTATTTATAACCAAAAAATACCCCCAAGTTTTTAAAATTTCCAAAATACACTTGAATTGTGAAAATTTCCAAACAACCGTGATTTTATAAAATACCCATGTTTTGCAAATTTACCCGAAAACCCCTAGATTTACAAATGTGACCCGGTTTGAAAAATTAAATTTTCCAAAATACCCCTGCTAAAAAAAACTTATGCGATGAATGTGTGTGCATGGATGCTACTTGTGTGATTGATGTATGCGGGTTGATGTATGTGGTTTCTAGAATTAGGAGATAAACTTGAGACTGAAACTGTAGATAGGTTCGAATTCGAAAGAACCACTCTTAAAACTACTTTCCATAAGATTGTTCGTGGTTAATTAGTGGAAGAAATTAATAATTCATAAAATTTCTAATCAGATAAACGTGAATCGGTAGAATGAGTACAAGGGGTCGAGGACGATCGCCGCGTGGCCGTGGTAGGGGACGGAGACGCTCCAGATGCGAATGATGGTGCGCACCCTACCATAGTATACTAAGTGTTTATTTTGGCTTTAGAAATTAGAGTCTTGCGCAGTTGTAAAGCATAGTGGTGAGACTTAGGTAGTATGATTACTAGTTAGTTGGAAATTTCGAGGACTAAATTTCTTTAAGAAATAGAAGCGTAACATCCTGAATTTTTGGGCCTATGCATTTAATGGGTGAATATGTGTAATGAGTTAATTTGAGCATTAGGGGTCCAAATTGGGCTCGAGATTGGGTTTGAAGCCTTAGTTAAATTTTTGTTTGGGCACTATAGGGTTTAAAAGGTGGTATTTGGGTTTAAAATATCAAAATGGGCTTGTGGCCCAGTGGTCAGTGGCGCCACTTAGGGAGCAAGGAGGTGACGCCACACAAGGGAGTAAGGGGCCCAAATTTAAGTTACATAGAGCCCAACTCTTTTAATTTAAGTTAGCTAAATTTCGGCATTAGGGTTAGGTAGAGTGGACGGCAACAAGGCTCAAAAATAGGAGGATTTATGTGAATGGGATAATGTAGATAATATAGTTGATAATATGGAAGAAGAAAAAAAATGAGAAAAGATAGGAGCTATCTACAAGGCTAGGAGTTGGCCGAAATTCCATCACCTAGAGAAAGGAAGAAATCGGTTTCTTTATGGCAAAGGGGGTGCCGAATTTTCCCTTTTTATTTGATTAATTTTTAGTTATCAGGAAGGGCACTTTCGGTTTTTCATAGGTGAGTGCCAAAATTTCTATAAATAGGGAGGGTTCTCTTCTTTATTTTTCGGCATTTAGGGTTTCCACCTTTTCTTTCTCTTCTTTCTTCTAAAAGCCGGAAAACTCCATTATTCTCTTCTCTTCTTTCTTCTAAAAAGTCAAAGCCGAAAACTCTATTATTCTTTTCTCTTCTTTCTTCTAAAAGCCGAATCTCTATAGATTTCTTCGAATCATCTTCTCTTCCTGATTTTTCGCAAAAAGCCAGAATTCTCTGGGAGTAACCGAATCTTCTCTAGTAAGATCTCTTAGATCTAAAAGCCGGAAACACTAGTTCCTGAATCTCATATCACTTTTCGGGATTTCAAGGCGGATAAGCGGTGGTGTTGGCTACGGACAGTCGACTTAGAGGGTCTCGTTCTAACTTGTCGTGTGTGTAGATCTCTAACACACTAGTAATCTGTACTAAATATATGTTATGGGCTAAAAGCCGGAAAAAGGCTGTATAGTAATCTGTACTAAATATATGTTATGGGCTAAAAGCCAAAAAAAGGTTGTATAGTAATCTGTACTAAATATATGTTATGGGCTAAAAGCCGGAAAAAAGGTTGTATAGTAATTTGTACTAAATATATGTTATGGGCTAAAAGCCGGAAAAAGGCTGTATAGACAGTCGGATTACCCAAAAAGGGTAGGCAAGGGATGCCAGGTACGTAATCATAGAAACTTCTCTAAGTGTATCGATGTATGTGATAGACTGTGAACTTTTAGGTAGTATATTGTTTTGATTCTGCATGTATGTATGCATGGGATGGGATTGATATGATGAAGGGGAAGAAGGTCGCATAGCGATCGGTGGCTTTGCCACATAGGTCACATAGTGATCGGTCTTTATGATGACGACTTTCATTGTCGAAATACTACGATGTATTATTAAGGTCGCATGGCGATCGGTGGCTTTGCCACATAGGTCACACAGTGATCGGTCTTTAAGATAGGCAGCACAGCTGTCGATATGGTGTGTAGCGGTTGGAGGGTTGATTGTAGAAATCCCCAAGGTGTGATGGTTGGTACGGGTTGGTGTGTAGAGGATGGATTTCTAGGCTGGGATGGGCCATGATGCATATATATAGTTACCCTTGTATGGGCCAAGGCCCATAATGTGTTTGTGGGCCTAAAGCCTTTTATGTGTTTTCGGGATTTGCACACTGAGTCTTGGTGACTCACCCTATTATTTTTCCTAACCTTTCAGATGAGCAGTAGATCATGGACAAGGGAGCTGAGGCGGACTCGAGGGGCCATCAAGTTTTTATTCCTATAGATTATTTCGGTTTTTCCTTAAATTTTTAATTTTGGAAACATTTATGTAATAAGGCCTCCATCGCTTAGGTTATCAGTTGATACTTGTCAATGTTTATGTTTTTTTTCATTCATGATCAAGGACTTATGATTAAAAGAAATAAAAATGGGATTTTCACACATTATTTAAAATAACACTTGTTTTGGGAAAAAATAAAATTTCAAAGATTTTCTACCAGTGCCACCTATTTAAAGATTATCTACAAAAACGACTAAGTTTTTCAGAATCATTCCAAGTAAAGTTTTTAACCTTAAAACCGTAGCATACTAGATCTGGTCGTAACATTTGGGCTGGGTTTGGGGTGTTACACCTTTTTTCCAAAACGGCGCCGTTCTGATTTTGATCTTTAAGTAGCCCAAGGACTTAATTGGAACAAAATGTAAATTTAGGGCCAATTTAATAAAAAATAAATATCCCAATTGGGCCGAATTAAGACTAATAAAATTGCAGAAGGGTTAAAGGGGCAAATTGCCCTTTTTATAAAAACACGCGGATCCTCCCCGGGTTTTCGGGTCAACACGCGGATCTTCTCTTGAAATGACGTCGTTTTGGCCTTAAAATGGGACCTCCAAAACGGCGTCGTACAATAGGCCCTATATAAGTAAAAAAAAAACTAAAAAAAATTCATTTTAAACATGGAATTAAAAAAAATCAAAGACCCCCCAAATTCTCTCTGGCCTTCGACCTTCGGCCAGGACTCCGATGGAGGGCCGTCGCACGCGCCTCTGCACGCGCCACCTCATATGGCAGTCGGAGATCAGAAACTTCATCTCTTCGGCGCGAATCGAAAAGGTAAAGCTCCTTTTATCTATTTTAGTATTTTTATATAAAAAATATTTATGCATGAATCGAAAGATAAAAAGAATGCGAGAGAAAAAAAAAAGAAATCACCTCTATGTTGCAAAAAAAAAATGTTCTTTTATTTTTGTATGTTTTTTTGTGTATTCTCTGTGTGTTCGTTTTACAGATTTTTGGGGGTTTTATATAGCCGCGAAATGATAAATAAAAAAAGAAATATATTCTATCCATATTTGCTGCTGCGTTTTCTTTCCTTTTTTGCAGGTCAACGGAGATCTCGGGGGTGGAGTGATTTGGGCGACGAAATGCTGTCTACGCGTTGATGGCGGCGTGACCGAGGGCTGATTATGGCGCGAGGGGCTGGACGAGGTTGCGGCGTGAAGGTTTCCAGGAAACCCTAGGTTTGCTGACTCTGCTTTGTATTTGGGCCCTTTTGGGCTGCACGAGTTTGGGTCAGGTCTGTTTAAGGTGTGGGTTTAGTTTGGGTTGCTGGGTAGTCCGTTTAGGTATTGGGCTAAGGGTGTAACGAGCTTTGGTTTTAGTTTTGGGTTTGTAATCTGTTTTGGCTTGTAATTGGGCTGTTGTTAATTGGCTTTGGGTCTGTACTAAAATGGACTTGTAAAATGGACTGTAAAAAATAACTTGGACATTTTATTTTTTTATTCTGGTTTATTTCCAAGCCCGGGCAAAATGGGCCTCTTACAGCTGCCCCTCTTTGCACATTGTCGTGTACAAGAATGCAAAGATTATAAAAGGTCCAATTTTGCCCGGTCTCTACCGAGCCTTGACTTCTTGGTCCTCGTCCTCTTCAAATGGCTCCAACTCCACTGCAACTTCAACGATATTGGAACTTTTTTCGATCTGTTTCCTGCAACTTCAGGAATGCCAGGTTTGCTATTTTTTCCGATTTGCTCCATTGTAAACTCAGGGAGATAAGATTTGATGTATTTGATCTGCTTCCTGCAATTTCAGGAAGATGAGATCGGCTGTCTTCATTTTACTCCGCTACAACTTCAGGGAGATAAGACTAATGGCTAAAATCCACTTCCCTGCTACCTCGGGAAGATAAGATTCACCTTCTTCGATTTGCTCCACTGCAACTTCAGGGAGACAAAATCTTACAATATTTAGTCTGCTTCCTTGCTACCTCAGGAAGATAAGACTACAAACTTTAGCCTGCTCCCTTGCTACCTCAGGGAGATAAGGCTAATGGCTAAAATCTGCTCCCCTGCTACCTCGGGAAGATAAGATTCGCCAAATTTGATCTGCTCCACTGCAACTTTAGGGAGACAAAATCTACAATCTTTAGTCTGCTTCCTTGCTACTTCAGGAAGATAAGACTACAAACTTTAGCCTGCTCCCTTGCTACCTCAGGGAGATAAGGCTGGTGGCTAAAATCTGCTCCCCTGCTACCTCGGGAAGATAATATTCGCCAAATTTGATCTACTCCACTACTACTTAGGGAGATAAGATCTGTAAATTTACCGATATTGCTACACCGTCCACTGAGGGACATGTCCTGTAGACTCGGTTCCATATGTTCATGTCACATGACCAAGATGCTATGATCAGAATGAATCAAATGCTTCTAGCCACATGTGTTATGAGTGAAATGAATGCAACATGCCATGAAAATGATTCCTTTTTAATCATTTAAGAATTATGATGCAATGATCGGAATGAATCAAATGCTCCTAATGAAAAAATGTTATGGGTGTGATTCCTACTCTAGGTGTCATCACTCATTTGTTCTTCATCTTTGTTCCTCTCGAAACACCAATCATATTCTGCTCAACAAGCTTGCCCAGCTGTAATTTCAGAGTCAACTCCGCTTGAAACTTGAGAACACAAGGCTTGTACCATCCTACCACGATAGGAATTGAAACTTTTCCAATCCGTCCCATCTGTAATTTTAGGGTATAAGATTTATTTCAAATTTAACCCATTCCCCCATAATTCAGGGGTTCTGAATTTCTCATCAACTTAGTTTGTCACACCATTCCCCGAATGTTATGACCTGATGACATCTCTTACTTTCATCACATCAACTCATTATTTGGTCCATTTATCATTTGGACAAAGAATTCAGAGAAATAGTCTCTATCCAGACTCTTATTTCTCAAATATTTCCAATCTATGCACATGGAAATTCTAAACAATTGTCCTGTTTCGGTTCCTTGTTTTATCTAGAAATTTCCAAAGTAATATGTAGAACTTCTTTTGTGAAATTGTTAGTTCGTCAATCATTATTTCAATGCAACATATTTTTGAATAATGGGTAACAAATAAATTGATCTTAAAGAGAATTAAATGAATTATCAAAAATACAAAGAAGATTAACTGGGAACATATCTTTGAGAAGAAAAAGAATCCAAAGATATTAAAATGAATAGGACAAAGATCAGATGCCCTAGATATCACAGATTGGGCTTCTATATACAAACTCCACGAAGACTGTTTTGTGCTTAACATGTGTTTAGAAGACCCAAAGTACTTTGTTAATGCCCTGATATGAAACATACTTCATTTCTTGTTGATTCAAGTATAGCAAGAGGACTGCGTGTTCATTCAGAATTTGAGCCGCCCTTTTCGGATTTTCAACTCAAAACCCCTTTGGTATCAAGGCGCCCTTTGCGGGTTTTCACCTTGGCCTCTCCCTTCTTTTTTTTAGAAGTCTCAAAGGGCCCTTTGCGGGTTTTCACTTTGGCCTCTTCTCCTTTTCAAGCAAAATACTTTTTGACCGAATCCGGTTCACACAGATTGGGTAAGCTTTTCCCATCCATTTCGGTCGAGAATCGCACACCTCGAAAGCTTTCTTCACCACATATGGTCCTTCCCAATTCGGCATCCATTTTCCTCTGAAATCCTTTTGTATGGGAAGAATCTTTTTCAGTACAAGGTCCCCTTCGTGAAACTCTCTGGGTGAACTTTCTTATCGTTAGGCTCGCATCATTCGTTTTTGGTACATCTGACCGTGACGAATAGCCCTTAGCCTCTTTTCTTCAATTAAGTTCAACTGATCATACCGAGCCTAGATCCATTCAGCATCATCCAGCTTTATTTCTGACAAAACTCGAAGAGAAGGTATTTCAACTTCAATAGCTAGAACTGCTTTCATCCCATAGACCAACGAGAAAGGCGTTGCCCCAGTAGAGGTTCTGACAGACGTCCGATAAGCATAGAGTGCAAACGGTAGTTTCTCATGCCAATCCTTATAAGTCTCAGTCATCTTCCCTACTATCTTCTTGATATTTTTATTTGCCGCTTCCACTGCCCCATTTATTTTTGGACGATACGGAGACGAGTTGTGGTGTTTGATGTTGAATTGACTACAAACTTCAGCTATCGTGCTGTTGTTCAAGTTCAGTGTGTTGTCTGATATGATCCTATCGGGCATTCCATATCGAAAAATGATCTCCTTCTTCAAGAACCGACTAACTGTTGATTTAGTAACGCTAGCATATGAAGCAGCCTCTACCCATTTAGTGAAGCAATCAATTAACACGAAGATGAATCGATGCCCATTCGAAGCTTTTTGTGAGATCGGTCCAATAACATCCATGCCCCACATGGAAAAAAGCCATGGGGAAGTCATAACATGCAAAGGTGACAGAGGCACATGAATTTTATCTCCATAAATCTGGCATTTATGACATCTCTTGGCATAGCTGATACAATCTCCTTCCATGGTGGACCAATAATATCCAAATCTCATTATCTGTCTGGCCATTGTGAATCCATTAGCGTGTGTTCCAAAAACGCCCTCATGAACTTCTTCCAGGATTTTCCTAGCTTCAACTGTGACAACGCATCTCAATAGTACTTGATCTTTCCTCTTTTTGTATAAGATATCCCCGTCTAAAACATAGTCAGAGGCCAATCTTCTTAATGTCCTTTTCTCATTCTCAGTTGCATGCTCTGGGTATTCACGATTTTTTACATATCGTAATACATCATTATACCAAGGGTGGTCATCTTTTTCCTCTTCTTCCAGATTATAACAATGAGTTGGAACTTCAAAAATACTCATCTAAATAGGTCTCATATCCTCTGGTCTATTTACTTTAATCATAGAAGCCATGGTCGCCAAGCATCTGCCATCTGGTTTTCATCACGTGGGAGATAATTGAAAGTAATGTCATCAAATTCCTCAATCAATCCCAGAACTATTTTTCGGTAATCAATTAGTTTGGGATCTCTTGTCTCCCACTCTTCTTTAAGCTGGTAAATTACTAAGGCAGAATCTCCATATACTTCTAGCACTCTGATCTTACGCTCTACAGCTGCTTGAATTCCCATGATGCATGCTTCATATTCCACCATGTTATTCGTGCAATCAAAATCCAATATGCATGTAAATGGATAATGATCACCACTCGGGGATACCAAGATTGCCCCAATTCTATTTCCCACAGCATTCGATGCCCCATCGAAATTTAGCTTCCACGGACATTCTTCAGTATTTGCCACATACATTGACTCCTCATTGGGGAAATCAAAGTTTAATGGTTCATAATCCTCCAAAGCTCTGCTAGCCAAAAATTCTGCTATTGCGCTGCCTTTTATAGCCTTTTGGTTTACATAGACTATATCGAACTCAGACAATAAAATCTGCCACCTTTCCATCCTTCCATTCAAAGCAGTGGACTCCATCATATACTTTAACAGATCAAGCTTAGAAATTAACCAGGTAGTGTGATATAGCATGTACTGCCTCAACCTCCGAGTTGTCTAAATCAAGGCGCAACACAATTATTCAATCGACGAATATCTCATTTCACATTCAGTGAACTTTTTACTGAGATAGTATATCGCCTTTTCTTTTCTTCCTGACTCATCATGTTGACCAAGCATACATCCCATGGAGTTATTGAACACTGACAAATACAGTATCAATGGTCTATCTGGATTAGGCAGAGATAATACTGGGGCATTTGACAGATATTGCTTGACTTTTTCAAAAGCTCTCTGGCATTCCTCGTCCCATACACCTTGGTTGTGTTTCTTAAGAAGACGAAATATGGGATCACATTTCTCGGTTAATTGTGAAATAAACTGAGCAATGTAATTTAATCTTCCTAGAAAGCCTCGAACTTCCTTTTGGGTGCGTGGTGAAGGCAACTCTTGTATTGCCTTGACCTTGTTTGATTCAACTTCAATTCCTCTCTCACTGACCATAAAACCCAGTAATTTCCCTGACCGAGCTCCGAAAGTACACTTTGTTGGGTTGAGCTTCAATTGAAATTTCCTCAACCTCAAAAACAATTTCTTCAAAACCTCAATGTGTTCCTTCTCTGTTCGAGATTTGGCGATCATATCATCGACATATACTTCAATCTCTTTGTGCATCATGTCATGGAACAAAGTTACCATGGCTCTTTGATATGTCGCTCCTGCATTCTTCAGTCCAAATGGCATTACTTTATAACAAAAGGTACCCCACAATGTTATGAAAGTAGTTTTCTCCATATCCTCAGGGTGCATCTTGATCTGATTGTATCCCGAAAAACCATCCATGAAAGAGAACAATGAGTATCCCGCCGTATTATCCACTAACGTGTCAATATGAGGCAAAGGGAAATTATCCTTTAGGCTAGCTTTATTTAAGTCCCTATAATCTACACACATCCGGACCTTTCCATCTTTCTTAGGGACAAGAACAATGTTGGCAACCCACTCTGAGTATTTGACTACTTGTAGAAAACTAGCATCAAACTGTTTCTAGACCTCCTCTTTTATTTTCAACACTACATCAGGCCTCATCCTTCGTAGCTTTTGCTGAACTGGCTTGCACTCTTCTCTTATGGGAAGGCGATGCACTACAATATCAGTACTTAGCCCAGGCATATCTTGGTATGACCATGCAAAGACATCCTTGAATTCCTGTAGTAACCCAACAAGGTCTTGTTTCGTCTCTTCGGATATGTGGGTTCCGATTTTCACATCCTTTCCTTCCTCCAAGGCTATGTTCTCTACCTCCTCTCCATGAGGTAATATTTGTTTCTCCTCTTGCTTTACCATTCTTAACAGATCTGGAGACAAGTCACAATCTCTGTCACCTTCAAAATCCTGAGATTCCTCTAAACACATGTCTTGTTCAAAATGGACCTCTGAATCTGTAGTATTGTTGCTCATGTCATTGATATCTAGGGACCTGTGGTGGGCGCCAAAGAATGTACAAAGAACAAAATGAATTCGAGAACAACTATTTATATGGTATGAATGAGAATAAAAAATTTGGAATAAAATTATAAGATCAAAAGAATAAAAAAATGAAAGAATATTTACTCGAGTTAATTATCAAAGATGTATTTTATTGAAACAATAATGTCTGAACATGAGCCTATTTCACAAAAGAAATCTTATTGTTCTTAGGATTAAAAGACAACAAGTGCGTTCTGAATATTACTCTGTGTAATCTCTAAATACTACAGGAAGTTCCTCTGCAGTCCAATTGTTCAGAACGCTTCCAGGTTCATAAGGGCGAATGCCCGACAGGTTTCTTTGTCCAGTTTCTTCCTCGTGTATGGCATTGATGTGAGGACTTCCATTTTCCAATAACCCTCTCTCAGGGTGAATTATCCCTCTGGATACAAAGGTCTGGGATATGTGGGGGAATGTCATCGATTCCCACTTGACTTCTTCCCTATTCAACCGCGCCCTTCTTCTTTCCTGCTTCTTCTCTATTTCCTTTCTCCTTTGTCTAGCATTTGGCCTGAAACTCAAGCCAAAGCGGTCTCTCTTCTCTTTCAGCATTGGAACTTGAACTTCCCATTGGAGATGTCTTCCCAGTCCTTTTCCTGGTAGGGCTCCCTTCCCCATCATCATTTGTAAGCCCATCCTCGTGGTCTTAGATATCTTAGGCACCGGAACTTCATTCCCTTCCAAAATGAATGTTGCGTTTACAAACTCTAAAGACCGAAAGGAACACACAGTGGCCTCTTCACTTGCTTCTAAGTATGGCGCGTCATTGGTAATGGTTGCTATGATGTCCTTCTCTACGTTTATGGTTACCAGCCGACCTTCTGTTACCAGTTTCAGTTTTTGGTGTAGTGATGAGGGCACTGCCCCTGCCGAATGAATCCAGGGCCTTCCCAACAAGCAATTGTAAGAGGGCTTAATATCCATCACCAGAAAGTCCACCTCATATGTGTTAGGTCCAATCAACAACGGTATGTCAATTCTTCCCATCACTCTTCTTTCAGTGCCGTCAAATGCTCTCACCATGTTCTGGCATGTCTTCATGTGAGAACTGTCTATCGGCAATCTTTTCAACGTGGACAATGGTAAGATGTTCAGAGCCAATCCATTATCAATTAACACACTCGGCGGAGTGTATCCCTTGCAACGAGTAGTGATGTGTAGAGCCTTTGTCGATCCCATGCCTCCAGGTGGAATTTCATCATCACTGAAGTAAATGAAGTTGTCGGCACTTATGTTACTAACTAGACAGTCAAGTTTATTAATAGATATATCTTTAGTAACATAAGTTTCGTTCAACACTATCATTAATGCTTCGCGATGCACTTCTGAACTTAAGAGTAAGGCTAGCACTGATATGCGAGCTGGTTGTTTGCGCAACTGCTCTACCACACTGTACTCATTGTGCTTCAAGAATTTCAAAAATTCTTTAGCCTCTTCCTCCTTCACAGGTTCATTAATAAGGGCCTCAGGTCCTTTCTCTCGTTCAACTGCCACAGTCTTTGATTTTATTGGTTCTGCTCTGATGTTTTCTGAATCGTAACGTCTTCCACTACGTGTGTAGGACCCTTCATTTTGGACTTCCTCGGAAGGGCCAAATTGTCACATTACAGTCGTAATGCCAAGGCACCATTTTGTTATCCTTGTAAGGAAAGGCAACAGGTTTCTGGATTACGATCTTTGGCACCACTCATGCTCCACCTTCCGTATTTCGTGGTCGGGAGATAATGATCCTCGGATGATTGACTTTTTGCTTTGTCAATTCTTCCTCAGTTCCATATATATTTCCTTCCTCTGAGCCTTCTTCATAAAACTCCAATTCCTTATTGTCCATAAGGCTTTGCACCAAGACCTTGAACTCAGCACATTCTTGGATCTCATGCCCCTCTGCTTTGTGGAACTCACAGTAGTTCCTTAGTCTTTCACATCCTTTCAAAGAATCGAATAATATCATTCCTCTTCTTACCATTTCCCTCCAGACCATTCTCAACGGGGTTTTCACCTCCGAGACATCCCCTTATCCCCGTGGTTGGGTAATGGGTTCTCCGCACTAGGTGTATCATCAAACTTCACAATCCCCGTCTTGATGAATCTCTCGACTAACTTTTTGAAAGCAGTACAATGTTCTATTGAATGCCCCGTTATTCCCGCATGGTAATTGCATTAAGCATTTGAGTCATACCATTTTGGATATGGGGGCTGTGACGGTTTTAGACAAAATGGGGACACCACATGCGCGTCAAATAAACTTTGATATAGCTCCTTATATGTAACACCCCCTAACCCGTGTCCGTCGTCGAATTAGGGTTATGAGGTGTTACTCAACTAACCACCAAGTTCATTCAGTCACATGAATCATAATACTTAATAATTGATATTACGATAAACAAGTCATCACAAAAATAATATCAATTGCATTATATACAATAAAATAAGTAAACTCGATCAAATCACAAAGCACTATTCATTTGGTCATTTTTAAGAGTGTGGCCGAATATACTCATGTTTATAATGACCTTACCAAAGCAAATCAACAATTACTAAAACCGAACATGAAACATCTATATACATATTCCTTCAATTCCTATCAACAGTAAATATACCAACTTCTATATCAACAATCGAACATCCAATCATAATATAGAACACTTTTCTTAGAAGATCATAGTTAAAACAACAAGACCCAAACATAACTCACATTAACTAAAACATGTGAATCTAAACTCATTCCACAATGCACATAAGAACCATGATCGAGTATCATAACTATAATTTAGTTCAAATCAATCAAGCCATTTAACCTAAACACTAAACATATATGCCATGAGACGTATTTAATAACAAAATCTTATCATCAACAAATATTCCCGAATTTAAGCATCATGATCAAATATAATCGAACTCAAGCTTAGAAATTAAACCATTTAACTAATCACCATTCTTAATTACATCATGAAACATACCTTCTTTATAACATACTAACATGGCCAAATAATACAAATAAGTATACCTTATCTTGATCATTAATATCTCACACATGACGTAGTATGAAATAACTTTAATGATAAGTTTATAATATATTCTAACATGCACAATTAAAATCACCAAAGTAAAGCATGAATAAACCATATTCAAGCATAAAAGTATAGCCATTTTCGCATGGCCTTTATATATCATATTCGATACAAAACTCAAAAGTATAATATTATAGTCTATATATGCCATAGCTCTCATAACTTGACTCATCAAAAGAGTACCAAAGATAGATGATAGTATGATGAGCTTCCAAGATGATCCCCAAGCACGAGCCAAGCTCCCAAAAGAAATCTACAATTTCAAAGAACAACCGAGAACAAAGTAAGCTTTCATAGCTTAGTAAGATTTAAGCAATTTATACTCATATACAAGCTTATTTGAGATTTCAAAACCTAATTCATTTATAACATCAATACCAAAAAGCCAAACATTCAAAGGTTGAATTCATAACCACGTTATATGCTTTTACCAATATCCATATACCACTATCACATAATAAATAATTAGCATACAAGTATAATACTTATCGAAGCTTCTACTTACATTTCAACTACCATCAATCTCAAGTTAATAGGCATAATACATACCTCTAGTTTACTTACCTCTCCAAACTTAACCATTCATGTGAAACATGTAATAGTATACTCGATCATATCCGTATACTTAATAGCATTAGTAATAGAAGTCTTTTAATGAGCTTCATACCTGCATACTGGTTAATAAGATTTAGTAACGTATTGCACACTTAGTGCCGTTACTCAACATTTTCGCACACTTAGTGCCAATTTTCCCGTAACGTATCGCACACTAAGTGCCGTTACTTAACATTTTCGTACACTTAGTGCCATGGGACCGGTTTCGCATACTTAGTGCCCGGTTATAATTTCGTACACTTAGTACCTTTCGTAGACCTGAAAGTCATTCAAATGTGCATTTATACATATAACCAAAGTCAAATCCACAGCAATGCGTATAAGCACATACATGTAAACATAACTTTATTATTTCACACCCCAAATAGAAATATCATATTCGGCCAAAACAATAGCATGTAACTAGTTTATCATTGCATATGTTCATGTCATAATTTAATATCTCTCAATCCATGTGCTTCATTAACATGTAGATATTCATCTCATGAAATCATATTCGAATTTCAAGCAATCTCATATTAAGCTATTTTATACAAAATTCACCATCACATTCGGCACTATGCCATTCATTATACATACTTTCATTAACATAGATACATTATATAAAAGACATTTGATTTAACTCAATTGCTTAAAATCTTACCTCGTAAGTTGACGAATTAAGCTTCCCGGCTATTCGTTTAATTTTGCTTTTCCCCGATCCAATCCCGTTTCCTTTTGTTCTTGATCTAAATAATTCCAATTTAAGCTCATTCAAATTTATATTCATTCAATTTGATCCAAAAACACATAATTATGAAAATTACCATTTTACCCCTGACATTTACAATTTTTACAATTTAGTCGCTAATACACAACTCACAAATTACTCAAAATTTGGTTAACATCCTTTAGGGCCGAATCTTCATAAGGACTATATAAGTCCATATATTTCATAAAATTTTCAATTTAACCCTCCAAAATAATATTTTCACAAATTAATCCTTAATTAGCTATATTCACCAAAGACTCAAGAATAAGATAGGTTCATCTAGTTCAAATCTCTCATTTTATACTAAAAATCATCATAAAACTCAACTTATCAACAATGGCATGTCTCACATACATGACCAATTCACAAAATTAGTACATGGGCTTTAAAGTATAGTGAAAAACAAATCTTAAAAATGCAAAAATCATCAAAAACCCAAAGCTTACACATACCTAATTAATCCTCCCAAGTGCCGAACCTAATGAAGCTTTTCTCTCTTTTTCTTTCTCAAGTTTCGGCCATGAACCATTAAGAAAGATGAGCACTTTTCATCTTTTATTTTTATTATTATAACATATTAAACTAATATGTTTTAACATAAAATATAATAAAAAATTCAACTACTATTACATGCATAATCATGACTAGCACTAACTCCATTTATGGTCAATTTGCTATTTACAACCCCCAATTTATAAAGACATCATCAATTCAATACTTACACATTTATCCGCCAAATTTTCTTTTTATGCGATTAAGCCCCTTTTTTTATAATTAAACACTAAAACGATCAAATTTAAATACGAAATTTTTACACACATCAATTCACACATAATGAGCATAGAAAATAATATTAAAATATTTTTCTGACTCGGATTCGTCGTCCCAAAACCACCGTTCCGATTAGGGCCAAAATTGGACTGTTACAACTCACCCCCTTAAGGGATTTTCGTCCCCGAAAATCTTACCAATGAATAAGTGTGGATAGCGTTCTTTCATTGATTCCTTAGTTTCCCAGGTTGCTTCCTCAACCCCGTGCTTATGCCACATAACTTTAATCAACGAGATATTCTTATTTCGCAACTCTTTCACTTCACGAGCTAAAATGCGAATCGGTTCTTCCTCATAAGTCAAGTCGGGTTGAATTTCAATCTCTGTTGGACTGATTACATAAGAAGGATCGGATCGGTATCGTCGAAGCATCGATACATGGAAGACATTATGAATCTTGTTTAGCTCAGATGGCAACATAAGTTTGCTCACAACCGGCCCAATATGCTCAATAACTTCATACGGCCCAATGAATCGCGGGCTCAACTTTCCTTTACGACCAAATCTAAGTATCTTTTTCCACGGTGAAACTTTCAAAAACACTCGATCACCCACTTGAAACTCTATATCCTTTCGTTTCAAATCCGCGTACGACTTCTGACGATCTGATACGGCTTTCAAACTTTCTCGGATTACTTTTACTTTCTGCTTAGTCTCTCTGATTAAATCAACCCCGTGTATCTTGCCTTCACTTAGCTCGGTCCAATATAGAGGTGTACGACATTTTCGACCGTACAAAGCTTCATATGGTGCCATTTTGATACTCGATTGATAGTCATTTATTATCGCATAAAATTCAATCAAAGGCAAGTATCGATCCCACGTACCCTCAAACTCAAGAATGCAACATCTCAACATATCCTCGAGTATTTGGATAACACGCTCGGATTGACCATCTGACTGAGGGTGAAAAGCTGTACTGAAATGCAACTTGGTACCTAGAGCATCCTGTAGTTTCTTCCAAAACTGCGATGTAAACCTTGGATCTCTATCCGAAACAATAGAAACAGGTACTCCGTGCAATCGTACGATCTGCGATATGTACAACTCAGCTAACTTATCGAGTGAAAAATCCGTACGTACTGGAATAAAATGGGCTGATTTCGTCAATCTATCAATAATAACCTAGATTGAATCTTTCTTACTCGGCGTCAACGGCAAACCCGATACGAAAACCATTGTGACTCGATCCCACTTCCACTCAGGTATCATAATCGGCTGAAGTAGTCCCGATGGTACTTGATGCTCGGCTTTCACTTGTTGACATACTAAACACTTCGACACATAGTCTGAAATGTCTCGTTTCATACCATGCCACCAGAAATGTTGTCTCAGGTCGTTATAAATTTTCATGCTACCAGGATGAATCGACAATCTACTATTATGTGCTTCATCACAAATCATTCGAACTAATTCAGGGTTCTTAGGCACACATATCCGATTTTTAAATTGTAGACACCCCTCAGCATCTAATTGAAAATCTGAATCGGCACTCGAGCCACATTGACTCCTTTTTTCTATTAAGTCATCATCAACCTCTTGAGCTTCACGAATCTGTTGTACAAACAATGGTCTCATCTTCAATTCTACAATGATCACACCATCATCGGTCATAGCTATATCCGCATTCATTGCGTGTAGAGCAAATAGTGACTTTCGGCTAAGTGCATCAGCAACCACATTAGCCTTCCCCAGATGATAGCCAATCACAAGCTCATAGTCTTTTAACAGTTCCAACCATCGTCGCTGTCTCAAATTCAGATCCTTCTGAGTCATTAAATACTTTAGACTCTTGTGATTTGAATAGACGTGGCATTCCTCACCGAATAGATAGTGATGTCATATTTTTAAAGCAAAAACTATAGCGGCCAACTCAAGGTCGTACGTCGGATAATTCCTCTCGTGCGGTTTCAACTGTCTCGAAGCGTAGGCTACAACTTTACCCTCCTACATCAAAACACAACCCAGCCCATTTAAGGATGCATCGCTGTAAATAACGAACTCTTTACCCGACTCTGGCTGAACCAGCACTGGAGCTTCCGTTAGCAAAGTTTAGCTGATCAAAACTCTTCTGGCACCTATCTGACCACTCGAATTTAACGTTTTTATGTAATAGCTTTGTCATCGGGGCTGCTATCATAGAAAACCCTTTCACGAAGCGTCTATAATATCCGGCAAGTCCTAGAAAGCTACGTACCTCAGAAACATTCCGTGGAGGTTTCCAATCCAGTATAGCTGAGATTTTACTCGGGTCAACCCGAATACCAGATGCTGAGATAACATGCCCCAGGAAGTTAACTTCATTCAACCAAAACTCCCATTTGCTGAATTTCGCGTACAACTGCTTATCACGTAAAATTTGTAACACCAGCCTCAAATGCTCAGCATGCTCGGTTTCGTTACGTGAATAGATCAGTATGTCATCTATGAATACAACCATAAACTGATCTAGATACGGTCTAAATACCCGATTCATCAGATCCATGAAAATAGTAGGGCATTAGTGAGTCCAAACGGCATCACTAAGAACTCGTAATGGCCGTATCTCGTCCGAAAAGCAGTCTTTGGTATATCCGAGTCCCTAACTCGCAACTGATAATACCCTGACCTCAGATCAATTTTCGAGAACACCAAGGCCCCCTTAAGCTGATTGAATAAATCATCGATACGTGGCAACGGATATTTATTCTTTATGGTTACCTTATTGAGTTGTCGATAATCGATGCACATTCTCAAAGTTCCGTCCTTCTTTTTCACAAATAGGACTGGCGCACCCCAGGGAGAGAAACTCGGTCGGGCGAAACCTCTATCTATCAATCCTTGCAACTGAGCCTTCAATTCTTTTAATTCGGTCGGTGCCATTCTATAGGAACTATCGAAATCGAGGTTGTCCCTGGCACTAGTTCAATACAAAACTCTACCTCTCGAACAGGTGGCAATCCCAGCAATTCCTCCGGAAACACATCCGGATACTCACAAACAACCGGTACAGATTCAATCTTCCTTCCGGTTACCTTGCTATCAATCACATACGCAAGATAAGCTTCGCAACCCTTTCTCAAATACTGTCGAGCCAACATCGAAGATATCACAGCTGGTAGCCCATTCAAATCCGCAGATTCAATTCAAATTATCTCGTTATTCTAGCTCCTCGAATCAATAGTCTTTCGTCTGTAATTCACTACTGCGTCGTGTATAGTTAACCAATCCATACCGAGGATAATATCGAACTCGTCAAATGGTAGTAACATCAGATCGGTCGAAAAACATGAGTCTCGAATCATCAAAGGATAATTCTTGCACACTTTATCAACTAGCACACACCGACCCAATGGGTTTGAAACCCGAATCACAAACTCAGTAGACTCAACAGGTAGAGTTTTACTGGATACTAATGTTTCACACACATATGAATGAGTTGAGCCGGGATCAATCAAAGCAGTTACACTAGTATCAAGGAGAGTGAAAATACTGGTAATGACATATGGAGATAAAGCCTCCTCTCTGGCACGAATGGCATAAGCTCTTTCCGGTGCACGGGCCTCTGATTGAATAGCCGCATCTGAAGTCCCCCTTTGATCACCACTCCTACCTCCCACATTACGAGATGGTCTACCTCTAGCTGCAGTGCTGCTCGGTCTCGCACTCTGAGCAATACCATTTTCAGCGGTCTCCGGGCAATCCCGAATGAAATGATCCAGCGAACCTCACTTATAACAAGTGCGATTAATAGATTTACCCCAGCACTCACCGAAATGCCGTCTATCGCACTGCTGACACTCGGGCTTACTCGGTCGAGTATTGCCAACACTAGCAACTGATGTAGCCCGTGAACTCACTGGTGGTCGTTCTCGTATAGAAATCCCTATGTTAGGTTTAGACCGGCTACCATCATTCTTGAACTTCTTCGTTGACATTTGAGAAAATTTACCCGCAGATCTCTTTCGAAAGTCTTTAGCTTCAAACTCGGCTTTCTGCTTTTCTTTTCCTAGCTCTTCAGCTTTACAAGCTCGTTCAACCAGTACTACGAACTCGTTTATTTCAAGGATGCCAACCAGAAGATTTATATCTTCATTTAAACCTTCTTCAAATCTCCAGCACATAGCAGCCTCAGGTGAAACACATTCACGAGCGTAGCGAATAAGTCACACAAACTTGCGCTCATATTCAGATACGGTCATACGACCCTGCTTAAGCTCGAGAAATTCTTTACGTTTAGAGTCTATGAATCGCTGACTTATGTATTTCTTACGAAATTCCGTCTGAAAGAAGTCCCAGGTAACTCTCTTCTTCG
Organism: Gossypium sturtianum; assembly: GCA_025698515.1. Lineage (NCBI taxonomy): Eukaryota > Viridiplantae > Streptophyta > Magnoliopsida > Malvales > Malvaceae > Gossypium > Gossypium sturtianum. Next base: position 142,594,614 of record CM046955.1, on the reverse strand, counting down.
GAACAACTGATACAAGAGTATTCCACCAATAATAGGCAGAATCCTATAATAATGATATGGCACACTTCAGGCACTCATCGGGTGTGCAAGATAGCTCATCAAAAACACGAATAGTATTATCAAGCCAAAATTCAGCTCGCTCTGCATCATCATCATCTTTGGCTCTAAATTCTTGAGCCTCGTGTTTTCTAATGCGGTCAACCGGAGGCTTGCTTGCTCTCTCAGGATTTACGATCGGGGTTACCACCAGACATTACGAAGTGTTCGATTCGGTGTTGTTGAACAATGGATTGGCTCGAATATCTTGGTGAACCAATCATTCATCATGCTATAAAAGGCTTGTTTAGCCCCCTCATCGGGATTACTCGCAGCTGGTCGAGATTCCTCCAGTGCGGTCCCTTGCGCGGGAACAGGCGCCACACTCTCGACATCGTCAGCTAAAGCTCGCTCGAGATCAGGATCTATTTACTATATAGAAGAAATAAACACATTTCACTATCAGAAGTCATCATACTATCACATTATAAATTATGGCATGTATAGCTAGACTCACACGCGCTACGTTAGTCTGAGAACCGACTAAATTGTAGCTCTGATACCAATCAAATATAACACCCCTAACCCGTGTCCGTCGTCGGATTACAGTTACGAGGTGTTACTCAACTAACCACCTAGTTCATTCAGTCACATGAATCATAATACTTAAGAATTGATATTACGATAAACAAGTCATCACAAAAATAATATCAATTGTATTATATACAATAAAATAAGTAAACTCGACCAAATCACAAAGCACTTTTTAAAAGTGTGGTCGAATATACTCATGTTTATAATGACCTTACCAAAGCAAATCAACAATTACTAAAACTGAACATGAAACATTTATATACATATTCCTTCAATTCCTATCAACAGTAAATATACCAACTTCTATATCAACAATCGAACATCCAATCATAATATAGAACACTTTTCTTAGAAGATCATAGTTAAAACAACAAGACCCAAACAAAACTCACATTAAATAAAACATGTGAATCTAAACTCGTTCCACAATGCACATAAGAACCATGACCGAGTATCATAACTATAATTTAGTTCAAATCAATCAAGCCATTTAACCTAAACACTAAACATACATGCCATGAGACGTATTTAATAACAAAATCTTATCATCAACAAATATTCCCGAATTTAAGCATCATGATCAAATATAATCGAACTCAAGCTTAGAAACTAAACCATTTAACCAATCACCATTCTTAATTACATCATGAAACATACCTTCTTTATAACATACTAACATGGCCGAATAATACAAATAAGTATACCTTATCTTGATCATTAATATCTCACACATGACGTAGTATGAAATAACTTTAATGATAAGTTTATAATATTTTCTAACATGCACAATTAAAATCACCAAAGTCAAGCATGAATAAACCATATTCAAGCATAAAAGTATAACCATTTTCGCATGGCCTTTATACATCATATTCGATACAAAAATCAAAAGTATAATAATATAGTCTATACATGCCATAGCTCTCATAACTTGACTCATCAAAAGAGTACCAAAGATAGATGATAGTATGATGAGCTTCCAAGATGATCCCCAAGCACGAGCCAAGCTCCCAAAAGAAATCTACAATTTCAAAGAACAACCGAGAACAAAGTAAGCTTTCATAGCTTAGTAAGATTTAAGCAATTTATACTCATATAGAAGCTTATTTGAGATTTCAAAACCTAATTCATTTATAACATCAATACCAAAAAGCCAAACATTCAAAGGTTGAATTCATAACCACGTTATATGCTTTTACCAATATCCATATACCACTATCACATAATAAATAATTAGCACACATGTATAATACTTACCGAAGCTTCTACTTACATTTCAACTACCATCAATCTCAAGTTAATAGGCATAATACATACCTCTAGTTTACTTACCTCTCCAAACTTAACCATTCATGTGAAACATGTAACAGTATACTCGATCATATCCGTATACTTAATAGCATTAGTAATAGAAGTCTTTTAATGAGCTTCATACACGCATACTTCAAGCAATAAGATTTAGTAACGTATCGCACACTTAGTGCCGTTACTCAACATTTTCGCACACTTAGTTCCAATTTTCCCGTAACGTATTGCACACTAAGTACCGTTACTTAACATTTCCGCACACTTAGTGCCATGGGACCGGTTTCGCACACTTAGTGCCCGGTTATAATTTCGTACACTTAGTACCTTTCGTAGACTGAAAAGTCATTCAAATGTGCATTTATACATATAACCAAAGTCAAATCCACAAAGAATGCGTATAAGCACATACATGTAAACATAACTTTATTATTTCACACCCCAAATAGAAATATCATATTCGGCCAAAACAATAGCATGTAACTAGTTTATCATTGCATATGTTCATGTCATAATTTAATATCTCTCAATCCATGTGCTTCATTAACATGTAGATATTCATCTCATGAAATCATATTCGAATTTCAAGCAATCTCATATTAAGCTATTTTATACAAAATTCACCATCACATTCGGCACTATGCCATTCATTATACATACTTTCATTAACATAGATACATTATATAAAAGACATTTGATTTAACTCAATTGCTTAAAATCTTACCTCGTAAGTTGACGAATTAAGCTTCCCGGCTATTCGTTTAATTTTGCTTTTCCCCGATCCAATCCCGTTTCCTTTTGTTCTTGATCTAAATAATTGCAATTTAAGCTCATTCAAATTTATATTCATTCAATTTGATCCAAAAACACATAATTATGAAAATTACCATTTTACCCTTGACATTTACAATTTTTACAATTTAGTCCCTAATACACAACTCACAAATTACTCAAAATTTGGTTAACATCCTTTAGGGCCGAATCTTTATAAGGACTATATAAGTCCATATATTTCATAAAATTTTCAATTTAACCCTCCAAAATAATATTTTCACAAATTAATCCTTAATTAGCTATATTCACCAAAGACTCAAGAATAAGATAGGGGTTCATCTAGTTCAAATCTCTCATTTTATACTAAAAATCATCATAAAACACAACTTATCAACAATGGCATATCTCACATACATGACCAATTCACATAATTAGTATGGGCTTTAAAGTATAGTGAACAACAAATCTCAAAAATGCAAAAATCATAAAAAATCCAAAGCTTACACATACCTAATTAATCCTCCCAAGTGTCGAACCTAATGAAGCTTTTCTCTCTTTTTCTTTCTCAAGTTTCGGCCATGAACCATTAAGAAAGATGAACACTTTTCATCTTTTATTTTTATTATTATTATAACATATTAAACTAATATGTTTTAACATAAAATATAATAAAATATAATAAAAAATTCAACTACTATTACATGCATAATCATGACTAGCACTAACTCCATTTATGGTCAATTTGCTATTTAAAACCCCCAATTTATAAAGACATCATCAATTCAGTACTTACACATTTATCCGCCAAATTTTCTTTTTATGCGATTAAGCCCATTTTTTTTATAATTAAACACTAAAACGATCAAATTTTAATACGAAATTTTTACACACATCAATTCACACATAATGAGCATAGAAAATAATAGTAAAATATTTTTTAGACTCGGATTCGTGGTCCCAAAACCACCGTTCCGATTAGGGCCAAAATCAGACTGTTACATTATACGTCATTGGGATTGGCGTAAATTGGAGCTTTTTAGAATTTTGCCTTGCGCTTGATTCTTGTCTTGTCGACCCTTGTTGCCCAGCCGTAACTACCTTTGGCTGGCTAACAGTGACTGCCTTTGAGTACCCTTTGTTATATGTACTCATATTGTTCACCTCATTTTCCTTTTTCCTAGGAGCAGATCTTCTAGTGGTTTCTCCCGCTTCAATTTTACCACCCCTTATGGCATTTTCGATCATTTCTCCTGCCATCACTATATCTGCAAAGCTTTGTGTGGTGCTTCCTATCATATGAGTGATAAATGGTGCCTTCAAAGTGTTAATAAACAGCATGGTGGTTTCCTTCTCTAGGAGAGGTGGTTGAACTTGCATGGCAACTTCCCTCCATCTTTGCGCGTATTGCCTAAAGCTTTCATTTGATTTCTTTTCCATTTTTGCAACATGATTCTATCAGGTGTCATGTCTGTAACATGATTGTATTGTTTCATGAAGGCTTGGGCTAAGTCTCTCCAGGAGCTAATATTAGCACGACTAAGTTGATTGTACCACCTGGACGCTGCCCCCACCAAACTGTCTTGGAAACAATGAATCAAGAGTTGATCATTGTTAACATAGCCAGTCATCCGTCTACAGAACATAGTGATGTGGGCCTCAGGGCAGCTAGTCCCATTGTACTTCTCAAATTCTGGCATCTTGAATTTATGAGGAAGCACCAAATCTGGAACCAAACTCAAGTCTTTTGCTTCAATACCATGGTGATGATCGACATTTTCCAAAGCCTTAAAATTTTCCTCCAACCATCTATAGTGATCCTCTAACTATCTCGAGGATTCAGTTCTTATCCCTTCCCTCTCTACTATATCCAAATCAGGGATAACTGAATTAGCAGGGTTATCTCCTGAGTTAGATCCTGAGCCAACATGAACATTCATGGGTGGTCTAGTATCAGCTTGCCCTTATTGAGGCCTAATCGTGACAGATGGCCTTTGGGGATATTCTTCAGGCTGTGCATGTAGTGGGGTAAATCCAGGGGGAATGCCTTCACTATCTTCTCCAATAATAGCCATGGGACTTTTTCCTTTATCCATCGCTCCATTCAGCATTTGGGCCATTTGAGCCATCATGTTCCTTTGAGATTCCAACATTTGGTCTCTCATTTCTTGTTGGAGTTTTGCCAATTGCTCTTGCATCTGGTCTTGCATGTCTCTCTGGAATTGTTCAAGTCTTTGATCCATACTCTTTATTTTGGCGCGTGTACCATAACGGTGTTCGGTTTTCAAATTTTCTTTTTATCTTTCTCTCTCTCTCTGATAATTTCAACTAATTAGGATCTCTCTATGAACTTAAATGCATATGATATGATGTAATGCAAATGCATGAATGCAAAGAGGCATCAACTCTGATTCAACTTCATTTTAGAAAACTTTATTAGAAAACAAAATCCTTTACATGAAACGAATTACAAATATGCTTTCGCCCTAAGGCCCAAAGTTCTGATTTTCCTAAACAACAAGGCTAACTCTTGGCCATGATCTGACTGTAGCTCATACTTCATGCTCAATGTATCAGCCTGTACTGCCAAAGTCTGTAGGTGATTAGCTACCTCTCGAATCTGGACTATTGCTTCACCCATGAGATAATCCTGACTTCTAACTTGATCATGAGAATAGTGAAGTTCTTCCTTCCAATGCCCTTCATTTGTTTCAAGAAGCTCGATTCGAAGTTCACAACTATGCAATGTTGATTCTAACTCTTCAATCTTACCCTTCATTTCCTCGATCTTGTTCAGACTTGATTTTAGCTCAATTTTAGAATTACGACTTCGATGGTGATGAAGAGACCGCCCAAGTTCAGCCACTCTAGCTTTTAATTCTTCTTTTTCATTTCGACTTTCTGCCAAACTCTTCTCTAAGGCCTCGTTTCGCGCTTGCATTTCTCAAAACTTTCTCTCCCAATAGTTAGCTTTGGCCTTTTCCTCTTGAACCTCTTGTTGCCACTGTTCCAAAGTCTTTCCCAATCCAGCGTTCTTCATCGTCAGACGTATCTTCTTATATTCTGTCTTCAAACTATCTCGATCTTCCTCTATCTTCCTCTTTTCTTTTCTTAATCTCTCGGCCTCTGATTTCTAGACATCCACATCTAGCCTCAAGTACATCTTTTCTTCTTCCAGCTTCTCTATCCTCTTTCCGAGCTCTACACTTTGCCTCTCGAAGTCTTGCTTTATAATCTCTAACTCCGATGGGACCACTTGTAAATACTCCTTCATCGATCAAGCACCCTCCAAGCTTGGACCAGGGATGTTATCATTGATCCTTTTGCTCGAACATTCCTTGTATTCCAGGGTTGTCATCGGTCTTCGAGTCAATATCTTCATACAGCGAGCCTGCTTCCAAGCCTCAGAAATCTTTCAAATCTTCTTCTTATAATTATCTCCCTTATATGAGAATTTACTTTGAGCTAACCCATATGTCGCTGGTATGAACTGTCTTGCTTTGTATTGCCTTAGTACGAGCAACAGTGCATATACAACAGCTCCCTAGATTCCAGGCAGAGGTACCCAATCAAAATTTCTGCACCGATAAAGGACTTTGTCGGGAACCATCCAAGGGGATTTCCACTCAACATCTTCCTCTCGGAGGTTTTGAAGAATTTCCCTCCATCTTTCCTCTGATATATCGTCCCTCTTTGTCGTAGCTATGGCCTCCTTTAGAGGGGACTATCTTTCAGAGAACACTCGGTAAGGAATCCTGTCAACCTTCCAAAAATGACTGTGAAACCAAACCAATAATAATTGTGCGCATCCAATGAATCTACCTTCACCAGCTCTCTGACATGCATTCAAAGATCTGAACGTCTCGGCTAAGATCGCAGGTATAGGTGTGACCCTTTTATTAAGCTAGTCAAATAAATCAGTAACTGCTTCATCTATATGTCTAAGAGCTTTAGGGAAAATAACCAAACCATAAATACATAAGGCAAAGACGTCGATCTTCTTTTTTACATCTGGATGTGCTAGGATCAGGTCCCTCAAACTCACCCAAGGTATGCATTTAACCTCACCTTTCTCTTGGATTCTAGCTGCAACCCACTGTTCACTCATCCCCGTGATACTCATTAACTTATTCACAAAAGTTGGGACATTGGCAACCCTAAAATAAGCTTTGTCGACTTGGATCCTCGAACAACAAAGCAAGGTTGTATATTCCTCCAGCATGGGCACTAAATCTACTTCCCCGAAAGTAAAACAGCTATAAGCAGAGCTCCAAAACTAAGTCATAGCCCGGAATAGATGCTTATCTACCTTGATGTCGAGCAAGTAAGGTAGACCGCAATAATTACGATAGAACAGCTGCTTTCCCTCATCGTCCCACTGGGTCCATATCTCTTTCAACTCTTGGAACTCATTCTTCATAATATTAATATGAGTAAAATCCCATAGTTCAGACACATACCCGTCAGCTAAGCTATTCCCTTTCTCCAATTACGTTTTCTCTGACCATTTGCGAACACCTGCATTGTCTTCCACTTTATCAAGGAATTCGTTCTCCAAAACCAGCTTTCTAACTTAGAAACTGACCGTGAATCGGTACCTCTACAAATATGAAATGTCATGCACAAAAATAAAACACAACAAGTTAGTACCACAGAATATAAAGCAAGTAAAACGAACACTTATCTGAGTAACTACTAAGGTTTAACATAGCTCTACCTAAGATGGGTTCTTAGGGTTTACTATATGCGGTTTAGTTCTAAAGTTGAGGTACCTGAACCAGCAGATTCCTCGATCCTCACCCATTACAGGCTCATACAGACCGAGTTTGGTTCAGGGGAATACATTTCCCTATGGCCATGCGGAAGTGAAAACTTCACGAAGACATAGGTACGGATGTATCCCAAAAGTAGTCCACTAGCCCATGCGGAGGTGAAAACCTCACGAAGGCATAGCTTCTCGCTTCCACTTAAAGGTGCGACCACAATGGTCATGCAATGCAATGTGCGCAAGAAAATAACAATCATATGCAATGACAAAAACAAATGTAACAAAAGAATCGTAATTTTCAAATCAAATTTTCAAATCGAATTTTCAAATTTCTGACAAAGGACAGAAAACAGTCAATTTCACGGCTTGACTCTCTTATTATGTCCCCAGCGGAGTCGCCAAGCTGTCGAAACCATTTTTAATTTTTGAAAAATGAGGATCAACTTTAAAAAACGAAAACAGTAGTCGCCACCAACCCCTTTTTGCTTAGGTGTGATTGGATCACCTTATAAAACGTTTTATTTCAAAACATTGATTTTGGCCTACGAAATTCAAGAAAATGGGTTCAGGAGTCGGTTACGTACAAGGAAGGATTAGCACCCTCGTAACGCCCAAAATTGGTACCGGATTGATTAATTATTGTCCTAATGTCGAAAATTCGAAAAGATTTGAAAACATGATTTCTAAAAAAAAATTGAACAATTTGAGTTAAAATTTGAGATTTCTTTGTTCCGAAAGAATACAAACATCACATCCAGCACGTTAGGACATGATAGTTTTAAACCTTCGTAACTAAAATCATCTCATGATTTACAAAATTTTATTAAAAGGATATTTAGTTATTTAGTCAAACGAAAAATCGAAACCCAGCACGTTAGGGCACTATTTCCCGAATTTCTAAATACAAAACATTGTCTTATTTTAAAAAAAAAATCTTTAAATAAAATATAGTAATTTTGCAAAATGTATTTTATTCTAATCGATGATCCATGTGAAAATATCGCATTAATACATCATCGAACATGAATACCAAAAGCAATCATGATATACTAACATTTCATATTAATATAGGCAATAGAGAAAATAATAATATAAAATACGACTAATAAAAATACCTACACTAAAACAATCATAAATAAATGAAAGATTATGAACAAATAGAATATATAAAGCAATAAATGACAAATTAATATACTAAATAAATATGAAAATATCTCATACAATATTAAACTTTCATGCAATGATAAACATTAATAGTAACATATTTTATCTCCACATTTAGCATGCTTTTGGATGATTTATCCCTTGAATTATGGAATTTGGTGTTCTTAACCCTTTAATTTCATGTTTTATACTCAGTAGAGCATAGGAGGATGAAAAGAACGGAAAATGGGCTTAAAATGGGCCAAATGGGCCAAAGTAGGAAATCAACACGGCCTGGGCCCAAAGCACACGACCGTGCCCCTTTAGCAGGCTCGAACACGGCCTGAAGTCGATTCACACGGGCGTGCCACACGGGCGTGTCCCTACCGTGACAAAGAAGAATTTTATTCGGATTAGGGTACTTAGAGGCAAAGAAAGCCATTCCAAAAGCCTATATAAACACCCTAGAGGCCAACCTTTAGAAGGGGCGTCCAACTAGGCCAAGGAGCCGAGCCAGAGAGGTCAGAATCGTGGGATTTACTCGAAGATAGCCAGTTGATTCATCTCAAGAAGCCGGAGTCATACTCAAGACGGAGTATTTCTCCTTCAATTCCTTCAGGGGGTTTTAGGGTTTTCTTATGTTTTGTTTTATCTTTTCTTCTGAGATGTATTCTTTTATAATTATGAACTAAACCCTCAGATACCTGAGGGGGATGAAGCCTAAGACGGATCTTGTTATTGTTTTCTGAACTATATGATAAATACTTGATTTGTTCTTAATTATGTGTTCTTAATTCTTGCTTTGATATTTCAGGGTATTGATTCAAGTATTGATGTGCTTAGGCAGTGGAGCAAAAGTCCCTGTCTAAGAGTAGATGTAGCATAATTAAGCGGAGTTGAACGCAACCCTAGACATAGGATGACGAAAATCTGTCGGATTAGGGTCAAACCTAATATGAGAGTCCATAGATTGAGTTAATGTAATTCTAGGGGTTTTAATTAGAAAGAGATTTTAATTAATCAACCTAGGGTTAGACGTTAGTAGCCTCGACAGAGGTATTAATATACATTAGGGAATCCTACGGATCAACTCAAGTTAATAAATCGTCTGGTTTAGAGTTAGATAACAAGTGAAGTCTAGGTGGATTCTTCCTCGGGTATTGTCTTAATCAATTGGTTTTTCCCACAAGTATTTTCCCAATTCATCCTCTTTGTCTTAGCTTCTTTAGCTTAGTAGTTAGTTAATTTTAGATTAAACAATAATTCACTTCAATTCTTAGGCTAAATAATAGAAAGAAAGTTAGTATTAGTACTTTTGGTTCCTTTGGGTTCGATATTCTAGTCTTGCCACTAAACTATACTACTGTTCGATAGGTGCGCTTGCCTCAATCATTGTCACAGTTAGTTTCTAGGCTAGATCATTCATTATATAAATTTTTAAGACTCTGACATAACGGTCAAGTTTTTGGCACCGTTGCTGGGGAACCAAAATATTAGGAATGCTCAATTTTTATTACTTTAGTCATTTTATTTATTTACAATTTATTTTTATTTTATTTTAACTTTGCTAACTTTTCTCTTATTTTTTTCTGATAGGTATCTCTAGAAGAAACCCGTCAGGACCCTTGACTTTTGACAGTGAAATAGAACATACCGCTCAAACCGAAGAGATGTCACCAAATAATTATCAATGGCAAGACATGAGGACAATGCCTAATAAAGCGACCAAGTTTTTTCAACCTTGACGCGGTCACCATGTTATCTAACCAGGTAGAGCTTTTAAATAAAAAATTTGATGGTTGGTATGGTTCTACGCAGTTACATCCGCTAATACAGTACGATACAAATGGAGGAGGGGTGAACAACACAGAATATCTATCCTACAACCCTAGCACAGAGAACGAACAAGTCAACTATATAGGTAACTATTCTAGACCTCAAAATAATCCCTATAGTAACACTTATAATGCAGGTTGGTAGAACCATTCCAATTTCTCGTGGGATGGCCAAGGAAATCGGAGACAGCAACCCCTCCCAGGCTTTCAACAACCACCTTACCAGCAGGAAAAGAAGCCGAACCTTGAGGAGATGCTAACTGTAACACCCTGGTTTTAGGGGTTAGGCATTTGGTGCTTAGCTCGGGTGTTGGCACACTCTAGTGTGTGGTTGGGTAAGTTTTAGGAGTCCTGAGAACCCTAGGTGGTGGTAGGTTGCCTTAGAAAATTTTTAGTTTTAGGGGTTAAAAGGGGAGCTTGGCGAGGGGTGTCTTAAGAGAATTTTTGGTGGAGTTTTGGCATAAAGAGTGGCTTGGAAGAGTGGCAAGGAGGCGCCACTTAGAGCATGGAGAAGTGACGCCATTTGCAGGGGGAAGGGGCTCAGGTTCGATTCGCAAGGGTAGCATTTGGGGCCTTGTTTTTGCGTCAAGGAGGATAGAAGCTGGGCGGTTTTTGGATGCTTGAAAGGTGGAAAAGACTTGGTCATCTTTTTTTTAAATTTGGCTAGGTAAAAGTTTGACTCATTCAACTTTTTGAATGGGTGGTAGGGAGCTATTTTAGGAAGATTTTGGGGACTATTTTTGGGGGGATGGAGCTTGGCCTTTTAGTATAAATAGGGGGGGAGTGCTCATTATTCATTCACCATCTGCCTTCTCTCCTTTCTTCTTCTCTCACATTTTCTCCAAGTGGCCGAACCCTCCACTCTCCCTATTTCCCTTCCCTTTTCACTTCAAAACCGAAAGTACACCCCACACTTCTTCTTTCCCTCCTTTAAATACCTCTTTGGCCGAAATTGCTATTCCCTCTCCTTGATTTAATTAATAGCCGAATCTACCCTTTGCCGAATTTCCTTCCCTCAACTTGATAGCACTTGGGGCTGAGTGTTAGCTTAGATCTTTTCGAGTTCCGTGACTGAGATACTTGGGGTTTTAGTGGTTGGCCAAGCCTCCGTTGTAGCAGTCAGTTTGATCAAGTGGAGGTAAGGTTATTTATTAAGGTTAAATGCTTAAGTGGTGTTTTGGGGGTTAACCTGTTTACCTGATTAAGCTTTTGCATGGAGGCCACAACCAGTCAGAGTGGGCAAGGGAAGGTCCCTATTCCGAAGTTTAAGAAGAGAGCGGTTTCTGCTGTACGAGATTGGCCACCAGGGTGTGGGCCAGCAGCAGAAAATGATAGGCAGATAGCCGTAGTTTCACTAGACGATAGCATCGAGGATCGAGAGTCTAGTACTCCTAGTAGTAAGGTGTGTAACTAACCTACTGTTTCCGGGTTTCATGTATTATATGTTTTACTAACAAGTGCAGTAATAAGTGTGCCATATATATACCCCTAAAGGGTATAGCGATGATCAGGTTAGTATCGAACTTGTTGCAATGTGATTACTTGCTTGTATATGAGTATGTTTATGGATATTAATAAGCATGTGCATGCATTATCACGATTATATTTTATGTGGCATGTGCATGGGTGGGATATGAAAAGAAGGTACGGGTGTACTTCGAGTACGTGGTTGATGTCAGCTTTGTGCTACATCGTGGATTGGCGCTGACTGAGGTCGCGTTGTGGATCTTTGCGATTTAGTTCGCGTGGTTACCTTGATTGATATGGGCTTTATGCCATATCGTGGCTTGATGGATTGCTGTGTGCTCCATCGTGGTTTGATGTTAGCTATACGCTACATCGTGGATGGCATTGGTTGCCTTTTTGGAGGGAAAAGGAGAGGGTGACTCGATAGTCCCCTGGTGTGTGGTAGGCTGGATAATGGGGTGTGTAGCGGATGGACCCTAGGTTGGGGTTGGGGATCATGTTGCATCATTTTTGTAATAATATGGAAATGGGCCAAGCCCAATATGACATGTGGATAGGTATGTTTTGGGAACATACGTGGAAATGGGCCAAGCCCAGTTGATATGTGGCTTATTAAGAAATGGGCCTAGCCCAGTATTTGGGTATGATTTGAATGTGGGCCAAGCCCAGATTGTGGTAATGTTTAAATGAGTATATATATATATACTTGTTGCTTTGATAATTGGGATACTATGTGGCTAAGCATGTGGGTGGATTTCAGTGGTTATCTTACACACTGAGTCTGTATGACTCACCCAACTTTTTAAATCGTCGCAGGTGAGTCGTGATTAGTGGACGGGGTGGAGTGAATACAAGGTGGCCCATGCAGAAGGAGATTTTCATACAGAAAATGTTTCACTTTATTTAAGTATTTTATATTATCAGTATTTTGGGATTTTATTGATGTAATAAGGGCCTCTTTGGTTTAAAGTACTCTATCCATTAATGTTGAAGTTTACACTACACTTAGTATTATTTTCGCAAAAGATTCATATTATAGCAACTTATAATAATGTTTTAATTCGGAAGTTTTCAACAAGCTTATACTATTTAATAGTTTTAAATAGGACACGATTTTCAGCGATAACGAATTTTCAAGTTTAGTTCTAAAAACAAAGATTTCCAACCGTCTTTCCCAGTGACATAACCAGATTCGGTCGTAGTGAATGGGCCGGGTTTGGGGGTGTTACACTAACAAAATTTATCGCAGTGTCAGAAACCCGTTTTCAAAACAACGAGACAATGCTAAAAAATCAGCAGACATTAATTCAAGGGATCGAGATCCAAATAGGTCAGCTTGCTAAGCTGATCTCAGAAAGACCACAAGGTATCTTGCCTAGAAACACCAAAACTAACCCAAGAAAGCAACCGCAAGCAATAACTGCTCACGATAGTGAAGGGTTAGATGAACCAAAATTGAAGCAAGAGAATGTGGTAGAGGAAGGTAAGGTTGAGGTAAGCCATGATAAACCAAAACTGGTAATTACAGAGTACCAACCTCGTGTGCCATACCCCAATGCGATAAAGAAAGACCACACAGAGGAACAATTCGGTAAATTTCTTAAACTTCCAAAGATATTACATATTAACTTGCCATTTCTTGAAGCTCTTTCGCAGATGCCAGATTCAAGGAAATTTTCAAAAGAGTTTTTGACAAACAAACAGAAGTTAGACGATACGTCGCATTTGGAGCTAAACGCAGTGTGCCTAGCAATTCTACTAAATAAACTACCACGTGAGCTCACATTTCATGTAAGTGACGAAACAATCACTCTTCAGGTTCTTGACGCGGCTAGGACATCGGGTATTAAAGGTGGAACCAATCACTTCAAATTTGGGGACCAGGTACTGTCAGATACAACCAAACCTCGAATAGTCACTTCAGAACTTAATACAAATGGTGCGACTCCTTTTACGGTACTTAAGGTCTTTCCATACGGAATGGTCGAGGTAACACATTCTAATTTTGGCACTTTTGAGGTAAATATTACCCGACTCAAACCATATGTTGATAGAATTGATAGTAAGAAAAAGGAGTTTCGAATCCGTAAACCACCATGGCCATACGAATAACAGGTAAGTCTAGCTCAAGACTTTAAACGAGCGCTTCTCGGGAGGCAACCCGAGCACTAACTCCGTTTGTTTTTACATTTATTTCTACTTTTATTTCTTTTTCTCTTTTTTAGCATCTAACTATTAACTAACAAAAGTGCAGATTTCCATACCACACGGCCTTGCACATGCCCGTGGCCGTGGCCGTGTGGACACCACAGATTTCCGTACTAACATGGAAGAGGTTGTACGAGCCGATGACGAAAGATCCCCAGATCACAGACTGGTATAAACTGCCACGGCCATCCGATATGGCTGTGGCCAACACTGAGAAAGTCACACGGGCTCTGACTAAACACCACGGCCGTGCGATACAGTTGTGGTCGACACTGTTTTATCAAACATGGGCGTGGTGACCACGAAACGGGTGTGGGAGAAACGAACGAGCCACCACATGGCCGTGCGATACGGACGTGCGATGCAACACGCCCATGATACATGGGCGTGGGGATGTACCAGATTTGAAATCTCTATTTAAAACACCCATCTCCCCTTCTTACCTACTTCCCATTCCCCTTCTTCTTCCATATCCTTTACACCCCCTCCATTTTTATTTTTCATTTGTTCTTCATTCTACTAACTCCTGATCTAACTATATCCATGTCAAAGAAACAGAAGGATCCTAGCACAGTCTTCCTCTGTGAGACCGATCTACATAAGTTCATGTCGGCCGCTTCAATTACTCGACAGGACAAGGACGTTTGAGTCCATTTAACTTTTCTTTTTATATCCCCTTATCCTTTATTTTCCTTTTCTTTATTTTTCTTTTACTTAGTTTAATATATTTTATTTTGTTTTCTTTGATTTAGATTCTAAAGGCTGCTTGGGAATCACACACCACGGCCTTAGAAATCTCACCCACTTCGCTAACCATCTAACGATAAAGACTTTTCAGTCCATTAATCTTTTCTTTTAATTTTATTTTACTTTCTATATTCTTTCTTTTTATCTTTATTTTCTTTAAATATATAATTAGTATATTTTGAATTTTTCTTATTATTTCCTGGTTTTTTCTTCACAAGCTACCCAATTTCTTCATCTAGTGCAGTGATTGTGGGCAGCCACCATACCACCACCAGAGACGCCTCCTCCAACTTATCTTTCACCTTCGAATCAAGTTTCCACACTTCCAACTCAAGGAACCATCCTAAATTCAGGGAGTTTCACCTCTATCCCTATCTTTTGATTTTCTACTATATTGTTTTATATATCTTTGTACATTGAGGACAATGTACATCTTAAGTGTGGGGTGAATTTTATCGTGAAAAAGTGCCTAACTTTTGCATTATTCTCAAATTCCTGAATTATGTCTTGTTCTTAAGTAAAATTTCTCATATTACTGTTAAAATGAAATTTCCTTTGATTTATGATTTTTATTGATATGTTTTGGATTAAGTCATTGATAATTGTGCAGTGATGATTTAAACTTTAGGAAACTAGAGAATCAAGCAGGATAAGTCTATTTTTCAGAAGTAAAAATTTTGTTAGGTTGTCTACCCGAATCTAATTATTACATTGAAGTTTGAAATTTACAAGGTTGATATCAAAAAGCCCATAATTTTTGTGAGATTTTGAGCCTTTTAGAGCATATTCTTTTTCTTTCTCACTTTATTGATTATGAGTGTGTCAACATTGATTTGTTATTCTAGAACTTGCTTTGATTATACATGTCGAGACCACACCTTTGATTTGATACACTAAGATGATAAAGGCACCTAGGTTTTAACCCACTTACTCCCAAAAAGCCTACCTCCATAATTAACCCCTAGTGAACCCCTTTGATCTTAACAACCCTTTTATTGACTCACCCACTATGTAACACCCCTAACCGTATCCGTCGCCGGACTAGGGTTAACAGCGTTACTGGATAGATCAGAAACATTTACAGAAATGTCATGCAACTGTATATCAACCTCAAACATAATATCCCCTTAGTAGGTCATCGAGACCTAAAACATGCTTATAAACTGGGTTGGGACTAAACCGAAACACATCCAAAATTTCACGGAAAATTTAAAACCTTTCTAAGTTTTAGGGGTTACACGCCCGTGTAGGTAGGCCGTGTGCCTCCCACGGCTGCTGGACACACCCGTGTGTCCTCCCCAAGGTCGAATCTGACTTTACTCCACGGCCACCAAGCACGCCCGTGTACCTTGGCCGTGGTCGAATCTGACTTTACATCCACGGCCACCAAGCACCCCCGTGTGCTAAGGCTGTGCACTCAAAAGCCATATACTGACTTTTTCACACGGCTATTAGACACGTCCGTGTGTCTTGGCCGTGTACTCCTAGGCTAGCTACTGACTTAGCCCCACGGTCACTAGGCACGCCCGTGTTCCACAACCGTGTGACATTATAGGCCATTTGCAAGGCCAAAATGCCATTTAATTAGGGTCAATTCTACAAGAAATTTACCAACACATTTCATGCACAAATAACAACCATAACATACTAAAATAACCATTCAATCTATACATTCAAAACCAGTCTCAACTATGCCAACTTACAAGACTAAAACTCATCTCATCACAAGCATAATTCATCCATTACTTACTCAAAATTTGACCATTTCATGTGTCATCTAACCATGCCAAAAACATGCTTCACACATCACATTCATTTAAGCAAATTCTCAACTCATATCTAGCCAAATCACATGGCTAAGTTCATATAACAAACTTATATCAAATACTAGCCTATACATGCCATATCTAGCTATATACATTTCCAAAATGTACCAAACACAAGTTGAGTAGTGTGATAACGATCCTTAACGGTCCCGAGCCTTCAGTAGCTTTGACGACCTATAAAACAGAGAAAACACACACAAAGTAAGCTTTCTAAAAGCTTAGTAAGTCATAATACAAATAAACTCAACATGTAGAGCATATAAGCATGTAGAAACATTGGTACAATTCATATTCATAGCAAATTTCTCACATATATGCTTTGATCCATATTCTTGGCCATATTTGCCACATTCATAACCATTCTTACATCTCATTCACATTCTCATATTCAAACATACTTTTCTTCAAATCAAAGTCATATAAGTACTTACCTTTTATACACACTTAGTGTACATACCAAACGTACCTGAAACGAATATACATTCACGTAATGGTTTATAGCTCAGATTTACCGGTTGAACTGTTCGGAATCTAATAGGATACTCGAAAACTCAGAATGATCATACAATGCCAACGTCCCAGACGAGGTCTTACATGCACTCAAATATCGATGCCACTGTCCCAGACATGGTCTTACACGTAAAGCTCATATCGATGCCAACGTCCCAGACGTGGTCTTACACATAAAGCTCATATCGATGCCAACGTCCCAGACGTGGTCTTACTCAAATATCAAATCAATGCCAACATCCCAGACGTGGTCTTACATGATAAAATAGAACAGATACCTATGTCACGACATAGCTAATCCTATCTATTCCTAGGTTCATACGGGACTTCTCGGACAATGTCACTATATTGATCTTATCTCGAAATTCATGTACATAACATCTCATAAGCATTCATTGTTATCAATAGTCATATGAACATACATAATTTAATACGAATACGTTTATTTGCATAATGACTTACCTCGGATTCGATTTATCGGAAATGGAAACGGCTACTCAGTTACTTTCGCCTTTCCGCGGTCTAAGTCCGTTTTCCTCGGTTCTTGATCTATACATATTCAGAATTAACCCTTTTATTCACTAACTAATTCAATTCAATCTAAGGACACACATTTAGGGCTATTTGTAAATTAACCCTCACATTTGCACAATTTATCAATTTAGTCCATTTTTCTCAAAACATCAAATACACAAATTCATCATACATCCATGCTTAGCCGAATGCTTATGTATATCATACAAGCCCATATTTTACATCAAATTTGCAATTTAGTCCTTCAAATTGCTATTTTCTCAATTTAGCCCTATTTAGCTAAATTCATCAAAATTTCAAGAACAAAGTATGTTCATCTAGCTCAAATCTTTCATTTAACACCATAAATTATCACAAAGCTCAACATATCATCAATGGCATATCTCACAAATATCATCAATACACAAAATTGAGACATGGGCTTGATAGAAGACTAAGCAACAATCTCAAAAACATAAAAATCATCAAAATCCAACTCAAAATCATACCTTAATTCAAGCTTGGAATGGCCGAATATGCAAAGCTTTAAAACTTTCTTTTTCTTGCTAGTTTCGGTCAAATGAAAAGAAAATGAAAGATGAACACTTTCATCTTTTGTTTCATTAATAATATGCTAGTAATTCATTTACCAAATTAACCTTTTATTAAACAAATAAAACAAACATTCATTAAGGGCACATTTGTCTTTTGTCCATCCACTATCTAAATAGTGGTCTATTTTCCTCATAAGGCCCTTTTCTTTTAAAAGCCACAACACATTGGTACTTAACAAATATCATGCAGCTTTCACATTTAATGCAATTCAATCCTTTTATCAAATCAAACACACAGGCAGATAAATTATCTTACAAAAATTTAACACATGCTTAATCACTTATCAGAGGCACAAAAAATAATATTAAAATATTATACAGACTCGGATTTTTGGTCCCGAAACTACTGTTCCGACTAGGGTATAAACCGGACTGTTACACACTAATATTAACCCAAAACCCATCTTGTATTTGTTATCACCATTTCTCTTGACTACCCCTATATCGAGATTTGATTTGATTGGTTACTTAACTATTTTCTTTATATCAGTTGTTAAATTCTATCTTATTATTATTGTATGTAACTTGATTTGTTCTTAAAAAAATGAAGTATATTCATTATTAGCTCTATGTTATTTGAGCTCAAACTGTTAATTTCATTATCTTTAGAAGAAGCTCATGTTATTAGTATTAAGTTTCTGTGATGTAATTATTTAGTATTAGTACGACTTTTTAGTTAGGTAATTTGCCAATTCAGCCTCGATACTAGCCCTCTAATTCAAGCCTTTATCCACACCTTTAACCCAAGCCCCGTTACAACCCATAAAAGACCTTTTTATTTGCATATCATTTCATATTATAGTGGTGGAGATTTGATTTTCATGCAAGCCTATGGGATTAACTTTTCATGTCGACTTCTGACTGCTTATTTTTGAACCTTAAACACTTCGAGTGATTTGAGTGAATCTTTAGTGAGGATGTCATTTTTTGTCGATTTTGAATCAGAGGCAATTATTTAGGTAAGGGGAAACACCTATTTTTCATACTATAAAAACTATGACTTTGATTATTTGAATCTTTAGGAACCTTTCGGTTAAATAATCAATGTATGAATTACCTATGAATTATGATGAAACACTGTTGATGAAGGTTATGAATTGAAGAAATTCTGTTTTAATTGCAAGTTGAGAACTTTGCTTGAGGACAAGCAAAAGCTTAAGTGTGGGGGTATTTGGTAAACCGTAATAGTAACATATTTTATCTCCACATTTAGCATGCTTTTGGAAGATTTATCCCTTGAATTATGGAATTTGGTGCTCTTAATCCTTTAATTTCATGTTTTATACTCAGGAGAGCATAGAAGGATGAAAAGAATAGAAAACGG
Source organism: Gossypium sturtianum (assembly GCA_025698515.1). Taxonomy (NCBI): domain Eukaryota; kingdom Viridiplantae; phylum Streptophyta; class Magnoliopsida; order Malvales; family Malvaceae; genus Gossypium; species Gossypium sturtianum. Next base: position 142,574,953 of record CM046955.1, on the reverse strand, counting down.
GCTTAAAACGGGCCAAATGGGCCAAAGTAGGAAATTAACACGGCCTGGGCCCCAAGCACACGGCCGTTGTAACACCCCCAAACCCGGCCCACAAGTCCTGACCGGATCTGGTTATGTCACTGCGGAATCCGTTTGCAAAATCTTTGACTTTAGAATAAAACTTGAAAATTTTATTAACTTTCGGGAAGTAAGTCCATTGAAATTATTAAATAATATAAGCTTGGTTTGAATTATCCGAGTTAAAACTTTATTATAACTTATTATAATATAAATCCTTTGTAAAAATATTACTAAATACTATGAACCCTTTATCAACTATAAATAGAGTACTTTAATCAAAAGTGGCCCTTATTACAAAATAATTAATCCAAGTACTTCAAACTAAAATGCATAAAGAAAATATTTAACGTCTCCTTCTGCATGAAAATCTGCTTCTGCATGGCCACCTTTGTATCTACTCCAACCCGGTCCATTACTCACGACTCACCTGCGATGTTTAAAAAGTTGGGTGAGTCATACAGACTCAGTGTGTAATTAAACCACTGATATCCACCCACATGTTAGCCACAAATCAACCCAAATATCAAATGCAACATATAAATATAATCATTTAAACATTACCACAATCTGGCTTGGCCCACAATCAAATCATATCAAATCTTTGGGCTAGGCCCTTTTCTCATCAATCCATCGACATCGGGCTTGGCCCATTTCCACGTATGTTCTCAAAACATACAAATCCACAAGTCATATTGGGCTTGGCCCATTTCCATATCAATTCATAACGAAACCATGCAATCATGATACCCAACCCAATCCTAAGGTCCATCCGCTACACACCCCCTTATCCAGCCTACCACACACCAGGGGACTATCGAGTCTCCCTCTCCTTTTCCCTCCATAAAGGCAACCAATGCCATCCACGATGTAGCGTATAGCTAACATCAAACCACGATGGAGCACATAGCAATCCATCAAGCCACGATATGGCATAAAGCCGATATCAATCAAGGTAACCACGCGAACTAAATCGCAAAGATCCACAACGCGACCTCAGTCAGCGCCAATCCACGATGTAGCACAAAGCTGCCATCAACCACGTACTCGAAGTACACCTGTACCTTCTTTCAAAACCCACCCATGCACATGTAACATAATATGATGCTGAGATGATGCATGTACATGATATTCACAAATATAGGCATGCTCACATAGTTAAAATCAATTATCACATATTAGCCAATTTGCTACTAACCTGGTCGTCATCATACCCCCTTCAAGGGTATCATTCTCACATTTACTGCACTTATTAGTAAGCATATAACATAAGCAGATATCACACAAAACCCGGAAACAATGGCTAACTACACACCTTATTACTTGGAGTTCTAGACTCTCGATCCTCGACGCTATCGTTTAGTGAGACTACGGCTATTTGCCTAACGTTTCCTGTTGTTGGCCCACACCCTGGTGGCCAATCTCGTACAGCAGAAACGGATCTCTTCTTGAACTTTGGGATGGGAGCTTTCCCTTGCCCACCTTGACTGGTAGTCGCATCCATAACGATATCTAATCAAAACTTGGTTAATACAGATCTCAAACGAATAATCATAAACTACTCATCCTTACCGACTGAGTCTTGAAATCCCGAAAGCTCCTTAATCACCGCTAAAACTCCCGAATGGTCAAGGTCGAATCGGTTACCACAAATGCCAAATATGGCTTGTAACAAAAATCTATGAAAAGAGGACCCTATGGCCGAATAGCACCTAACCCTTACCTTCCTTAAATCGAATGGAGAAGAACTAGGAGAGGTCGCCTCTTGCTAGAATTCGCCCAACCGCACTAGGATGCCAAGGATTTCAACAATGGTGCTTAGTATTAAAAGAGTTTCGGCTTAGTCTAATGATTAGAGAATCAAAGTTGAAGGAAATAAAAAGGTATGGAAATAAAGAGAGTAAAAGGAATTCGGCTAAGCCTACCTACCTCTTCCAACGATTGAAAAAGGGCCCAAAGTGATCCACACCACACCTACTATTCGGCCAAGGTGACAACTAAATAGGGAAGGAATTTCGACACACCAAGAGGGAGAGGGAGAGATTCGGCAAAAGACTTGAAGAATAATTCGGCACTCTACCCCCCCCTATTTATAGAATTCGGCCACTTTGATTTTTATGCAATAAAGCCCCAACATTTATTTTTAAACCCTTCTTATCTCAGCCCATAACCGCATACAAAAATAAAAACGCCAAATGCTTCTCCGGCCCCTCGAAACCGCGACCTCTCTCCCCTCCAGCGCCTAAGTAGCGCCCAAGAGCCACCTTGCCAATTGGACTTTCATGTCCATCAACTTGGACATTTATTTTTAACGCCTACCTAGCCCAGGTCCCTTGACGCAAAAATAAAACAACATTGCCGCCCAAAGAAATCGAACCCTTGAGCTCTTAGGCGCCTCCTTCCCAAGACCTTAAGTAGAGCCTCTATGCCACTTTGCCACATCCTTTCTTGTGTCCTAAACCCTAAAAATATTTTAAGGCCTTCCTCGCCCCATTTCCCCTTTTACACTAAAAATCCAAAATTTTCCAAAGTCTTCCCGTTTAACCCGAGCGTTCTCAACACCTCCAAAACACAACCACGTATACCCAAAACCTACTAGAACTTAAATTATACCCAACATGCATAGCCCCTAAATCAGGGTGTTACAATTCTACCCTCCTTAAAAAATAATTTCGTCCTCGAAATTACTTACTAACGATCATCCGTACATCCTAACTTACCACACTTACTTCATCACTGCAAGACTCGATCTTATTAAAGTCATTATTCCACCTTGACCACGTCCGCGACGACCACGTCCCCTCAAACTCATTTCTACAACGCGATTTAGTCTGATTAAAAAGTTTTATGCATCAGGATTTTGTTCCACTGATTAACCGCGAACAATTTTATGAAAAGAATTTCTAGAAGTGGTTCTTTCGATCGAACAAAGTTTCAGTTCAAGTTTACTATTCTAATTCAGAGAATCACATTCACATTCATCCACAACATTCACTTCACCACTTTGGGCATTTCTGATCATTCCCTACCCCAGGGGTAATTCCGTCATTTTTCCTATAGGGGTATTTTGGTAATTTTGGAAGTCAGGGGCATTTTAGTAATTTTGTAAATCAGAGATATTTTGGGGAAAAAAAAATTTCACAACAATTTAAAGGGTAATTTAGGGATTTTCAAACTAGGAATTTTATAAAACGGCACGGCTAGTCCCTTTCGGGTTTTAATTATCGGGTTTAGCCTATGAACAAGTCCTCTTGGTTAAGGTGAACCGTAGCTACGCACCAGGTAGGATTCGAGTAAAGAGGAGGTGAGTCGCTAGGACTGCTTAAGTACCAAGCTCTTACTGAATACCAATCCTAGACATGCGTACAGTGGTTGCCACACCTTAACTCGGCGACTTACTTCACAGATTTGTTTAATAATCCTTAAGTCTTATGCATGTTTTTGAGTAGACTAGTCCTAGGGTTCAACAGATCCTAGTCCACTAATCTACGTTCCCATATAAGCCCATACAATTCATATATTCAAATCACTACAAAAGTCCGAAGTACTTACCTGGTGGACTTCGGGTTGGAGGTACAAAGCCATGCCGAATAACTCAAAATATTTCCTAAAAATCCATATTTTTGAAAAGCCTATTTGAAAATGTTTTTGGGCCCAAAACCCTCAAAGCCGAGTTTTGAACCGGGCTCTGATACCAAACTGTAACACCCCCAAACCCGGCCCACAAGTCCTCGGATCTGATCTCGTTATGTCACCATGAATCCGCTTGCAAAATCTTTGACTTTAGAATAAAACTTGAAAATTTTATTAACTTTCGGGAAGTAAGTCCATTAAAATTATTAAATAATATAAGCTTGGTTTGAATTATCCGAGTTAAAACTTTATTATAACTTATTATAATATAAATCCTTTGTAAAAATATTACTAAATACTATGAACCCTTTATCAACTATAAATAGAGTACTTTAATCAAAAGTGGCCCTTATTACAAAATAATTAATCCAAGTACTTCAAACTAAAATGCATAAAGAAAATATTTAAAACGTCTCCTTCTGCATGAAAATCTGCTTCTGCATGGCCACCTTTGTATCTACTCCAACCCGGTCCATTACTCATGACTCACCTGCGATGTTTAAAAAGTTGGGTGAGTCATACAGACTCAGTGTGTAATTAAACCACTGATATCCACCCACATGTTAGCCACAAATCAACCCTGTAACACCCTGGTTTTAGGGGTTAGGCATTTGGTGCTTAGCTCGGGTGTTGGCACACTCTAGTGTGTGGTTGGGTAAGTTTTAGGAGTCCTGAGAACCCTAGGTGGTGGTAGGTTGCCTTAGAAAATTTTTAGTTTTAGGGGTTAAAAGGGGAGCTTGGTGAGGGGTGTCTTAAGAGAATTTTTGGTGGAGTTTTGGCATAAAGAGTGGCTTGGAAGAGTGGCAAGGAGGCGCCACTTAGAGCATGGAGAAGTGACGCCATTTGCAGGGGGAAGGGGCTCAGGTTCGATTCGCAAGGGTAGCATTTGGGGCCTTGTTTTTGCGTCAAGGAGGATAGAAGTCAAGGCGTTTTTGGATGCTTGAAAGGTGGAAAAGACTTGGTCATCTTTTTTTTAAATTTGGCTAGGTAAAAGTTTGACTCATTCAACTTTTTGAATGGGTGGTAGGGAGCTATATTAGGAAGATTTTGGGGACTATTTTTGGGGGGATGGAGCTTGGCCTTTTAGTATAAATAGGGGGGGAGTGCTCATTATTCATTCACCATCTGCCTTCTCTCCTTTCTTCTTCTCTCACATTTTCTCCAAGTGGCCGAACCCTCCACTCTCACTATTTCCCTTCCCTTTTCACTTCAAAACCGAAAGTACACCCCACACTTCTTCTTTCCCTCCTTTAAATACCTCTTTGGCCGAAATTGCTATTCCCTCTCCTTGATTTAATTAATAGCCGAATCTACCCTTTGCCGAATTTCCTTCCCTCAACTTGATAGCACTTGGGGCCGAGTGTTAGCTTAGATCTTTTCGAGTTCCATGACTGAGATACTTGGGGTTTTAGTGGTTGGCCAAGCCTCCGTTGTAGCAGTCAGTTTGATCAAGTGGAGGTAAGGTTATTTATTAAGGTTAAATGCTTAAGTGGTGTTTTGGGGGTTAACCTGTTTACCTGATTAAGCTTTTGCATGGAGGCCACAACCAGTCAGAGTGGGCAAGGGAAGGTCCCTATTCCGAAGTTTAAGAAGAGAGCGGTTTCTGCTGTACGAGATTGGCCACCAGGGTGTGGGCCAGCAGCAGAAAATGATAGGCAGATAGCCGTAGTTTCGCTAGACGATAGCATCGAGGATCGAGAGTCTAGTACTCCTAGTAGTAAGGTGTGTAACTAACCTACTGTTTCCGGGTTTCATGTATTATATGTTTTACTAACAAGTGCAGTAATAAGTGTGCCATATATATACCCCTAAAGGGTATAGCGATGATCAGTTTAGTATCGAACTTGTTGCAATGTGATTACTTGCTTGTATATGAGTATGTTTATGGATATTAATAAGCATGTGCATGCATTATCACGATTATATTTTATGTGGCATGTGCATGGGTGGGATATGAAAAGAAGGTACGGGTGTACTTCGAGTACGTGGTTGATGTCAGCTTTGTGCTACATCGTGGATTGGCGCTGACTAAGGTCGCGTTGTGGATCTTTGCGATTTAGTTCGCGTGGTTACCTTGATTGATATGGGCTTTATGCCATATCGTGGCTTGATGGATTGCTGTGTGCTCCATCGTGGTTTGATGTTAGCTATACGCTACATCGTGGATGGCATTGGTTGCCTTTTTGGAGGGAAAATGAGAGGGTGACTCGATAGTCCCCTGGTGTGTGGTAGGCTGGATAAGGGGGTGTGTAGCGGATGGACCCTAGGTTGGGGTTGGGGATCATGTTGCATCATTTTTGTAATAATATGGAAATGGGCCAAGCCCAATATGACATGTGGATAGGTATGTTTTGGGAACATACGTGGAAATGGGCCAAGCCCAGTTGATATGTGGCTTATTGAGAAATGGGCCTAGCCCAGTATTTGGGTATGATTTGAATGTGGGCCAAGCCCAGATTGTGGTAATGTTTAAATGAATATATATATATATACTTGTTGCTTTGATAATTGGGATACTATGTGGCTAAGCATGTGGGTGGATTTCAAAGGTTATCTTACACACTCGAATCGTATGACTCACCCAACTTTTTAAATCGTCGCAGTGAGTCGTGATTAGTGGACGGGGTGGAGTGAATACAAGGTGGCCCATGCAGAAGAGAGATTTTCATACGTAAAATGTTTCACTCAGATTTAAGTATTTTATATTATCGTGATTTTGGGATTTTATTGATGTAATAAGGGCCTCTTTGGTTTAAAGTACTCTATCCATTAATGTTGAAGTTTACACTACACTTAGTATTATTTTCGCAAAAGATTCATATTATAGCAACTTATAATAATGTTTTAATTCGGAAGTTTTCAACAAGCTTATACTATTTAATAGTTTTAAATAGGACACGATTTTCAAATGATAACGAATTTTCAAGTTTAGTTCTAAAAACAAAGATTTCCAACCGTCTTTCCAGGTGACATAACCGATTCGATCGTAGTGAATGGGCCGGGTTTGGGGTGTTATAGCTTTTATATCGAGCCAAGTTCAAAACTCGGCTTTGAGGGTTTTGGGGCCCAAAACGTTTTCAAAATGGGCTTTTCAATAGGCTTTTATAAAAAGGTTTTCGTGTTACTCGCATGGCACTGTACCTCTCGACCAAGTCCACTGTAAGTACTTCGGACTTTTTGAAGTGATTTGTTTGTATGAATTATTATGGGTTTATTTGGGCTCGTAGAATAGAATACTAGGATCTGTTGGACCCTAAGATTAGTCTACTCAAACACGTGCATAAGATTTAAAGTGCCTAATAAACAAACCTGTGATTAAGTCGCCGAGTTAAGGTGTGGCAACCATTGTGCGCATGTCTAGGAGTGGATCCGGAAGAGCCTGGTACTTAAGCAGTCCTCGTGACTCACCTCCTCTTCGCAGGAATCCTACCTGGTGCGTAGTTACGGTTCACCTTAACCAAGAGGACTTGTTCATAGGCTAAACCAGTTATTAAAACCCGAAAGGGAATTAGTCTTGCTATTTTTTTTTAAATTCCCTGTTTCAAAATTTTCAACTCTACTCCTTGGGTTTGTAAGCTCTAAATCTGTTTTTGAACGATGTTTTCTCGATTTGCAAAATTTCCAAAAATACCCTCAGAGGGAAAATGACGAAATTACCCACAGGTAGGAAGGAAACTTTGATTGATCGAAAGAACTACTCTTGGAACCTTCATTGCATAAAATTGCTCGTGAATAAAAAGCAGTGAAACAATAATTTCTAATTCATAAAACTTTCTAAACAGATTAAGTCGGCGCTAGAAATGAGTTCTAGGGGACGCGGTAGAGGAAGAATGACAAATTTCGAACCGGTAGGTCCGCTATGGGTCAGAAAGCGAAGTGCCGCCAGCAGTGGATGTAGAAGAACAAGATCCGGTAAGTGAAGAGGACGCAGTGTCGCAGCTATGTTACGCGTGGCTTCAAAGCAGTGGCAAGAGCTAGTAGGGGAAATGGAGCTCGGAAGTCAGTGCCCGAGAGGCTTAGGTCTAACGGGGCTGAAGTTTTTAAGGGAGTATCTGGAGTAGCTCCGAACGTAGCGGAGTATTGGCTAGAAGGAGTTGAGAGAATTATGGACGACTTGGATTGTGCCCCAGAGGAAAAGCTAAAAGGTGCTATTTCGCTTCTACGGGATGAGGCTTATCGTTGGTGGCTCACTGTCAAACAAGGTGTACCGGCAGATCGATTGGATTGGGACTACTTTAAGGAAAAGTTTGAAGGAAAATACGTTGGAGCAAGCTACTTAGATGCGCAAAGGAAGGCGTTTCTAAATCTGGTGCAAGGAAGTAAGTCGATAGCTGAGTACGAAGCGGAATTCGTGCGACTTAGTCAGTATGCTAAGGGAATTGTGGCCACTGACTATGAGAGGTGCGTCCGGTTTGAAGACGGATTGCGAGATGAACTTCGAGTCTTGATCGCTCTGCAGAGGAAAGAGACTTCGCGGTGCTAGTGGAGAAAGCTCAGATAGCCAAGAAGTTAAGAGGACGGTAAGGGAAAACCGAGAAAAGAATAGGAACGAGAATAAGAGAAATATTGGACCGTCAAAGATCGCTTGGTAATGTCCGTAAAAGACCAAAGATCGAGAATCCTGTAAGTGTACTTGTACCAATGGATCGTAATTGTCTCTGTGGCTCGATGTGGAAGACCTCACACAGAGAGAGTGCCGGGGAATAGTAAAGAATGTTTTCGTGTGGATCTAAGGCACATCCGTTAAGAATTGTCCTCAAGCGACGAGGGGTCGTGGTTCAAGTCATGGAAGGAGTGGTTCTAGTCGGAGTCAGCCAAGGATGTGATTCTAGGTAAGCTCCTTTGCTTGGGTACTTGCGTTAATTACTTTGTTTGCTTATAAGTTAGCCTTTCCTGTGTTGCTAAGAGAGGCGTTTCGAGTTTTGAGCGCGAATTTGGAGATTGTGTAGGTACGATAGCCTTAGTAAGATCAGAGTGCGCAGCATAAGCGTAAGGTGGTGAGATGGGTTGTATGGACGTTTGTTAGTAAAGTAATTTCGAGGACGAAATTATTTTAAGGAGGGTAGTATTGTAACACCCTGGTTTTAGGGGTTAGGCATTTGGTGCTTAGCTCGGGTGTTGGCACACTCTAGTGTGTGGTTGGGTAAGTTTTAGGAGTCCTGAGAACCCTAGGTGGTGGTAGGTTGCCTTAGAAAATTTTTAGTTTTAGGGGTTAAAAGGGGAGCTTGGCGAGGGGTGTCTTAAGAGAATTTTTGGTGGAGTTTTGGCATAAAGAGTGGCTTGGAAGAGTGGCAAGGAGGCGCCACTTAGAGCATGGAGAAGTGACGCCATTTGCGGGGGGAAGGGCTCAGTTCGATTCGCAAGGGTAGCATTTGGGGCCTTGTTTTTGCGTCAAGGAGGATAGAAGTCAAGCGGTTTTTGGATGCTTGAAAGGTGGAAAAGACTTGGTCATCTTTTTTTAAATTTGGCTAGGTAAAAGTTTGACTCATTCAACTTTTTGAATGGGTGGTAGGGAGCTGTTTTAGGAAGATTTTGGGGACTATTTTTGGGGGGATGGAGCTTGGCCTTTTAGTATAAATAGGGGGGGGGAGTGCTCATTATTCATTCACCATCTGCCTTCTCTCCTTTCTTCTTCTCTCACATTTTCTCCAAGTGGCCGAACCCTCCACTCTCCCTATTTCCCTTCCCTTTTCACTTCAAAACCGAAAGTACACCCCACACTTCTTCTTTCCCTCCTTTAAATACCTCTTTGGCCGAAATTGCTATTCCCTCTCCTTGATTTAATTAATAGCCGAATCTACCCTTTGCCGAATTTCCTTCCCTCAACTTGATAGCACTTGGGGCCGAGTGTTAGCTTAGATCTTTTCGAGTTCCGTGACTGAGATACTTGGGGTTTTAGTGGTTGGCCAAGCCTCCGTTGTAGCAGTCAGTTTGATCAAGTGGAGGTAAGGTTATTTATTAAGGTTAAATGCTTAAGTGGTGTTTTGGGGTTAACCTGCTTACTGATTAAGCTTTTGCATGGAGGCCACAACCAATCCAGAGTGGGCAAGGGAAGGTCCCTATTCAAGTTTAAGAAGAGAGCGGTTTCACAGATGCGAGATTGGCCACCGTGGTGTGGGCCAGCAGAGAAAAATGATAGGCGGAGATAGCCGTAGTTTCGCTAGACGATAGCATCGAGGATCGAGAGTCTAGTACTCCTAGTAGTAAGGTGTGTAACTAACCTCACAAGCTTTCCGGGTTTCATGTATTATATGTTTTACTAACAAGTGCGAGAATAAGTGTGCCATATATATACCCCTAAAGGGTATAGCGATGATCGAGTTAGTATCGAACTTGTTGCAATGTGATTACTTGCTTGTATATGAGTATGTTTATGGATATTAATAAGCATGTGCATGCATTATCACGATTATATTTTATGTGGCATGTGCATGGGTGGGATATGAAAAGAAGGTACGGGTGTACTTGAGTGCGTGGTTGATGTCGACTTTGTGCTACATCGTGGATTGGCGCCGATCGAGGTCGCGTTGTGGATCTTTGCGATTTAGTTCGCGTGGTTACCTTGATTGATATGGGCTTTATGCCATATCGTGGCTTGATGGATTGCTTTGTGTGCTCCATCGTGGTTTGATGTTAGCTATACGCTACATCGTGGATGGCATTGGTTGCCTTTTGGAGGAAAAGGAGAGGGTGACTCGATAGTCCCCTCGGTGTGTGGTAGGTCGGATAAGGGGGTGTGTAGCGGATGGACCCTAGGTTGGGGTTGGGGATCATGTTGCATCATTTTTAATAATAATATGAAATGGGCCAAGCCCAATATGACATGTGGATAGGTATGTTTTGGGAACATACGTGGAAATGGGCCAAGCCCAGTTGATATGTGGCTTATTGAGAAATGGGCCTAGCCCAAAGATTTGGGTATGATTTGAATGTGGCCAAGCCCAGATTGTGGTAATGTTTAAATGAATATATATATATATACTTGTTGCTTTGATAATTGGGATACTATGTGGCTAAGCATGTGGGTGGATTTCAGGTGGTTATCTTACACACTCGAAATCAGTATGACTCACCCAACTTTTAAATCGTCGCAGTGAGTCGTGATTAGTGGATCGGGTGGAGTGAATACAAGGTGGCCCATGCGTAGGAGATTTTCATACGTAAAATGTTTCACTTTATTTAAGTATTTTATATTATCGAGTATTTTGGGATTTTATTGATGTAATAAGGGCCTCTTTGGTTTAAAGTACTCTATCCATTAATGTTGAAGTTTACACTACACTTAGTATTATTTTCGCAAAAGATTCATATTATAGCAACTTATAATAATGTTTTAATTCGGAAGTTTTCAACAAGCTTATACTATTTAATAGTTTTAAATAGGACACGATTTTCAGCGATAACGAATTTTCAAGTTTAGTTCTAAAAACAAAGATTTCCAACCGTCTTTCCCAAAGACATAACCAGATTCGGTCGTAGTGAATGGGCCGGGTTTGGGGGTGTTACAAACCCAAATATCAAATGCAACATATAAATATAATCATTTAAACATTACCACAATCTGGCTTGGCCCACAATCAAATCATATCAAATACTGGCTAGGCCCTTTTCTCATCAATCCATCGATTCATCGGGCTTGGCCCATTTCCACGTATGTTCTCAAAACATACAAATCCATTAAGTCATATTGGGCTTGGCCCATTTCCATATCAATTCATAACGAAACCATGCAATCATGATACCCAACCCAATCCTAAGGTCCATCCGCTACACACCCCTTATCCAAATTTACCACACACCGTGGGACTATCGAGTCTCCCTCTCCTTTTCCTCCATAAAGGCAACCAATGCCATCCACGATGTAGCCTATAGCTAACATCAAACCACGATGGAGCACATAGCAATCCATCAAGCCACGATATGGCATAAAGCCGATATCAATCAAGGTAACCACGCCGAACTAAATCGCAAAGATCCACAACGCGACCTCGCCACACACTAATCCACGATGTAGCACAAAAGTCGACATCAACCACGCACTGGTACACCCGCATCTTCTTTCAAAACCCACCCATGCACATGTAACATAATATGATGCTGGGATGATGCATGTACATGATATTCACAAATATAGGCATGCTCACATAGTTAAAATCAATTATCACATATTAGCCAATTTGCTACTAACCTGGTCGTCATCATACCCCCTTCAAGGGTATCATTCTCACATTTACTGCACTTATTAGTAAGCATATAACATAAGCAGATATCACACAAAACCCGGAAACAATGGCTAACTACACACCTTATTACTTGGAGTTCTAGACTCTCGATCCTCGACGCTATCGTTTAGTGAGACTACGGCTATTTGCCTAACGTTTCCTGTTGTTGGCCCACACCCTGGTGGCCAATCTCGCATGCTGAAAAACGGATCTCTTCTTGAACTTTGGGATGGGAGCTTTCCCTTGCCCACCTTGACTGGTAGTCGCATCCATAACGATATCTAATCAAAACTTGGTTAATACAGATCTCAAACGAATAATCATAAAATACTCATCCTTACCGACAGAGTCTTGAAATCCCGAAAGCTCCTTAATCACTGCTAAAACTCCTAAATGGTCAAGGTCAGAATCGGTTACCACAAATGCCAAATATGGCTTGTAACAAAAATCTATGAAAAGAGAACCCCTATGGCCGAATAGCACCTAACCCTTACCTTCCTTAAATCGAATGGAGAAGAACTAGGAGAGGTCGCCCTTGCTAGAATTCGCCCAACCGCACTAGGATGCCAAGGATTTCAACAATGGTGCTTAGTATTAAAAGAGTTTCGGCTTAGTCTAATGATTAGAGAATCAAAGTTGAAGGAAATAAAAAGGTATGGAAATAAAGAGAGTAAAAGGAATTTGGCTAAGCCTACCTACCTCTTCCAACGATTGAAAAAGGGCCCAAAGTGATCCACACCACACCTACTATTCGGCCAAGGTGACAACTAAATAGGGGAAGGGAATTTCGGCACACCAAGAGGGAGAGGGAGAGATTCGGCAAAAGACTTGAAGAATAATTCGGCACTCTACCCCCCCTATTTATAGAATTCGGCCACTTTGATTTTTATGCAATAAAGCCCCAACATTTATTTTTAAACCCTTCTTATCTCAGCCCAATTTATAACCGCATACAAAAATATAAAACGCCAAATGCTTCTCCTACTCTCGAAACCGCGACCTCTCTCCCCTCAGCAAATAAAGTAGCGCCTCAAGAGCCACCTTGCCAATTGGACTTTCATGTCCATCAACTTGGACATTTATTTTTAACGCCTACCTAGCCCAAATTCCTTGACGCAAAAATAAAACAACATTGCTGCCCCAGCAGCTCGAACCCTTGAGCTCTTAGGCGCCTCCTTCCCAAGACCTTAAGTAGAGCCTCTATGCCACTTTGCCACATCCTTTCTTGTGTCCTAAACCCCAGAAAAATATTTTAAGGCCTTCCTGCCCCATTTCCCCTTTTTACACTAAAAATCCAAAATTTTCCAAAGTCTTCCCGTTTAACCCGAGCGTTCTCAACACCTCCAAAACACAACCACGTATACCCAAAACCTACTAGAACTTAAATTATACCCAACATGCATAGCCCCTAAATCAGGGTGTTACAGCCGTGCCCCTTTAGCAAGCTCGAACACGGCCTGAAGTCGATTCACACGGGCGTGTCCCTGCCATGATAAAGAAGAATTTTATTCAGATTAGGGTACTTAGAGGCAAAGAAAGCCATTCCAAAAGCCTATATAAACACCCTAGAGGCCAACCTTTAGAGGGGGCGTCCAGCTAGGCCAAGAAGCCGAGCCAGAGAGGTCGGAATCGTGGGATTTACTCGAAGATAGCCAGTTGATTCATCTCAAGAAGCCGAAGTCATACTCAAGACGGAGGATTTCTCCTTCAATTCCTTCAGGGGGTTTTAGGGTTTTCTTATGTTTTGTTTTATCTTTTCTTCTGAGATGTATTCTTTTATAATTATGAACTAAACCCTCAGATACCTGAGGGGGATGAAGCCTAAGACGGATCTTGTTATTGTTTTCTGAACTATATGATAAATACTTGATTTGTTCTTAATTATGTGTTCTTAATTCTTGCTTTGATATTTCGTGGTATTGATTCAAGTATTGATGTGCTTAGGCAAGTGGAGCAAAAGTCCCCGCCTAAGAGTAGATCTAGCATAATTAAGCGGAGTTGATCGCAACCCTAGACATAGGATGATGAAAATCTGCCGGATTAGGGTCAAAACTAATATGGGAGTCCATAGATCGAGTTAATGCAATTCTAGGGATTTTAATTAGAAAGAGATTTCAATTAATCAACCTAGGGTTAGACGTTAGCCTCGACGGAGGTATTACTATACATTAGGGAATCCTACGGATCAAGTCAAGTGAATAAATCGTCTGGTTCAGAGTTAGATAACAAGTGAAGTCTAGGTGGATTCTTCCTCGGGTATTGTCTTAATCAATTGGTTTTTCCCACAAGTATTTCCCCAATTCATCCTCTTTGTCTTAGCGTCTTTAGCTTAGTAGTTAGTTAATTTTAGATTAAACAATAATTCACTTCAATTCTTAGGCTAAATAATAGAAAGAAAGTTAGTATTAGTACTTTTGGTTCCTTTGGGTTCGACATTCTGGTCTTGCCACTAAACTATACTCTGCTCGATAGGTGCGCTTGCCTCAATCGTTGTCACAGCTTAGTTTCTAGGCTAGATCATTCATTATATAAATTTTTAAGACTCGACATAACGATCATGCAATGACATATACCAAATAATAAATAAATATTGCAAAATAAAAATAAAAAAAAAGATATATATTTTTGAGAAAATAAATAAAATACGTTTTAAAAATAAATAAATGATTTATAACTTTAAATAAAAACATATTTATAATAACCTAGTAAAAAAACTATATATTTAAGAATAAATAATATGTTATACAATATAAATAAATTTTAGATAAAATAAAATTTTAAAAATAATATATGATATAATATAATACTATATAATGTACAAAATTTTAAAATATATAATATAATAAATAATATATAAATCCTAAAATAATATGTAATAAAAATAATTAAACCAAATAAAATAATAAATAATAATAGTTTAAAATATATAAGGATAATACATATAAAAAAATATATACGAATTTTATACTATTAATAAATTAATATACAAATAATAAGAATAATATAATATTTTAATATGATAAAATAATTAAATATAGTATTAGAATAATTTAAAAATAAAATAAAATAAAAAATAAATAAAGAAAGGAGGATTAAATAGCAAATAAAAATAAATATAAAAGGATTAAATCGAAACGCGCGTCGTACTGCAGGGACTAATATGGCAATTATGCCTTCTTTCCAAAACGACGCCGTTCTGATTTTGATCTTTAAGTAGCCCAAGGACTTAATTGGAACAAAATATAAATTTAGGGCCAATTTAATAAAAAATAAATATCCCAATTGGGTTGAATTAAGACTAATAAAATTGCGGAAGGGTTAAAGTGGCAAATTGCCCTTTTTATAAAAACACGCGATCCTCCCGAAGTTTTCGGTCAACGCTACGATCTTCTCCCTGAAACGACGCCGCTTTGGCCTTCAAAGGGGACCTCCAAAACGGTGTCGTACAATAGGCCCTATATAAGTAAAAAAAAAAAACTAAAAAAAAATTCATTTTAAACATGGAATTAAAAAAAAAATCAGAGACCCCCCCAAATTCTCTCTGGCCTTCGACCTTCGGCTAGGACTCGCACGCACCACCGCATATGGCGGTTGGAGATCAGAAACTTTATCTCTTCGGCGCGAATCGAAAAGGTAAAGCTCCTTTTATCTATTTTAGTATTTTTATATAAAAAATATGTATACATGAATCGAAAGATAAAAAGAATGCGAGAGAAAAAAAAAAGAAATCACCTCTGTGTTGCAAAAAAAAAAATTGTTCTTTTATTTCAGTATGTTTATTTTTTGTGTATTCTCTGTGTGTTCGCTTTACGATTTTTGGGGTTTTATATAGCCCCTAATGATAAATAAAAAAAGAAATATATTCTATCCATATTTGTTTGCTGCTTTTTCTTTTTGCGTGTCAACGGAGATCTCGCGATGGAGTGATTCGACGATGAAATGTCGCTCTACGCGTTGATGGCGGCGTGACCGAGGGTCGATTGCGCGCGCGGGGCTGGACGAGGTTGTGGCGTGAGGGTTTCCGAGAAAACCCTAGGTTTCCGACTCGCTTTGTATTTGGGCCCTTTGGGTCAAGCGAGTTTGGGTCGTCCTGCTTAGGTGTGGGTTTAGTTTGGGTTGCTTGGGTAGTCCGTTTAGGTATTGGGCTAAGGGTGTAAAGGGCTTTGGTTTTAGTTTTGGGTTTTTAATCTATTTTGGCTTGTAATTGTGCTGCTGTTAATTGGTTTTGGGTCTATACTAAAATGGACTTGTAAAATGGACTGTAAAAAATAACTTGGACATTTTATTGTTTTTTATTCTGGTTTATTTCCAAGCCCTGGCAAAATGGGCCTCTTACATTACACATTCGAATTATTTTGAGTTTTGATCATTTAAGTTCAGATTATTTTGAGTTATTATTTAGATCATTTCAGATTCATATCATTTCAAGTTTAAATTATTTTAGGCTTGAGTCATTCTGAATTTGGATTATTTTGGCTTTGGGTTAATTTGGATTTGCGTTGAATATGTTCAAATTGTTGACCTTCTATGATCAGATCAGGTTGAGTCAACTTAATCGGATTCAAATTTGATAGGTGCATTGGGTTGTCTAGAAGCAAGAAAAGGTTGGAAGTTAAAAACTTCCAATTGAGGTGATTTTATATCTTAAATCAATAAGCGTGAGAATATAAGTTGGAAGTTTGAGAAGTGCACTTGTCGGAATGATTTTATATTAAAACGCTCGCAAAGCATGAAACGCTCACCTTGAGACAGCAATAGGACACGATGGTGGGTTTTTTTTTCTTTTACCTATATTTGACTTTTAACTTTAAAAAAAAAGTAAAATTTGATAACCATCCTTGTAAGAAGAGGTGAATTGATATTTTTTTTAATATAAAATTTTTAAACATAGTAGTCTACATGACAATTTATATGTACTCTATGTAAATATTTTTGAATTTTATGAACTTTTAAGAATTCTTTTTTAAGTTTGATGTATTTTTTATTTCTATATATTTTTTAAATTATTTTTTGACATGGTATATATGACAAACAATGTTATGTTAGTATAAAGTGCATGTGGACTGCCAAAGAATTGTTGTATCAACTTCATTAAAAAAATAATGTTTAATAGGTATTTCTATAAAAGAAAAAGTGATTTGACACTTTTTTTTAAAGTTAGTGGCTAAATTTAACTCGAAAAAAAAATAATGGTTAACTTGACAAAAAAAATATAAATGTGGATGCTAAATTTGTCATTATATCTTTAATTTTTTTAAAGAATACCTTTAATTTTTATATATAACTAAACCTGAGTTTAATTGACATTTAAACTAAAAAATGTTGACATTTAAACATTGTATCTGTAATAGGCCAATTTTGGCCTGGCCCGATAAAACCATCAAAAATACATAAAATAAAATAATAAACAGTCCATGTCCATTACAAATTCTAAAATCCAAATCAGCCTAACCCGTAGCCCATTACACCCAAGCCCGATAACAAAAATAATCTCAGCCCAATACACGGCCCAAAACCTAACCTAGCCCAAATCACTAACAACCAGGAAACCCTAGGGTTTCCCCTTGGCGCCGCAAGCCTCCAGCCGCATGTCCCACCTCAGTATGGCGCCACATCCGTGCAACAGCCTCGTACGCCCCACGTCACGAGCCTCCGTACCTGCACCAAATGACGGACAACCAGCACAGCAAGAAAAACAAAGAAAACAAACGATTGTATTTTTTATTTTTATTTTGATTTCGGCCTTTAAAAGGACCAAAACAAATCATTGTAAATCTTCTTCTTCACGATTTTTTGTACACTGAATACAAAAAAGAAAAAGGAATCAATAGAAAGAAAAGATCAAATTCAAGGCTTAAGAGGTTTTGTACTTTTTTTTTCTTCTTTTCGCATTCTCGTTTTTTTATTTTTTTATTTTCGTTGTTTTTTTTACAAATTGATTTCAAATAAAATCGGGGAAGAGGGCTTACCTGGATTTTCCCCTTGAATCGCGACGGTGGTGGAGGTGCACTAGGTGCTGATGAAGCCCACTGGTCGACTGAGAAGATGGAGAGTTTGAAAATTTTCGGGAAAAAGGTTTTGAAACCTGTTTTGAAAGAAGTTGTTTCAGCGATCTGAAAATGGCAAATGGCCATTCTTTTTTAGTTTTAATAATGAATAAAACGGCACCGTATAAGCCATGACCCGTTTCAACCCGACCCGATATCCTAAGGATCCGCGCGTTTTGGCGGTGATGGGATAATTGCGCGCTCAGCCCCTCCGTTTTATGTTAAGATTTGATTGGGCTTTCTTTTATTTCTTTTGATTTTTAATTCTGCTCGAGGATTTGCGCGCACTTTCAATTTAGTCCAACGTGAACGCCGCGTTTTGGCTAACTGAAATATTTGCTAGTTTAATCCCTAACTATTTATGCGCATTTTAATTTGGTCCTTAACTCAGCTTATGTAACACCCCGAACCCGACCTAGAAGTTAGGCCCGAATTTGGAATGTCACATTAAATGCGCACTTCAAAACAATTTACTAGTTAACCATTTAAGGCCCAAAAGCCCAAATTTTAAGAAAACGATCATATGTTGAGTTATTTCAAAAACCATGTTATCTTTAGAAATGTTATGAAATTTATTAAGCGGATAGATGCAACAATAATGATAAACCCAAAATCCAAAGTCAATTAGGAGTTACATGGCCTTATTACAATTCAATGTAAAACAAAGTATTCAAACTAAATTCATTTGAACAAATTAAAAACATTTTATCAGCTTGTAGTGTGGCCATCTCCGAGTCCTCTCCCACGTCGAGTCGTCTATTTAGGATTACCTGAAACATTAAATAAAAGGGTGTGAGTTTCGAAACTCAGTGTGTACAACCCTTGGCAATCAAATCACATACAAATATTCACATTGGGCCTAAGCCCTAACAAAATCGGTGGTCTTGGGCCTTAGCCCACAATGACCTCATATCATATCATATCGCATCATATACAAACAAGATAATGCAAAACCCACCCCAAAAATCCATCCACTACACACACCATTTCCCTTCCAACCTTATGGCTCCTGTGGGGAATTCTAGCTCGACCCACCCCTCCGCTACACACCATGGGTAGCCCGGCCATACTATTATCAACATTGCAAAGAAAGTCGCTAATCATATGTTGGGCTTAAAGCCTTTTGTGGATCCATACCATACGGCTATGCGATCCCGATCCATACCATACGGCTATGCGATCCTCAAATATTGACACAGAGTCATCAATATATATATGTTAGGCACATAGCCACTGTAAATATGATTGGCACAAAGCCATAATAACAAAGATAAAGCCTTCTGGTATTGGAACAAAGCCCATAATTACGCACGAAGCCCATATTAATGGCACACACCCTCTGGTAACATTATCGGTGCAAAGATGGTCGCTCGGTGGCTAAAAAGCCCGTGATGGATCCATACCATACGGCTATGCGATCCCGGATCCATACCATACGGCCATGCGATCCTCAAATCTTCCTCCGTACCATAATTCCCACCCATATGCATCCTAAGCAGAATATCATATGAATGCATCAAACACAAAAGTAACATCCACAAACCCATATTCATCACATAGGGGTATTTTCGTCATTTCACTACCCAGGGGTATTTTCGTAATTTCTACCCTACAGGGGTATTTTGGTAATTTGGCAAATTAGGGGTATCTTAGTAATTTTACAAGTAGGGGTATTTTAGTAATTTTACAATATAAGGGTATTTTAGTAATTTTACAATATAAGGGTATTTTAGTAATTTTACAATATAAGGGTATTTTAGTAATTTTCCAACATAAGGGTATTTTAGTAATTTTCCAACATAAGGGTATTTTAGTAATTTTCCAATATAAGGGTATTTTAGTAATTTTCCAACATAAAGGTATTTTAGTAATTTTCCAATATAAAGGTATTTTAGTAATTTTCCAATATAAGGGTATTTTAGTCCCTCTCGGGTTTTAGTTATAAACTTTGGCCCATAAACAAGTCCTCGCGGTTAAAGTGAACAAACACTATGCACCAGGTAGGATCTTAGAAAAGAGGAGGTGGGTCACTCGGACCGCTTAAATACCAAGCTCTCACTAGATCCAATCCTAGACATGCATATGTCGGTTACCACACTCTAACTAATCGACTTGTCTACAGGCATGTTTAATTAACTTAAGTCTTATGAAATTGAAGAGTTGTTCAAACTAGGCTTAAGTCCATAACCCTAGCATATCTGCTTACGTCCCCATAAAGCCCATCAAACCCAAATTACAACCTTACGGCCCATTAGGCCCAAATCTTACCATATGACCTATTAGGCCCAAAACATATCCGCATCATGCATCATGCAAGACTAATTAAATTCGTATAACAACCAAACCATTCCATCAAACTTAGTCTCGTGGCCCACCGGCCCATTTAGCCACTTTCGCTTTTCGGCATTGCCGATATCGTGTGTGTAGTGTTTGTACACACCTGGTAACCTTGCGTGCTGCGAACTCCTTAGTCACGAACCTACAATTGACATTACTAGCGATTAACCAAAGCGTTAACACACATACTAACCAAAAACCGAAACCTCACCGTACCCTTACCGTGTGCCTTACGTTCTAGTAGCCCTTCCTTTGCTACTATTGGTGATTATCCTCTAGATCTGCACCCAAACACCTATATCGTCAAAACCTAGTGACCCATATTGTTCATAAGTCACCCCTATGAGCCACATTAGATTCGGCCATTTACTAAACCATGACTGAGTCGAGAACACTTACCACCTTGTAAGCAATCCTTACTTACCACGCTTGCGATTGTTGAGCCTTACCCTTATTAATATAGGTTAACGACAAGGATTGGGTTAGATAGCCCTTCGGCTTTTAACAAAACACACTAAAAAGTTTAACTAAGCACTTACCGAAATTCTCCTTTGATACTGCGGCTTAAATATCTACTTGAACAAGATTCGGCTTCCAAACGTGACTAAAAGTAGATAATAATCGATTGAGGTGGAGGAACAAACAACAAAGAATCGGCATAAATAGGGGTTTCGGCAAACAGGGATTTTAGCAAATAGAGATTTTGGTAAACAGGGGTGGTGGTATTCGGTAATGGAAGAATTCGGCAACAGAAGAATAGAATGAGGGGGAGAAAAGAAAAGATCAAATGTGCTTATGTGAGAGTAACTACAGGACATTCGGTAAAGAAAAGAAAGACTAACTTATTTTCAAAACTCTCCAAATGCCGAAAGCCACAATGAAAATTCGTAATACCCCCTAAAAGACCCAAAAACGACACTCATTTACCCTCTTAAGCCGAATTTATACACTTCCCACTTCCCACAACGGCACCAACTCTTCACACTTCTCAGCTCCTAACTTTTCTCTCTGATAATACCTTAATATTATCCGAAATATCCTCCACATCCATCAGTCCTGCTTCCTTCAAACTCTCCACGGCAAGAGTTCAAAATCCACACAACTCTTGCCATCCACCTATGCAAAATAAAACACTCCAAAATACACTCCTCCTGCTCGAACCTTGGACCTCCTCAGCTTTCACACACGCCACCTCATAGCTCCCAAGTGACGCCACTTTCCACTGGACCACAAGCCCATTTGTGTCCTATTTTCTCTTAATCTACTTAAGAGGCCTCACTGATCAAGTCACAGCTCCCTTGGGGCAAAACCAAAATTTTTCCTGTACCTTTACTTGATCTCAGGACTTCTCCAACACCCCTAGACACTCCAAATTCATTAACCCTCAGAGCCCACATACCAATTTTCATTTTCTCGCTCACTTAAAAAAAATTCTGAGATCCAAAGCCCATAGCCCAATTCTTCTAGGCCCACATTCGGGGCGTTACAGCTTAAATAAGTTTTTATAAAATAGCCTGTTAATTTTATTCTTAATTCAATTAGGTATTTTTTTAGTTTTTGTTTATAAAACTTATTTATTATTCATTTTTTTATAAGCTTGTTTTAATAAAACTATTTTGAAATAGATTTTATAATGATATTAATTTGTTTTGTCTTCTATTTATATATGTTTTTTTAATCTATTATATAAATATTTAATTTCAAAATGTTCTTTTATATGTTTCTTGTTTTAAAAGATTTATATAATATTTAATTTATGTACTTTTATCTACTATTAACTTATACATACTTATATATAATCAGCATTAAAATTTTTATTGATTTCGTAACATTTTATGCATGCATTTTCCTTTTAATCTGTCTATGTATATACTTTATTTAAATATATGTATATATACAATTGTTCTTTTAAAAGAGCTTATTTTAAACTATACTCTATTTATTGCAAACATTTTTTTATTATGTTTTTATATACATTATTCATTAATTTTTTTATAATAAGTATGTTCAGTTTTAGATTATTTTAAACATCATACATTTTAAATTCCTTCTTACATAATAATTGTTTCATAAATTTATTTGTAAATTATTACACTGATTTTTGAATCGTTTCATAAATTGTTGATTTCAAATATTTTAGGTTGTTTTAAATCTATTTTCTATTATTTAAAATTTATTTTGTACTAATTTGCCTTGTAAATTTTGTAGGATTACTATATCTTTTATTTTATTTGTCTTTGATCGTTGAAATGTGCCTTTTGAAATAGAATTTGCCATGAAACAATCGCTATTGTGTATTTATACGTTTAAATTGTTTATATTATCATTATTCATCTGCATAATGTTGAGTTCACATATTATTTTACACTTAAAGCTATGTTTATTTTTCTTGATATTGCTTTGTGGTTTAAATTCCAAATTATTCAAAATTTTTTAATAGATGCTTCGTTTTATTCCGAATAAATTAATGCATTTTGAGATTTGGTTTTATAATTGCTTAGTAAAAATTTCCAAAATAAGGCAATATTTCGTGTTTGGAAATTTGAGAAATCGTGCCCTATCGTGCTGGGTTTCGGTTTTCTGTTTGACCAAATAACCAAATATCCTTTTAAAATTTTGTCCATATTTTTCAAAACAAGGTAATATTTCGTGTTTGCAAATCCGAGAAATTGTACCCTATCGTGCTGGGCTTCGGTTTTTCGTTTGTCCAAATAATTGAATATCCTTATAAAAATCTCAATGCATGAAATTTGGAAATCATGAGAGGATCTTGGCATCGAGGGTTTGAAACGTCATATCCTATCGTGCTGGATATGATATTTTATTCCTTCGAAATAAGAGAATCTCCATATCCAATTCGAGTTATTTAAAATTTTTTAAAACAGAATTGTATTCTAAAATATTTTTAAATTTTTGACATTAGGACATCAATTAATCAATTAGGTACCAATTTTGGGCGTTGCGGGGGTACTAATCCTTCCTCGTGCGTAACTGACTCCCGAACCTATTTTTCTTGGAATTCGTAGACCAAAATTAATTTCTTTTAAACATGATAAAATGTTTTATAGGTGATCCGATCACACCTAAACAAAAAGGATGGGTGGCGACTCCATTTTCTTTTTAAAGTCGATCCTCGTTTTTCCAAATTAAAAAATGGTTTTGACAGCTTGGCGACTCCGCTGGGGACTGGTTGAGAGTCAGGCCATAAATTGATTAATTTTTGTCCTTTTGATTGAAAATTTGGAAAATTGTTTTGAAAAATCATGTTTCTTTTGATGCATTGGTTGGTGCTATGATTTCAATAATGTCAATTCTCATAAAATACTTTGGCATTGCATTGCATGACCGTTGTGGTCACACCTTTAAGTGGGAGTAAGCTTCATGAGGTTTTCACCTCCGCATGGGCTAGTGGATTACTTCCGGGATACATCCGTACCTATGTCTTCGTGAGATTTTCATCTCCGCATGGCCATAGGGAAATGTGTCCCCCTGAACCAAACTCGGTCCGTATGAGCGTATAATGGGTGAGGATCGAGGAATCTGCTGGTTCAGGTACCTCAACTTTAGAACCGAACCACATATAGAAAGCCTTAAGAGCCTACCCTAGGTAGAATCATACCCAAACCCTAGTGGTTACCCTTTTAGGTGTTCTATTTTGTTGTTTATTTTTCCTGTGCTAACGTGCTTTGTTTATGACTGCATTGCATTGCATCATCATAGAAAGAAGGTGTTGATTTATATTCGATTACTAAATAGAAGAGTTTGTCATAAGAAAATGGATTGCTTGATAAAGTTGGTTATAATACGTTCGTCCAAATATAGTCAAAGTAAACACAACAAGAAAAGATTGATAGTATATGAATTTGCCACGTTGCTCGGGGCTTCAAGCAAGCAAGGATTACTCGAGAGTCAATACGTCTCAATTTTCTTAAGGAAGCTTATGAGCATCGCGGAGGATAAGTGAGTGAAGAGTCACGGCCTGGATCAAGCAACAAGGAGCTAGAAGAGGCATCTATTGAGAAAGTTCATGGGACACGACCATAACGTTCGAATACGAAGAAAAGGATTAGTGTCATCACTTGGACTATGAGGACAAAGCCGCATATGTAATCCGTTTTATGTAAAGAAATTTATTTTCTAGAAAAGTTCTTCTAATAGAATTGAATTCAAAATCAACGCCTCTCTTTCTTTTTGCATTCATTCCACGCATTTGCATTGCATTTCATGCATTTACATTACATCACATCATATGCATTAAAATTTGTAGAAAGACTCTAATATAGATATTGTTTAGTTATAATTGAGAAAACGAGTTGATTTGAAATATTTGGTAAAGTACTACTAACCTCGAAGGTTGTTTGATAAATCGATAATTTGAACTAAAAATCTTTATAAATCGTAACTTTTGAAAATATCGTTGATAGTTCGAGAAAAACTTTCCAAGTTAAAATATTTGTAAAAGTTTGTTATGAAATCCATTTGTTAATCTATTTTGGAAAACCTTTATTTAAGTTTTAGAAAAATTCCCATTTAAAATCATTCAAGCAAAATAGTAAGTACGACAAACATAAAGCTAAAATAAAATATTCCAGAGGCCTTATTACAACATAAAAATGCAAAATAGTAAGAGTAGTAAAATAAGCAGAAATAGAAATCTAAAGTTCAATAACACCATTACTGAAGTATGGCCTCCACCGAGTCATCCATGGCCCAAATCCACATCACTGAGCATTACCTACAAGGGTTAAGAAAAGGGGGAGTGAGTTACAAGAACTCGATGTGAAATCCCTTACTGTCATCCACCGGCCTGAACCCATATAGCAATATCATGGGCCTAAGCCCTTTTACATAAAAATCTTAAAATGAAGCAAATGTATGAATGTATGCAACCCAACCCATCCTAGATATCCATCCGCTACACACCACCCGTACCATCCCATCACACCTGTGGGGATCAAGTCAACCCACCCTGCCAAACACACCAATTGCAGGCAAGTTGCCATTTATATTATAATTTGATTGTGGCCAAGCCACCGGAATCATAGTGAAACATATTAACAAACATTTTTGTGGCAAAGCCACCGGGTTACATTTCTCTTCAACATTTTTCCCATCCCTTGCGAAAATTATGTAATGCAACATATATTATAAAACATAATAATTTCAAATATAAACAACAATCATTAATCCAGAGATTTGATACGATAAATCGGCCCATTATCACACTTTGTAGTTCGGCCCATTAGGGCAATCTATTAAATCGGCCTATAGGGGCATTTTCGTAATTCGGCCCATAAGGGTATTTTTGTAACTCGGCACTTTTAAGGATTTTTAAGCAATACGGCCCATTAAGGCATTCTAGCAAATCGACCCTTTAGGGGCATTTCCGTGATTTGGCTCATAGGGGCATTTTTGTAATTCGGAACTTAAGGGCATTTTTGTAATTTTACAAATAATCCCTAATTTGACAAATCTCAGTATTTACGATGTTTAGGAAAATTACTCGATTCATACCATTTTACCGATTTTGAGTTTTTAAGCAACAATGATCGATATTTCTAATATGATGCTAAAACACGATTTACTTGGATTTCGTGAGATTACACACGATTCACACTAAGTATTAAACTCTCTTGATCGTCGGCACCTATGACAACATAATACTCGATTAATCTAATGAACGAGATTTTTATTAATCTAAATTTAAATCATCGATCTAAAATACTTACTCTCTAAATCGTGAACGACCACGATTTGTCGATTCTCACTGGATGATGGTCCACAACCCGGTGGAAAATCTCGAATCGCCGATACTGCCCTTTGTTTGAACTTAGGAGTAGGAATCACAAATCCACTCCTTTTGAGTTCTCCAATCGCTTTTCCTTTCGATTCGGTATTGTTTGCCTCCATTGAAAAGATCTCGGTTAGAAAACTATTACTATGAACGAAAGTAATCGTTTAGGGATAAGATTCGGCTTACCTCTATTTCTGAAAGATCAACGATTGATATAGTCCCTTGACAATAATAGATCCACTTCGATCGATTGGGCACAAGACTAGAAGTGATTTGGCTAAGATGTGATATTCGGCCAATCCACTAAAGTACTACAAATAGAAGATTATCAAAATATGAGGGAGTGTGGGAAAACACCATTTCAGTTTAGAAACAATATGAAATAACCAAATGATGAGGAATATTCATTCGGCTAAGGAGAAAAATTTGAAAGGATTTGAATAAAACACTTACCCGGTTTAATCAAGAAAGAAAAATCCAACTTGTATGATGAGGAAGAGAAGATAATCAAGGTTACATTATGGAGAAAATGAACAAGAAATTTCTTTATATGAAAGTATGGATTAGAGAAGAAGAAAGAAGGGTTGAAGAATTTTGTGGAAAAGAAAAGAAAGATGGAGAAGGAGTGCTTAACTAGTTTCGGTTTTCAAAGGGAAGATGAGTGAAAATAATTTGGTCACAATGGCTAGGTGATTTCGGCAAGACAATGAAGAAAAAAGAAAAATACCCAATATTGGCTTGAAGTTTCGGCAATGAGAGAAGAAGTTGAAGAAAAGAGCACAAAAGAATCCTAAAAGAAATTAGGCCTAACAAGCACCAAAATTCTACCAAAAGACAAAAGAAAATTCGGCTACTCCCAAGACCCTTCCCAAACCGTGTATACCATACCAAAGGGATAAAAAATTGACCATAAAAACTTTCCAAAACATTCTCCCCAAAACCGGCCAACATATCCCCCTTCTTGCTCCTTTTCTTTCATTTCTTTCCTTACCCTCATCCTTACCTTATTTCCTTAGCCACCTTTCCAAAATTAAAAAGTCTTCCTTGCCTTAAATACATCTATGACCGACACTATGGATGAATAACACAAAAAAAAATAGTCAAAATTTGCATCAAGTGGGATTCGAACCTCCTCCCTTAAAGCCCTTAATGTGACGCCACATCCTCTTTACCATATGCTCAATTATGCTAGCAATTTACTCACTTATTTCCATAAGCATTGATGCCATTTACCCTCTCTCCTTAAAGTGCTTAAACACAAAAATTTTACTAAAGCCCAATTCAGCCCCGAGCCTTCTTAGGACCCCTTAAACATACATAATTAATATTTTTAACTAGCCTAATGCAAGAAATAATGCAACACATAAAATTCTAATTTTTAGGATGTTACAATTCTACCCCCTTAAAGAAATTTCGGCCTCGAAATTTACCTGATTAAAAGAGATGAGGATATTGTTGCCGAATCGCGTCCTCTGGCTCCCATGTAGCCTCCTCTGATCCATGATTACGCCATAGAAATTTGACTAACGGTACCGACTTCCTTCTCAGCACCTTAACGTCCCGATCTAAAATCTGTACTGGCTCCTCTTCAAAAGACAAGTTAGGTCTCAATTCAACTTCCTCCACCGGTACAACATGAGATGGATCCAAACGATAATGCCTTAACATCGATACATGGAATACACTATGTATCTGACTTAACTCCAGAGGTAACTCAAGTTGATAAGCCACTGGTCCAACACGCTTCAATACCCGGTAAGGTCCGATGAACCTAGGGCTCAACTTGCCCTTCCGTCCAAATCTAAAGATCTTTTTCCAAGGTGAGACCTTCAGAAAGACCTGATCACCTACCGCATATTCTATATCCTTACGCTTCAGGTCCGCGTACGATTTCTGTCTGTCCAAAGCTTCTTTTATTCGTGCCCGAATTACCTTAACTTTTTCCTCCGTCTCTGAAATCAAATTAGGTCCCAAAAACTGTCGCTCCCCCAGCTCAGTCTAACAAGTAAGAGTACGACACCTA
The DNA here is from genome assembly GCA_025698515.1 of Gossypium sturtianum. Taxonomy (NCBI): domain Eukaryota; kingdom Viridiplantae; phylum Streptophyta; class Magnoliopsida; order Malvales; family Malvaceae; genus Gossypium; species Gossypium sturtianum. Next base: position 142,546,840 of record CM046955.1, on the reverse strand, counting down.
CGACCATACAACGCCTCGTAGGGTGCCATCTGGATACTGGATTGGTAGCTGTTGTTGTAAGCAAACTCTGCCAACGGTAGGAAATCTTCCCAACTACCCCTGAAATCGATCATACAACCTCTTAACATATCTTCTAGAATCTGGATCACTCTCTCCGACTGACCATCTGATTGCAGATGAAACGCCGTGCTGAAATTTAACCTTGTACCCAAAGCTTCATGTAAAGCCTTCCAAAACCGTGATGTAAACCTAGGGTCCCTGTCCGATATAATAGACACTGGTACCCCATGTAACCTCACGATATCTGCTACATACAACTTGGCCAACTTCTGCAAAGAATAATCCATACGAACAGGTAGGAAATGAGCAGTCTTCGTTAACCGATCTACTATAACCCATACTGAATCTTTCTTAGTAGGCGTTAAGGGTAATCCACTAACAAAGTCCATCGTTATCCTTTCCCATTTCCATAATGGAATTTTCACCGGTTGAAGCAACCCTGATGGCAATTGATGTTCCGCCTTCACTTGCTGACATGTTAAGCACTTACTCACGAAATCAGTAACCTCTCGTTTCAACCTTGGCCACCAATACTGCTCACGGAGGTCTCGGTACATCATATTTCCCCCGGGGTGCATAGCATATGGACTACTATGCGCCTCACACAAAATCATTTGCCTTAATTCCGAATCCTTGGGCATACAAACTCTTCCGTGGAAACATAATACTCCGTCACTATTCAATCCAAAATCCCCTATTTCACCACCTTCCATTTGCCGAAGTAAGGAACCCAACCTTTCATCTATTAACTGCTTCTCCTTAATCTGACTTACCCATGCGGGCTTTACCTGAAGTTCGGCTAACAGGCTACCATCTTCATAAAGACTGAGATGAGCGAACATCGTTCTCAAATTCGATATCACCTTACGACTCAACGCATCTGCCACTACGTTAGCCTTTCCGGGATGATACTCGATTGAGAGGTCATAATCCTTCAATAGTTCAATCCACCTCCGTTTTCTTAAGTTCAACTCCTTCTGGGTAAGGAGGTACTTCAGACTCTTATGATCCGTATAAATAGTC